>OX421325.1:8159349-9409349 GCA_949125395.1 Diaphora mendica
TACATACATTGCAAGTTAATAAAAAGCTTGTAAAATACACTTGGTTTATGGTTTTTATGTCCACCACGCCTTAACTTTCAGAACATAAGAAACCTTAACTTTAAGAAACATTTCTAAGAAAACCTCATTCATCACAAAAATAAGTATGAGGAAAAGTAAAACTTATTTTTTCAGACCGAACATTAACTATATCATATTGGTTTATCATTGTTTGAACAGGCCATACGAAGGTCAATCCGTCGTCTTTTACTGGATTCTGAAATGTTTACAATGCCCTTTGATCGGTAGTATAATGTGGTACTAAACTCTTTTGCAAACAACTTACTTTTTTTCCATAATATTATCTTTAATGCTGTAGTCCATTCTGTTTTTTTTGAATAATTTACTTCATAATATTATTATCAGCGCAAGAATCTTAATATTACTTACTTTATACTTTGCTCTTTCAAATTGCATTAAGTGTTACTTACTTCCGTTTAAAATTTAAAGTACTTTATATCTAAGTTTATGAAAGACAGTAGAAATTGATGTGTTTTTTTAACCGACTTTAAAAAAGGAGGTTCTCAATCCGACCGTATATTTCTTTTTAAGTGTGTCCGTTCCACTGAATAAGTTTCGACATCTTATGGGTATAAGTACAAGCCTAAATTGTGACGAATGTGGTATTGTTGAGGATATCTATCATTTTTTAATGGAATGTGTTAAAACTAGGGCTGAGAGGGAGACTTTGGTAATTAGGTTTAAAATAAATATTGTAGATGTGGGCATATTCCAAAGTAAATTATCAAAGCCTCTGTCAGAAGCGGCGTTGTTAGTGTACAAACTCTTCGAAATATAGTCTGTATTGCAGTGTTTTGCAAACAAGTATATTTTTACTTTTTATGGTATAGTATAATTTAGATATGAATACATTGTAAATTTAGGGTACGATGGGGCTGACATGGTCTTATGTGTGACTAAAAGCCCCTAAATAAAATTAGATAAAAAAGAAAGTGTGTCCGCGGATAACTTTGTCGTTTATACACCGATTTTGATGATTCTTTTTTTTAATGGAAAGGAGATATCCCAACGGTGGTACCATGATAAGGACACAAGAGAAATCGCGTCGAAACTTGAACTCGATTTTTGTTTTTGTTAAAATTTTACTTATTTTATTTTAATTGCTAAAGAAGTTTATTCCTTAGGACCAGCTCAATAGCAAACGCGTAAAAATAGTATGTTAAAATTGCTTAGAAAGCTCATGCTGTTCATGATATCAGATCATTATCACTCCAAGCCGACGGAAGGTTACACATCACAAATTATAATTACTTTCATATGATACATACTTTTAACGATATGAATGTATATATATTGTACCCGGTACCCGCGAAGTGAGCAAAGTACGGTAATATAAAGTTATGGTGTGGAATCTCGTACTTAAGCCCACGATTAATAAAGTTTGTACAAACATTTATAACGTGGGTGTAGTTGTTAGTTAAATAAACGACGCCTAAGCCTTCGTTTCACCCACAGAGCATTATATGATATAGCGTGGTTAGTTCTAAGAAACTTTTGGAACGATAAATTCTTTATTCATTTAAATAGTAGTATACAACATAATATATTGTCTTAAAATTAAATTAAAATACTAGGAAATAAATATAAAAAAAGGAAACAACAATATTTACATACAAGCGTCAAAAAATTCCTCCGCATCATCGCCTACTGGAAGCGTTCCCAAAATGCTGGCAGCATTGCCACGTTGAATGGCAATGCTAATTCTCTGTGCTAGAAAAAGGCCGGCCTTCTGGTCACGAGAAGCGTCGATCAGTTGCTTAGCTAGTTGTTTAAACACAGCGCGAGCACTCGGACCCCATGAACCTAGCGTATCGACCCCAAACGGTTCAAAAATATAATTACCTATTAGGTTTTGGGATTTACGCCGTTTGAGGCTTTCCGCAGAAGCAGCAGCAGCGCCAGCATAACCAGCTGTACTTGGAAGATGAGATGGCGCGAGGGTGTCGACGCAAGTTGCGTCCCACAACAAAGGCTTACCCATCTTCCATGGCAGTAACGACTTTTGGAATAGGTATCGACTGTGAATAAAGTAAGCAACGTTAAATTAAAGAAAAGCTTTGGCAACATACACTGTGACATGATTACTACTTGTTTTTAGGATTCTTATATAAATAAAGTACAACAGATTCGTTGCTTTTTCATCCCCGGATTTACCCCCTTAGGGGTGGAATTTCAAAAATTATTTTCACTCACTTACGTTATATAAAGAACCTACATGCAAAATTTCAGCATTCTAGCTTCAGCGGTTTGGGCTGTGCGTTGATCTCTGGGTATGTCAGTCAGTCACCTTCCTCATTTATTTTTTTTATAAATATATCAGACGTCTAACACACAACGCCATCTAGTCCCAAGCTAAGCAGAGGTTGTGTTATGGCCACTAGACAACTGATACAAATACTTAAAAACTTTTTTTTTTGTAAATACATACATATTATACATAGAAAACACCCAAACTCCGAAACAAATATTTGTAGATCATACAAACATTTGGTCCGACTCGGGAATCAAACCCGAGAACTCATGATCAGCAGTCGCACACGCCAACCGCGAGACCAACGAGGCGGTTATAGCAATAGCACGAATGCCGACATTTTAGGTAGGTCAGAAGACCTACCTAAAATGTCGGTCGGCTCACAGAAGTGAGACGGTTGTACCGCCCGGCCGAGCCGACCCGTCCGTGCCTCTAAAACAACGTGGCTCTAATTCCTTAATGTCCAGGTTTATATTCTATGGTTATGTGTCCCAATGGAAAACAATATTCTTAAAATAATAATAACAAAAACATTTACATGTACTTCACATTCCGCAAAAAAAGTGTTCAAAACTTATTCCCCAGGGACTAAAGAGAACAAAATCACATCAAAACCTCACTAACCACTACAAAGACAATAACCAAACTTTCCACACTAAATTGAAATCCAATCGAATTTTGTACTTGGTACTTTTGTGCAAAACTCTGGATGGAAACGAGCGTTTAAATTGGCGCCGAAACAGATTCGCAACATCATTCGTTTTGAATATTGGCATCACGTACATAAAGCCCTTAGGGGGATTGCAATACGAACCAAGGGGCTCAAGAAAATAAAATCGCTACCTATGCTACCGTCCCCAAACGTCTCAATACAGGTACCTTAGTAAATTGGACCTTTAAAGTGCGCCTTATTGGCTCATTTATCTTCTGTTTATTTTTTTTTGCTTGTCTATAACAGTGATACTCTTGCATATGTATAATAGACCCTATTATACAAATGCAAGAGTATCACAACTTGTTTTATTTGAATCACGGACGAACTCAAGTTTTAAATTAATATAATCTTAACACATGTTGTCTTTCTACTGACCAAGTAATTTATTTATCATCATCATCAAATCTCCAATTGACTAAAAAAAAATTAAGGTAGCTACTTAAACTTTATCTGTACTTTAGAATATCAGTTTACCTACATTCAACAGTCGAGAAAATTAAGGACGACATTTTTGCCTGGAACCTTGGATTACCTGGTACGTGACTCGAGATTCAGGCTGCTTTGCTTGTGCAGCAAAAATGTAAAAACTAGTCAGTCAATCAGACTGTGTCAATGTGTCCTAAGAAATATATCAGTAGAGCTTTAAAAATAGCAATATTTTGAAATTGTCAATGTGTCCTAAGAAATATATCAGTAGAGCTTTAAAAATAGCAATATTTTGAAATTGAACACTACAGATATGTCATCTTTTAAGTTTATATTCACAATACAGGTATTCTACAGGTAGTAGAGCCACGCTGATTTCAGCATGAACGGGCCGGCTCGACCGGGGCGGTACTACCCTCGCACAGAAAATCAACGTAAAATGACAGCGTTCGTGCTGTCGTGTTTCGTTGGTGAGTGCGAGACCGGAGGCCCAAGTAGTCTAGTCAACAAGTTCCATACTTGTTGACTAGACTAAAAGGTGCAGAAGCATCACTAGGCCGCCATGGTGTGGGTCGCCATACTGCATTGCCTGCATTCGCAGTGAGTATGGTGACCGCCACTCTTGGATTCTGCTTGTGCTTTCCATCAGGCAGAGTAGAATCATTTTGGCGGGCATACGTAAAAAAAAAAAAAAAAAAATTTCTGCAATTCGACAATTCTAGTTTAAATACTTTAAGTTTCGTTTTATGTTAAATTTTCCTTTTCTGTTGTAAGAAATGTATCATCTTCATCATCTTCCTGGCCATCATTATTCCCAAGATTATTTTCTGGTCGGCTACTACTTCAACCGGATTTATCTGAATATCTATTTTTCCATGGAGCGACTGGCATCGGACCTTCCCAACCTTGAGGGCGAACCGGATTCGCAGGTTGAACTAGTTGTCAGTACATTTAAGGGCACTGACTATCCTATAACGATTGCTATAGATGTTCATGACAACCAGGACCGACGCGACGGCTTAACATGCTCTCCTAGGCACGGGTGTAAACACACACACACAAACACACACGGAGGCAGTGGGCAAGACTATGGCCTCAGGTTGGGGAGAAACACTTGACTGGGCTGCAATTCCTTAGCGGGGGGCCCCGGGGTCCCACGCATTATAGCCCGAGCGACCGGGCATTCCACCACCGGCGACGGGATTCCATGGCCCCTCGTAGTTGCCCCTCTAGTCGTGGCGCTCCGCCACTAGGCCAACCGTGCAGTCAAATTAAAATATTCACTTTGTTAGTTTTTATTTGCCTACTTGAAAAACAAAAAAAATATCACTTTTCAAAACTCGACAACTGTTATTTAAGTCAGATTTTTTGCAGACAACCCCATATCATCGTATTCGCAATGAAACAGCGCTTATTTTGATATAAAATTTATTTATTAAACAAATGGGTGAAAATGACAACCCGGTAGCTATGCCAGGAAACAAATAGGCAACCCAAGGTTTGTATATTCTATACGCCCTATACTTTCGGTTGCTAATATAATAGGAACCTTTGATGATGCCATAAGGCGAAACCGGTCAGGTGTAAACAAAAATAAAATAGTGGAATAAGTACAAGTGATTTAATTCAAAAATGTACTAATATAATAGGTTACTATGACTACAGGAAGTCGGTTAAAAATAATGCTTAGCATTTACTAGTGTTTCGCTAAACATGGATGACCTTTTTGCCGCTAATTTACATTCGCATCAAAATTTCACTTTTCAAAACTCGACAACCGTTATTCCAGCCAGGTTTTTGGCAGACAACCCTATACTACGTATTCGTTTATAATTAAATCGTATGTAATTAAATAGCGCATAATTTGATATAAAACTTATTTATTAAACAAATGGGTGAAAATTAACTAATATCGACATAAGTGCCAACCCAGTAGCTGTGCCAGAAAACAAATAGGCAACCCAAGGTTTGTATATTCTGTAGGCTTTATACTTTCGGTTGGTATTAAATTTATTCGTTAAACTCATGAGTAACATTGACTGTTTAATAAAGTCATTTTTAAATTTTTTATAAATAATATTTTGGCCAGGAACTTTTTAGTCAACCCACTCGCGATATAATAATAATTATTTTTACGGAAATTAAGGGCCGTGGTCACAGGCCGAGTCAGCCTGTGACCACGGCCAGTGCAACCTGGTCGAAACGTCATGCAAAACAGAGGTATGTAATACCTTGAAATAAGTGATCGCGTTAATTCCCGTAAAAATAATTATTATTATATCATGGAACGCGAAAGTTTAAAAGTTAGCACTCGCGATATATTATTTAATATATTAAATTTGATATAAAATACTTTTCATCCAATAAACAGATGGGTGAAGGTCGTTCCTTACTGTATCCTCTAGTATTAGGTATACATACGTATTCAAAAGTGTCCGACAATTTCCTACATGCGACTGCTGATCATGAGGTCTCGGGTTCGATTCCCGGGTCGGACCAAAAGTTTGTATGATCTACAAATATTTGTTTCGGAGTTTGGGTGTTTTCTATGTATAATATGTATGTATTTACCAAAAAAAAAAGTATATGTATTTGTATCAGTTGTCTAGTACCCATAACACAAGCTCTGCTTAGCTTGGGGCTAGATGGCGTTGTGTGTTAGATGTCCAAAATATTTATTATTTATTATTATTATTACATTGTGATTCATTAAAATAAATAACACATTGCAAATCACAATGCCAACAATGAAAAGAGAAAGTCAGAATTTCAGCACCAAAGGAAAGAAATAGTGAAATCCTGTATTTCGGGAGAATAATGGGCAGCTATTTTTTTTTTGAAGGCATAACCGTGGCACTATGTACAACTTTAATATTATTTATTATTCCATTAAGACTCTTTAATTTTTTTTTTTTTCACACAACGCTATCTAGTCCCAAGCTAAGTAGAGCTTGTGTTATGGGTACTAGACAACTGATACAAATACATATATACTTTTTTTTTGTAAATACGTACATATTATACATAGAAAACACTTAAACTCCAAAACAAATATTTGTAGATCATTCAAACATTTGGTCCGACCCGGGAATCGAACCCGAGACCTCATGATCAGCAGTCGCACACGCTAACCGCGAGACCAACGAGGCAGTCTTGATTACAACTAATAGAAAATGTAGGTACACAAGTGAACCATCTACTAACTATTACTGCTTTTGAAGTAAGAACCAAATAACTGAATATTTGTTTTACGAAACTCGAATAGAAATAAACTTATTTTTATTTCTAAAGGTGTCCGAGCAAAAGCAATCACAATTTGAAAAGAAAACAAATCTACCAGTGACTTCGATTCCATCAAAGTTGGAAGCTTGCATCTTATAAAACTTTAACACCGGGAAGTATCTTAAACTTTGTAGAAAAATTCAAAACAAAACTCTGTGAGGCAATACGACCAATTTGCTTATGTAAATGTTACACCATAATGTTGAATAATCCAAGACAGGAACACGTACGTGAAATCAACTGACTTCTTTGTGAATCATGTATGAAACGTCGGCCCTTCCTATTGCAGAAAGTTTGTGTACATGCATCTTCTTACTTCTTTGAATTGTTTTTTGTAGAATACGGCGCCTTTTAATTCTTTTATGTAACTGTCTTTACGAGTTTACTCAATACTTTTTTCATACGCCATACGTGGACTGTCCTTTCAAAATCTTAGTACCTACTTGTGAACACGCACTTGTTTAGAATTTCGTTAAATTGCAGCTATGCATAAAGAATATTTATATATTATTAAATAAAAATATTTGAATCTAATTTTTATTTACTACGTGGAAAGGGACACATCAAACTATATTGGACGCTATGGACGTACCTATGATGATGCTTATATACGTATGTTGACCACGGGGATCCGGTCTGTTTCGGCCTAATTCTTCACACGGACTTGTTACAAAACCCTTTCTTTAAGTTGCTAATGGTATAGAAAGCTATATTTAGTCGGAACGCTCTAGTTTCATCGTTCTGACTGAGTGTTGCGACCGGATCCCTATTAACAAGGTCCCAATTTAAAACCACGGACCTCAGCTTTTGTATGCGAAATGTTTACTTCAAATGAAAATATAATTACTAACCAAATAGAAAGCGTAACTTGGATCAGACACCAAAATGAAAACCTGGGGAATGCCGAGTAGTTCCTAAGGATAATATTCTAGTCGCCAGCTCAAAAATATATACTATTTGATTACAGGATACTCAAAAAGTCTCCTTGAACCAAAATTTTGTACCAATCAAATATTTTTAAATTAATATTGAAAAGAATTCTGTATGAACCTTTTATTTATAGGATGCAAGAATCGCACAAGAAGGCTATGTAAAATTTAAAAACTTGCAGTAATTTTTTTTCTGAAATATTGATTCATTTATGTTTAAATTTCTGAGTGCTATTCATATTTATTAATATTTTAATTTGTCATAATGCGAAATTACTATACAACATTTGAAATTAGATGGAATATCTTTTAAATTTAACCACGTCTTTGGTTAACATTACTATAAGTAAATAAAAAAAGAAATATTCTCAACAGTTATAGAAATAATTTTACGCACTTTTTGTAAAACCATAAATATTTTAATACTTCATGTTAAAGTTAATTAAATAAGAAGGAAAGGGTAACATATTTTATGGGCTTATACAAATATTATATAACTGCACACAGTTGAGCTGATTTTAATTTCAAAGTTTGATGTGTTGGTCGTTGGTAACCAATGAAAACGTACGAGTATGGAACTAGGCTTTGTAAAATGTTTTTAATACAGTTCGGGTAATAGAATATTTTTGAAAGTTCTTTATTGTAATAATATTTAGCAAGTTATAAAGGGTTATTTAAATAACTCCCAATATAAAGCTAAACAAACTATAAACAAAAATATAGTCAAACAAATTAAATAATAAACTTAAAATGAATAAAAACGATTCACTTATCTATAAATACGATTCATAAACAAATTTCAAATTCAAATTGAAAATAAACAAATGCACAAACGGAAATGTAGTCGCAGAATTGTTCAAAATCTGGGATCTTAAAAGTTTTACCGCAAAGTCGAATTGAAAGAGATCGCAATGCTGCTATCTTATTTCAAAACAATAATTTTGAATTTTGTTTGGAAATTGGAACTAAGTTTATTTAATTGAAAATTCTTGGGGAATTAACTATATGTAGACGATATTATGGTGTTAAATAGATTGAGTGGCTATTGAGTAATCAATTTAGAATAATAATAATATGTTTATTGATACAGAAAGATTTACAATATTTGAATACACAGACAATGTTATTTTCTAATTTGTACTTGTAATATTGGACCAAGAGCTACCGAACCTTTCGACCAACGGTGTGTCTGTAAGGCTAGAAATTCTTGTAGTGATGATTCATAACGTGCTAAGTACGTAACCATCGTCTAGCAGGCCTCAGCCCTGCACATCATCATCTTTCATGGTTTTGAAAGTGTAAAAAAATGAGAAAAAAAAATTGTTCCTGTAAAGCTGAAATTTTTATAGGATTTATTTCATTCATTAAGAAGTTCAAAAACAAAATGACAGGCGATTCTGATGAGCACTAGTACCTGCCAGGCGAACAGAAAGACAAACATTTCTTCAATTACATCATGAATATAAATAAATTTTATTCTGTAAAGTTGTAATTCATATATATGTTTGTCTGGGCGATTTAAAGAAAGTAGGAACAATGACCGGGGGTGCTGGCTAGCATATTTCCTTGACAGGTGAGGAGAAAGATAGCACTGGATTGCAAGTAAAAATGTGTCTGAGAACACTTGGTCGCTCATTATAACATTAAATCGTCGGAAGCATCTAAATCAATGCAATATACATTTCAACTAATCGATATATTATACGATTTTTTATGAACAAAAATAAAGCATTGCCCACACTATTGTGCGTATGACACATATATATATACAAACGTACATATATATAAATGTATGTATGTCAAAGCGAAATTGAAAAGATGATTAATATTTGTCTACTGAATGTCAAAAGTGGCCATGATGAAATCTTGGATCTAGAGGTATAAGCCTTCACAGAAGAAACCTAATAAAATTCAAACGAAAAAAATCCAAAAGAATTCAGTTAGTTTCTAGCCTTACAGACACACCATTGGTCAAAAGGTTCAGTAGCTCTCTTACTATATGGAACTCTGCCTCTTAAACTAGGTGAATTACCTGTATATCTAAATTTTTATTTCAAAACAGCTATGATAAAATTTAGACTCCATGTTGCTAAATGTAAAATACTTAAATAGAATAAAAGTTAAACTGAAATACTGAGAAAATGACGATACAAATCGAAATATATTTTACTTTGTCTACAATACAAAATAGTCGTAACATTTAATGAAATTGAAAAATGGTACAAAAGATACTAAATTTGTCTTAAAGTTTGTCAGAGAGCTATTCATCAAGGATGTGGCTGAATTTTTACAAAAAAGATTTTTTTGTAGGATTGTAATTTCAAAGAAAGTTTTATAATTTTGACTGCTTTGTGTTTGTGTAGACGTTCCGTTTTCTGTTGATTTTCAAAACTGGCGAGAGTCAAACGTTCACGTTGAGCAATGAATTATTCAGGTCAGAACGGAAACTGCGTATTTACATAAGCAAATTGGGTGCGACGACTGAGTACGACACGGCGACAACGGCTAGGAAATATTGGGACACGATCACATTGGCAAAACTTATACGAGTGTGTTAGGTATGTGCAAATATTTGATAACCGTCGATTTACAGCGATACTATACTATCAGTCACGTACCGTAGCGTAATTGTGAACTATAAATACATTAAATAGATACCATATGTACACAGTTACTATAAGCGGATGGGTACCCAATTTTTTTTTTTTATCTACTATTAATCGGAGCAAATTATTAATTTTAACAATAACTCATGGTTCGGACGGACTTTAGAATTGTAGACTGCGACTCCACAAAATTAATTAAGAATGCTGATCACATAAATTCAACATACAACTGTATACAAAGACAGATTATATGAAAAAAACCGGCCAAGTGCGAGTCCGACTCGCGCACCGAGGGTTCCGTACAAACCTGTAGGTATATAAGTAAAATTTATGCTTTTCGCAATTTTTCCTTTATATGTTCTATAGTGTTACATATTTCATACCAAATATCAAGATTCTGAGTACACGAGAAGTACCCTGTAGGTTTTGATTCCCTTGCGAGTGTCGAAAATTTGCAGCATAAACGGCTGTATCTTTTGATTGCGTTGACTTAGAACTTTGATTTTTTTACAGCTCCAAGAGACAGTAGACCTGAGTATTTGATATAAATTTCAGCTTGGTACCTCCACGTATTCCTGAGGAAAGGGTCTTGACAGAAAGACAGACAGACGGACAATAAAGTGATCCTATAAGGGTTCCGTTTTGTCCTTTTGAGGTACGCAACCCTAAAAACCAGGTGAACTCTAACTTTTCAGATTTTTGTGATCTCATATGAAAAACATCATCAGCACCAGCTTTTAATAGTCCACCGCTGGACAACGTAGGTGTAGCTGTTGTTGTTTACTTAACTTAATATCACAATGATGAGGTTTGAGGAAGACGTGGTGTTCATGATTTTATTTATTAATTGAATACTAGATTAAATTAAAGATAATTATTTATTAATTACTGTCCAATATATCCTCCGCAGAAATATGCAGGCGCCTATTTTTAGTAATCAACCTACATTAACTTTTAAACTTTCGCGTTCCATGATATTATAATAATTATTTTTACGGGAATTACGCGATCACTTATTTCAAGGTACTACATACCTGTGTTTTGCCTGACGTTTCGACCAGGTTGCACTGGCCGTGGTCACAGGCTGACTGGCTTCGCGGCGCACGCCCTCCGTCATCGAATCCGTGAAGTCGAAGGTTCTTCATCCACCCGCACATTTTCGATATTAGTGATAAAATTGTTTCGCCATGTACCGTCACATACCACACTAACAGGGTCCCTATTCTGTAAGCAAACCGATGTGTTCCTATTCTGGTGTTTATCCGACTGCGCAGAAAAGCGAGGTGGTATGTTTTTTAACACTGGATTCCACGCTGTAGATAATTTAAAACCATCTTCCCGATTGAAAGTTTTGTGCTTTTTAATCTCACTCGCTTCACGTACTACTCTTGAGTAAAAGTGACGTTCGGTGGTGAAGACTTGCGTGCGGTAATCAACCTACATATTTCGAAAATAATAAAGTGGAACCCACAAGACATTTTTTTCTTTACTTGAACGCTTCAGTAATCTCTGTTAACTGGTCTCTCCAATGTAGGTAAAATACTTTCTTTTAGCCGGTTTGTACCTACGTTGTATATACAAACCCTTACATTTTCACAAAGGATCAGGATTCGACCTTCTGTAAAAATGTTACCCTACAATGTTACTTTACTCACGTTATTACTCTCTGCCCATCGATCTTTTTGCATACCTAGTACCTTGCGTGATATTTTAAGTAGTTTTACTAGTCCGCAAATTGACTTGAAATGACTCGACAGTGTTCATAATGGCTCAAGGTATTATGCCAGTATTATGTAACCCGTCGTACTTCTGATGTCAATCTTGTAGAGTAGTTTTGTTCCTGAAGAAAGATTGGAGTTGTTTCTTCCGACTTTTCGATTTTTAGATCCACTCGTTTTATAATGCCATTTTTTATAAGTGATTTTCAGAGAGCATTTCCTAGATAAACTTATTTTATTATGGACTAGCGACCCGCCCCGGCTTTGCCCGGGTGGATTTCAGATGCCCCCGCCGACGACACGATTCGTGCATTTTAAATCTGTAATATGTTCGAATATATTCGTTTAAATTAGATACTGTAAAGGGCCATTTTGATCTATATTAAATGCACAACGTATTTAATTTACTTAATTGTATAAGGATTCATTCTGTATTGCTTAAAATCACCTCGTAAATAAGCCATTATTTCTCGTAAAAAGAAAGAAATAAAAAATGGTTGTTGTGGGTTATCCTTAAGAGATAGACTTATACCGTGCCGAACTTTTTTGTAGTACTTTTTAAGGTGTACAATACTGTAGTACATTATTTTGATCTACCTCGTAGGGTACAACCAGCGTTTGCAATGTAAGCGCAAAGAAATGTGTTTATTTGCTACATCACATTAGAAACCTCGAAAATTAACAGTGTTTCCATACTATATTATGCATTTATTATACATACATACAAACCCTTCCTCTTGAATCACTCTATCTATCAAAGTACGCGGTGCGTAGTTTTAAAGATTTAAGCAAACAAAGGGATATAGGGACAGAGAAAGCGACTTTGTTTATGTAGTGAAGAGCAAAGAAATTGATCACCTAATTTATACCTTTATTTTAAACGTTTCACTCATGTATCATAATAATATAGACTACACAAACAACTTTCAAAAATGTAAGGGTACATATTTTTGTATGTAGTCTGTAAAACCGACTACGGGTGTTCATAGTATATTATATAAAAAGCCAGGTTTCTTTCTTATCACTTTTTCTAGTATATGAACAATCGATTCTCTTTACGGTATACCTAATGACAGGCCTTTTTCTGTATTCGGTAAGTATCTACGATCTTATTTAGCCATAAATCATTCAAAGCTGATTGTTACAAATGACTTGTCCTTTATAGAAGATATAGGTATATTTTTAACTGAGAATTAAGTTAAGTTAATACGTAAAATATATGATTGTTTTTGGAAATACCATTGTATTTGTTGCAAATTCGGAATTGGAGTTCCGTAACTCATAAAATATAAAAATTCCTTATAGAACCACATTGTTTGCCGTCTGTCTGCCTATCTATCCACCCGTCTGTCAGGTTTTCTGAGCAATATGTATGTTTAATATCTATACGCATTTATATCACATTTTTATTTCAAAATGTAAAAATAAATCCTCTAAACGAACGCGATCTAATACCAAGTACCTACTAATGTATTCTTTGTATTTTGTGGATAAATCAAAATCTAAACCGTATTTTCAAGATTCACAAAATCTATCTTAATATATATATTTCTTGTGTGCGTGTGTATGTGACTGAACTCCTCCTAAACGACTGGACCAATTTTGATGAAATTTTTTGTGTGTGTTCAAGGGAATCTGGGAATGGTTTAGATTCACAAAAAAGACTGGACCGATTTTGATGAAATTTTTTGAAATTTTTTGTGTGTGTTCAAGGGGATCTGGGAATGGTTTAGATTCACAAAAACGTAAACGATGTTACGTGGGTCATAAATATGGCGGTACGAAGTTCGCCGGATCAGCTAGTATATATATAAAAGCGAAATATCACTCACTTATTAATCACGAAATCTCAGAAACTATAACACCTACAAACTTGAAATTTGGCAAGTAGGTTCATTATAGGGTGTAGACATCCGCTAAGAACGGATTTTACTAAACTCCACACCTAAGGGGGTAAATCAGGGGATGAAAGTCTGCGTGAGCGAAGCTGCGTGCAAAAGCTAGTGAGAAATAAAATTCTAAATTCTAATATTATCATAGTGACATACTTTATGTATACAATGCAATGCTCGCTCGCAACTACTGTAATCTAGTTCGCTAATTTTATAGTTGTAAAATATATATTTCAGTATTTTAAGAAATTTGTACAGAAAGATAATAATCATCAACGACATCAACCACCAGATTTTTTTTATTGATACCTTTTATAGTATTTACGGAGATATAGGATATCAGTAGGTACGAATTACGATGCGAATTAAATACCACCATGACGTATGTATATTTAGAGTTCAATTAACTCGTCTTGTTTATGTGTAAATAAGTGTAATGAAGTCGATGCCAATTATTGTCGTACATTGTGTGTTTGTCTCCGAGGCGTAGAGCTTGTGTAACGTATGATTTTGGTGTTTAAATGTATCCATTTGAACCTGTCGTAATTACTAATCGTACTTGTGTTGAAATGTTAAGGAATAAAATTTATCACTAATAAGGATCACAAAATACAGAAATCATTGTAATTTTGTTAACCCGCCATTGGTGACGTCAATTTGACTTACATCATTTAGTGACCAGGATTTTAAGACTTTGTTAAATATATTTGTACGACTGACTTACAGTTAGTTAAGTTTCAATCTGGTGCCCCCGCCAAGACGAAGCCGAGCGAAGCGCAAGGGCACTAACTACCTTTACCGTGGGAGAGCCACGCTTCGGCATGAATGGGCCGGCTCGACCGGAGTGATACCACGGCCTCACATAAAACCGGTGTAAAATAGTGCTTGCGCTGTGTTTCACCGAGTGAGTGAGGATACCGGAGGCCCATACCCTAACCCCTCCCCCTATCTCCCCCCCCCCCCCATCCCCCAAAGGCCGGTAACGCACTTGTGACGCCTCTGGTGTTGCGGGTGTCCATGGGCGGCGGTAATCGCTTACCATCAGGCGATACGTCTGCTCGTTTGCCGGTCTATTCCATAAAAAAAAAAAAAAAAAAAGTGTTTCTTCTTTTTTTTAACCCTCATAACTTTGGTTTTCGATATACCAGATCTTTCAAATTCTCAGGATATGATATCAATAATAGAGTTATGAAACATACAAAGTTTTAATTGCATAGCAATGCCTGTTTCGTTACTTCAGAAACTAAATATTCCCATAACAAATTACTTCAGAAAGTCGATATTTGCAAACACAAAAGGCGTCATACATTTTTACTGAGATGTAGAGATTGTGAAGTTAGGGTTGGTAGAGTTAGGGCGTGTAGATTCAGAAGCGTGGCTCTATATGAGATCTGATATCTTTTTCACAGTCACATTCACCTTATGCAGTCGTCTTGGCAACATTTTACATGAAAATGTTTTTGGTAGGATATGTATTTGCCAATAAAACAAAAATATTTGATTGATCGAAATTGTATTTATTATTATACAGTCATACTTAGGACATTAAAAATCAACTCATTTTTTTTCGTATTATTTATAAAATTAAAAACTAATAGCAATATTGAAAAATTATGGATGAAATCAGCTTTTGTCAGTCTTATGACATTGAAAACTCTTGAAAAATAAACAAAAATAGATATTTTTCCAACAAATAAAGAAAAAATCCTTTGAAAGTCACTCTTCTAGTACCGTAAAACAAGTACTACAACAAGGCACTGCGTGCTCAAGGCACAAATATTTTTTTGAAATTGTGACGAGAATATTTAGTTATTTCACCACTTGAACTCGTAAAGAACCAGAAGTCCCAGGTCAATTGAAGTGTCTGTGATCATCATCATCTGTGATTGAAAGAAGTATCTTCAAATGCCAAGAGGGTCATTTACACCAGCGATAGCTCGTTTATGTCTCTGTAATTGCGTTATACTATTGTAGCTTCTAGTGCGGACGGATTGGCGATGGAGGGGTTCTTTACTCCATTTGGTACAATTGTCATTTCCGTACTAGGAATAATTCCTCCTCCAAATCCTCAACGCTATCCAAATATGGTCCTAATACTAGATTTTCCGGAGCTACATCGCTTTTAACTGCACAAAAAAATAAACCCAGGTCGGGCCAAAAAGGGTGGTTGAGGTTTTCCTATTATAGAAATGCTTAACAATGCTAATACCCCAACTTCCAGTTGGGGTCTTAGCTCCCATGCATCAGTGAGCACGTAAAGCCGTCGGTCCTACGCCTGATCTCTACCCGGTCGTGTCGGATAACCGTCCCAACGTATTATGACAGAGAGGGAACAAATACTGCACTTGTTTTTGCGTACACACTTGTGCACGGTAATATCTTTTGTACGTATACAGTCAGAAATAAGAAGGTGTTTCTAAATAGTTCATGTCATTTTTGTACAGGTAACAAAGTTTTTAAACTTTCACGATTTTACATATTATTCGACTGTTGATCGGGACTTAATGAGATAATACTCGTATCTACAAGGTACAATACCTTATTTATTTTTTTTGGTTACCCAAATTTTCGATCGAATTGTAAGCGCCGCTAAGCTCTCACCGTCTACCCGCGACTACGATCGGTGCAATAGATATTATCGCGATTAAGTCCCGATTTACAGTCGAATAACAGGTAACAAAGATCCATAAAAAGTACCAACCAATTGCATTTAAACTAGTTTTGCATTATTTAAGTTTTTAACAAAAAAATGTTATGTTTATTTTTAACGTAACCGAGATTTCGGTCTCTATCGAGGCTTGTGAAATATGAATTTTTTCAAGATAAGGATTTTTAATAGGTAATTTTCATGAAACTTATATTGTTTAACATTATCTATTAGGTCCTTTATAAGATACTAAAATTTACCCGAGAGTTTCTGCAATATCTTGAGTGACGTCTCTAAACAGACTTGAAAGTTACAAAACCTGTAGAATGGAAGTTTGATTTTACCCTCGACACGAACAAAGCTCGGGTTTCGGTTCCTTATCATACATCAATGTCTTTTATAGACAACAAAATGCTTTGTGAAGAGCGCTCAGTTTCGATAAACAAAACGTATCATGCAATTTGTTTGCGTTACATTATAATAATATTGTGATCCGTTTGGTTTTCGTGAGATGTAAAAGCCTGTTACATACGAGACCACAAAGGCCTATTGTTAGATCACGCACTCGTCCAATATGCCAACGCTGCAGTCTCCATGACACAAGGTGCCGACGCAGGAATTACGATAACACACCACAAAGACCTGTTATGAGATCAACGGTGCCACGAAGGCGATGACAGCATTACGAACATGGACAACAAAGGCCTGTTATAAGATCAACACCGCGTCACTAGCACAAGGCGCCGACACAGCATTGTTATAGTATATATATTTAAGATTTGTCATTCTACGCACACTTACTTTTAAGCCAACATCGCGTTAGCAACTTAGACTAATTAGTTATAGTTTAAATGTAATTTTTATAATCTTTTATTAAATTAACTTCAAGTTCTATTTCGTTTCTCTAAAACTCCTTCGGCTGTGGCAAATACGTAATTGGCGCAGTCGGTAGGATACTCGCGGGTCGTTTCGCGAGCTATAAAGATCTCTAATATCGAAATCCGCGTTCGCGAGCAGCCCGAGCGGCGTTCAAGCCACTGTACGAGTATCCAGAATCTACGAGAGCTGCAGCCACTGGGAAGAGTATCCGAACATTGATACGCGGCGAAACGGAACGAAAGGGTGAGTGCACAGAATCGTTCTTGTGTTGCTATTCCTTTACCTTGAAGTTTTTATTTCCCAAAATTTTCCACCCCTAGTAACTCCCGTATTAGAGAGTCTGCATCGAGCTAGATTCGTCGACGAGTATAACTAGATAGTGGTAGGAATTTGGATTTAAAAGATTATAATTATAGTTTAGAATTACTTAAATCAATAATTTTTTATTCTTCAAAATTTTCCACCCTAGTAACTCCCGTATTAGAGAGTCTGCATCGAGCCAGACTCGTCGGCGAGTACAACTAGATAGTAGTAGGAATTTGAATTTAGAAGACTATAGTTTAGAATTAAATCAATTACCTAGAATTAAGATAATGACGGAGCGCAACCCGGACATAATTTTTAAGGCTTTACGCCCTGTACCGGAGTTCGACGGGAACCCACATATACTTACCCGATTTATTAAGTTATGTGACCAAATAGTATTTACCTACCTCAGTACGGAACCCTGTGATCAGTTATCGAACCTTTGCTTGATAAATGGAATTTTAAATAAAATCACAGGCCCCGCCGCTAGTATTATAAATTGAAATGGCATATCTGATAATTGGCTAGATGTTCGGAATGCATTAATCAATAATTTTGCAGACCAAAGGGATGAAACTGCCCTTTATAATGACCTCTCTTTAGCCAACCAGGGACAAAGATCACCACAGGAATTTTATGACCACTGTCAGACACTATTTAGTACAATTATGACATATATTAGCCTTCACGAGACAATATCCACTACTATTGAAGCCAAGCGCACTTTATACAGAAAACTAACCATGCAAGCGTTTGTAAGGGGTTTACAGGAACCTCTAGGTTCACGCATTAGGTGTATGAGACCTGACACGATTGAGAAAGCTTTAGAATATGTTCAGGAGGAAATGAATATATTGTATTTGCAGCAGCGCAATGACATAGCTAGTAAATTACAGCCGACCCCTAAGGTCACCCACTCTACTCCTGTACATACCCCGAAACTTTCAAATAACTATAGCCATAGCCCAACCGCATCATATTGGCCTTCACACGTAGCACATAGGCCACCACCTCAGCCGACGCAACCTTTTAGGTTTGCAGAAAGGTTCAGGATGAATCCTATGCAACATCAGCCCTCACCACAGGTACGTATGCCCACACACACACAACACATGTTTAGTGCTAGGCCTCCAAATTATAATCTACGAAGTAATACGTTTAGGATGCCACCTAGAACTCAACCCAGTCAGCCACCTGGCCCCGGACCGATGAGTGGTATAGAACACTTTAATACCAGGCCGATGCCACCTCCAGGAGGAATCCGCGGACATGACTGGCGTACCCAGGGCAATCCACCACCTAATAATTACTTTAAATCTCGTGAAATAAACTTTAATGAGTGTTACGATGATAGCTATTATTACGACCACAACTATAACCCTGACTATGACTACTTTTCACATACCAATGACTATACCCCCTATGACGACTATGACACGAATCAAACACAGTATCAAGGCCATGATCTTCCTTTAGAGTACTCTTATAACAATTCAAACGATAACCTTAAGAGTGCCAATTCAAATTCGGACGGATCAGAAATTAGAAAAGCTAAGATAGAAATAAACTTACAAGCACAGAGACAGTTACCATTTATTCAGATATCAAATCCTCCTTTAAAATTACTTATCGATACCGGTGCTAACCAATCATTCTTAAGCCCGGAAGCCGTTCAAAACTATTACCCTGATATTCCTTTAAATTACGATCCATTTGAAGTGACTAATGTACATGCTACTACGAGAAACAACTACTCTATAACACTACCGTGCTTTAACGAATTTAATGACCCGGATAATATACGTTTCTTTGTCTATAAGTTCCACGATTATTTCGATGGTCTTATAGGACTCGACTTAATGACCAAATGGGAAGCTAAAATAGACCTTAAAGACAAGACCTTGACTACACGACATACGGTAAACCCTATTAAAATGTACAACTCCCAAAATGTGAATTTATACGAGGATATTATCCCTGCAAAGAGTTATAAGGTAGTTACGTTACCGATAAGTGCCCCGGATGGCGATGTAATTATTCCAGAACAATTAATTTGTAACTGCACCATAGTTGAATGTGTAACTACTGTAAAAGATAACCGTGCTCTTTTAGAAATTATTAACCCTAGTGATAACGATGTCATATTTGCACTTCAAAACTCGATTAAAGCAGACGTTTTTAACTTAGAATATTCACCCAAAGTTTCTACACGCGTTCAGGACATAATCTCGCGATTACGAACAGACCATTTGAACGAAGAAGAGAAAGCTAATTTAACGTCCTTGTGCTCTCAATATTCAGATATTTTTTATATAGAAAACGAGACTCTAACCTTTACTAATAAAATAAAACACCGAATTAATACTACCGATGAAGTCCCGGTCTATACAAAGAGCTATAGATATCCTTTTATTCACCGTCAGGAAGTTAAGGATCAGATAGAGAAGATGCTTTCACAAGGCATTATAAGACCCTCAGAGTCTGCATGGAGCTCACCTATTTGGGTGGTACCCAAAAAGGCAGACGCGTCAGGTAAACAAAAATGGCGCCTAGTAGTAGACTTTCGGAAACTAAACGAAAAGACTGTAGATGACAAGTACCCTATACCAAACATATATGATGTACTAGACAAACTGGGGAAGTGTCAATACTTCACCACCCTTGATTTGGCCAGTGGATTTTACCAGGTAGAGATGGACCCCAGGGATATACAAAAGACAGCGTTCAATGTAGAACACGGGCACTTCGAATTCCTTCGAATGCCAATGGGTCTGAAGAATTCTCCCTCCACGTTCCAACGTGTGATGGATAACATGCTCCAAGGGCTTCAGAACCAGATCTGCCTAGTATACCTTGATGACATCATCGTTTATAGTACCAGCCTCCAAGAACACATACTGAACCTCCGGAAAGTATTTCAAAGACTTAGAGAGTCCAATTTTAAGGTCCAAATGGACAAATCAGAGTTCTTAAGATCAGAAACAGCATATTTAGGACACATTATAACGAGAGAAGGTGTCAAACCTAACCCTGAAAAAGTATCAGCCATCCAAAAGTACCCATTACCTAAAACCACTAAGGAAATAAAACAATTTCTAGGTCTGATAGGATACTATAGAAAATTTATTCCAGACTTCGCGAAAATCATTAAACCAATGACACAATGCCTGAAGAAGGGTAGAAAAATAACTATGGATAACGATTACCTAGACTGCTTCGAGAAATGCAAAAAACTATTGACTAATGACCCTATACTCCAATACCCCGACTTTAACAAAGACTTCATATTAACGACCGACGCCTCGAATTTTGCAATAGGAGCTATTTTATCGCAAGGACAGATAGGAGTTGATAAGCCAATATCTTATGCCTCTCGTACTCTTAACGACAGTGAGATCAACTACAGCACCATCGAGAAGGAGCTGCTAGCAATAGTATGGGCCACCAAATACTTCCGACCTTATCTATTTGGGCGTAAATTTAAAATTCTAACCGACCACAAGCCACTTCAGTGGATGATGAGTCTAAAGGAGCCCAATTCTCGTTTAACAAGATGGCGATTAAAACTCAGCGAGTATGATTTCACCGTTATATACAAAAAAGGGAAAACTAACACTAACGCAGACGCCTTATCTAGAATTGAAATTCATAACGAGGAAACCAGTTCGATCATTGCAAATCCCACCGAGAAGACTCCCACTATAGATAATTCAGCTACTAGTACAGCCCACACAAGCCAGGAAAATCCAATTTTAGAAGTACCTATTACAGACGAGCCCCTTAACAAATTTCACCGACAGTTAGTTATCACTATCGTAAAATACCTTACACGACGACCTGTAGTTACAAAACCATTTGAGACACACACTAAAGTGACAGTACAAGTGACTGAGGACAATCTTGAATCCGACTTAATTAATGCCATAAAAGAATATGTAAAACCCAAAGTTAAGACCGCCATGTTAATCGTCCCGCCTTTAGCTATGTACACTATTGTACCGATAATTCAGAATAAATTCAGGAGTTCTTCATTAGATCTCGTATTAGCTAAAATGGAACTAGAAAATGTGAAAGACTATTTAAAACAGCAAGAAATAATTAGGCATTACCACGAGGGAAAAACTAACCACAGAGGGATAAATGAATGCTATCTCTCTTTATACAGAAAATATTACTGGCCTAATATGAGGGAACATATAGCTAAACATATAAATGAATGTACCATTTGTGGCCAAGGAAAATATGACCGAAACCCGATTAAGCAGCAATTTAACATAGTTCCGCCAGCTACGAAACCCTTAGAAATTATCCACGCAGACTTATTCACCGTACAATCGGAAAAATACATTACCTTTATAGATGTTTTCTCTAAATATGGTCAAGCCTACCACCTAAAGGATGGCACCGCAATAAGCATATTACAAGCCCTCCTCCTATTCTGCACTCATCACGGGCTTCCTTTAACGATAGTTACAGATAACGGGACTGAATTCACTAACCAACTCTTTGCCGAGTTCTTAAGACTTCACAAAATAACTCACCATAAGACATTACCTCATACCCCCAATGACAACGGTAACATTGAACGTTTCCATTCGACGCTTTTAGAACACCTCCGTATTTTTAAATTGCAGAATAAAGACGAACCAATAACATATCTTGTACCCTACGCCATAATTGCTTACAACAGCTCTATTCATAGTTTTACAAAATGCAGACCCTATGACATATTAAAAGGCCATTTTGACCCCAGGGACCCTATTGACATTGACATAAACGAAAAATTACTCCAACAATATGTAGTGACTCATAGAGCACAGATGAAGACTGTATATGACATAATAAACGAGACTTCGTTAGCCAATAGAACTGCTCTTATAGAATCCCGTAATAAGTCTAGAGAACCTGAAATTGACTACCAGCCTGAACAACAAGTTTTTATAAAAAATCCTCTTGCTGAAAGACAAAAGCTTGCTCCCCGTTATACACAGGACAAAGTCTTAGCCAATCTCCCCATTCACATCTATACCTCGAAAAAACGTAGCCCCGTAGCAAAATCCCGTCTGAAACGAAAACCCAAGAGTAACCAATTGTTACAGGATACTACTACTGACCTTGATGCTGGAACCACTTCTAATACGACCTTAAGAGATAAGACTTGACAATTTAGATTTATTACCATTTAGGCTAGGATAAGCTATAGTAACGACACATTATTATACATTTTTACAATACATCGTACGTACGTACGTAAGTACTATCTAATTCTACACATAAACATACGTACATGACTATAAGAATAGACTCACTAACGAAACCTACTTATTATACGAAATACATTTAGAACACCTAGTAAAAAAACCAATATCCTTAATCATCTATACACCTTAGAGCCTGGCAGGACAAAAAGAGGTCTACTTGATGGATTAGTCTATAATTAAAAGCATTACCGGCAATCTGGATTATCAGGATGCTTTTAAATACACTCAAGCTTTAGTTACCTTGGAAACAAAAAAAAATACTGTAGAGTTTAATTATCGCGCTTATTTAAACAAACTTATAGCTAGTTTAACTTATCGAAAACGAAAGTAATATTAATTATATCCTTCAGTTAATCTTAAATGAAAATGCTTACAGAGCCAATAACATTATTAATTATGGAAAATATAACTTGTTAGAATCAAAAATATTCTAGCCTTTACTAAAACCTGGACAAAATAAACTTAGATCTTAGTTAGTACTTAGGAATACTATGATATTATAAGGTCAGGATCGTATTTTGTAGTTTAACATATAAATTATAGTTTTCAAACTCCCCGTAGTCTTTCCAAATATCTATGATTTCTGTAAACTATCCCTCGCACAAAATAAATTTCACCAATTCCTTATTCCTTCTCATCCTTATATAGCAACTGATAGAAATGAATTTGTGTACATAGAGGCAGAATGCCCGAAGTATAGTAAGCACATATGTCTGTGAGAAAAACGTAGCCCAGCAGATCCGGACAGAACCTGATTGCACTCAAGTACTGCAGAACTCACCATCATTAACGACAACAACGAAATAAAAAGTCAACCTTTGAAGTAAACCTTTAAGATCTTCACAGCATCTAGAATAAAGTATCCCAGGAAACACCGATAGAAAACGACAACGTCCAGTCAACAAACCTGTACCATACGACCATTCCATTCTATGTATTGGTATCAGTTACAACTGCAATTATCACCTACGCAGTAGGCCGTAACTACAAGATCTAGCACCTAAAACTAAATAGTTCAAAAGAGAACCGAACACTCCAGATACACACTATGGAAGATCCAGCCAACCCTAAACCAGAAGAATTTTCAGCAACATTTTCCATTAACATGACAAAATAGTTGCTGAACTGAGGGTGGAGGTGTTACATACGAGACCACAAAGGCCTATTGTTAGATCACGCACTCGTCCAATATGCCAACGCTGCAGTCTCCATGACACAAGGTGCCGACGCAGGAATTACGATAACACACCACAAAGACCTGTTATGAGATCAACGGTGCCACGAAGGCGATGACAGCATTACGAACATGGACAACAAAGGCCTGTTATAAGATCAACACCGCGTCACTAGCACAAGGCGCCGACACAGCATTGTTATAGTATATATATTTAAGATTTGTCATTCTACGCACACTTACTTTTAAGCCAACATCGCGTTAGCAACTTAGACTAATTAGTTATAGTTTAAATGTAATTTTTATAATCTTTTATTAAATTAACTTCAAGTTCTATTTCGTTTCTCTAAAACTCCTTCGGCTGTGGCAAATACGTAATTAGCCCCTTTGTACATAGTATTGATTTGGAAAAGCCTCATGAATCCTTCAAAGGCTTTTGTTACGGGAGAGAATATCTAAGGAATTATAGGTTAGGCTTTATTCTATTTAATGATGGGTTGTTATTATTTATATTGTGTAATGTAATACTTGGTAAAGAATATTTTTGATCATAATATTTAAACTAGTCGGTAATCATTAAAAAAAGCGGCCAAGTGCGAGTCGGACTCGCCCATGAAGGGTTCCAAAGCAGCAAGTAACATAATATATTTTATTTTTATCTGGGGGCACGGTCGTGCCCCCGCCAAGACGAGCTAAGCGAAGCGCAAGGGCACTACCTACCTTTTCTCGAAGTGTTTCGTCGTTTTTTTGAACCCTCATAACTTTGGTTCCCGATATACCAGATCGTTCAAATTCTCAGGATATGATGTTATTAATAGACTAATCAAACATACAAAGTTTCAATTGCATAGCTTTGATACTTTAGATTTTATTGATACCTAAAAAACAACGATTTCGTCACTGACACACTGATGATCATCAAAACTGTTAGGGTACTTTCTGAAGTGCTAGAAAGCTGAAATTTGGTATGTAAACTAAGTTTAGTATACAAACAACAAAAAAATTCATAAATCTATTTTTTTTGCCCCCCCAACCCCCAAATTTGGGGGGTGAAAGTTTGTATGAGACTTTCACAAATGTTTATGCTAGAGGTTTTATTTTTGGTACACGGTCTTTTTCGAAAGAAGAAAGAAGATGTACAAGAAATACTGCCCAAAAAAGAAAAAAAACTTACAAAAAGAAATGAAATCCCACCAAAAACATTTTCATGTAAAATGTTGCCAAGACGACTGCATATGGCTTACCCTGTGAAAAAGATATCAGATCTCATGTAGAGCCAAAGTTCAGAATCTACACGCCCTAACTCTACCAACCCTAACTTTATAAACTTTACATCTCAGTAAAAATGTATGGCTTGGCTGTTTCGTTACTTCAGAAACGAAATATTCGTATAACAAATTACTTCAGAAACTAGATATTTGCAAATACAAAATGCGTTCGTTTCCTCTTCGTGACGGTATGGTAGCGAAACGGCGAAGCCATACATTTTTACTGAGATGTAAAGTTTATGAAGTTAGGGTTGGTAGAGTTAGGGCGTGTAGATTCTGAACCTTGGCTCTACATGAGATCTGATATCTTTTTCACAGGGTAAGCCATATGCAGTCGTCTTGGCAACATTTTACATGAAAATGTTTTTGGTGGGATATTTGTGTTGATTGAATGAAAGGTAAATTGCAGTTTACGATTTATGACGTATTAAAAAAAACTACTTACTAGATTTCGTTCAAACCAATTTTCGGTGGAAGTTCGCATGGTAATGTACATCATATATTTTTTTTAGATTTATCATGCTATTATTTTAGAAGTTACAGGGGGGGGGACACATTTTACCACTTTGGAAGTGTCTCTCGCGCAAGCTATTCAGTTTAGAAAAAAATGATATTAGAAACCTCAATATCATTTTCGAAGACCTATCCATAAATACCCCACACGTACGGGTTTAATAAAAAAAATTTTTTGAGTTTCAGTTCTAAGTATGGGGACCCCCAAAATTTATTGTTTTTATTTTTTATTTTTGTGTGAAAATCTTAATGCGGTTCACAGAATACATCTACTTACCAAGTTTCAACATTATAGGTCTTATACTTTCGGAAAAAAGTGGCTGTGACATACGGACGGACAGGCAGACGGATAGACAGACAGACAGACAGACATGACGAATCTATAAGGGTTCCGTTTTTTGCCTTTGGCACGGAACCCTAAAAAGGACATGATGAGACTACTACCTTCAATAAATTTGAAAATTAACTAACTTAACTAACTTACCCGTGGTTCCACCCGTGTGTGTTTCGGGTATCGCATTATAGAGTAGCATATATCTTTCCTAAAGAATCACAGTATCTCCATGCCAAAGGATATTTTCATTAGGTGGCAGTTGACGAGGCACAGTGCTCACAAAAATGATGACCGATGGGGCCATAAAGTTCCTGATTGCCCACCGCAAACTGTGAAACGCAGCAGATAATCCGACGATTTGGAGAAGGTAAGCCCTTGCAGCATGGGACCGGTTGTTGTGGAAAACCTTGGGGGAGGCCTATGCCCAGCAGTCCAGGCGTCTTTTAGCTGAGATGATGATACCCATTTTTTTAGCAGTTACATCGAATTAAGAAATAAATTATTCTGAACATTTCACACACAGCGCCATCTAGCTTCAAACTATGCAGAGCTTTTATTAGATTAACTATACTCTTTGCGCTGTAGCATGGTGCGGGTGACAGTTGCCTGTTCAACGTTGACAACTGCCTGTACGACGTAGACATCAATTTACTATAGTTATTAATGTTTTAATACATTGCAAATGTAGTACAGCTGAAATGCTAAGTCATATCGCGGCAACTTTCAAGAGAGAAACGAAATGTTACGTGAACCGCATTAAGATTTTCACACAAAAATAGAAAAACAACAATAAATTTTGGGGGTCCCCCCATACTTAGAACTAAAACTCAAAAAAAAAATTTCTTCAAAACATATGTGTGGGGTTCTATAGGTAGGTCTTCAAAAATGATATTGAAGTTTCTAATATCATTTTTTTCTAAACTGAACAGTTTGCGCGAGAGACACTTCCAAAGTGGTAAAATAACCCCCCAAACTTCTAAAATAAGAGAATGATAAAACTAAAAAAATATATGATGTACATTACCATGCAAACTTCCACCGAAAATTGGTTTGAAGGAAATCTAGTAAGTAGTTTTTTTTAATACGTCATAAATCGTAAACTGCAATTTGCCTTTCATTCAATCAAGACAAATATAAAAATAAAATAAAAATTACATTATGTTACTTGCTGCTGCGGAACCCTTCATGGGCGAGTCCGACTCGCACTTGGCCTCTTTTTTTATCTTTTGCTGCGCTATGTTATATCTAGACATATACCAAATCAATTTCTATTCCAGAATCCAATACGTAGCCATAATAGTGTCTAATTTTAGCTCAATTTGAGAAATACACCCGCGATTCTTAACTATATTTGTGGAATACAACATGTTTATATTGTTTATGTAACATAATTCTTAAAAATAAGAGAATAAACTATTCCAATTTTAAAACGATTTACGATGTTTCATATATACTTCAAAGAGATAACAAAATCTTTCATACAACAAGATGAAAACGAGACATACAAGGTGCACGCAATGAACCTAGAAATGCAGAATGAATGGTTAACTCTAGGAGAATTTTGTATCCCACCAGCTTTAAAATGGCGCACACTTTTATATGATTGGTCACCCGCCCTGTTAAAATTCTACCTCAACGCCTTTCAATTAACTCTCCCCGATCAAAGCAACCTAGTAAGGTGGGGAAAAGCTACAGAAAAGGCTTGTACGATGTGCAATGCGGCAATAGGTACAGCCAGGCACTTACTGACAGGTTGTAAGGCGCTATTAGACCGGGGACATTATTCACGTCGCCACGATAGGGTATTTATTACACATCATACGCGAAGCTATGAGTTTATCACTGGCGAGAGCGAAAAAAGGAATAACTACAAACATAAAAACAAACATCGCGTTTGTTAGAAATCGAACGTCATTATAATGGCAACATTTTTTGATTGTCATGTTTTTTGTTTGACGTTTGAGGTTAAAATATAGAACTGAGAAGAGGCTTTGTGACGGTCAACCAGTGTGGGTTGTTGAGTGCCGTTCAATAAACATTTTAGCTGATTGTCCATTCAGACTCGGTTCTTTTCGTTGTTTACCGTTATGGTTGGTCTGGTATGGACACGCGAGATTAGTAGTCGCGTCAATTAGGCGCGATCCGCTACAGTTAAAACGGGTGTATTATAATTAGAATACTTGGGAACCTGCACAGCCATTTAGGAGTGATGAATGTGTGACGACGCAGAGAGAGCACCAAGGGGGCCCCTTAGAACGCCGATATCAAGGAATTCACACATCTCCAGTAAGTGCTTGATATTACATTAGCTTAGAATAAGAACAGGGTGAAGCGCCCTGAAGTTGAATTATTTCGCCAGTGAACTGGCTTAGCGATTGAATGCCTGTACAAATGGGCCCTACAAGCATTACAAACTTCACACGGTGAACGCTACATTGGCGAAAGGATTGAACAGCGTTTGTAAAGGAAGGCTCAACAAAAAAGACTTCACTCACACAAAAGCCGTCCTCAATTATAAATACCGCCAGTGACTGGACACGTATGAAAATCACTACAGAATACCGGAGGATATCTGTGCCTCGGCGTCCAGACCAAACATATTGCTTTATGCAATGTCAATTAAGCGTGTAGTACTAGTAGAACTCATGGTGCCTTGGGAAATGAACATCCCTAAAGACCACGCTTTAAAAAGGAACAAGTACTTTGACGTAACCAACGAAATAACTAAAAATGGTTATGTCGTTGCGCTGTATGCCGTGGAAGTGGGTGCGAGGGGTATACTAGCTAAATCCCTCTATAACCTGCTTAAAGACCTTGGATTGCCAAGAGCTTCAGTAAGCTCTTTTCTTGAACGAATATCCAAAGCGGCATTGCTAGGCTCATTTCAAATATGGTTTGGTAGATGGGGTAACACGGCGGACAGTGGAGGTGAGCGTTGACGCGTCGTAAGGAGTGCTCCTTAAACCTTTGGGGACCGATTCTTTCACTGAGGGACTCCAATAACAATAACTGCTAGCAGTAACAAGGTCTTTAATATTAAAAGCATATACAATTAAAAACACATATTATTCACATCACAATCTTTTCCTATAAGACCATCCCAAAACGTCTGACCGCTGTCAGTGTCAAAGAAAATTCGTTTTGGAAATAGAATTCGCCACACCACCCCCCCACGGAGAAGGATAAAACATGGGCTTTAGCTGCAGTAATCGGCATATTCCTTGAATTTGACCCGCCTGCCTGAGCGTGTTGTGTATGACAGGGGTTTGGTGTTTGCAGTATTTGATGGCAACGAAGGAGAGGAAGCAGGAGGTATGATTGAAGAGGGTGATATGGGCTTAGAAATTTGTCGGGGAACTGAAGGAATGGGTAATGGCGGTAATGGAGCTTCGGGAGATGAATAATTGAAATTATCGATGAAGGCAGGCTTGATTCGATCAACACTTACCACGACGCGTTTTCCCTTAATTTCCAAGGTCACAGTCTTTCCGTCTCTAGCGCGATCAATAACCTGGTACGGGCCCATATATGGTGGCTGTAAGGGACGTCGAACGGTATCGTCCCGAAGAAAAACATGTGTGGTTGATGAAAGACTTTTATGGATGAAGGGTGCTGGTTGGGAATGACGGGATGCGGGAACGGGGCGAACTATGGACATTTTTCAAATTCTCAGGATATGATATCAATAATAGAGTTATGAAACATACAAAGTTTTAATTGCATAGCAATGCCTGTTTCGTTACTTCAGAAACTAAATATTCCCATAACAAATTACTTCAGAAAGTCGATATTTGCAAACACAAAAGGCGTCATACATTTTTACTGAGATGTAGAGATTGTGAAGTTAGGGTTGGTAGAGTTAGGGCGTGTAGATTCAGAAGCGTGGCTCTATATGAGATCTGATATCTTTTTCACAGTCACATTCACCTTATGCAGTCGTCTTGGCAACATTTTACATGAAAATGTTTTTGGTGGGATATGTATATGCCAATAAAACAAAAATATTTGATTAATCGAAATTGTATTTATTATTATACAGTCATACTTAGGACATTAAAAATCAACTCTTTTTTTTCGTATTATTTATAAAATTAAAAACTAATAGCAATATTGAAAAATTATGGATGAAATCAGCCTTTGTCAGTCTTATGACATTGAAAACTCGTGAAAAATAAACAAAAATAGATATTTTTCCAACAAATAAAGAAAAAATCCTTTGAAAGTCACTCTTCTAGTACCGTAAAACAAGTACTACAACAAGGCACTGCGTGCTCAAGGCACAAATATTTTTTTGAAATTGTGACGAGAATATTTAGTTATTTCACCACTTGAACTCGTAAAGAACCAGAAGTCCCAGGTCAATTGAAGTGTCTGTGATCATCATCATCTGTTATTGAAAGAAGTATCTTCAAATGCCAAAAGGGTCATTTACACCAGCGATAGCTCGTTTATGTCTCTGTAATTGCGTTATACTATTGTAGCTTCTAGTGCAGACGGATTGGCGATGGGGGGGTTCTTTACTCCATTTGGTACAATTGTCATTTCCGTACTAGGAATAATTCCTCCTCCAAATCCTCAACGCTATCCAAATATGGTCCTAATACTAGATTTTCCGGAGCTACATCGCTTTTAACCGCACAAAAAAAATCCCAGGTCGGGCCAAAAAGGGTGGTTGAGTTTTTCCTATTATAGAAATGCTTAACAATGCTAATACCCCAACTTCCAGTTGGGGTCTTAGCTCCCATGCATCAGTGAGCACGTAAAGCCGTCGGTCCTACGCCTGATCTCTACCCGGTCGTGTCGGATAACCGTCCCAACGTATTATGACAGAGAGGGAACAAATACTGCACTTGTTTTTGCGTACACACTTGTGCACGGTAATATCTTCTGTACGTATACAGTCAGAAATAAGAAGGTGTTTCTAAATAGTTCATGTCATTTTTGTACAGGTAACAAAGTTTTTAAACTTTCACGATTTTACATATTATTCGACTGTTGATCGGGACTTAATGAGATAATACTCGTATCTACAAGGTACAATACCTTATTTATTTTTTTTGGTTACCCAAATTTTCGATCGAATTGTAAGCGCCGCTAAGCTCTCACCAGTCTACCCGTGACCACAATCGGTGCAATTCGATCGAAACGTCGGGTAACGAAAAAAAAAGGTATTGTACCTTGTAGATATTATCGCGATTAAGTCCCGATTTACAGTCGAATAACAGGTAACAAAGATCCATAAAAAGTACCAACCAATTGCATTTAAACTAGTTTTGCATTATTTAAGTTTTTAACAAAAAAATGTTATGTTTATTTTTAACGTAACCGAGATTTCGGTCTCTATCGAGGCTTGTGAAATATGAATTTTTTCAAGATAAGGATTTTTAATAGGTAATTTTCATGAAACTTATATTGTTTAACATTATCTATTAGGTCCTTTATAAGATACTAAAATTTACCCGAGAGTTTCTGCAATATCTTGAGTGACGTCTGTAAACAGACTTGAAAGTTACAAAACCTGTAGAATAGAAGTTTGATTTTACCCTCGACACGAACAAAGCTCGGGTTTCGGTTCCTTATCATACATCAATGTCTTTTATAGACAACAAAATGCTTTGTGAAAAGCGCTCAGTTTCGATAAACAAAACGTATCATGCAATTTGTTTGCGTTACATTATAATAATATTGTGATCCGTTTGGTTTTCGTGAGATGTAAAAGCCCCTTTGTACATAGTATTGATTTGGAAAAGCCTCGTGAATCCTTCAAAGGCTTTTGTTACGGGAGAGAATATCTAAGGAATTATAGGTTAGGCTTTATTATATTTAATGATGGGTTGTTATTATTTATATTGTGTAATATAATACCTGGTAAAGAATATTTTTGATCATAATATTTAAACTAGTCGGTAATCATTAAAAAAAGCGGCCAAGTGCGAGTCGGACTCGCCCATGAAGGGTTCCGCAGCAGCAAGTAACATAATATAATTTTTATTTTATTTTTATATGTGTGTTGATTGAATAAAAGGTAAAATGCAGTTTACGATTTATGATGTATTAAAAAAAAAACTACTTACTAGATTTCGTTCAAACCTATTTTCGGTGGAAGTTTGCATGGTAATGTACATCATATATTTTTTTTAGTTTTATCATTCTCTAATTTTAGAAGTTACAGGGAGGGGATACACATTTTACCACTTTGGAAGTGTCTCTCGCGCAAAATAATAGGTCTTTACCTATGAAATTGCCGTTTTGTATGCAATAAGTGAAAGTACTTATTTTTTCAAACTTTTTTATTTCTGTTATTCGAAGTAATCACCCATGCAATGGCATCTTTGCCAACGCATTGGCAGTTTATTGATGCCCTTCTTGTAAAAATCAGCTGGACGGGAGGCAACAAACTCTTCAAAGGCATTTTGTACTGCCTTTCGGGAATTGAATTTTTTACCCACTTAAAAGTTGTCTAAATTTTGGAAAAAGTAATAGTCGGTAGGTGCAAGGTCTGGTGAGTATGGCGGATGAGGGAGAGCTTCCAACCCCAGCTCTTGCAGCTTGCGCAGTATGGGGTCGCGCGTTGTCGTGAAGGAGCAGTGGGGACGACCGATTGACCAAAGCTGGTTGCAGATGTGCAAGCGTCTCCATCATTCTCTCCAGTTCTTCACAGTACACATCTGCATTAATACTCATGCCGTTTTGTAAAAAGCTGTGGTGAATCACACCCGCACGAGACCACCAAACAGTGACCATCACCTTTTTAGGGGTCATTTTTGGTTTAGGGCATTGCTTTGGTGCTGAACCAGGGTCTAAATGAGACTAATCCCGCCCACACGCCCACCACTGTAACTCCTGTACACCAGGATCAACAGCGGTGACCCACGAACACACCGAGTTATGACACTCGGGAAGTCCCAGGAAAAATTAAACTGTCTTGGAACCCGCAACGAAATTAATCAGAAGAAAACTGGAGGAGTTGGAAATATAATAAGTCCACTTCCCTCCTTAGCAAAGCGGGAGACAAAATGAAGTCAAAATAGGCAGACGCCTTTTACAAACCGGGAAGCACCACGGATAAAATATTATGGGTCCTAAGTGAGCTATATTTGATTTCTATAGTATGTATGGCAGAATCGCTTAAAGGCACGGAAATTCACCGCAGTTGACACAAGATCCCCATAATATACTACCCCAGACGTAATTTGTAAGCTATTTAGCATCATGTTATGTTCATTGTACCAAAGACTACATTCCCAGAGGATATGATGAGCCGACTGTTCACAGCTAGAATCAGGTGTTGAGCATTGACCAATGGTGAATCGACTAATTTAAATGAGTATAGTTTGCTCTTAAAGTTACCGTGGCCTGTAAGAAATTGAGCGATACAATGATCCACCTCGAGCCATGTCCTTGACAACCGTTCGCGAACAGATGGAAAGAACTGGTAGAGGTGGCGCCCCTTAGATCATTCGTCCCATCGTTGCTGCCATTCATCCAAGAGGTCGTTATAGACATTGGATTGCTGTTGACACAATCTTATGATTTTACAGCGGTCTCGTATGCCCAAAAAATCGCATTCCATGTTTTGTAGTGTGGAATAGTACATGGCTGCACGTCTTTGCACCTCGAGATCGACCGGAAGAACACCTGCCAACACCGGTAAAGCCTCAGTGCTAACCGTCCTATATGCCTTGCACAAGAAAATCAATGCAGGTCGTTGGCCTTGTAACAGTTTGCGACGGACAGCACCTACAGTCGCCCTATCTGCCCATTCAGGAGCACCATAGCAAATAGAACCTAAATAAGTAGCTCCATATATGATCTTTAGTGTATGAAATGACAGACCCCACGTCGCAGTTGATATCCTCGTCAATGCAAAGAAACTCTTTTTTGCCTTTTCATTAACTGTTCTAATATGTTCAATAAATGAAAAATTTCTTTCTAAAACCAATCCTAAATAACAAACCGAGGTTTTATTTTTTATAGTAACATTTTCAAATTTAATACACGGCGGTGATTTGAGGTTACCTTTCAGAAGTAGCTGGAAGGTTTCGTTTGGTGCAAAAGTCAACCGATTACGCCCACCCCACCGAGATATTAAGTCCAAACATTCACTGGCCAGCTTCTCAAGCCCCGCTATAGTATCCAACTCTATCAGCAACAAACCGTCGTCCGCGTACGCGTTCAGGGTACATCCGGACGGCACAGGCATTGCCAGAAAATCGTCGAAGCCTATGTTCCACAAGTATGGACCTAGCACTGACCCTTGAGGACACCCCATCGTAAGCGCCTTCGACACAGAATGATGCCCAAGTCTCAATTTAGTAGTACCTTGTAAGAAGTACGAGGAGATAAGGGAATAAATATTTTTAAAGCAACCTCTTAATTTTAATTTTAGCAATAGCATGGGCCACCACGCATTGTCAAAGGCACCAGATATATCTAAGAAGATGCCTAAAACGTATTGAAAACTTGACTCGGTGACAGTTTTCCTTACAGATACAACCGCATCAGTTGTCGATTTTCCCAACGTAAACCCGAATCATGAAATTTAACTCCACCCGGTAGAAGTCGTGGTACTACAAGACGCTCTAAAAGCTTTCCTAGGGATGGTAACAATGTTATGGGTCGATAGGATTTGGGATCGTTCGGCGGCTTGTCGCCGCTTTTTGGTATTAAACGAATATTTCCGCACCGCCAAACACTAGGAAATACTCCTTCCGCAATGCAACGTTTAAAAACTGTTAAAACCGTATCACCCAAAAGTTTACAAGCTTCTTTTATCATTTTGTTTGATATTTTATCGTCGCCCGAAGCCTTATTTAGTGGCAATGACCTAACAATACTGAGGAAATCGTCTGAAGATGGCAAGTCAGACATTGGAGACAACGGTGGTTCAATAGCCCACTGCCTAATTTGTCGGTGATAATCCGTGTCATCCTCCGGCCGATCGTCAGGCACAAGTGATTCTAAAAGATATTCTGTGGTTTGTTCTACTCCTGTAGTATAACTATTCTTAATTTTGATGTTTTGTATGTATGCAAGGTCGATTGATCTATTTGCTTTAAAATAATGATACAAAGGTGACCAGGGGCCCTCTTTATCGAGTCTATCAACAATTTTACGTATTAAATTTCCCTTTGATTTCTCCACAGCAGCTCTATGGTCCAGGGTCTAACCAACTTGCTGAGACCTTGCACCTACCTTTTATTACTTTTTTCAAAATTTAGACAACTTTTTAGTGGGTAAAAAATTCAATTCCCGAGAGACAGTACAAAATGCCTTTAAAGAGTTTGTTGCCTCCCGTCCAGCTGATTTTTACAAGAAGGGCATCAATAAACTGCCAATGCGTTGGCAAAGATGCGTCGATTGCATGGGTGATTACTTCGAATAACAGAAATAAAAAAGTTTGAAAAATAAGTACTTTCACTTATTGCATACAAAACGGCAATTTCATAGGTAAAGACCTATTGTTCAATTTAGAAAAAAAAAATGTTAGAAACCTGAATATCATTTTTGAAGACCTATCTATAGATGGGTATGGGTTGGATAAAAAACATTTTTTTGAGTTTCAGTTCTAAGTATGGAGACCCCCAAAATTTATTGTTTTTTTTTCTATTTTTGTGTGAAAATCTTAATGCGGTTCACAGAATACATCTACCTACCAAGTTTCAACATTATAGGTCTTACAGTTTCGGAATAAAGTGGCTGTGACATACGGACGGACAGACGGACAGACTGACAGACAGACAGACATGACGAATCTATAAGGGTTCCGTTTTTTGCTTGGCACGGAACCATAAAAAGGACATGATGAGACTACTACCTTCAATAAATTTTAAAATTAACTAACTTAACTAACTTGTCCGTGGTTCCACCCGTGTGTGTTTCGGTTATCGCATTAGAGTAGCATATTATATCTTTCCTAAAGAATCACAGTATCTCCATGCCAAAAGATATTTTCATTAGGTGGCAGTTGACGAGGCACAGTGCTCACAAAAATGATGACCGATGGGGCCATAAAGTTCCTGATTGCCCACCGCAAACTGTGAAACGCAGCAGATAATCCGACGATTTGGAGAAGGTAAGCCCTTGCAGCATGGGACCGGTTGTTGTGGAAAACCTTGGGGGAGGCCTATGCCCAGCAGCCCAGGCGTCTTTTAGCTGAGATGATGATACCCATTTTTTTAGTAGTTACATCGAATTAAGAAATAAATTATTCTGAACATTTCACACACAGCGCCATCTAGCTTCAAACTATGCAGAGCTTTTATTTGATTAACTATACTCTTTGCGCTGTAGCATCGTGCGGGTGACAGTTGCCTGTTCAACGTTGACATCTGCCTGTATGACGTAGACATCAATTTACTACAGTTATTAATGATTTAATATATTATAAATGTAGTACAGCTGAAATACTAAGTCATATCGCGGCAACTTTCAAGAGTGAAACGAAATGTTACTGAAACTGTCACCCGCATCATGCTACAGCGCAAAGAGTATAGTTTTCACATTTTATAAATTCTCTTGTAACTGTAATATTGGGGTGTGCAAAAAATAAAGAGTTTTATATCTATCTACACCCAAACTCCGAAACAAATAACTGCCTCGGTGGCGTAGTGGTAGCGTGTGCGACTGCTGTGCATGAGGTCTCGGGTTCAATTCCCGGGTCGAACCAAGTGTTTGTATGATCTGCAAATATTTGTTTCGGAGTTTGGGTGTTTAATATGTATAATATGTATGTCTTTACAAAAAAAAAGCATATATATGTATTTGTATTAGTTGTCTAGTCCCCATAACACAAGTTCTGCTTAGCTTGGGACTAGATGGCGTTGTGTGTTAGATGTCCAAAATATAAAAAAAAAAACTGTAGATCATACAAACATCTGGTGCGACCCGGGAATCGAACCCGAGACCTCATGATCTGCAGTCACACACGCCAACCGCGAGACCAACGAGGCAGTCATGTCGATAGTAGCTTAACCTTAAATAGTTAGTCTGATCTAAGAAGTAGATTTTGACAGGTGAGACTGATGTTCCGTAACGACAGAATGCAACCATGCACTAATGGAAGTGTCCATTAAACTATGTTAATTTTTAGTATAGTATAGTAGTTAAGTTACTGAGTTGAATGAATGTAATGGGGCATATTTCAGTTTAAATTTCTACAAATAAAATTAAATAGTCGCGTGATTCTTCTCTTCCGCATGGTGTCTTAAAACAGTTACATTCTATGATTTTTATTTTTTTTAAATAGTGAAGTGATGTTATTTTTTAAGCATAATCGTTTTGATTTACACATCGGATGTAATCGACTTGCTAGCCAGTAATCATTTTCGTTATAATTAAGTAGCTGATACTTATTCATTCATTTTTTTTACTTTCATTTTATGCTTTATTCGTATAATGAAACTGAAGTGAACAAACATTAATACATATATCATTCATTTTTATATTATAAAGGACAATTTAAATAATATTAATGCGTTATCCAAAAGTATCATTCTTTCATTCATTCAATGGCTTATAATGCCGAAACAGTCAGCATTATAAGCCATTGAATTATTTCAAAAATTTTATACCTATTTTTTCGTCACTTTATTTGAGTTAGTTTGAGGTCAAATGTGTGTGAAAAAACTAATGTCACGTATAGAACAAGACTTTTGGATAAGAATTAGTATCGACACTAAACACAATTTAGAACATACAATTATCGTAGTAGTAAGTAAGTAAATTTATTTTAAGGGTTTTTTGGGTTTTTTTATTTTTTAGGGTAGGGCCAAAGGCAAAAAACGGAACCCTTATAGATTCGTCATGTCTGTCTGTCCGTCCGTATGTCACAGCAACTTTTTTCTGAAACTATAAGAACTACAATGTTGAAACTTGGTAAGTAGTTGTATTCTGTAAACCGCATTAAGATTTTCACACAAAAATAGAAAAACAACAATAAATTTTGGGGGTCCTTTCACCTTTGTTAGAAATCGAACGTCATTGTAATGGCAACATTTTTGATTGTCATTTTTTCTTGTTTGACGTTTTGAAGTGACAAGATAGAACTAACGAGAAACTTTGTAAAAACGGTCGAACAAGGTTCGTCGGGATTGCCGTTTTAGTAAAATTTTGCTGATTGTCCATCCAATTCGGTGTTTCGTTGGTTACCGTTATGATTGGTCGGGTTTGGACTCGCGAGTTTTAGTAGTCACGTCAATTAGGCGCGATCCGCGACAGTTAAAATGGGTGTATTATAATAATACGTGGGAGCCTGTACAGCAACTGAGGAGTTTATGAATGTGTGAACGCGGAGAGAGTACCAGCAGAGGGGCGCCCCCCAGACCGCCGATATCAAGGACTTCACGCATCTCCAGTAAGTGCTTGATATTACATTAGCTTAGAATAAGAACACGGTGAAACGCCGTGAAGTTTAATGCTCTCGCCAGTGAACAAGCTTAGCGATTGAATGCCTATATTCATGGGCCCTATAGACATTTCAATCTTCCCAAGGTGAACGCTGCATTGGCGAGAGGACTGAACAACCTTCTTAAATCAGACAAACTATAGTATTAAAATATCTATCTAATCTAAAAACTTTACCTGATTTTATTCTTTATCTTTATCTTTAGAATACCGTGCCGTAAAATGCCGAATTTCGGCAAAATGTCACCAAATGACAGGAATGATTTAATCAATATATAACTCCATACTTAACCTCTCCAGCATCAAGTGCTTAAACTACCTAAGACCTCGGTTACTACGGCCATATAATACCGTCGCGCAAAAGGCCGCCTTAATATGAAGGGACAGCTATTGTAAGAGGTGCTATGTACATTTTGCCCTTGCACGAGATTACGTGCTTGTGAGTTTAGCGTTAATTTCAAAATTTCCATTTCAAGTTTGTTGGAACCTCGGCAGGTCAATTTTCGTTAAGATACGCGCTTCCAGGATTTGATGGGATTAAGTAGCTTGTTAGATTAGACGACAGATGTTTTGTATATATTTTACTTATGAAGGTATATATCATAATACTTAAGAACCTATATAAAACGGTCGTGAGATGTCATGAATATGACATGAATGAATATAAAGCAGATTTAGTGATTTATTTTTATTTTAAGCTAACCATAGGTATAATCATCTTTTCAATAATATACCGGTCTGAATCCATACTAAATTCTTAATTCAAAAGTAACTCTCTCTGTCCGTCTGTTAAGCAGTCACTACTAAACGACTGCACCGATTTTAATGACATACTTTGATTCTTGAGCAAGAACATAGACGATGCCGCAGGCATAGTTAGTTCAGTAGAAACTTGTATCCAAAATAACTTATTTTTCTATCTCTTTCCAGTACTTACTTTTCAGACCGACCCATATTCTACTCATATCACATAGAACAAACGCATTTACTTAGCAAGCAACAAAATAGAAAAGTCTTGATAGTTTAACCAGTTTCAAAAAATATATAACCTTTTGCTGTATCAATCATCAAATAATATTGTTACGTGTTAGGGTTCGATGAATTTGAGAAATGACCTTCTGACGTGTAAAAGAGACATTATTAAAAACACTCTCAAGATCACAATATCATTTAGAATACCAGTCCTTAATTATCGCCGAGGTCACTAAGTTAATAACTGATATCCATCCAATATATATTGCACTGTAGCTCAAATGAAGTGCTGTCGACGAGGCGCGTTTTTATATTCAACGCAACAGCAACTGGAACGTTCTAGTCTATTCCGCGACGCACGACGAATATGATGTTTCCGCGAAATATCAGTAAGCCAAACGCACGATAATCAATCCATATTCGATTTTATGTATATTAGTGTAAGGTTCAATATTCTGTGCCTAAAGAAATCAACATGAACTTTCCGATATTTAGACGTCTCGAACGTTGTCCTGAAATCATCTTTTCTTTGTAAGAATAACAAGTACTAATCAATTCAGTTTTTAGTTTAATATGGTGATGAAATTTCTTTTAATTTACTTGTAAGCATTAACATAAAAAAGAAACCTTCTTTGTAAAAAAAATTATTAAACAGAGCGAAATAAGCAACTCCAAATTGCTGAACGCTAGGTAAACTTTTACTGCAAACATTTTAATGAAATTTCATTTGAACGATATTATATTTCAGACTTCAATAAATGAATCCTCTCACCTGTGTATGAGGCATTCTTTTTTAATCGAAAAATTCCTAACGTGACCCCTTTGGCAATTTATCGCAGCGTTCTTTGTCAACTTAAGCGGAGATGCAAAAATAAAACTCGCGATAAATTTTGTAAGTCACCTTTAAATCGTTTGTCAAATAATGAATAGCTCCTTTATATTTGCTTTTATTAAAGATCTTATGTTGTAGAGCATAAGGATGAAAATTACTAGAATTTCAGTTTGTTTAACTTGGAACGGCGATAAAGCCTCGTGTCACTGTGGGTAGAAAATACAGCTTTGAATGCAAGCACGGAAATGTAGTGCTGGCCAGAATAATACCTACCTACGTAAAATTTAAACATACTTGTACATAAACTGCCGCCTGTATCCCCAAACGGGTAGGTAGAAGTGTTGTAAAAGGGAAGACGCCCCTTTTACTTCAAGTATGAAATAGGAGATAAAATGAGTGAATATATTGAAAGGTGTAGAAGGAAAGAAGAAAAGTATTTGCTTATACTAGTGAATTCAAGCTTGCATTTTACTAAATCAAACTGGTAATAGCCATAAATACTTTTTAGCTGATAAAGCGCTCGTAGTACCTGCTATATCATTTCGTCTTATCGTAGATTCCTGAGTTACAGAAGTTCATGGGTGGAGGCTTTACTTGAACTACAATAAATCTTTAATTTAAATCATTCTATTGATATTGTAGTACCGTGCCGCGGGGCGAAGCTAGTCTAAAAAAAGTCGCCTAGGTTAGTCCTCATACCATCAGCTAACTATAATAAATATTAAATAAATGTCAGTTAAAGTCCCGTTCAAATCGGTCCAGCCGTTCGAGAGATTATCCGGAACAAACAGACAGACAAAAATTAGTTATGGAATCAGGCGTTACTTTGCGGAAATCCATGACATTAAATGCTATGAAATATATTTAGCTTTAATTCCGCGAGACAAATATCCAGGTCTGAAAGCAGGGCACAAATCCCACCGCCATGCATACTCACATGCACATATTATGGGTATCATGCATATGCACACATACAAAACAAGTGAGAAACAATTAGCATGCTATGCAACCAAACCTATACTCGACACGTGTTTCGCCCCTCCACGGGGCATCCTCAGGAGATGTTGACTCGTCGAGCGTTCGACTCGAACGCTCGACGAGTCAACATCAGTTTTGTATGTGTGCATATGCATGATACCCATATGTGCATGTGAGTATGCATGACGGTGGGATTTGTGCCCTGCTTTCAGACCTGGATATTTGTCTCGCGGAATTAAAGCTAAATATATTTCATAGCATTCAGATAAAAATTGTAAAATATGTTATTTTGGTATAATTATGTACCGTGTATATATACATATGCATGTAGTAAAAAGCGGTTATTTTAATATGACAAACAGCCACTCCAATTTTATTTATTTGTATAGAAGATGTTGTATAGATTAGTGTGAATAATAAACAACACTATGATTTTTTTTATGGAATTGGCGGGCAAACGAGCAGACGTATCGCCTGATGGTAAGCGATTACCGCCGCCCATGGACACCTGCAACACCAGAGGCGTCACAAGTGCGTTGTCGGCCTTTGGGGGGATGGGGGGGAGATAGGAGTGGGAGGTTGGGTTATGGACCTCCGGTATCCTCACTCACACGACGCAAGTACTATTTCACACCGGTTTTCTGTGAGGCCTTGGTGTCACTCCGGTCGAGCCGGCCCATTCATGCCGAAGCGTGGCTCTCCCACGGTTATAATAACGGTATATGTATAATATATTATTCTAAACAACGATATCTAAGACTGACTTTATAGACAGATAATATTCCAGACTTAATTGTTCAAAATATCGAATTTAAATCCCAGTTCAGAAAGCGTGATTGGTGAGATTCGCATTTCAATAGAAATGAGAGTGTTGTAGATAAACAGGCTTTAAGTACTTTGTATATTCTATTGAAGCTAACATTTGATATTTCAAAGGGAATATTAAAGATAGAATACTATTATTAAGTGTTATAAATAACGGTACTTTGAAAACAAATAGATGTGATACTTTAAACTTTGGTATTAAGATTGTCATAATAATAATAAATGGTGGCTCCTTAAATGTAATTGAGATAAATAGCAACGTCTTTATAGCTACATTATCATTATAGTCTTTTTAATTATTGTGGTAACTTTTATGAGTACATACAATGAAAAAAAATACATATGCTGCACCGCCTAACGATGAGGCACTGAACTACACAGTATCTACTAAATTCATTTTCCGGAACTCCATCGGGGTTCACGGTTGGTTGGCGAATCGGAATCGGACCGACTAAAACCTGTGTGCACGGTGTGCCTATTTGCGTCTGAAGTAGGAGGGATAAGAGAACAGCTGTTATTATAACTTCTGGACTTTTCCAAGATCCTGTCCACTAGCGCAGGCACCGGTTTAGGCCAGTTTCGGGTAAATTCTGTTGCGGATGAAGAAAAAACCCGTTGCGTCCACCCAAACACACTCAAGTCAAGGCAGCTTGAGGTGCTGACAAACACACCTCCGCCGCCTGGTCCGCCGGCGGCGTATTGGCTCCGAATGGAGGTCGTCCTCCCGGGTCTTTTTCTCCGCCTATCTACTAATTCTATATTAAACACACAGACATTAACCATCGGGTGATCATTGTACTCGTTTGTCCCAAAACCATAAACAAAATTATAAAACTTTTAACTTTTTTGAATACACAAAACGTCACTGCAAAAATAAGGAAATCTTGAAACAAAGCCTATCCCGACCGGTTTTTCCAACGTGTCACAGAGGCATCTATCCAGCAGTGGCCATAGCGGCTAACAGTCTAAAGGTTTTTGTACAATGGGAACAGATTAACTGCATACTAATTATATTATCTATGTGGAGAACCCTTAATCACAACCAGACAAACTTAAAATGTGACAGGAAGGTATACCTAGGTAGTAGAGTATACCTAGGTAGTAGAGCCACGCTGATTTCAGCACGGTTGGGCCGGCTCGACCGGGGCGGTACTACCCTCGCACAGAAAATCAACCTAAAATGACAGCATGCTGTCGTGTTTCGTTGGTGAGTGCGAGACCGGAGGCCCAATTAGTCTAGTCAACAAGTTCCATACTTGTTGACTAGACTAAAAGATGCAGTAGCATCACTAGGCCGCCATGGTGTGGGTCGCCATGCGCATTGTCTGCATTCGCAGTGAGCATGGTGACCACCACTCTTGGATTCTGCTTATGCTTTCCATCAGGCAGAGTAGAGTCATTTTGGCGGGCTAAACATAAAAAAAAAAAAAAAAAAAAAAAAAAAACCTACCACAAAGTATGAAATGACAGATATTCTGAGAACGACTGTTATAAGAAATAATTTCTTAAAGGAACTGCAGAAATATAAATTACGGCCGGTGACTTTGAAAAGTTGAGCTCTGGAGCAAATCCGAATGCTCTCCGTTCAAGTTTTATAAATTGTTTCCCGTTTATTATAACTAGCTTATTGTGTTTTGATTCTCTTCGCTTTGTATAAAAGTAGTTTTTAGTACGAAACCTTTGCAGAGAAAAATCTATGCTCGGTAAAATTTTCTTGAAACTTATATGAGAATAATTGAACAGAAAGAAAATGCAAGATGCTCTTATGAATTAATCTTTACATGCTTTTTAAGCATTTTATGTCGCTTTTATTGTAGAAGGGAATTCTTAGATTATATTTTACCCTTTGTAAGCAAATAATCAAGTGTTCTTTAGCATTAGGCTTAATTTACTGTACACATAATTTTATTTGTCCTCATAAATTCACAGTACGAAGATTTCGTAGAACACAATTATGGAAGTCTGCTCTCGAGAAAATATATATTTTTGTGTATTTACTCTTTTCCTAGTAATTATTAGAAAGAGCAACTGTAATGGATTGATCATGTTTCAGAAGTATTAAATCCAGGACTTGCAACTATTACTTATAATCATGATTTTTATAAATTACTAACTGACCCACGCAACTCCATCGACGTCGCTTTTCAATGCTAGATGTATTTTAAACTGTCATGCTTTGCTTTGAGTAACGATTAATTAAAACACGAATTTTTTTTTAAAGCAAGTACTGTCTGACAAAATTTGAGTTCAATTGATGCAGAATTTAAATGCAAGTCAATCGTAGAAAACAAATAACTAATATTTGTAATTTTATACATATATAGAAAGATAGATTTCGTAGAATAAACTTGATAATACTCAGGCTATTAGCATACAGCAATATTTATATTTGAGCCAACTCATCATCAGCTTGTTTCGTGTACGTAATTTCATCGTATAGGCTTTGAACCAATTCCATTACTCTTGAATATTTCTCCTTAGCTACATAAACATAAGTACACTCAAGCTCATAAATTACGCTACCCCATTACACTGTCGCTAACATTTAAAAATCCATCATAGGGTAATGCAAGTCACCTTCAGTTCATTAATACAACGTCACAAGGAATGACAGTTCGGTTATGCGAACTCAAAATAAAATTACGTAAATGGATTACCATGCTTTGTGCTTACCCCGTTTTAATATTCAGCTAAAAAAGCGACAATTCGGGGTCGGGTTTTTTGTCCTCTTTTGCTTTACGGTACGGTTTTATTTTTCGTCCACCTTTTGACGAGTTGAGTGTTTTGAAATAAGTTTTATGTTATTTTGCTATTTGCTTTAAGTTAGTGCGCCATATGAATAATAACAGTAAGTGAGGTTTTTCAATGAATTCAAACCTATAAGGCCACAGTGGTTAACTTCTTGATATAGCTTCTTTTTTATTTCATATATTTGCTGGTCAACGAATGTCCATGATCGCAAGAGCAAGATGACATGTCTATGGGCAAATACTTTACAGTATGAGAGAGGCAGTAAGGGGATTGTTATGACGTAACTAATACAATTGTGTCTGACAAATATAGGTAATTATTTATCTATTTGGAATTCCATACTAAAAATATTATAAAGAGATAAAATTTGTGAGGTTGTAGGACGTAATCTCTGAAACCACAGAACTGATTTAAAAAAACTTTTACAAATAGAAAGCCATATTATTTGTGAGTGTCATGGGCTGTATGTAGTTTAACTCGAAAATGATTACCACGATATCCTACACGCGGTCCACAAACACGCGAAGCCGAGGGAAAAAGCTAGTATTTAAATAAATATTTTAAAAAAGTCTCACCATTTCCTATATTTGTTCTAATTCTAACATATTATGACAGGAAAACTTGCGATAAATTATTGTGTGAATTTTAGAAAAGACTCTGTTCCTATCTCACTATTTTTAGATGAATAGGATTTGATGACATTAACTCTTCTGCAATCTAATAATTTAGGTTAATATTAGTACAACTTTAAAACATTTGATGAACTCTTAGATTATAATAAACTATTCAATAATAAAAGCTGTCGTTTCATGGAGCCCATGACGGCCGGTAGCAACAGCTGTTTTACCGCGGTCGCAACCTTCTGCGAAGGTGTCATCTCGCAGAAGCAGATGATGGAGATGGACGACTTCCACACGAAGTCAATTCGCCGCCGGGAAACAGTGGCGCGCTTACAAGCCTTGAATATGGCTGTGGCTGGACGGAACGGGTTTTCCCTCCAACCGCTACAGCGGCCAGCAGGTAAAGTCCACTAGTGGCATACGTCGCCTAAATAGAAAGTATCACCAATAGATGGTGCACGTGTTAAGGCGGCCATTCGCTGGGAGGGGTCCAGATGTCGTAATACTAGCTGTTCCTGGATCCCTCCTATCTCAGGTACCACCACTGACGCAAAACCCCGGTGGGTTGACGTCCCGAGGGGTTTCCCACACTTAAAAAATAATTTGTTTCAAGTTTACATTCTCTTTGCAATGAGGATGTCCTGTGTGGTTTGCTGCTTCTTACGACACCCATATGGGATGAATGGAAGTGGTGACACTTCGTTTTGTTAATTGGTCACTGTGGCGACTTCCACATACAGAAATACACTACAGCGCCATCTACCGCAGATACACTGAACTACGGAGTAATATACTACACAAAGAAACTACCAATCCTGCATCGCGCAATAGAAGTTCTCGCGTCGATTAACATACATACAACATCCCAACGTCAACCGTTGGGCAGTTGGCCCGCCAGGCATGATCACCTAGCGATAATTATTTACTATCAGATGATGCAACTACTCATTTGATCCATGACCCAAGAAAACTTAAATATATTCTATTCAACATAATTTGACTGCACAGTTGGCCTAGTGGTTTAGGCGGTCGCCACGCCGCTTGCCAATTCGCTTGCTGTGGGTTCAAATCCTACACGGGACAACACTTGGTGTGATCCACAAATTGTTGTTCTAAGTCTGGGGGTTCATTGTATTCGTTTCATGTATGTCTGTAAAGTCCCCCGCGATACAGAATGTTTATTCCTAATGCGGGAGTTGTCTTTAAAAAAAAAAAAACTCTGCATTACAGTGCCCTATTTTATGCGAAAATTGATTCTAATTGAGGGTTGCCAGTTTAGCACTATCTGTAGGTAAATGAAAATCTTTTCTGATAAATGGAACTGTCTGGATGGAAACAATCGGAGAAATAACAAAGTGGGCGAGTACTCAGATCCCTCTCTTTGTTATAGAACTAAGGAGGATCCCTTTGGACAGGATGGCTCTGTGAAGGCGTGTGTTTGAAAGAACGAAACTTTATAATACTAGTAACAAACTTATGTTGTATAACTGTAGTATCTATGTATATACGTCGCGCGTTAACATAGCCAATAGTATAAAAGTGGCATTTTATAAACTACTATTGCCAGAGGCTTGGCTCACGTGATTAGTTTTTTAAAATAGCAAACTTCCATGCAAATTTCTTAACTCCTATAAGGGTGAAATTTGTTATCTGTCAAAGGCGGTTGAGGTGCTCATAGCCCAGTTGCACTCGGTGATTAGAAACAATCACCGAGGGTAAGCAACGACGGCGTGGTCAGTACCTGGATGGGTGACCGTTAGTGGCATGTTACCATGAGCGTCTCCGTGATTCGGAGGTCACGTTAAGCAGTCGGTCCCGGTTGTTATCATAAGATAATAGTCGTGAAGCTTAGTTGGAGGCCTTTGGGCGGCTTAAAAACATCCAACGGCAAGAAAACGTAGCCACAGCGTTGTCTTGCCAGTCCCCAACCCGCACTTGGCCAGCGTGGGGATGTATGGCCATAACCCTCTCCTGAGAGGAGACCCGAGCCCAGCAGTGGGACTTTATGGGTTGTTGTTGATGAAAGGCGGTTGTAATATAAAAACATCAGCATACAAAATTTCAAAGTAGCCTCAGTATCACAGGCTTTGAGTTGATGAATCCGTCACACAGGACAAGTGGTGAAAATTAGAATATTCCTGCCATATGACTTACATTATATTTAAGTTTTAACATATCTTTGCTTCGCTTTTGAGACCTGAAAACTTTGCTCCAATAAATATATATATATATATATAATATATTCAATCGCGAAAGTCAAATAAGTCAAAACATAGTTTTCCGAGCCACTGAAATAATGCTTACCTCCGTGTATCGTATTTTTCTATCAGCAGAACGCTATATCCTTACATACATCGAATCTTACCAGAATTAGGTTTGATATCCAAATAGCAGACGTATTTGTCATATCGCGTAGTTTATGCAAAATATCGCGAATCATATTCTGTGATGTGTCACATTGTGGTCTGAAAATCACTATTCAATATATAATTTTATTTATTTATATGACTTTGTAAACAAACTGCCTCTCTAGTGGGTTCTCGAACAAGAAACCTTGAACAAAATACCCTATTCTGTGTTTGGGGTTGGGGTCCGAGTGCTCGCGCTATGTTTAAACAACTAGCTAAGCAACTGATCGACGCTTCTCGTGACCGTAGGAGGCCGGCCTTTTTCTAGCACAGAGAATTAGCTTTGCCATTCAACGTGGCAATGCTGCCAGCCTTTTGGGAACGCTTCCAGTAGGCGATGATGCGGAGGAACTTTTTGACTCCTGTATGTAAATATTGTTGTTTCCGTTTTTATTATCATTTCCTAGTATTTTAATTTAATTTTAAGATAATATATTATGTTATTTTATTCTGTGTTTTATTCAGAATTTATAGAAAATTCATGGAAATTTGGAGATGTTTAACATCCGTGCCTTTGAAAGCACTTTAAGCCGTCGGTCCCGATTATCGTGATCACCTGTTGCAATCGCTATTGGGAAGTCATTCCCTCATATATACTGACAAACAGTGCAACCTTTGAATTCAGTTTGCCCTCAGCCGTGAGGTCCGATGCCAGTCGCTCTATTGAATAATTAATATTCAGGTAAAACCGGTAGAACAAGTAGCCGATCCCTAATAACAAAAGCTAGGAAGACTTATATATCAAAGTATGCATACAAATTCTTGCTTGGGCGATGCCGAGACTGTGATTCTACTAAATGTTAAATAGACGTTTACAATTATGTTATCAGCAAGCGACACTTTTGTGTCACGACAGCAAGACGAACAAGACACTCTTGTATATTTATTTCGTCTTGCACTGATACCTGTGCTTTTTTTTTTCCGTAAAATAAAAGAGATCTAAATGGAACTTTACGTTAAAATGAATACTAGTCGTCGCCTAGTAGTCAAGATTCGATTCGTTTATTTATTTTAACCTTCTGCACTCCTCCTTCATACAACAACTTTAACCAGATAAAACTTCGAACAAACCGTTCGTATACTTTTCCTAAAAAGGTTTAAAAAGTTTCACGTATTAATATTTAAGGTCAACAATTTATTCATGTTTAAGTTAATTCATACAATGTCCAGTTAATAAAGTTATTTATATTACTTAAGTATGAAAACTCTGTTTAATAACTGTTTAGACTACTTTATTTTACTAATTGAATAAAACTTCTGTTCATGTACTAATATTATACCACTAGAAGGCATCCTAACAAGTGTACCTGTTCAAAGCAAAGTGACCGTTTAAATTTCTATACTTGAACAAAATTGTTTTCATATCTATTTTTCATTGTTATGTTTGCATGTTTTATGTTAAATCGCGTGTTTCCACACAAAAACACGAAGAGCTATGACATGATTTTTTTTCACAATCAAAAGGGTGTTTTCTGTTACTGGACTTTAATTTTCAAGCCGACTAAGCCCCGTAGAACGCCGTGGAGCGAAGCTAACCTAAAAAAAGTAGCCTAAGTTAAGTACTTCTTATATCATCTGCTATATGTCAGTGAAAATCCTGTCAGAATCGGGAGAGATTATCAAGAGCAAACAGACAGACTTATCGTGCAGTAAGTAACATAAGTGAAACGCTGCTAATTTGAAATTAGAAACAAATACTTCAATTTCATTTATTTGTATAGGTGGACTAGGTCAGTAATCAATACGGCCTAAATAAACCACAAATTTTGTGAAAAGTTATTGAATAGCTTTTGCGATAATATCAAAAGAGAAACACTTACTGTCTACAGCCTAATACATATTCAATAAAGGTTTTTAACATATTAGAACTTTGATCACGTACTTGAAATGACTGTAATATCTATAGACATTAACATATAACTCGAAAACAAAGTTCTTAATTGCTTGTAAATTGAAATAAATTATTCAAAACAATTAGCGGATCTGACAACAAGTATTGAATATGGACGCTGCGGAACTCGTAGCACTTTGTGTAACAATTTCGTAACGAGTCGCGTTAAGTTGAACAAAAGAAAATTTTGTGAACTCGTTTTCATTTGTTTACGATCGAACGTTACAAAAATAGTATGTACACAGCTTTAAAATAATAACTAATAAACAATCGATGCTTATTATTTGTTTTTATATTACCAATTATTTGTTTCAAATGGCTTTAATGGTCCCTAAATAAGTTTTCAAAACAGCTTTGGTGTAAATTGCTTATGTCGGTTATTTTTCTAATAGTATATTAATTATTTAAAGTTTGTGCGCAATACGTCGAGAAGCAAAATAAAGTAATATAGAAATATGTATATACGTATCCGTCTAATATTTTTCCATGAAATGTCTGACCAGCTTTGTCTTTATAATAGGTCTTTACCTATGAAATTGCCGTTTTGTATGCAATAAGTGAAAGTACTTATTTTTTCAAACTTTTTTATTTCTGTTATTCGAAGTAATCACCCATGCAATCGACGCATCTTTGCCAACGCATTGGCAGTTTATTGATGCCCTTCTTGTAAAAATCAGCTGGACGGGAGGCAACAAACTCTTCAAAGGCATTTTGTACTGCCTCTCGGGAATTGAAATTTTTACCTACTAAAAAGTTGTCTAAATTTTGGAAAAAGTAATAGTCAGTAGGTGCAAGGTCTGGTGAGTATGGCGGATGAGGGAGAGCTTCCAACCCCAGCTTTTGCAGCTTGTAGACTGTCTGTTGCGCAGTATGGGGTCGCGCGTTGTCGTGAAGAGTGAGACAACTCTTATATCGTCGTATAAGTATAGGTATACTTATACGACTATTTATTTGATACTTGTAATAAAAACATTTTGTTTCTTTGTCTATTTATCCATTCCGGGTAATCTTTAGAACTGCTTTGCCGCATTTCACGGGTTTTCGACTAGTAGCTAATATTATAATGCGAAGCTTAGGCCAGTTATATTTTAAAAATTATTAGGGTTCCTCGCTATAAAAATCCTTTAGTTTCATTTCACGCTGACGAAGTCGCTAGTTACAGCTGGTTAATTATAAAAATATAGGCCAAAGATTTGAAGTGCTTTTTGACACTATATCGCTATCACCGATCTTACATAATATACACACATCAAAAGTGTCTAGGGATCAAGCATTTTTATGCGGATTTCTTGAGATTGAGATGTGGCTTTGGCCCTGGCCTGCTCAGTCGCCAGACTTGAACCCGATTGAGCATGCATGGGATATGCTACAGAGAAGAGCTCTGCCGAATATGGAGGGTATCCAGTCGCAAAAAGACCTTTTTTTGTTGTTGCAACGAACATGGGCGGCCATTCCACAGCGTGATTTGGATGAACTCATTTTGAGTATGACAAACCGATTCTTGTGTTGTTAGTGTTCGCGGTAGAAACACGGATTATTAATTGTTTAAGTTACCTAATAAAAATTTAAAGAAAACTGTTATTTCAGTCTTTTTTTCGAACTTTAATGTTAGTGGTTCAAATGTGAAAAATCCTTTTATTAGGAAAATTGCAAATTTCTTTATTAATGCAATGGTGACTTGGTTTATCGTTACTGTGACAAACGAAAACACTTTATTTGATGAATCCTTAAAGAAAATTTTAATTAATATCAATCAGGAGAAAAGTTATTGCAAAAATATATGTTGATCCCTAGACACATATGTTGATCCCTAGACACTTTTGATGTGTGTATTTATAGCTCAAACGTGGTATAACGTTTAACCGTGGGAGAGCCACGCTTCGGCATGAATGGGCCGGCTCGACCGGAGTGATACCACGGCCTCACAGAAAACCGGTGTGAAATAGTGCTTGCGCTGTGTTTCATCGAGTGAGTGAGGATACCGGAGGCCTTTACCCAAATCCCCTACCCTCCCCCCATCCCCTACGAGCCCCCCATTCCCTACCCTCCCCTCTCATCCCCAAAAAGGCCGGCAACGCACTTGTGACGCTTCTGGTGTTGCAGGTGTCCATGGGCGGCGGTAATCGCTTACCATCAGGCGATACGTCTGCTCGTTTGCCCGCCTATACCATTAAAAAAAAAAAAAAACGAGTTCGAGCAGATCTAGTAGTCTGTTACAAGATTTAATTGAACACTAACAATTAATTTTATAAAATTTCTAAAATAATTAATTATTATAGACTAGGTTTTGCTCGCGGCTCCGCCCGCGTGTATGTCGGTTATCGCGGCAAATAGTAGCCTATGTGTTATTCTGAGGTATAAGCTATATTACTGTAAAGTTTCATCCAAATCCGTTCAGTAGTTTTTGTGTGAAAGAGTAACAAACATCCATCCATTCATACTTACAAACTTTCGCCTTTATAATATTAGTAGGTTTATTGAAAAATAAGAGTGGTAATTTATTAATCTAAAAACACGAAAATAATACAGCATTACTAAATATTTTATATACTCACTAAACTGTTTCAGTATAGGAAACTTGAACAAAAGATCTTAACTTTCCACTTAAAACCCCCTTACTTGCAAACAAAATACGGAACTGCGTATACAAGTGTCAAACATTCACTTAACTGTTACTGGCACACTACCCCGCAAAACCAATTACAAAGATGGATTACGTTGGCTGCCTACAAAATTGGACCAATTCCTGGATACTCTATATATATTTTAATCCCGATTTACGTATGTCCAACGAATGAATGGTTGAAATTTGGACCTATCACGATTAATGTAAGCCAATCAACTGGTGTTTGTTTATATTTCGATTAACGAAAAGCCATTGATGCTCTAACCAATCTACGTATCATAGGCTTCCATTAAGCAAAATGTGGTCACAAAATCTAGGAGATTTGAATCATTTCGTTTTGGCAGATTTGATTTGGATGTAATTTGTTATACATAGTTATATTTGATACATACCGATTTTAAATAACAATCCAACCTTTGACAAATCAGTACATAATATTTAAATCATCATAATTCATTGAAATTTAAATAATATATATCTAACCACGTTAAAATAAATGATTTCAATATCAATGCGATTAGGTAAATGGCAAGTGGTGCTATCGAAACAAATTAATGAGCTAACCCTATTAAATAGTTTCACAACTAATTGAGATAGGGGACGGACAATCCATAACTTCATTATAAGCTTCAAAACATCCCGCAAACTCGATTATTATGCCCATAAAGGTTCAACGTCTTTTTATGGCCAATAAAGAACATGTTAATATTCAATACGAAGATTTTATAGGAAAAGTTTTCTCGTTAGTTCGTACGAAGTTTCCGAGCGGTCGGTTACAAGCCTCTGGTTCCAAAGCTTGCATTGTGCATGCTCCAATCCTAGTTTTTGCCCGTCTGAGGGACACGTATGATGTTTTTGGACACGAGTCACATATTGTCTGCAGCTTCTAACATGAAAGTATTAAAGTAGCAAACGCCGGGTTTAATTTAAATTAAGAAATAAGCTATTGTGAAAAGCCTACTAGTAGTTTTATTTTAGCTAATGCTTTAAATACGTAGATATCCTGACTAAGGTCGTGAATGTCGTTGTTAATGTAAAATTAACATGTTTTTAAATTTCAATTTATTTTATATTCAATCAATGGCTAGTAGTTTCATTTGTAACTACTGACGCCATCTATTGGTGGTTCTCAGTACTATGCGTGCAAAATCTATTGCCATAGTTTAAAGATGAGATTGTTTCTAGATTATCTATGGTAATATGGCGCCTCAATAACTTTTTGTCAGAGCGAAGGGTTGCATATTTTCACCACACCGAGGTATAATTTTCAGAACTCATGTAATCAGTATTCTATGTAATGCAGATATTAAACTACAATGATTGGTTCAGTGAATTGTTGTTTTTAACCGACTTCCAAAAAGGAGGAGGTTCTATGTTCCACTGTATGTATATTTTTTTTTTTTTTTTATGTATGTTACCTGATTACTCCGTCAGTTGTGGACCGATTTTGAAATTTTTTTTTGTATTCGACAGGGTATGCTTCCGTGGTGGTCCCATTGCCAGCATATCAGGATCTGATGATGGGATCCCAGGGAAATCGAGGGAAACCCTCATTTTTTATAGGCACATACTATGTTTTTCGTATATTTTCTGAAGTTACACCGGTATTTGCGTCTGGTAGTCATCATTTTATGATGATGAGCTGATGATGTAAGGTACCACTCCTTAACGGTTAGGAGTTGGAGGATAAATCTTTAAATATCATATGAATATAAGTTACCTTTAGTCGTATTCTTACAAATTATTTAGGTAAGCTGATGATGGAAGGTGGAAGGTACAACTCCTCAACGGTTAGGAGTTGGAGAATAATTCTTTCAATTTCATACGTATCTAAAGACCTTCAGTCGTATACTTTCAAGCTATTTAGGTGAGCTGATGATAGAAGATTAAACTCTTCAATAGTTAGGGATTAGAGGATGATTTTAATATTACACGTACCTTAATTTGTATTCTTGATGATGAAATTTGATGAAATAATTCAACTTACTACTTACCTACGATTGTTTGCACTAAAAACTGTAAAATAAAAACTTTTTATAAAAAAAAAAAAACCGACTTCCAAAAACATCCAACGAAAACTCTCTGTCAAAAAACACTTAAAAGCGTAAAATAAACTGGTTCTTCATAAATTGCCTATACCTAATTCTTTATTCATTTATTATTCGAACGAAACGTACGTCGGCGCTGCATTAAACCCGCGAGAGAAGGCGTGGTCGCTTCAACCTTTAGATTCAAAATTCAAACATTGAGTTGCGTAGGAAACGCACAGTCGTCAATCGTAAACATATCTTTTATAAATAAAATTAATGCCTAAATGTTTAATATCCATACCTATATTATAAATGCGAAAGTATCTCTGTCTGTCTGTCCTGCTTTCACGGCCAAACCGCTGCACCGATTTCAATGAAATTTGGCATGAAGATGCTTTGATTTTTGTGGAGGACATAGGTTACTCTTTGCTGCGATAACCGACAAATACGCGGCAAAAGTTAGTGTTTACTAAAGTCGTTATGCAGTAAAACCTAGACACAATTAAAAGGATAGAATATCACCAGAAACATCACATGTATACATGCAACAAACACGAAATAAAAAAGAAACGATATACGTGTTATTAACTTTAATCGTTACATATATTGTGGAAATGACCATGGTGATGGGTAGGTATATATCTAAACCTAATCGTAACCAAGCACAATAGTTGATCTGTGTCTCTTCAAGCAATAGCCTTGGTCGTTATAACTAGAACTTGATTAATATTCAACGTTTCTACAAAGAAATAAATCAATAACGAATGTTATAAGTCCAAAAAAAAAAAAAATAGGAAAATAGCTTTTGGAGTTTATATTCCGAATAAACCCAATATGACTTTTTGTAATCGAAATTTTTGCTTCGTTTCTCACGCAGCATTATCAAGAATTTGTACTTTAATGAAATTTATTTACACCAATTTCACTTCATGCAGGTGTCATGTTTGTAGCACGAGCCTATGTAAGCTTATATCCGAAACTAATATAAACAAGGTGATAAGTTACACTTTGATATAATTATAATTAAACTTCGATGTTACATTCAATTACGATTAGTAAATCGGATTATTAAAGTTTGTTTAATAATGGGAAATGAATCTATTTATGTGTTCTGACAGGTAAACTAACATGAAACAATGGCTACTTTAATTTTGCATTGGTGGACTTAATGCTTACGGTATTCCAGTCAACCATTGGGTGATGCAGACAAAACAAGAAGCAGGTGCATTTTGGTTGAAAAGTGTTTAAGAAAAGATATAAAGAATAATTATAATAAATGAACATATTTTATAAATCTACTAGTTGTTGCCCGCGGCTCCGCCCGCGTATATGTCAGTTATCGCGGCAAATAGTAGCCTATATGTTATTCTGATATATAAGCTATATTACTGTAAAGTTTTATCCAAATCCGTTCAGTAGTTTTTGCGTGAAAGAGTAACAAACATTCATCCATTGTAACCTTTACCCTGGTTAAATAGAAATAAATAAATAAAAGATATAATAAGTGTAGTGTATATTTAAATGAAAGAAGAAAGTGCTCCGGCAGCTCAAACAGGGTCGCGCGTATTTCGTCTCAGGGTTTTAATGAATCGGGGTCGCACACTGGATATGACGTGCCTGTGGTGGCCCCTTCGTCGGTGACGCGGCGCAGTGGAGTCACCCGACGCTCTGGCCGCAGACTGGCCGCTGGCCGTAAGGTGGCTTCGTACCCGTGGGGTGAACTTGTAACCCGTAGGGTGAACTTGAATCCGTTAGATGGGTTCGAATCCGTAGGATGGACTTGAACCCGTAGGGTGGACCCTGAAGCGGAGAAGGTAGGCGGCCTCAGTAGGGTACCACACACAGCGTCGAAACGCGCAACGAACACCCGTTCAGGCATTGGCTGCACGTTTACAGACACTTCACATCAATTACACAGTTAAGGAAATAATACACATAAAATAATTACTAACAGCTAAGCAAATACTCGTAAAATTTACTGACTAACGAATTCACTTAATGTGACTGCGGGTACTTGATTCAAATTCTACTTATATTTAAATTAAAAAACTACAAAGCACTTCAACAGCCCTGGAACGGAATAAGAATGATTTAAAATTATGGAAGTTAACTTACCGAAATATATTCGGGTCACGTATAGGTACTTAAACAATTAAACACTTCAAAATCAGCACGACGACGGCAGTTCGGTAGTGGAAGTTTTCAGCAAGAAATGAAAAGATTTCAATATACCGACAGCAATCAAATAGGTACACACAAATAGCGGTGTACCTACCAACTCGACTAATTAACTTGCGTACAATCGATTATTTATAAATACGATATTGTCCAGTATATTCCTATCCATCCATCTATCCACCCATCCATCCATACTTACAAACTTTCGCGTTTCTAATATTAGTATAGATATACACTAAAACCTATACACATCATACATATAACCAAATATATATTTACTTATTATATTAATACATAGGTAGGTACATACGCATAAAGATACGAAATATATTAGTAGATGTCAATCATGTTCAAGTTTAGTCTGCCAGTTGTTTACGAGAAATTGCTTTACTTTCGCTAGGTATATATAATTTACACGTATGTTTATGATAACTTTAAACCACATTTTTTTTATTAACAGAGCTGACATTTTTTTTGCGTGTATTCAAAATCCTATTGACACTCTCTTTGAAGTATTCTACACCAAAACAAAATTTTCTTACTCGACAATAACAAATAAAATACAAATTCGGAAATACATTCTACGCATGAAATAAATTCCATCGCTTTGACAAATCGTCAAACAAAGTCTGTTATATTTCCGCAGAAACAAGTCCGTACACAACTTCAAAAGACTCAAACGCAGAATGTTATTAAAACAGAAGCAATATACGTATAGGTTTATATTTAAATTGATTGGCGTTAACGTCACATAATTCGTAGAGCCCTCATTAGTATATTTGCCAAACGAGCTTCCGACTAAAACAACACAGCGCTGAGCCAAATGCGGATCATATTCACATAATTAGTACTTATATTTTAGTACTATATTTATTTATGTTCTGGAATACAACGTTTCACGGCTATTGTGAGGAAATTTTGTATCAGAGTTGTTTATTACTTATAACATAAAACGCCTTCTATTAAAGCCATAGCAAAGTTTGCTGTAGACATAGAACTAAATTGCTTGACGCATACGTACAGGAACATTTCTATGTAACGTTTAAACGAATGTATGTTGTAATAACTTCTGAACACTCCCCTACATTGTGTCATGGCTTGCCATGGGATTAAATTGCGGGACTGTAAATATAGCGAGTGTGGCCCAGATAAAACTTTAGAAAAGTTGGTCCTTATTCCTTTTTCAAATTTGTTTTACGTAAGCTGTGGCTAATAATAATCTGAAAACAGAATTTTAAGAACCTACTGAAAACAGAAGTGCTTATTTATTAGGTAACTTAAATAATACGTAGAATTCCTAGAAAATTTGTGGTTTAAAATCTTGTTTTACAAATGCTAGCTATAAGACACCTGAAAAGACCCCTGTATCCAAAATTCCGGATACTTTAACAAGCGGCAGATTGTAAGTCCCCAGGAGTAACACATTTTCGAAGTACCACGAATGAAACTAAGCTTGGATCTTTACGACACCACAGGGTTTTCACCTAAGCAATTTGTTTCATTTCCTTGTCCTGGAAAATGTTCAGAGTTATAAAGTTTATTGTTCCTGTCAGTGTTTTAAGGATTTATGGATTATAACTTGTTGATCGAAAGTTTTTGAGGTTGATAGATTGCGTTACGTCTCAAATCTGAGTTAGTCATGCTTTGTCTCATAATGATGTATCGTTAATTTTGTTTGAGGAAAGTTTAGAAGTTTGATGGAAAATCTTAGCATTTTTCTTCAAATTTTGTGAATTTGTACTAATTCAGTAATAATTGTTTTCTACTGTTTCAAAAATAAAATGAGTTTAGAGTCAATAAAATATCAAGTCAATAGCTTTAAGTTAAGCAGAGCTTGTACTATGAAATACTTGTAAGTACATTGTATATTTTTTGTGAACTATATATAACTAGCTGTTGCCCGCGACTCCGCCCGCGTGTAAGTCGATTATCGCGGCAAAGCTACTAGCTTATGTGTTATTCAGATGTATAAGCTATATTACTGTAAAGTTTCATCCAAATCCGTTCAGTAGTTTTTGCGTGAAAGAGTAATAAACACACACACATCCTTACAAACTCTCGCATTTATATTAGGTCTTCACCTATGAAATTTCCGTTCTTCAGTACTGGTCATTTCAAATAAAAAAAAGTTTGTAATGGCTCTGTATTCTAAATTCAAATTAATTATGTTTTAAAACAATGACATTCTATTTACAAACTCAGTCTTTTGTTTTTTGATTAGCGTTGTATTTTCATTACATTTGAACATTTTTCGTCATAATGGATACTTTAAAAATTCGTGTAATTATGGAATATGAGTTCCGTCGTGTTACCAACGCGACACAAACGGCACGTAACATCAAAAACGTTTACGGAGAGAACTGTACAAATGAACGCACAACCCGTTATTGGTTTTCCCGATTCCGTTCTGGAAATTTTGACTTGAAAAATGAAGCTCGTGGTCGTCCGGAGGCTGGTTAGCAATAATGAATTAAAGGCGATTGTGGAAGCTGCCGAAACTCAATCTACAGCTGAGCTAGCAGCAGCTTCTAATGTAAGCATCAAAACAATATTGATCCATTTGCGACAAATTGGCAAGTTAAAAAAGCTTGATAGATGGGTGCCCCACGACCTTAACGATCGCCAGCGCAACGTACGCGTCGAGACCTGCCTTGCGCTGTTCAACAAGCATAGAAATGAAGGAATTTTTAAACGAATTGTTACGTGCGACGAAAAATGGATTCTGTTCGACAATCGAAAGCGCTCAGCAAGTTGGTTAGACCCTGGTTCAGCACCAAAGCAATGCCCTAAACTGGTCACTGTTTGGTGGTCTAGTGCGGGAGTGATTCACCACAGCTTTTTACAAAACGGCATGAGCATTAATGCAGATGTGTACTGTGAAGAACTGGAGAGAATGATGGAGAAGCTTGCACATCTGCAACCAGCTTTGGTCAATCGGTCGTCCCCACTGCTCCTTCACGACAACGCGCGACCCCATACTGCGCAACAGACAGTCTCCAAGCTGCAAGAGCTGGGGTTAGAAGCTCTCCCTCATCCGCCATACTCACCAGAACTTGCACCTACCGACTATTACTTTTTCCAAAATTTAGACAACTTTTTAGTGGGTAAAAAATTCAATTCCCGAAAGGCAGTACAAAATGCCTTTGAAGAGTTTGTTGCCTCCCGTCCAGCTGATTTTTATAAGAAGGGCATCAATAAACTGCCAATGCGTTGGCAAAGATGCGTCGATTGCATGGGTGATTACTTCGAATAACAGAAATAAAAAAGTTTGAAAAAATAAGTACTTTCACTTATTGCATAGAAAACGGCAATTTCAAAGGTAAAGACCTATTATTATTAATAGTATGATACATAGAAAACACCTAAATTCCGAAACAAATATTTACAGAGCATACAATCATTTTTTGTCCGATCCGGGAAACGAACTACGCCATCAAGACAGTCAAAATGTTCGATAAACCTTACCCAAAGGTGTTAAATGATAAAAGAAAACCAACTAACCATAAATTGTCTACGATAAAACTAAATTAATGTTTCAGCGGTTACCAAAAAAAAAACGCTGTTTCGGTACCAAACGTTAATACGCGTTAATGAGGTAATAAATAACTATTTACCCCAAAAGCCGTTCGGTTTAAATTGGGCCGGTGAACACGCCATACAACTTTTGTAATGAATTAATTAACTTCATCCAGAAAATGTGGACATCGGCATAAATTTACAGACTTATTTAATGTTGCATCAAACTTGCAAAGTTAATAATGATTGGTAATAGGTGTCACAAACTTTGCCAAGTTTTCGAATTTTGGTGTGTTCTTTGGGCGAGTGTTGTCATTAGGTATCATTAGAGTTTTCAAAGTTTATATATAGAATATATTGATAGAAAGTTGGAACCGATAATTTATTTATGCAATTAACTTAGTTTGGCATTAAATATTCCGAAAAGTGTACCTAGGTGTATCATATGTATTTGTTTCTAGCTTTATCTTATTTGTATTGAATGCTCTTTGAAGGATTTATGATAGGTATAGGATATATGAATAGATTCCATTCAAGAATATTAAATATTATCCATAAGAAAAAGATGATGGAATTTGGAAATTTCACAGGTAGTAGAGCCACGCTGATTTCAGCACGGTTGGGCCGGCTCGACCGCGTCGGTACTACCCTCGCACAGAAAATCAACGTAAAATGACAGCGTTCGTGCTGTTTCGTTGGTGCGTGCGAGACCGGAGGCCCAAATGGTCTAGTCAACAAGTATGGAACTTGTTGACTAGACCATTTGGGCCTCCGGCCATCTAAAAGATGCAGAAGCATCACTAGGCTGCCATGGTGTGGGTCGCCATGCAGCATTGTTGCATTGTCTGCATTCGCAATGAGTATGGTAACCACCACTTTTGGATTTTGCTTATGCTTTCCATCAATCATGTAATTTCAAAAAACAGTTGTTCATTCGACATTTTAATTGTTTGATGTAAGTACCGTAATACCTCCAATGTATTAAGTAGGTAATAGCTGTTGATTTGAAATTACAAATAGACACTTCAATTCTATTTATTTGTTTAAATGTGTTTACTTTACGATATCATTTGCTTTTTCCTAACCACATTAAATTAAATTATCTATAAATCTAAACTGCTTAAGGTTTAGAGGTACTAACTGTATTTAATTTATGGTTTCTAAAATTTTAGGTTTCAGTTTCAGGGCCAGTTACAAAATTCCTAAAGTAACTTTTTAGTGTGGACAATTGGAAAGTTATAGTATTGCTTCGCGTTCCTTACAAAGCTTGATTTTATTTTCCTATTTAATAAATATTTGTGTTTGAAAAAAAAAAACAAATTATTGTGGTGCAACGTTACTCTCTGGTTAAATAATAATAAGGTGAACCAGGGGCTCTCTAACACGATGACACTATAAAAAAAACTCGTGTGATGTCGTGGGACACAACCGTGGGTCAAAACCTAGTAAGCGTTTGACCGCGGCACCACCCGCGTGTATATCGATTATTTATTTTATTTTATATATGGCCCTGCCAAAATGACTCTACTCTGCCTGATGGAAAGAATAAGCAGAATCCAAGAGTGGCGGTCACCATACTCATTGCGAATGCAGACCATGCAACAATGCATCATGGTGACCCACATTATGGCGGCCTAGTGATGCTTCTGCATCATTGGGCCTCCGGTCTCGCATTCACCAACAAAACACGACAGTACGAATGCTGTCATTTTACATTGATCTTCTGTGTAAGGGTAATACCGCCCCGGTCGAGCCAGCTCGTTCGTGCTGAAATCGGCGCTACTCTGCTAAATCTACTACCTACTTATCGCGCGGTAAAGAGTAAGCTACCTCAAGGATCAAAGTATATTCAGTCCAAAATTTCATTGAAATCAGGGCAGCGGTTTAACTGTGTCATGCAAAAGTAATAGACAGACATACAAAGCTACTTCCGAACTTATAATATTAGTAGTAATTGTTTTATAATAACAATTTATACAGCAATTGAGCATTCTCTATTATGATTTACTTATCAATCAATTTATTTTGATTTTAGTGATTCTTTATAATAAAACACCTGTTACTAAAATCGCTATTCAATTGTAGAATTTAACCAGGATCATCCCTTCGTAGCCTGAAATTGACTGTTAATCGTCGAAGTTTGACGATTAGGTAAAGATAGATGAAAATTAATTGCTCCCAGCGCTCGCCTTCAGGGAGCTGTTGATTATCCATGAGGGTTTAGCACTTCGCTTCTGTTGAACCCCTTATTAATCTTGTGTGGACGTGGACCTTACATGTTAAAGCCTTTATTGGCTGGACTTGAATATGCTACGTAAACAGCCAATGGAAACACTCGAATTTATAAATACCATATTATTTGTTAATGTTGTGATATTTTCGACTTTCTTACTTGTTCTATTTGTAGGTTTCATTTTGATTATAAACGGAATATATTTTACATACTTTCCGTGGCAACGAGACCGCTGAAGCTTTAATAATTCACTTTACATAATTTTTCATAAAACAATATTTTGGTTAGATCTGAGTAACAGTGAACACGTGAATGTTTTCATATATATATATTTTAATGTATTTGCTCATTCTGACTAGTTATTATTATAAGCTAAATGTATAATGTACCCATAACACAAGCTCTGCTCAGCTTGGGGCTAGATAGAGTTGTGTGTTAGATGTCCGATTTTTTGACGTGACAACGTCTAATAAATTGATGAACGCCGGCTGCATGCACGAAGAAGGATGACTCATTGTCTTGTACGCTCATGGCCCGTTTCGTTCATTGTCCCGTTACGCTCATTGTACGTCGCCGTCGTTGTATGAGAGATATCTATCTATCTCTCATCATTTCATCAATGTTTTGTTATGACCTTGTCACGTTAAACTATATATTATATAGTGTGTGGCAAAAAGATGATTGCAATAGTACTGATATTCGATATCAGTACTATTGCAATCATATTATATTGAGCAATTCATTTAGCAATTTATTATGTAACTGCATACCTAAAAAATAAACACAAAGCAACATACAAACCTTTGTTAAATTTTTAAGAGAGTTTTTCTGTTTTTTTTTTTTTAAGTGAGTAGTTAAGGAACAGGTCGTCCTATCTTGATATTCTTAATGTAGTAATGCATTATTCAGCGTTGGTATTAAATCGGCCTATACCTTATATTTCTTGATATAAACTAGATGAAACCTAAGCAAATCACATAAAACATTTTTTTTTATGTCGACCAAGAAAATTGCACGCGACTGCCAAACAAACAAGTCACAATTATGGTTAACTAGACAAATTTTCCTTCATGTTTAAAGTAATTTGTGCCGAGTTAAAATTGTTCAAAGAACTTTTAAAAGTTTGTGTAATTACATAAATCAAAAGTTTATATTAATTGCCTTTTACCACAGATTAAACAAAATTGCAATATACGAGTATTTCGTCCTTCCTATACTGTAAAATTGAATGTCAAAATATAAAAAAATACTTATGGCTAATTGGCAACGTTGTATTTTTATTATTATTTTTACGGGAATTAAGGCGATCACTTATTTAAAGATATTACATAGCTCTGATTTGCCTGACGTTTCGACCAAGTTGCACTGGCCGTAAAAATAATTATTATTATATCATGGAACGCGAAAGTTTTAGAGTTAGTTACGGTAACCTAGTATTCTAGATTAGAATTGTAAAGTAAGAAGAGTTTTAAAAAAGTAAAAACTAAAATCCAACTACGACAAAAAACGACGCTGAAAAAGTATGAAACAAGTTTCAAAAGCCGTAGTCACGCGTTGTTAATGTTTTATGGTACATTTCTACGTAACACGTGACTACGGCTTTTGAAACTTGTTTCATACTTTTTCAGCGTCGTATTTAAAATGTTTTGGTGCCTCTATAATATTAATTTCTTTGCAAACTATATTTTAAATAAGTACCATAGAAATATCACAATTATCGAATAAATACGGACAAAGTCACGAGAAAATGCTTAGACATGAGATCTGATATGTTTTTCACATTGTAAGCTATATTCAGTCGTCTTGGCAACATTTTACATGAAAATATTTTTGGTGGGATTTCATTTCTTTTTGTAAGTTGCATAAGGCAATATTTTTTATTGATTTATTATTTTATTTTTTGGGGTGTATTTATTGTAACATCTTCTTTCTTCTTTCGAAAAAGTCCGTATACCAAAAATAAAACCTCTAGCAAAAAAATTAGTGAAAGTCTCATACAAACTTCCACCCTCCAATTTTGGGGGTTGGGGAGCAAAAGTAATAGGTTTATGAACTTTTTTGTTGTTTGTATACTAAACTTAGTTTACATACCAAATTTCAGTTCTCTAGCACTTCAGGAAGTACCCTAACAGTTTTGATGATCACCAGTGTGTCAGTGACGAAATCGTTGTTTTTTAGGTATCAATAAAATCTAAACTATCATAGCTATGCAATTGAAACTAGTCTATTATTGATATCATATTCTGAGAATTCGAACAATCTGGTATATCGGAAACCAAAGTTATGAGGGTTCAAAAAAACGACAAAACACTCCGAGAAAAGGTAGGTAGTGCCCTTGCGCTTCGCTTGGCTCGTCTTGGCGGGGGCATGACCGTGCCCCCAGATAGAAACATATTGTGTATTGTCTTTCTTCCATGCAAAAAAAAAAATGAATCCATTGATTTTCTAAGGTTTGAGTTAGACATCATGTTATTTCACTTTCAGATAGTTGACATAAATGTAATATTACTCACATCTCAATATTAACTTTTCTAGGAGCAACTACCGTATATGAACCAACATGAGTGGAATGTAATATCCCTTTATAAGCACTTATGTGATATATTCACGTTTCGAAGAAAGTATAATTGGAATTCTTATAAAAATGCAAGCGTCATTCACTGAATATCAGATAGGTATGTAGTCATTGTAGAGATTCAGTAGTGAGTTAGACTCGAATGGAATATGCTTTGAAATTTCACAATGATGTGGAAATGGTACATTTTAAATTTAATTTGATATTTTGATTCTTGAGGAAGAACGTAGAAAGCACTCCTCACCGCGATAACCGACATACAGGCGGGCGGAGCCATGGGCAAAAGCTATTATCTCAAATAATAATAATCTTCATTTTGCAAAGTTTTACAGTTACAGGTTGTCGTGTAAATAGCTACAAGAAAATGTGTTACGCTTTAGGTACTGATACTGTCTCCAAAACTAAGCGGATACTTGTGTCTTGGGTGGCAGTCTTCAGTTATGTATGTGACTCTGAATTACAATCTATTTATAGTAATATTATAAAGCTGCAGAGTTTGTTTGTTTGTTTGTTTGTTTGAACGCGCTAATCTCAGGAACTACTGGTCCGATTTGAAAAATTATTTCAGTGTTGGATAGTCCATTTATCGAGGAAGGCTATAGGCTATATTTTATTTTCAAAAAAATTAGAGATCCGTATGAAAATTGCTATTTTGTAACTCAAAGTGTGAAATCGAAAACCTATTTTTGCGTGCGCTGCAAAAAGTGTTGACAATAGAACAAAATAATGTATCACGGGTTTGTAGGTCCCATTAAGATCTACAAAAAAGTCCGCAAGAGCATATATCTAACTATCATGGTTTAGTCACAATAACCGCTTTTGTGTTCAAAAAAATTATTAAATCGTCTGAAGAAAGAAACTACGTTAAATGTGTATCGCATTAATAATCCTTATCCAAATAAAGCATAATGTTATCAAGGGTGTTTGTGTAGAAGTTAAATACTTTTTGTTTCATCCCATTCGGACATTTCGTTTAGAAGTTATCACGAGTATAAGACGCTAAGAGTTGGTACCTAATAATGAGTTATTTGTCAAAGAGTTTTTATCAATATAATAATACCTAATATTAAATCTTTATCCATATAAATGTGTTGTTGATTACGAGTATTAGATCTTAGAAGAGTATAATAAATACATCTATCCATACTTATATTATAAATGCGAAAGTAACTCTGTCGGTCTGTCATGCTTTCATGGCCAGACCGCTGCACCGATTTCAATGAAATTTGGTACACAGATAGTCTAGAGCCTGAGAAAGGACATAGGCTACTTTTTAATGTGAAAAAAGGGTTGTAAGGGGTTTAAAGGGGGGAATAAGGGTTGTATAGGAGTCGGGCGGTTCACTCGCCATATGCATGCGCGTTACCTACGCCGGGCGCCATGACAACGAATAAACAAAGCTGTCACCATGATATAAAAAATACAGATATGACATTCCGAGATACAGCACAAGATGACGTCATCATAACTATCGCTGGTTCTCAAATTTTATACTTTTGGGGAGATTTTACAACCTACTTAATTTAGTCAATAATTAAAATTCAGAAAATAATTTGAATACATAAGTTTTGATCATGATTGTGAGGGACAAACTATATAGACTGAGAGTCAGCCCAGAATTACGTAATTTTAGGAAAGATGAAATTTTAAGGGTAGGTAGTCTAACATTTACTCAGAAAGGAATGGGTACTCACTAAGCTGAAAGCTGGGGCCGTTTTTTTTTGCCGGCTCCACCTGCATGCATATCGGTTATCGTAGTAATTTCCGTAGCCTATACCTAAAATGTAGAGATGAATTGTATTATATTAATCCATTCTTTTAAAGGGTGTTTCACCTTTCAAAGTTCTGGAAGGGGTTCGATCGATTATGTAGTATTGCTTCTGCCCATAGTCTTTTAGAAGCATTTGCTTCGATCAGAAAAATATTGTACCGCCTTTTATAGCTCTGTTCTTACAGTTCCGAATAGAACAACAAATCATTTTGTTTTATACTATAAATATAAATTAATATTTGAGAATAGCAGTATACACAAGCACAGAACGAGACAGACTTATGCGTGTAACGAAGATAACGACATACAGAAAAACACTGACATATCACGTTTGAGTATTATCAGTAGTATGAAATAGTGACTCCCAACAACCATTATTCCCTTTGTGAATTCTATAGAACAATAAAGTTATACGTTATCATATATTTAAATTCAAATATTTTGTTTGATTATGCACACAAAACAACAATTTAAATGCATTTTACATATTTTTTAAATATAATGGTGACTGAAAATATTTCCATCATTTCATGTTAAGTTGCTTTAAAGTGGTAACTGGATAGCGACGTCACTCCGTGTAGCTTGCGGAATGTCATACCTGTATTTTGCTGTCAGAATATTACAACAATATTAACAAAGCCCAAGGAAAGACGATTAAAGTTGCAGTTCATTTTTTTCCATGGGCAGCATACCCACGAGTATCAAATACGCTAAATATTTATATTTTGGCAAAAGATGGCAAAACAAAAAACGCACATAATAAAATAGTACTTTATTTTTACTTAAGGGCTGACAAAGGGACTATGGTCAGTCTGATGGAAAACTCAAGCCAAGAGTGCGAGCAACCATACTCACTGCGAAAGCAGACAATGCAGTATTGCGTCCAACAATATGACGAATTAGTGAGATGCTTTTTCACCAATAAATTTCACACCCCACTTAAAGGACCTGGGATCATAATGGAAGGGAAACACGTGCGCTGCCTGCGCTGGTAGTGAGTTCCAGTTTTTAACTGCTCGGAACAGGAAGGAAGAACCAAACCGTTTGGTTCGAGAGCGTATTTCTAAGACTCTAAGGCGGTGTTTTCCAAGGCCAGGACGTGTTGTTCTGCAGAGGAAGGGAGAAGGGGAGACAAGTTTGAAGAGTTCTTCAGAATACTCCCCATGATACATGCGGTAGAGGACTGCTATAGAGGCGATATCTCTACGCAGCTGCAGAGGTTCAAGGAGCTCGGTGGCTTCGGTACTGTTGAAAGGCGGACTGCTCGCCGCTGCAACCGATCGAAAGCATCAAGCAAATACTGCGCGGATCCATCACAAAGATGACAACAGTACTCCATGCACGAGCGAACCTGGGTCTTATAAAGAAAACACAAATGCTCGGGCGCGAAGAACCGTCTCACCCTGTTCAGTACGCCAAGTTTCCGCGAGGCCGCCTTAGTGATGCTCTCGATGTACTTCCGTGGTTTGAGGTCCCGGCAAATATATATGCTCAGGTTGGAGACTGTCTGTTGCGCAGTATGGGGTCGCGCGTTGTCGTGAAGCAGCTGCAAGAGCTGGGGTTGGAAGCTCTCCCTCATCCGCCATACTCACCAGACCTTGCACCTACCGACTATTACTTTTTGGAAAATTTAGACAACTTTTTAGTGGGTAAAAAATTCAATTCCCGAGAGGTAGTACAAAATGCATTTGAGGAGTTTGTTGCCTCTCGTCCAGCTGATTTTTACAAGAAAGGCATCAATAAACTGCCAATGCGTTGGCAAAGATGCGTCGATTGCATGGGTGAACACTTCGAATAACAGAAATAAAAAAGTTTGAAAAAATAAGTACTTACAATTATTGCATACAAAACGGCAATTTCATAGGTAAAGACCTATTATTAATTAAGCAACTGTTAAAAAATCAGCTAGTTAGTATCATTTTTGATAACCTCGTTAGCGATAAATGTTGGAAGGATCACCATACATTTTGTAGGAATTTTTTTTTTAAGTTATAATGTTACCTAATATTTATAGTATTCCGGTCGAGCCGGCCCATTCATGCCGAAGCGTGGCTCTCCCTCGGTAAAGGTGATTTTGTTCGCAATATCATCATCATCATCACCAGCCTTCTAAGGTACACTGCTGGTCATAGGCCTCTAGTAAAGAAGTTTAAGCCAAATATACTATTTCCTAAATAAACATTTTTTTAATGTTAGGTACTGCGTACAGACAATCCAAACCACAACTAAATGCAGACATATGGATTATTCCTTCTTATAACCGTATTGTATCACAACAACTTCTTACTCCAACATAATCTGAATATTAACTCAAATTCATATATGAACCTGATTACAGGAGAATGTAACAAATTTCCATCTCATCTGTAACAAATTTCCATCTCATCTGTAACAAACATTTACTTTAAAGTTATGGAACCGACTAACTGCATTTCTCAAAATTAACGTACGGGAAACTAAACCTCATACCTTCAACAGCTCTCAAAATTTATCCAACGTTGTCTTTTGAAACAAAACTTAACTTTCCTGAAGATGTCGTTTGGGAGCGAAGATTCTCGAAGTAGGAGCTTAGTTCCGTCACACGTGACTCTTAATCACTAATTTTACGCTCGTTCTAGCTCCCTAGGTGGTGTTCGTATAGACTCGCTTTGGCGACGAATTAAGGTGGTACGATGTCACGGTTTATAAATCATATTTAATCGTTGGTTTTATATGTAATACGTAGTCTGTATGTAAATGTAGGGTTATCTCTCTCGTCGCTCTGAAATTTCATTTTTTGTAAATTTCATGATGATGAATTTAAGGACTTTATGCTAAAGGTTACATTTTGTTCATGAAATTTTACTTTCCAAGGTTGTCTCAATTAACGTGTAGGTATATCAATGGCATTTTCCATATTTAGTGGCGAACACATTAACACTTTGCAGCTATTTACAATATTAAGGTATATATTTTTATAACAGTTATTAGGATAAACAATTAGGAAACAAAAAAAAAATGAACAAAACACCTAAAACCTAACAAAGAAAAATCGATCCAGAGGATCACGAAATCGAATTTTTTTTGCGGCTATAGGCTCTTACTAATTTGCATTATAACTAAATTCTTTTTTATGTTATAAAAATATAAAATCCCGTTTTTAACTTGACTAACCGACAAAATTTCTCATTTTGTCCATAATCTACCAGTTGCTGTCGGCTTAAATTTTTTTCTAATCATATCTTGACAAGTGTTTCTACTTTTAAGTAACAGCAAATTGCGTTAATACTTTTGCCATTTGTGACTTAACTATTACCTCTAGTATATAACACTTTGATTTCACATTTTAAATCGATAACACTTCTAACTATGGAGCAATAACAATCACATATAAACATAAATGGTCAAATCGAGAATTTAATTCTAAGCGCCTCCAAGTAGGTCGGGTTGTCATGAGGTTGGATGTCAGCAAATGCAGGGTAATTTGAAATACGTCAAGCGGAGTGGCAGAATGCTTAAATTATTAAAGATATGCAGGTTCTACTATAAGCAAGTATTAAATTTAATTTGTCCATATTAGATATTGCAGAAATTGCTAAAACGCTTTGCTTATTTCGTCATGATTTTAGAAGATATTGTACTATAAGCTTTGTGTCCTAGAAGAGAAGTTGTAGACTAATTTTGTAGTAGGAAAAGCTCCATAATCTATTTAATTTCTCGTGTTTATTATAAAGTACTGAGTATTAAAGAAGTACAAAATACATTTAGTGAGTACTTTTAATGTTCTACCAACTTCTTTCGAGAAGGGCGTCTACGGCAGTTGCATATGAATGATGTCAGATGCAGTAAGTATCATCAGACATTTGTTTCTAGAACGATATGACTTACGAACGCACAATTATAGTTTATAGAAAAGTTGCGTGTATAAAATATTGTTAAGATACGATTTACAAAATTGCCATTGACATCAACCGACTAGAGATTTATTTTGATGCATTTAAAACAGAAAACTAATTATGTGATTATTTTAAATAAAATAAATTAAATTAAAAAGCTTTTTAAAAACAGGCTTTTACTGGAATGCCTCGAGACGAATCAAACGAGTCCCAACTCGATGATGTTGCGACGTTTCTTTACTGAGTTCTTCCAGCTCCAGCATCAGATCAGCTCCATGTCATTATAATATTGTATTGTCTGTATACATATGCTTGCAAAATTTCAGCAAAATCGGTTGAAGATATCTGCTTCAAAATTGAGTTGCAAGATTCCACCCGAACATACAAGCATACATACATACATACATTGCAAGTTAATAAAAAGCTTGTAAAATAGATAGAATTAAATTGTAAACTTAAAGGACTTATTATGATTTTTTTTATGTACTGGTTAACAACCATTATGGTTCAATCTATAGTAAACGAACATACAAGTGCGTTTAGCTATTTGTGGTCTTTTGTCATCAAAGTTAGGTCTTTTGTTGAATGCTTAAAGGGAACTGCTAAGAAATTGTTATTAAATAAAAAAATCCTATCCTGTAACTAAGCAAAACATCTGCTATTAATGTTTCTTAGAATAACGATAGATAGAAAATTCCAATTAATATTCTAATAGAAATTGTACACATTAATGTTTTAAAAAGCTAATTTAATATAACTCATTATCTTCCTAGCCTTTATTATTCCCAAGATTTGGGGTCAACTACTAGTTCAACCGGTTTTACCTGAATATCAGTTTTTACACGAAACGACTGGCATCGGACCTCCGCAACCCTGAGGGTGAACTGAATTCGATGATTGAACTAGTTTTCAGTATATTTGAGGGCACTGACTTCCCAATAACGATTGCCATAGATAGACGTTCGTGACAACCGGGACGAGGCACGGGCGGGAAACACCGCCATCTTCCATACTCCGGGCTGCTACTAAGAATTTCTTGTAAGGAAAACCCAACAGCAGTCCGACCCGGGATTGGAACCCGAGACCTCTTGATCTGCAGTCGCTTACGCTAACCACTAGACCAACCAGGCAGTTTTATTTAATATAACTGTTTCGCGTTATTCAATAGATCTATAATCTAATTATAACATAATACAGCTGTTACCACAATTGTTTGAACCGCTTATATGAATCAGTTTAATTAAGGTTGCGTGATAATTATGTTCCGTAGAAGCAGGACATATATTATTAACGTCAGAATGAACAAATTGTTATAATACATATTTAGAAAAGTTACAATAGTGAAAGTATTTTAATTACAACTGAGTCCACATTCCGTATATTAACGTATTTTTTTCGTTACACGTTACGTTTTGTAAACGTAACGTGTAACGAAAAAAATATATGTTTGTTGTGTGTTACGAGACACGCACATACATCTTACATTAACCTGGCACTTTAGAGAGAGGATAAGAAATTTAATTATCAATACATTGCATTAAATAAAAAGATAGTTATGAAGAAAATTTAATTATTTTCAGAAGTATAAGGTTTTATTACGAAATATGTTTCTATGAAGCCTATTCAACTATTTTGGAATAGGCTTAAAGCTTATCCTACAATTCCTACCCTTTCATGCTTAAATTAAAATTTCGATTATTCGATTCACTTATTTTATATAAATTACATTAAAGCAAATCAAAACCATACACACTCTTTTCATTTCTACTTAAAATCAGCTTCGTGCTTTAAAGTGACAAATATACACATGAAACTTCCAGTAACGCCATCTACCAGAATCGGAGCGAACTTAAACGGAATAAACCGCATTACTACGCTATGAGCTACTTTGTAGGTTTTTATCTGACATAGTACTGAAAATGAGCTGAATTGTAATAGGAATACGATTGAGAGTTAAATGAAAAATATTAAACTAGATAAATGAAAGAAAAGTTTATAGGAACTTTTTGTGCAACAGTTACTTTAGTGACGTAAACCTTTTTTACTTTGGTAGAAAGATGCGAATGGATAAATAGTCAGTTAGTTCAAGTGATGCGTCTGTAGGTAGTATGTAGTTTGATAATCAGAATGGCCCCAAGTCGTAATTCGTTCAGGGTAAAGGTACGAGCTCTCCTTGCCCAAAATATAACAGATTCTTCACAAACTTGATACTGTATTTATTGTGGTATGTATATGTGTATGGTGTATGTATGTTTATGTATGTATAAGTATATGTATATTTATGAGTGTATTTTGTATGTATGTACGTATGTATTCTTGTGTTTTCTTCTGCATTATTATCCAATATTATTCTGGATTATGTTCAAAGTCCTAACGAAAGTGTAGTGCACCATCTCACTCGTTTCCGCACCACCCAACGGTAGACTGGTAGAGAATGCCTTTGGCATTAAGTCCGCCATTGTACTTTTGTGCATAAAGTTATAAAATAAAAAAATAAAATAAAATAATCAAATAACCAAACTATTACAATATTATCTTCAAGGAAACAAAGACGTAAATAAGTATTAGTAAGTATTCGATTTCGTAATTTTAACATGCGTTCAGAAAAATGACCCGTCAGTCTTGTTACCTTTTCAACCGACTTCAAAAAGGAGGAGTTTCTCAATTCGACTGTATTTTTTTTTTTTGTTACCTCATAACTTTGGACTGGGTGAACCGATTTTGGTGATTCTTTTTTTATTTGAAAGCTGGTGCTTCCCGAATGGTCCCATTTAAATTTGGTCCAGTTCTGACATGTCATCCATGAGAAAACTACATAAGTCTTCAATTTGCATTATGTATATACGCGACAAACAAACGAATAACTCAATATTCCCGTATGGTCCCATTTAAATTTGGTCCAGATTGAAGACGGTTTTTTTTTTTGTTAAAATTTGTGATTATGTATTAGGAGATCATGAAAATGCATACTAATCTTTATATGAATTCGAAAGTACTCTATCTGTCCGCTAAACCACTGCACCGATTTCATTGAAATATGGGGATTATTTTGATTCTTCAGGAAGTATATAAACTAATCTCTACAGCAACAATCGACATACACAGGGGCTGAGCCGCGGGCAAAAACTTGTGAGACTATGATTATTAAAATTTTTGATTCAATACTCTTTTCTCAGAAAGTATTTTTACATTTAGATAGGTAGATGTATATAATTTTTATATATCCTATATATATGTCGTATTTAGGTATTTTAAATGTCAATGTAGTATACCAACTGCTTGTTTGCTAATTTGGAAACATGAGAAATTATATTTTAACATAAATATTAAATGACATAGGAGTGGACTATTTTTCATATGAAGTCTAGAAATAAAAGTTTATGTATCAACACAAATAGAGACTAAAATAACGAAATGAATAAACTAAGCCCAAGCGATAATCGACTTTCGCTGTTTGTAATATGAGCTAGTATTAAACTTTATAACTGTAGTTTGTTAACAGATAATCGATTTTACCTAAGTGAAATTGGTTTAGTTTGAAGTGCTGTAAAACGGGTATTTTGTAGTCCTTCGTTTTTTTACTACAGACACTTAGTAGAAATGTTTACAAAGACTTATTTTCGTTTAAAAGCGGGCTTTTATTGATGCTTTACTGTGTTATATTCTTAGTAAGTTAAAAGTTCCTGGGCCTAGTAAGTTAATGTCGTTAATGTGCGTGATAGATTAAAAAAAATCTGCCTCGTTGGCGCTGTGGTAGCGTATGTGACTGCTGTGCTTAAGGTCTCGGGTTCAATTCCCGGGTCGGACCAAATCTTTGTATGACCTGCAAATATTTGTTTCGGAGTTTGGGTGTTTTATATGTATTTATGTATGTATTGTTACAAAACAAAAGGTATATGTATATTTATATCAGTTGTCTAGTACCCATAACACAAGCTCTGCTTAGCTTGGGACTTGATGGCGTTGTGTTAGAAAAAAAAAACTGCTTTAAAAGTGAATAAAACGGTCTTTGCTGATCTGATAGTATTCATGTATATTCAATCCCGACAAAGGGTAGGTGAGTTATTCACATACCGTTGACTTTGTACAGGTTTTATTTTGAGTCCGATATCTGTTAGAAACGTTTGTAGCAATGTCGGTCTAATTTATGCTCTTGTTTACAATGATAACATTTTATGAAGGTAATTAAAATAAGAATATTGTATTAACTATTTCGTGAATTAGTTCGTGAATGTAATTTTATGTGTTTAAGTGCAATTGGAGAAGCATATTATAACCAGCAGTGGACAGTAGTGACAGTGGACAGATAGGCTGACGATGATGATGTTTGTTATACCTACGTTATGAACTAGGCAGGTACTTAAGTATTTACACTATATTTTAATAGGTGTATTGTGCTGTAAATTATATTATTTCATTACAATTCAAAGGGGTAATGCTGCCAGTCTATTGGGAACGCTACCAGTGGACGATGATGCGAAGTATTTTTTTGACGTTTCTATGTATTGTAATTATTATTATTTTCTAGTATTTTAATATAGGTATTATGACATCTAAATTAGTAACTTAGAATACACCTAACCTAATATTATATAACACTAGCTTTTGCCCGCGGCTCCGCCCGCGTTTATGTCGGTATTCAAATTTTAAAAATCTCTATAAATTTTAAATTATTATGTTATTCCGATGTCTAAGCTATATTACTGCAAAGTCTCATGAAAATCCGTTCCGTAGTTTTTGCGTGAAAGAGCAACAAACACACATCCTTACAAACTTTCGCATTTATAATATTAGTAGGATTTAAGTGGTTTAATACCACTCTCCTCGTTCCTGTTAAGTACTTATTTACTAAACACGATGTTCTTCTTTAAATATAAAATTTAAAAAAACATGGTATATGATGAACAATGAAACAATCCTTTAGATAAGCCTACCTATACCATTTCCAAAGAAATCACAAAATAGAGTGATGTGATCACGCGGGTAAAGCAAATTGTGTGTAATTTTAGCACAAGCTTCCATAAATAACCATTCTCTGTTATTACACAGCGCCTTAATCAAAAGATAAAATCTTAACATAGTCGGATGCGACTTAATCGGAGCTTTTTGGCACCTACCTTCGACTTACGAGCAGTTTTCACGCAAACGAGTTCCGATCGAGTATGATAACACTGACATGATAAATGTAGCGTCAAGTGGCACGAACAAAATAGTTGCTAGTTGTGACTAATAAATTGATTGTCTTAAAAAGGTTAATAGCATGCATGTAATTGTATTTGTATCTAAATTTATTGATGTATGTTTTGTTGTCATGCCATACTAAGATTGACATATTTTTTAAAACGTTATTAAATTAAGGGCATCTTGATATTTCAATCAACTGTTTTGGTTACAAAACCAAATACAATGAAATCTTCTAACAGTTAGCAAGGAATTCACATATATGTATATAGTCTGGGTTCCCCAGAACAAATTTTACAAGTTATTACTATCAAGCTAATTTTTCGTGAGTGGCTTCATTTTGATGAGTGCCCATCTTTCACCTTAAAAAATATTTCGACTGTGGGAACTAACAGGGCTAGCAGAAAAAAAACCTTTTGCACGTAGGACCGGGATAACGTACCACGCAATTTGTAGAACAATGTGTCTGTTAAATTAAATTATTTTTATTTTTATTATATATATTTATATTAATTAAATTTAAGCCTTTCACGAGTTAAAAGTTATAAAGATCTAATAGAATATACCCTAATTTGAAACTACCGTGACTGAAACTACTACTTGCCACGTATGAGAGCCACGCTTCGGCATGCATGGGTCGGCTCGACCGAAGTGATACCACAGCCTCACAGAAAACTGGTGTGAATCAGCGCTTGCGCTGTGTTTTACCGAGTCAGTGAGGATACCGGAGGCCCATGCCCCAACCCCTCCCCCATCCCCATCCCCGAAAGCCCGGCAACGCACTTGTGACGCCTTTGGTATTGCGGGTGTCCATGGTAATCGCTTACCATCAGGCGATACGTCTGCTCGTTTGCCACCTATTCTATAAAAAAAAACTAAAAATAAGTTATAACAATCTCGTAGTAAGGGACGGCCATCATCTAAAAATACATATAACACACACATAAAATATACTCTATAGATGGCTTCAGTAATGCACAATACGCAATAAAGTAGCTTTAAGACCAAATTATTAGTAAATCATAAAATTGATGGAAATAGAACACACGCTAACGTTCATTGAACTATTGAAGAACAAGATCTTTACACAATTTTTAATAAGTATCAATAAAACTGTAAATTTTATAAGAATGTTTACTTCGTATCTTCATCTTCCAAGTCTTTATTATTCCCAAGATTATTTGGAGTCCGCTACTAGTTTATCCGGTTTTACTTTAAGTTTTTCCACGGAGCGACTAGCATTGGACCCCCGGAACCTGAGGGCGAAAGCAAATCGAAGATTGAACTAGTTATCAGTATATTTAGGGGACGACATCCCAGCAAAGATTGCAATAGATGTACATACCATGAGACGGCTTAACGTGCTCTCCGAGGCTCGGGCGTGAAGCATCGTCAAACTTCCATGCTATGAGCTTATTAACCGGACTTCACGGTTGGCCTAGTGGTTTAAACGGTCGCCATGCCGCTCTGTGTTGTGGTTTCAAATCCCACATGGGGTAGCACTTTGTGTAATCCACAAGTTCCGAGTCTGGGTATTCTTTGCGTCCATTTCTTGTATGTTCGTAAAGTCCCCCGCTACACAGGATGTTTATTCCTAATACAGGAGTTGTATTTTAAAACATATATATGTTTAAAAATATTAAGAATTTCTTGCAAGAAAATCCCAATAACACTTCCGACCCGACGCGGGAATCTAACCCGAGACCTGACAATCGTTGGAGTAATTTCGGAGATTCAGATTATTTATATATAAAAAAGTTTGTTATTTTTAAGGTTTTGTAAAAATCTTACGTTAATGCAAATATTTTAACACAATATAGTAAAAATAATGACAAAAATAACTATAAGTTATTAATTCATTTACAGATTTATTGTTTAATAAGTTTTGGTTTGAAATATAGTATTGTAAAATGTAACTAGATATAAAATATATGAAAGTTAAATGCATTCTGGCCTAATTACTGGCTGTCAATGTTTGATTGCTACCAACGAAATTATTCACTTGATTTACAGTGAAATCCATTTGTCAACATTATCATAGTACGAGTACATGTGCATTTTAAGCTAACTACTGTCATTCTGATTGATGATAAAGGCCATATTCTATTACAACTTTTGGTATTTTTTGTTCTTAATGTTCGTTATCAGCGGTGTAAATGGTAGAAAAATGATTGATACGAATATTCCACACTAGTATTATAAATTACGAAGTAACTCTGTCTGTCACGCTATTGTATTGTTAAACCGCTGCACCTATTTCAATGAAATTCGGTATGGAGATACTTTGAGGAAGCACATAGGCTACTCTTAAAGACAAACAAACACACACGCGGGCGGAGCCGCGGGTAAAAGCAGTACTTGGATAGAAGAAGTAAAGATAAGAAGAGAAGGAGAATACTAGTAACTCTTATTAAAATACTTCAAAAATTGTAAATGTAAAAGACGTATTAATATTCAAATTGTTGTGCCTTATTAAATTGCTGTGACGCCTAAATGCTCACACTAATGTAACATCTAATTGGGCATTTTACAATACTTTGCACGAAAAATAAAATAAATTGCAACAAATATTTTTTATTTATAAAATTGTCATTTAATCTGCCAATTAGTTTTTATACAGTATGTTTCACTTTATTATTTTCAATAACATCTCTAATATTAAATTCTAAGGCAATTTGGCTAAAAGATTTATGAACCTTTAGTGAATAAACGTTTATTTTTATATACCAGGGTTTATTGAAAGGTCTGAAATGAAGCAGTAAACATTTTGATACAGAAAATTTGTTTTGTAATTGTAATAAATGCTAAGTCACTACATTCCAGAGATCTGTCTGAAATTATTTTTGAAGTGAAAACTTCTTTAGCCGCGTTGAGCACTTTTTGGGTGACCAAAAATCATGGAACTCGCGTCATGAAATGAAATGAAATGAAATGAAATCATTTATTCTGCAATTAGGTTACATGAACACTTTTGCAAGTTAAACTTTTTTTTGAGCAGATGAGTTCGGCCTTTCCTAACTGGACTAGCCCTGAGAAGAAAGGACGAAACAAACTCAGGGATCACCGTCTCTTTTAAAGTCCAGACAATATGCAAAAGACATTATTTCAATAAAATAAATGCGATAATTACAATTTGAGTCACAATTACAATAATCAGTAAAGATAATAATTTAAAAAAAAATACAACAATAGCAATAATTTAAAATGAATTTGTTTCAAACTATAAATTATCGTCACATCAAAATAAATTTAAACATTAAAAATAAACAGCATGTGCAGAATGGGCAGCTCAATCCCAGGCGGTTTTATCATCAAGATATTCTGCTATGGTGTAATACCCCTTTGCGGATAACTTAGATTTGATGGTATTCTTAAATTTCTTTAATGGCAAATTCCTAATATCAATAGGGAGTTTATTGTAAAAGCGTATACATTGGCCCATGAACGAGTTGCCTACTCTGTGGAGACGAGTGACGTGAACACTAAGATTATGTTTGTTTCTGGTATTTACCGAATGAACATCACTGATTTTAGAAAACTTTGATATATTTTTTTGAACATAAACTAAATTTTCGTATATATATTGTGAAGATACAGTCAGAATATTTATCTCTTTAAATTTGGAACGGAGAGAAACTCGAGGGCCTAATTTATAAATGGCTCGAACGTTCATCGTCACCCAACGCTTTCATTGAACTTTTTTTTACTTCTTTTATCGCGCATTTTATTATGGTCCGAGAGCTGGTACCATTTTTTGAGTAGGGATTTGAGGCAAGCTGAAAACTTGTAACAGACCTCTCCTATTATACCCAACACGGAACTGCAGACCTGGCTGGTGAGTAGCGGGGCTAAATCAACCCCCGCCTCTGGCAAGGTCACGTGACTTACAATAGCCATGGTAAAACGTTAGACTTCGCCAGTTATAGCACTCTGAGAAACAGTACTCACGTGGGAGACACAAGCCTACGTCATCATCACTATCGCTGGCTCACCAGCCAGGTTTGCAGTTTCGTGTTGGGGTATATTAGGAAAGGTGTGTGACAAGTTTTCAGCTTGCCTCAAATACGTACCCACAAAATGGTACCAGCTCACCTACTATTAAAAGGGCAAAGAGGTTCATTTCTGGTGAGCTTCAATAACTGTCTTAAGTTTTCACTTCTTCCGACAGTCCTCATGACGGCTTTGTGTTTTTTTATCACTTAAAATAACAATAAATTGGCGACTCCTACTTACTACTATTATCTATAGATTATTATCTCACATAATTCAAGAAAATCATAGTACACTCATCATCATCACTCAATCATACACTGATGAGATTATACATACTACAATACAACTTAATTTTAGATAATATTAAAATGATATACTAGCTGACCCACGTAACTTCGTTTGCGTCTCCTTTAGCCCGTAGCGTGTTAATTTTCCCCCATTTTTGAAACATTCTTTATTGGTGCTCCGCTCCTATTTGTCTTAGCGAGATGATATATATCCTATAGCCTTCCTCGATAAATGGCCTATCCAACACTGAAATAATTTTTCAAATCCGACCAGCGGTTCCCGAGATTAGAACGTTCAAACAAACAAACTCTTCAGATTTATAATATAAGTATAGATTTATTCTCGTGTCACGTTAATGCTCACAATGAATACTAAAACCATCTAACCGATTTATACGATTTTTAAATACGTGTTTTGCAGGCCTGCCTAGGGTGGGATAGTTAACATCACGCTTAAGCCGAGCATTATTGAAAAGAGCTAGTTACCAGCGAGTATTTAATAAATCTAATATGAGTATACCTAGTATAAAATTTTAAATAAACAAACAATAAAGATTGTTTATCACTTTTCATTTTAAAGGCTTTGTTTTATCAGTTACCCGTAAAACTAATAAGCCTATGAGTATTCACAAATAGATAGGATGAAAAGACGGAACTAGTAATAAAATTGCAACGAAAACTGTTTTCCTTGGCTTTTTATGCAGAATGTGCACAAAAAAATATTACTCTAACATTTCCTTTTAATGAAATTAGAAAACTAAAATAATGCATTAACTAATTTAAATAATGCATAAATGATATTCGTGACGTTATAGTCACAACAGCACTAATGTTCCACGTTCCTATTCTACAATTTTTTTTTTTATATATTTGGTAGTAGTAATGAAGTAAAGTAGGTCATAAAATACAACTATCAAAGTCAAACTTAATTAATTACTGTAGTCTTCACCTTAATCTATTACATACAGGTGTAGGCCAATGAACAGCGACTTATTAAACAAGCCAACATCAATCAATGTTATACAAGAACTTGTTTGTAAATAAGAGTTAAAGTAATCTGACTATTCTTAGAAGTACCTACATGTATAATAATAATTATTATTTTTACGGCAATTAACGCGTTCACTTATTTAAAGGTATTACATACTTCTGATTTGCCTGACGTTTCACAACGTGGTTGAAAGTTAGTACCGACATGTTTAAATTGTGAATGGTACATACAGCGCAACAAAAATATACTACAGTGCCATCTACCGAAGTTACACTGAACTACGGAGTCACGAAGGAAACTAAGAAACTACCAATCCTGAATCGCGTAGTGAAAGTTCTCGCGCCGATAATCATATATACAACATCCCAACATCAACGGTTGGGCAGTTGGCCCGCCAGGCATGATCACCTCGCCTGGTCGGAGGATCCTCCCTTTGTGTTGGTGGGACATGACACACCTGTCCCCCACAAATGGCTTAAGTTACCTAGTACGGGGCTTATGAAGCAATTACCAACCATCCCTCATTTTATAAATAATAAAAAAAAAAAACTAGAAAGGACAGTATTCTCTTCTTTTTCAACCTAAAATAAATGATGAAATAACTCTATTCAAAATACAGATTGTGTATTAATGTGTATAAATTAAATGAATTAAATTCACAAAAATCAATGTCTTTCTTAATATGACACGATGCACATCTGCTTTATTGCTGTAAATAGAAAAGTTTGGTTGGATTTTTGTAGCACAGAGATAGACAATACTGAAAAATAGTACATGCGCTAATTTTATCAAGAAAAAGTTGCTTAACCAAATCGACACTAATATTAGCTATAACCATAACAGTACCTATGACAATAAACATTCGAGCATCTATGACCAGTATGTAAATTAAGAAAAAAGTTATTTGTAACTTAACCTAATATTATGATTTTAAGTAGGAAAAAAATACGTGTGGCATTCGGGAACTGCCGCGGTAAAGCTATTGCATAGCATATTTTATCAATTTATGCAATTATAATTAACGCAGAGACAGACAGATTCGATGATTCGTCGTTCGGAGCAGCTCGTCTCGATCCGTGCGAACTTCGGGTGTTAGGTTTTTTCGTTACGGTACGGAATTTCTGCACATAGGCCTAAAAGCCTATGCAATAGCTTAAAAACATATCTTAAAACCTTGGATCTGCAATTTCAGATTCAATAAAGCGCTATCACAGTCAAAGTTAACATACAGCATATAATACACACATATAACAAAAAAACACACATATAACATACGCACATTTTCTTCAATTGACAAAAGATGTAAAATAATAGTAAAAGAAGTTACTAAAAATCTTAAAGTATAGATTTATATATATGCTTTACGTTTTTCGCTCGTAGCTATCCGGTTGTGAGACTAGGCTACTGCAATATGTCGTTTCTGTGCAGTATTATGTTAAGCGGACGAAAGACGTAAGAGCTCTAAACTAGTGGTTGTACACTGAATATTCCCTATCTTGAATTCGAAGACACACGACAAACTTATTCATATTGTTCCGCATGTCGAAGCTCTTGCTTTATTTAGGAGTAGATGATATCGTATTGCAATATGAAATACGATGGGAGATGTAATCGGAAAGTCTGGAATAAAAGGATGGTGAAAGAATTTTCTATATTCAGGGTTGAATTTTATAATGAAACTAGCTGTTGCCCGCGGCTTTGCTCGCGTGGAAGTTGATTATATGTATTTAATTAAAACTGTGTATGTATCTATGAATAATTTATTCATGTTTTAAACATATTTATTTATGATCAATAGTCCATTCAAATCGACTTTCATACACACTTTCGACCCTTATATCACCCCCTTAGGGGTAGAATATTCAGAAACGCTAAACGTAAAATCAAAATCAAAATCTTTATTGCTAACTAAGTGTAGGTACATTTGTGATCTTAGAATATAATTTGTCTCAACTTAGTAGCCTTTTACAGGCATTGTAAATTTGAGAGAAGATGACGATGTTACTCACATTACATAGGTATTAAGTTATAAAATGTTAGAATTATATAAAGATTAACAAATTAATAACTATAACTAAAAAAATAAGTAATAAAGTGAACCATTTTAAATGGGCTAGTTAGTTAGTTATTTTAGTTAACCATTTTAAACATATTTATTCCTTTTTAATCAGTAGTCCAAAAATAAAGTTTCAAGTGTCGTGGGTTCAAATCCCGCGTAGGACAACACTGTCTGATCCACAAATTGTTGTTCTGAGTCTGGGTGTTCTTTGTGTCCGTTTCATGTATGTTTGTAAAGTCCCCCGCGACACAGGATTTATTCCTAGTGCGGGAGTTGTCTTTTAAAAAAAAAGAAAATAAATAAATAAATTATAAAAATATAACAACTTTAGTAATGAAGAAGGAAAATTTTAACAAACATAATAATCATGTCTACTAACGTACTACTCGTTCTGGGTACCTTCGTGATAAGTTACAGATTTTTGTATTGACGAAACATGTCTATCATACTGACTAGACTACTTGACTGTGAAATCATATAAAGCATTGTTAGCAAAAGTCACAAACTGTTTTTTGTTTGTATGTCATCATACCTAATAGTTTATAAATACCTAGTTGTAAACAAACCTTAACAAACGAGTAAGTACGCCTTATATTCTTACTATTCTCAGGCTACTACCATTGATAATTTCTTAGGCTACGTGAGTACCTACAGTAGATAGGTACTTACTATGTAAACTACAATAAGTAATTATAATTTATTTTAAATTGGTTTTTATTAAAACGATTACTTTTCAAGTTTTTATTAAATAAACAAACTGGTATTCAATCAACAGTGAATAGAATTTTCTTTGTGTTCTAAGTAGGTAGGTAATTTATTTTATCTTTTAATTAATAGGATGTAAGTGAAGGTAATTAATATGATCTACCTATAACAAATTCGACCTCATTATTTTCCTATCTACTACAGTTATTTATGTGATGCTCAGTAATCTGAGATGTGATGATTAACATAATAATCTTCCGGAATTTTGAAAAATGATAATATATATTCATTTTCTTCCTTTTATTGAAACACCCGTCAACAGAACAGTACCTTTTGTACGAACAATTAGTTCGTTTTGAAGTTATTTTTCGCAGTAAGTACCTACACGTAATATTAAACTTATTTAGGCGCGACGCGGCTAGCGTGCGAGCCGAGCGCAGAGTGGCAACCACTACAATATAAGTAAGTTAATAATATAACAATATTGCCACATAGTTCTACCCGGGAGGCGCTCGGCGAAATACACCTAAATTAAGAAGTGAAACCCCCCTGATATAGTGCATGAAAGCTCCATTAGGATCTCCTTTTCTTTATTTCTCCTTAATTAAACATCGGGTAGTTTAGTGTTTTTTTTTTAATGGAATAGGCTGGCAAACGAGCAGACGTATCACCTGATGTTAAGCGATTACCGCTGCCCATGGACACCTGCAACACCAGCAGCGTCACAAGTGCGTTGCCGGCCTTTTGGGATGGGGGGAGGTAGGGGATTGGGGTATCCTCACTCACTCGGTGAAACCCAGCGCAAGCACTATTTCACACCGGCTTTCTGTGAGGCCGTGGTATCACTCCGGTCGAGCCGGCCCATTCATGCCGAAGTGTGGCTCTCCCACGGTAATTGCAATGCTCAATTTTATCATAACTGGTTAAATGCCCTGTTGTAGTTGCCTATTTAACGGCGAATACACAGTCCCGGAATATATTAACTACTACCTACAGTACTTAACGTATTTCTTACTTTAGTCTTACTTTACTTTAGGGCCACCGACCCGTACTCGTAGTCTCATCTGAAAACATTGTATCTACTACATTCCCATTATTACATTCTCAGGGAGTATTGGAGTCAGACAGATAGGTATAGGTAGATAGGAGGTAACAAACATAAAAAAATAATACAGTCGAATTGAGAACCTCCTCCTTTTTTGAAGTCGGTTAAAAATATCTGCACACGACGTGCGTGACAGAGACAGACAGACAAAACAGTCTGGATTTGCGCTGAACCGATTTGGCTGAAAATTGGTGGGGAGGTAGCTTAGAACCAGGAGACGGACATAGGATACTTTTCACAAAGTGTTTTTTTTTTTTTTACTTTTCGCCACGGCGTTACATTTTAGTGACTTTAAATAAAATCAGAGAAACGTGAAAATGGTTGTGTAGTCAATAAATAAATCTGTGTTTTAACGTGAAGTGTATCTCTGGCGTCGAGACTTCTTCTAGCGATAAATCTAAGCATGCAACATATTTATAAATTCTTTGTCCACTACCAATAGTCACTGTTTGAACAAAAAACATGCTAGTTTGTTTTATGCCATATTTTGTCAAAAGCTAGCCCCGCTAAGCCCCGCTATGACCAACATTTACAATCCTAATCAATATCATATAATTGCATTTATTTGTTACGCTTTTACACCATGTTTTACCATTAAACATTGAAAGTTACATTTTCTTCGCGTTAATTGATGTCAACAATTAGTGCAGAATAAATAGACTAGGCATCAACCATGGCCATGTAATAAAACCTTTGTTGTTTTGTAACATTATTTTTACTTTCCCCTGCGTTATTTTCAATTTGGAATTATAAAGCGGTTCAACCGATACTTCCTGCTTCCATTTCGCTGGGTCTTCATTCAAAAGCTTCATTCATAATTTAAAATTGAAAAGAAATTCTTTCTTGAAATATTATTGAAAGTCGAACAAGCTTGTCAAAATGATCAATGTTTTGTTTTGTAACTTCAGGGCTCATGCGTGTAATACGTTGAAAGCGTATTTTTATAAGAGAACCTACCACACCAAGTTTGTTTAAACTTTCAATTTTACATGTTTTTAGAATAACGAAAGAAAAATTGTGAATAATTAGGCAAAAATATAACAGATTCTAATAATGTCAGTACCATGTCCATGCGTGTTTTAAGCTATTGAATGGCTTTTATCGCGGGCTTTGAGGCCTTTGAGCGCGGCGACCGAATCAAGAAATTTCGTAACGTAACAATTATAAAACCTGACACCCGAAGCTCGCACGGATCGAGACGAGCTGCTCCGAACGACGAATCAACGAATCTGTCTGTCTCTGTCACGCACGAAGTAATATGGATTATGCGTGAGTATTACCCACTTATGATAAATAATAAATCATCATCATCAGTGTTAGGTACACCAGTTCAATATTTACACTTCATTAATAAAATTATTCTTTGTTTTTATTGATTGAACCGATACCTGAAGTAAAATCGAGTGTCAATCAATTAAGTACTTATCGACCTGTCAGAATAAAAATAAATAACTGGACAGATTAAAAATATTTTTGATTTGAAACATCAGCTATAGGCGCGGGTAAGCCTGACTTTTGGCGTACCGAGAGTCAGGTTTACCATGCCATACATTGCCATGGCGACCCTCGCCACTTCGCCTTACCGAAGTCATTGATAAAAATAATTGAGTTGTCGCGATTTCAAATAAATAAATAAAAATGGAATTTTTGTATTAATAAAAAAGAATATTAATGTAATAAAGAGTCATTTTATTTTATGAAAAAAATGAGTTTTTTTAAAATATAACCTATACAAAACAATTTCAATGTTTCACATCTGCCAGGCGTCCCGTGACGGCACACTTTTATCATATGACACTTTACAAAACTCAATTCAAATAAAAAAAAAAAAAATTGTCTGATAAAAAATAAAATCGTTGGGCCTTTGTTTCCATCAAGTCAACTCAGTTTACGCTACGCCCAACGATGTCATTTTTAGGGTTCCGTGCCAAAGGCAAAAAACGGAACCCTTATAGATTCGTCATGTCTGTCTGTCTGTATGTCTGTCTGTCCGTCCGTCCGTCTGTCTGTCTGTCCGTCCGTATGTCACAGCCACTTTATTCCGAAACTATAAGAACTATACTGTTGAAACTTGGTAAGTAGATGTATTGTGTGAACCGCATTAAGATTTTCACACAAAAATAAAAACATAATAAATTTTGGGGGTCCCCCATACTTATAACTGAAACTCAAAAAAAAATTTTTCATCAAACCTATACGTGTGGGGTAAGGGTATGGATAGGTCTTGAAAAATGATATTGAGGTTTCTAATGTCATTTTTTTCTAAACTGAATAGTTTGCGCGAGAGACACTTCCAAAGTGGTAAAATGTGTGTAAACTTCTAAAATAAGAGAATGATACAATTAAAAAAAAATATATGATGTAAACGTTTGATGTACCATGCAAACTTCCACCGAAAATTGGTTTGAACGAGATCTGGTAAGTAGTTATTTTTAGTACGTCTTAGATCGTAAACCGCAATTTATCGATCAAAGTTACAACGAACTACGAGAACTTTTATATTATGTTACTTGCTGCTTCGGAACCCTTCATGGGCGAGTCCGACTCGCACTTGGCCGCTTTTTTTATCAGACAATTTATTTTTATTTTTTACCTTTTAGTACATTATTTTCGATAAAACCGTTTAAATTAAAAAACTTTTTTATATATTTTTTTATTTTCAAGTTTTTAGTTTTTAATTTTTATAGTATTAGTAGTATCAGTACTTTTATCTGTGTATTCTATCAGTGGTAATCTTACCAGCTTGGAGCATAGTGAGGATGTTCTAAGTACCAAATCGTATAGCATATCGGTTTTTCCGTTTATGTCGCCTAGGCCGTCGTGTAGAGATCAGTCCGTTTCTTTCTTTGTGTGACTTCTCAACTTGGGTCTTTTTATCGTGCTGGGTAGTTGGCCCCGCGATGAACCCTCCTCCAGCCCACAGGCGGAGTTCTACTAGTCAAACGCTTTCATTTGATACCCATATAGTGGTATTCGTGACTAAATGTGTAAATCACCATTTTGTAGCGGCGGCCATCTTGGACTTTAATATTTTTTTCATAGTGAACTATGTTCTACTAATCAAGCCCTTTCATTTGATACCCATATTGAGGTAGTAGTGTCAAAATTTGTAAACTGCCATTTCGTAGCGGCGGCCATCTTAGATTGACAATTAAACATAATTTATTTAATTGAATTGTCACCAGACCTAAAGGTGTGAACTAAATTTCAGATCAATCTGTCAACAGGAACGGGGTCAAATTTCAATTATAAGATTTGACCCAAACAAACAAATAAACAACCAGGGCAAGCTAAATAAAACCTTTTAATAATAATAATAAGAATACAAGGTGTGATTGCGGAATCTGAAGGTATAGAGCTTTCAGATTCCACAAGACTCAGATCTCTGTCTGCAACCGAAACCTACAAGTATCTAGGTTTTTCACAGCCCTTAGGAATACCAGAATCTGACATGAAACAGTCGTTGCGGGAACGCTTCTTTGGCCGCCTGAAAAAAGTACTTAAAAGTCTTTTATCAGGCGGTAACAAGGTGCGAGCCTACAATGGTTGGGTCATGCCGGTTCTGATGTATTCCTTTGGTATACTTAGATGGACTCAGACCGAATTAGATGCCCTAGACAGGAGAGTCCGTACATTGCTGACTGCATTCCGAATGCATCACCCACGTTCATCGGTTATGAGGTTGTATATCCCGCGAAAGTACGGGGGTCGTGGTCTATTAAATATCAAGACCCTACACAATCGCGAGGTATACAATCTTAGAGAATATTTTCTTCATACTGATGTGGGAATGCATCGCAGTGTAGTTGCAGTGGATACCGGACTCACTCCGCTCGCTTTGGCTAAAGAGAATTGGCGCAAACCTGTAGTACTTGGTACTGATGATCGCAGGGAGCTATTTTTTTTTTTTTTTTTTTTTTTTTTATGTTTGGCCTGCCAAAATGACTCTACTCTGCCTGATGGAAAGCATTAGCAGAATCCACGAGTGGTGGCCACCATACTCATTGCGAATACAGCAATGCAGTATGGCGACCAACACTATGGCGGCCTAGTGATGCTTGTGCATCTTTTAGTCTAGTCAACAAGTATGGAACTTGTTGACTAGACTAATTGGGCCTCCGGTCTCGCACTCACCAACGAAACACGACAGCACAAACGCTGTCATTTTACGTTGATTTTCTGTGCTAGGGTAGTACCGCCCCGGTCGAGCCGGCCCATTCGTGCTGAAATCAGCGTGGCTCTACTACCAACTATGGAAGGGCAAAGAACTTCATGGTCGATTTTATCGGGCCCTAAATGGGCCTGATATAGATTTTAAAGCATCTACGTCCTGGCTACAGTATGGTGATCTGTTCGGAGAAACCGAAGGTTTTGTATGTGCGATTATGGATGAAGTTATCATGACGAATAACTATCGGAAGTATATCCTGAAGGATGGTACGGTCGACATCTGTCGGGCATGTCACCGTCCTGGAGGATCTATCAGGCATATTATTTCTGGTTGTTCTCGTCTTGCTAACGGCGAGTATTTGCATAGGCACAACCAAGTTGCCAGGATCGTACATCAACAACTTGCCCTGAAATACAAACTTGTGAGTTCAGAGGTGCCATATTACAGGTATGTGCCCGACCCAGTTCTCGAGGATGGTCGTGCTACGTTATATTGGGATCGATCTATTATCACGGACAGGACTATTGTTGCCAATAAGCCTGATATTGTGGTGATAGATCGATTAGAGCGCCGCGCAATGATTGTCGATATCGCCGTTCCTCATGACGAGAATCTCGTGAAAGTCGAAAAAGAAAAACAAATAAAATATTTGGATTTATCTCACGAGATTGTCGATATGTGGAATGTGGATTCGGTGATCATTGTTCCAATAGTCGTATCTGCTCACGGATTGATAGCCAAGAGCCTCGACCAACATCTTAAGAGGCTCACGTTGGAGGGCTGGATCAAGGGTCTGATGCAGAAGGCAGTCCTTCTTGACACGGCTCGTATTGTGAGGAGGTTCCTGTCTCTGGAGCCCTAACCACCGGTTTCTTGGTCCCTGTACCCGAAGTCGTTGGTCTACTATTTTTTATATTTTTAAATGTATTTGTTTTTATATGTATATTTAAAAATGTAAATAATATGTATATATAAATGTAATAAAGAGAATAATAAGAATAGAATTTATGTTCAATTTTCGAAGAGGAATGAAGAGAATTATGGAACAGATGAATGTGTTAACCATGTAGATAGAAAGTTCCTAGAACATCGAAACCTCGATATATAAATATGGAACAATTTATGTTGATTATTATCATTTACATAAATTATTATGATACATCTGTAATGAAAAAAAAACAAGTGTTTCCTTAACTGTGGTATTCCTATTAAAATAACTATAATAGACGATTGGCCTAGTGATTTAAACGGTTGCCACGTCGCTTTTTACTGCGCCAAGTGTCGTGGGTTCTAATCAAACATAATACAACACTTTATGTGATTCACAAATCGTTGTCCTCAGTCTGGGTATTCCTTCTGCCGATTACATGTATGTTTGTGAATTCTCCGCGACACAGGATGTATATTCCTAATGCGGGAATTGTCTTTTTAATTTAAAAAAACGAGTCCGAGCGGTTCTAAAATTAGCGCCGTATTTCGGAGTAAGAATTATTAAGAAACATTTTACTTTGATTATATTACTTAATAATTAATTATTTATAATATAGGTACAACATTTTATTAGTAAAAGAAGTAGTTCAGTTGTAGTATGAGTGGGTATAAAAGAGGTCAGATCTTTTAGCGCTAGCAGTCACAAACCTCATACTTACTAATATGTTTTAAACCTTGAAAAAGTACAGCAAGAACTACAGTTAGATGTTGTTTTGGCTGTTAGTTTAGAACTATGTTTGATCATGAAATTGGTTTTCTGCCGGATCACTTCGTTCTTGATACTAACTCATAAACAATCCTGAGCCCTTTTCATAGCAAACTGAGCGACTTTGAACGCGTCTAGACACTGCGTCTGGGCAAACGTATTGAAAGACGGCCACAGGTCACAGGTGAAAAAATGAGTAAAGCAAGATGGCTGGTAGGATATGTCAACCAATCGCCGCCCATTGCTGAATGAAGGTCTCCCCCAAGGAGCGCCAACTATCCCGATCTTGGCCAGTCCTCAACCATCCACTGCCAGCCACCAGCTTCCTCAAGTCGTCAGTCCATCCTGCCGCAGGACACCCTGCACTATGTTTGCCTAATCGCTATCTCCACCATCAGGTGATACGTCTGCACGTTTGCCCGCCTATTCCATAAAAACAAATTAGGAGCTGGATGCAAGAAGCCCGATGTTAAATGGTGATGAGTACAAAACCGATATTAAGTAATTATTCTTTTGCTCTTCGCCGAACTATGAAATTCTCGTAGGCCCAAATTCTTCACTCCCTTTATTCCAAGCCACAGAAACTTACATAAACATAGTTCATTTCCAGTAGCGAAAACAAAGTTCATAAATAAAAACAAGTTTTCCCACAATATTTATGAACACACGTACTTATCATATCATAAATCTTCATGAGAAGACTCATGCCCAATACGTTATAATGATTTATATGCGACCAATTCCATAAAATGCCCATATAACTGATGTCTAAGTATCTACAAATGTTGACAGTGTATAGTAATACGAAATTTAACGTTAATGGCCCACTGTTGTTGTGTTTACAATCCTCGCGTGTGGCTTTCCAATCTTTTATATATATCATGACGACTTTCATTTGCCAGTTACAACATCTATTATTTAAATGGCCTTTATCAATCATTTTCATACACCACACAACAGTACTTACAGTACTTTTTAACTTTCCTTGTATAATAAGTAAACGAAAAACCACCTAACATTTGCAATTCGAGATATAAGCGCAATATCTTCGTTTGATTCCTCTCCTCTCCACCAGCTTTAGGCAAAGTGGGTTGGCAGGTCGTCCAGTAATCCCAACTATCTTAACCTTACACTTGCAATGCAAGATACATGCGCATTATCATCTTATAATTCCCCTCTCCTGGAAAGTGGGGGTAGGTCCTTGAATAATTTCAACGCGATTGTTTCAATGCCAGTTGAGCGTGGGAGAGCCACGTTTCGGCATGAATGGGCTTGACCGGAGTGATGCCACGGCCTCACAGAAAACCGGTGTGAAATAGCGCTTGCGCTGTGTTTCACCGAGTGAGTGAGGATACCGGAGGCCCATAGCCCGACCCCCTCCCCTGATCTCCCTCCCCATCCCCCGACCCCCTCCCTCAATCTCCCTCCCCATCCCCAAAGGCCGGCAACGCACTTGTGACGCCTCTGGTGTTGCGAGTGTCCATGGGCGGCGGTAATCGCTTACCGTCAGGCGATACGTCTGCTCGTTTGCCCACCTAATCCATAAAAAAGTTGTTTGTGAAGCCGTGGTATTATTGCACCATTTGAGTCGGTTCTAATGTACCAAAGAATGGTTCTGCTATGGTAATTAGCCAAAGTGAATTTGAGTATAGCGTGTGAGAAATAAAAATTGTTTTGCGTTGTTAGTAGTCCATGTACCACGAGCCATCATCTCAGAAACTCAACCAGAGCTTGCCAAAAGGACTTTACTCTCGCTGATGGAAAACAAAAGTAGAATCCAAGAGTAGTGTTCACTATCCTCACACATTACTTATTTCATAAATAATTACCATCGTAAAACACTCCACTTATCGATAACGAGGTCTTAATAATATTAACTTTTTGCCAAGGCCCCGCCCGCATGTATGTCGGTTATCGTGGTAAAGAGTGACCGATGCCTTTCGTCTAGAAACAATGTTTCTTCATGTCAAATTTCATTGAAGTCGGTGCAGCGGTTTAACCATGAAAGCGGAACAGACATACAGATTTACTTTCGAATTTATAATAAAATAACCTTAACCTTAAATTTAAAAAAAGAAATACATTAATTCAAGTAAAACTTGCTCATGATAAAATAATATTTACTTTACAAATACAAGCGTAATTTAAGTTGGATTGATACAATCATATTGGATTCCATTATTAATTAATTTTATTTTACTTATTTAATATATTCACCCCAACTCAAATATTCAATAATGGAATAAATGTTTTATTAAATTAAAACTAAGTTAATTGAAAAATAGTAATTTCCTTTTGTGAGTATATGTAATTATGTACACAAATAAGAACAATGCTTAGTAATAGGAGACTGGTTTATGTTATTGTTGTAGAAATAATATGGCATTGTACCAAAGAGTTCTGATGCTGCGACGCGGACGGCGTGACGGAAGTCGGAGTTTGGATAGGCTCCCTACAAGATGGCCCGACGGCCTAGTCAAGATAGCAGGGAACCGTCGAATATGGAAGCACAGGATGGTTGGTTCTCACAAAACAAACTTTTTTTTCGCGTTATAACAAAAAGAAGGTCTGTGGCCTTGCAACAGAGATATAAATGTATTAATGTGTCTCTTATAAACATTCACTTAAGCCATCAGGGTCATCTCATTTCCTTTGATCTTTAATGTCTTATTTTTATTAGAATTCGACGACTTACAACTCAACTAGATGCTTTCTAGACATATCTGCTTCAGTATGCAGTTATTGCTAACAAAAAGATGAGTCCCATTTGAGATAACAGTTATTGCAACTATTTTTCGTATTTCTAAAATAAAATATAGACATAAACTTAGTAATATATATTTATGGCTAATTTCCTTGCTGTTATTATTTCTGAATATAGAAAAATCGGTCATAATTATTAAATTATATTATGTTCCATTCATCACTTAAACACTCTGTCCAAGATATCTTATTAAATAACTAGGACAGTGGTATAATTTCACATGCAGTCTCTTATATGAATATGTATTGACAAGGTTATTTACTATGATTAATAGTTTTCGAACGACTCAAGTCCCGATTTGACCCAATTGTTTTCGTTTCGGGGTCATTAAGGGTCTCCTAATAATCATATTTACTCTACGTTTAGAATTATTTATTCAATAAATACTTGTCTCGAGCAACTTAAGGCATTTACAAAATTAAACATAATGGAATTAGGAGCAATACATTACTGGCTCAAAGAACAATGGATAGATAATTGTTAAAGGAATCCTTAAGCTTCTACGAAATTCTCTTGATATAAATAAAGTAATTTTCAAAGGTTTCAAATGCTTCTTATAAATTTTCAATGAAAGAACAAACGATCAATGAATAAAATGTTAACACAAAACAAATTGAGAGTTCTCAGTAACTAGTCTATAATAATCTATATATATAAAAGAGTAAGGTGACTGACTGACTGACTGACATACCCAGAGATCAACGCACAGCCCAAACCGCTGAAGCTAGAAACCTGAAATTTTGCATGTAGGTTCTTTATTTATCGTAAGTGAGCACTAAGAAAGGAATTTTTGAAATTCCACCCCTAAGGTAGTAAATCAGGGGATGAAAGTCAGCGTGAGCGAAGCCGCGTGTAAAAGCTAGTAAATAATAAAGTATTTAAAAGCTTTTTGTCAAAAAAACATTTAGTTTATAGCAACATCCCTGACACCCACATGGATATTAATGTAGTTTACTTATTGCCAGAAGCAAGAGCACGTTTGTTTCAAAGCGATCTAGATATGAATAATTATTTATGAACCTACCTATTTCGAACTATAAAAGCCTAAACAGCTTGACACTTTGAACTATGTACGTTGGATACACAAATAGAAATCCATTATAAGATTTACACATTACTTGCATACAACAAAAGTGGAAAGAGAAAGAATGAAGGTAGCGTTGAATGATTTCCGGTTACCGGTGATTAATCACTTCTTTTTTGCTAGGCTTGCATGCATACGTGAATGGATGGCAGGGCTGGCTGTGAGAAAGCAGCGAAATTTTAAGTCAATTCGTAACCCTCTTCATTCACTTCATTTACTTATATCAGTTGTAAGATTTAAGCATTTATTTCTGTAAGACTCTCATCTTAAATCTTATATAGGCTAACAGACTTAAGTTGTACATAATGATATGTATTTATATCAAGGCAATTTAAGTTGGAGAACTATAACGAAACCCGTAGCCCAGGTAACAATTTAATTTAATCTACCTCGAACAAGTGGCTATGATTAAATTACAATTCCTGAGTGCTTCCCAGAGTTTAATATAACTCTGTACAGAAGGGATTTCGGGATTTCTCGATGACATAATACTCCGTTGGAAGTAATAAAACTCGTTGCTCTCAATTTCTCGACAGTTTTAAAATTGGTTAGTTCACGTTAGTTCACTATTGAATAAAGATTCCGTATGTTTTTTTTTTACATTGTATTTTATTTATATGTAGACAAGGTTGCTCTCACTAAAAGGTCGAGAAATGTTTACTTTGTAATAAACCATAGTAATTAATTTAAATATTCACCGACTACATTATACTGGTTAAATAAAAGTCTTTTTTATTTATGTTTAATTATAAAATACTAATTCCTCCTATGTTATTCACACTGTGAATACATGACGAAAGATATGCCATTTTAGAAATTTAATGTCCGATTGTAAAGAATTTTGAAAGAAAAAACTAATGTTGTCAAAGGTTGTGAAGAGTTCGCAAAATCAGCAAATGGGAAGTTAATTGAAAAGTTACTTCTATACTATAATTGGGCACTATCGTTTGCGGTAAATGATATTAAGTTTAGTTAAATAAATTAATGCAGTCAGGTTTGTATTTGCTTGCCACTAAAATAAAATATGTACTTACGAAAACTTGAATAGCATTCCGATAGTTGTTTCTAAAACACTACACGGTACCCTAAAACAAAGTTGCTTCCTCTGACGAAGAAAATTAATTTATAAAATGCTGACTAATAACGCGATATAAAAGTAAATCATGAAAATAGTATTATTTAAATCATCGTTTGCTTTGATGGGATAAGCCGGGATTTCGAATTCAGGCCAGTTACGCAGTCGGTATAACAAGATCAGTTATTTCAATGAATAAAATGTTTGAAATACAGATTTTAATGAAATAAATAGTATATTTAGGTTTAAGCTAATTTTAAAAGGTTGTATAAAATATTTATTCCCACTGTTTTTTTTTTATATTGGCCCCTTTTCCTATTGTATATAAGGTCAACGTAATATGTTACATTGCAAATTATTGATTGATAGGAAATAAATGTTATCGTTGCAAAACAGCTGTTAAAGAAGAAATATATATCATGGGATGGAAAATCAATATAGAGAAGCCTCTGATTGGAAACTAGACCAAGATCGTAATACTTGAATAAGGCAGGAAAAATACAGCCATAGTGTGTCTTGCGGTTAAGAGAGCCTTGAAACTAAGACAAGAAAGACATTAAATTATATTGTGTACCGTGTACCGTGGGAGAGCCACGCTTCGGCATGAATGGGCCGGCTCGACCGGAGTGATACCACGGCCTCACAGAAAACCGGTAGGTGATACGTATGCTCGTTTGTCACCAAGTCCATAAAAAAATTGGAACAATTTATAATATTATTATATATAAATAATATTTACCTACATTATGATAATAAATTCACTTGTACTTTATATTCATGAGTACCAAGTGAGTTTGTTTCCACGAGGTATTTCAATAAGTTTCATGAAGTGCCGACAGTCTAGAGTCTAGAGTATAAATAATTATGGTATATTTAAATACTTGTTATTCATACAAATATATTCTTACGTCATATTCTCCTAAATGATATTGCACTATTTGTCGCTATCCTGACATATAGCAAACATCTGTGTTACATTCATTAATCTTTTCATTGGTCCTTGTTGAAAACTGGCGTATTGGTTCTTGGATTTAATCAACAAGATATTTTTCGTAGCCACTGAAGTGATAATATTTTAAGGTATACCAGATTAACTGCTTGCTTCCTATACCTCCGGGAATAAACAGAATTCGTAGCGGTTGCCAGTTCATTGCTTACAAACACTATTAATTTTCCCGCTTCCTTGCAAGTCTTACAACATATCTAGCATTACGTAGTACGGAAATTGTAAAGTTTGGTGTTAGTGGTTCATACAAACTTGCAGATGGATTAGCGTAGTACCCTCGCTATTTGAAGTAAGTGGGTTATATACAACATAATTTATTGATTATTCACTCCAATGTTTAGTAGATGTGTTCGTGACTTTAGTTTAATCTATGTGCAATTAATTAGTTTTTAGTATATTATTAAGTCAACTTGAGAAAAATCATCATACATTTTTAAAATAAATCTGGTGGACACTTATTGTCTATACTAATAATTATAAACGCGAAAGTTTGTAAGTATGGATGGATGGATGGATAGATGGATGGATGGATGTTTGTTACTCTTTCACGCAAAAACTACTGAACGGATTTGGATGAAACTTTACAGTGATATAGCTTATACATCAGAATAACACATAGGCTACTATTTGCCGTGATAACCGACATATACGCGGGCGGAGCCGCGGGCAACAACTAGTAAGAAATAAGTTAAACTTTGTATAATTAGAAAAACGCTGTATGAAAGTATATGTTACTTTGTTTGCCAACTTAGTTAACTAAGACTTACGTAGGTTTAGTTTCAACGTTTTTGAATAATATCTAAAAAACACACCGCTTTACAACCATACAATAATTGCCAAATAGAGAAATAAGCCTTATCACTAGAATAAAAATATACAAGTACATATTATAAAATCAAGCAACTGTATTGAACTTTCAAAAATATACTTTTCAGGTTAATCTTATCTACAAAATTCTCGTGTCACAATGTTAGTTACCGTACTCCTCTGAAACGGCTGGACCGATTTATAAAATTTGGTGTGCATATCGGGCAGGTCTGAGAATCAACCAACATCTATTTTTTTAAATAATTTATTGGCAAAACAACGCTTGCCGGATCAGCTAGTATTATATATAGCTGCTTGTTGGAATTCTGTTAAACTTTTTATTGCGAAATACTTTTATGTTGGGTGCTGTATTTATTTTATGTCCCAACTTTTTGGACATGACGGATTTAGATAGGCGTCCCATCCGAAACACTCTGAAACCTCGAAAACATTTTTATGTTATCTATATTTTTATGACTTTTTTAATTTTCATAACATTGCTTTTATACTTTTTTTTATCAATACTAGTGCTAGTATTTTTACAAATTTAATAACTATATTGTGTATGTCTACGGCGCGTGTAATTTAACAAAATATTGGGATAAGGTTTTCTCATTCACCTTTTATTTAAAGTTCCTTTAAACGCGTACAGTAGACATTACCTATTAAAGGCCTTCAAAAAAAAATGTTACCCATCCATATGCCAGGATGGGTAACATTTTTTTTAGAAGTACGCATACACTCAAACTTATACATGCTATGATACTAGTAGGTGTAAATGAATATTATTCCTAAAATTGTCATTAGTACATTGGCTTTGGTTTAAATTTTTTAGCAACAAAAGCGCCATATAAAGCGAAATAAATATTTAGTAGATGGGTAAAATAGTGTTTACTAGTGGTTGCCCGTGGCTCCGCCCGCGTATATGTCGGTTATCGCGGTAAATAGTAGCCTATGTGTTATTCTGATGTTTAAGCTATATTACTGTAAAGTTTCATCCAAATCCGTTCCGTAGTTTTGCGTGAAAGAGTAACAAACATCCATCCATTTGACTGCCTCGTTGGTCTAGCGGTTGACGTGTGCGACTGCTGATCATGAGGTCTTGGGTTCGATTCCTGGGTCGGACCAAATGTTTGTATGATCTACAAATATTTGTTTCGGAGTTTGGGTGTTTTCTATGTATAATATGTATGTATTTACAAAAAAAAAGTATATATGTATTTGTATCAGTTGTCTAGTACCCATAACACAAGCTCTGCTTAGCATGGGACTAGATGGCGATGTGTGTTAGATGTCCGAAATATTTATTCATTTAAATATTTATTATCCATCCATCCATCCTTACAAACTTTCGCGTTTATAATATTAGTATAGATTACGTAAAATAGTAACATGTAAATTTTTAAGATAAATTTTCTAGTAATATTTTACGTACACAGACGTCTATAAAATTAGATTTCATTACTAGTTAGTATTACAGACGATAAACCTACCTTAAACGACGTGACACCGATATAACATAATCATCTTAAACTTAACGCACGTTATATTACAGTAAACTAAGGCTTTCGAATCTGACCCAACCACGGTATTAACGGCCAAATAAATTAAATTTTAATATGGTACTTTAATCGTCAACTCCTGAAATCACTAATGTAGACAGGATCTGTGGATTAACCCTGACACGACAAGACAGTCGCGGACCGTAATTAACGTAAAATTTATGGTCAAGTTAAATTATAAAGCAATTTTAGTACCACGGGAGTGTTATACCCGAGGCAACAATATTACAGTGTTTTATGTTGATAAACCCAGAGCAAGCTCAATTTCCCTGTCAATACAAAAATAAACAAAAGCATTGGCGGGTTATAAATCGCACGTCGTAATCCATGCAACGCAAGTAATTATTCACATATATTAATAAACATTTATTTTGGTATCGGCCCTCCGACATCACGCGCGACAGGTTGACGTGCAACCGTTAAATGATGAATGTCGATTTTTTGTTAATTTTTAGATTGCCTATCAGACCATTTTTTTTTTTTTTAACGTGTGGAAATCCCCTCGGCCCGTCACCCCACCGGGGTTTGCGGCGGGGCGGTGTGTCGGACTCGAACCGACTAAAACCACACGGTGTGCCACTCTGCGCCTGTGAAGGGAGGAATCCGGGAACTGCAGTTATTAATATTTATTCATTTAAATATTTATTATCCATCCATCCATCCTTACAAACTTTCGCGTTTATAATATTAGTATAGAGCGCGCCTCCCAGCGCCTGCCCGCACAGAAGCGGGCACCGTCACCTAATGGACTCTCAATGTAGGCGACGTACGGCACACGCGTACGTCGCCCCCTCGCGGGTGGCCACTACAGCGGATGGACGGGAAAACCCGTCCCGACCATCCGCGGCCACACTCAGGGCGGCATGAGGCGCTCTGCCGCCCGGTTCGCCGGCGGCGGATTGGGTCCGAGTGGATGTCATCCTCCCGGGCCTTCTCCGCCACCTCCTTCTGCGAGATTACATCTTCGCAGAAGGTTGCGACCGCGGTAAAACTGCTATCGCTACCGGCCATGGAGCGTATGACGGCCGGTAGCGAGAGATCTCCTCCGATGACTGCAGTGAGGGCCCGACGCTGCGACGCCCATGCGGGGCAGATCGCCAGCGTATGCTGGGCCGAGTCCTCACTGCAGTCGCAGTGGTGGCAGGCGGGACTCAATTCCCTCCTAGCGACCGAGTGCAGGTACTTCCCGAAGCAACCATGCCCGGAAAGGACCTGCGTCAGTCGGAAGGAAAGGGTCCCGTGCTGCCGCCCTGCCCACTCGAGGATGACCGGCTGGAGAGCCTCCACGGCGGCAAAGCCAGCGCGTGGAGTCTCCAGCCGGAACGACCAGCGAGCCATCGTGGCTCGACGGGCGGCTTCACGCCACTCGCGTACCTCTTCGGGCGGAGGGCGATAGCCATACTCCGCCCGATATTCAGCCACCCGTCGATAAACTTCGGCGAGCACTTCCGCCTTCAAATCCCACGGGGGTGTTCCGGCCAGGGCGCACGCCGCCTCGGTCGACACCGTGCGGTATCCGCGTATGGCTCTGACTGCCAATACCCTCTGAGGCCGCCAGAGGCGGGCCTTAATTAGGGCAGTCTAGTGCAGTAGGAGCTAGCTAGAGCATTATTACCTGACTGCACCAGAAGGAGGGTTATGTTTTTGAGAATACAGCCCAAATCGCTGGACCATTTTTAGGGTTCCGTGCCAAAGGCAAAAAACGGAACCCTTATAGATTCGTCATGTCTGTCTGTCTGTCTGACTGTCTTTCCGTCCGTCTGTCTGTCTGTCTGTTCGTCCGTATGTCACAGCCACTTTATTCCGAAACTATAAGAACTATACTGTTGAAACTTGGTAAGTAGATGTATTCTGTGAACCGCATTTTCACACAAAAAAAAAAAAAAAAACAAAAAAATTTGGGGGTTAATACTTAGAACTAAAACTCAAAAAATACTGGATAGGTCTTCAAAAATGATATTGAGGTTTCAAATTTTTTTTTTCTAAACTGAATAGTTTGCGCGAGACACACTTCCAAAGTCGTAAAATGTGTCCCCCCCCTGTAACTTCTAAAATAAGAGAATGATAAAACAAAAAAAAATATTATGATGTACATTACCATGCAAACTTCCACCGAAAATTGGTTTGAACGAGATCTGGTAAGTAGTTTTTATTTAATACGCCATAAATGGTAAACCGCAAAAAAAAACACTATTATTAAAACATAGATCAAAGTTACAACGAACTACATGAACTTTTATATTAATGTTATTTGCTGCTTCGGAACCCTTCATGGGCGAGTCCGACTAGCACTTGGCCGCTTTTTGATGTATGAGGTGTTGTTGAATTGATCGGAATCATGTGCTTATAATCAGCTTTATAATTTTTCAAAATGGTGCCCGCAAATAGAATATTTCAATTTTTACAATTAAATTTCGTTGGTTCGATGGATCGACGAATTGACGACTACCCAAGACACGAATAATTGCCGCTCCTTGCGGAAGATGCTTGTTCGGCAGTGAACAGCGATAGGTTGATTTGGAACAACGCGAATTATTATTCTTCTTAGACTTGGGTATTCTTATATGTAAATCTGCATTATTTAAGTACATAGAAGAAAAATTCTGAAAACATTCAAAGTTCGGGACAAAATATACGTAGCTTGTATTTTGATGAAAGAAAAATTCTAATACTAACATTAGCATTTAATTTATAGTTAGTACTGGTAGTCAATAATATATCTCGTGTATATAATAAAAGATTACGCAATTGTAAACTAAGATTGCTTATAAGTTGGAGATTACTATTATGGATTTAGTTGAGATTTTTTTTAAATCTAGATTCTAGATGTTAATATTGATCTTGCTTGAATAGTAAAATGACGAAATGTGTAACGTTTCTCAGAGTAATATTTTTGGTCAAGTAGTCACTGTTAGATATATATGGCAACACTGTGATTCTTCCTCTTCCTGTTTTGGTCATGGCCGTGCTTAGCGAGTCCTCTTTATATTATTTAATAAAGTCAAGAGTCTTATAAACAAAGTGCTTTTTAATACGATACAACCACATATTATGGTGACCGTTAGGCCTAAAATAGAAAAAATAACAATTCGTGAGAATTATGGCTTATCAAGGCGACGTCAAAACCTTCCGTTCACCACGTGGCGGATCTTATGTTACGATTGGATCGGGTTCCCTAAAACCCTTAGACATAACTTCAAGTAACATGCCGCTGACATGAAAAAACTGGATTACCCAATACAAAATATACATTAAGGCTAACGACCTGTACAACGCTGATGACGCGAGAAAGATAGCCATTTTTCTTCATTAACATCAGACGCGCTTTTTTTTCAGACAGATTTTCTTTTCGTTAGATTTGGATATTGATAAAGTCAGTCTTGAGAAACTTATTTCGACATTTGAAGATTATTTTACGCCACAAATCAACATCACGATGGAACGACAAAAACTCTTCAATCGCCGTCAGGCCCAAGGCGAGACAATAGATCAGTACTTAACTGAATTAAAGAATATAGCTGGACAATGTGATTTCGCAGACAAACAGGACAGTATTCTTCGAGATATTTTCAGCTGGAACCTACACAGTGACAAACATTACATTAAAGAAAAAATATTGGTTCAAAAACCAAACACTTTAGAGAGAGTAGTCCAGCTAGCCAGAAACGTTGAAGCTTCGAAACTATATGCAAAAAAGCTAGAAGAAACAACGCCAGCAGCAACAATCGAGCACGTTCGTCAATCAGGTCAGTCAAAAACCAACAACATAGTCGGTGGAGCAGTCAAAACCGAAGGACCACTAACAAACAGCGCAATCAAAAGGTATGCGGAAAATGTGGACAAATACACCGTTTTAGGTGTCCAGCTAAAGGTAAAGTGCCAGTGATGTGTCGTACTAGAAATATAAATGTAATTGAAACTTTGGATCAAGTTTCCGAGGAACTTTTCTTAGGTGTAATACATGTAAACAATATCAACAAGGACACCTGGACAATCAATCTGTCTATAAATAATATTACAGTTAATTTTCTTCTTAATACAGGTGCCGATACAAATATATTGTCAAAACATACTTTTAATTTATTAAACATTTCATACAAACTTGTTACTAACAGCACCCATAGACTATCTACATACAGTGGAGAGGTTATTCCCACTATAGGGCAATGTACTTTGACAGTCAGTCAAAACAACAGGTTATACGACATTAACTTTCACATTCTTGATTTGCTAAATTGCCAAAATATTATAGGTAGAGTATCAAGCAAAACTCTCAATCTTATAAAGAGGGTTCATGCAGTTAACATAGTTACACATATAACTTGTCATAACCTTCTTTTCTCTAATTTAGACCTTTTCAAGGGTATAGGATGTCTGACGGATTATGAATGTGACCTCACAGTCAAGCCTGATGTGACACCATCAGTGGATCCATGTAGTCGAATCCCTTTTCAGTTAAGAGATGCCTTAAAAAATGAACTGGATACCATGGAGAAGGAAGGAATAATTTGTCGAGTCGAGGAAGCTACTAAATGGGTGAGTTCAATAGTCATAACGTCAAAAAAGAATGGTACATTACGCCTTTGTATTGATCCTAGAAAATTAAATAAAGGTATCATGAGAACTCATTACCAGTTCCCTACTATAGACGAAATCAAATCAGATCTTGCCGGGGCTAAGTTTTTCACCAAATTAGACGCTAACAAAGGTTTCTGGATGATGAGATTGACAGATGCTGCTTCACGGCTCTGTACATTCATTAAACCCTATGGCAGGTACAGATATACACGTTTACCTTTTGGTATTATTGCAGCACCCGAACTATTTCACAGGGAAATGATAAAAAGGTTCAGTGACATACCTAACTTAAAAATAATGATGGACGACTTCCTTATTTATAGTAAGACCCTAATAGAACTCAATAATACTCTTATTGTCTGCATTCGCGGTGGGTATGGTGACCACCACTTTTGGATTCTGCTTATGCTATCCATCAGACAGAGTAGAGTCATTTTAGCAGGGCCATACATAAAAAAACAGGATGTAGTCTAACGTGTTTTGTCCCTTTTAAGCATCATTTTCACTATGATATCAATTCCAAAGTTGAACCGCAGATGAATATTCATCAAGTTTGTAATTTTAGAAATCTAGAACAACATTCATTTTTTACCATATCATTTTTTATTTTTTCTTTATTTGTTCGTGACTGGTCGGTGCACTATCCTGTAGCCTCGTGGCTTAATAGTAGTAGTGAATGATTTTGTCGAATCATCCATAATCTACATCATGATGAGTCATTCATTTTAAATACCACTATTAAAACATTAAATAATTAACAAAGTCGTAAATCATTACTTATTAAGATGTTGGGTGATTATACGTGTAATTAAAGTGCTTCCGTTTTGAATAATAGAAGGTGCGCCGGTGGGGCCGCATGTATTAAATGGAGTGGCAACGTGTTTGCATTGCAATTGGAGCATCGAGGGTAACGCACAAAATATGTACATACTATTAAGCACGTGTTACGTACGTATCTTTTAGACACAAAACGTCGAATAGATGATTCTAAGGTCTTAGAGGAACAATTTCTTATCATCATCAATCAATATAAATAAAAATGAATCACCGAAATGTATATGCGCATAACTTCCGATTGACTACATAAAGTTGAAAAAATCCTGTTAGTCCGTGACTTTACAATTGTACACTACGGAAGCTGAGGCGGGCATAAACAGTAAAACAAGTTTTTTGGAAATTTCAAAAATTTTCACGAAAAGTAAATGGCGGAACGAAGTTCGGCGGGTCAGCTCGCTTACAATAATTATCTAAATATCATCAGCCTACAGTCCACTGCTGGACATAGACCTCTCGCGCTGTACGTCACTCTGATAAAATATGAATAAATAAATAAATATTTTCTGACATTTGACACACAACGCCATCTAGTCCCAAACTAAGCAGAGCTTGTATTCTGTGTACTAGACAACTGATATAAATACATATACATACTTTTTTGTAAACACATAATTATTATGCGTAGAAAATACCCAAACTCCAAAACAAATATAAGCAGATCATACAAACATTTGGTCCAACCCGGTAATCGAACCCGAGACCGAGCACAGCAGTAGCAGACGTTACCACTACACCACCGAGGCAATAAAATAATTAGGTACTGTAATTAATCGATATTTTCTAACTATTAATAAATTTTAAGACTATTATGATTTTATTTTAATAATGGAAAATATAAGTCATTTGCTCAGATTACAAAAGAAATATAATATGGAAACAAGGCCGCTGAAAAGGGTAGCTGTAAAATAGAATCCCACCAAAAACATTTTCATGTAAAATGTTGCCAAGACGACTGCATATGGCCCACCCTGTGAAAAAGATATCAGATCTCATGTAGAGCCAAGGTTCTGAATCTACTCGGACTAACTCTACCAACCCTAACTTCACAAACGACGACGACTTTACGACTCAGTAAAAATGTATGGCTTCACCGTTTCGCTACCATACCATCACGAAGGGGAATTCAACGCCTTTTGTGTTTGCAAATATTTAGTTTCTGAAGTAGTGTTATACGAATATTTAGTTTCTGAAGTAACGAAACAGCCAAGCCATACATTTTTAACGCCTGACCAAAAAGAGGGGTGTTATAAGTTTCAGGTATCTGTCTGTCTGTCTGTGGCACCGTAGCTCCCGAACGGATGAAGCGATTTCAATTTAGTTTTTTTGTGTGAAAAGTGAGTTACGTGCGAGTGTTCTTAGACATGTTTCATGAAAATCGGTTGAGCCGTTTAAAAGTTATGGGGGTGAAAGTGGGGAAGAGTAACCGAATGTCTGCAAAAAATCATCGAGTGGGGTCTCAAATGATAGCGCATAACGTGTTTTTTACTTTTTAAAGGGAACTCAGGTTATTGTGTCAGTTTTTTTTAAAATTTTGAGAATTTGTACAATTATTACTGAGATGCATAGTTTGTGAAGTTAGGGTTGATAGAGTTAGGGCGTGTAGATTCAGAACCTTGGCTCTACATGAGATCTGATATCTTTATCACAGGGTAAGCCATATGCAGTCGTATTGGCAACATTTTACATGAAAATAAAATGTTTTTGGTGGGATTTCATTTCTTTTTGTAGGTTGCTTGAAGCAGTTTTTTTTTCGATTCTTGGGCTGTATTTCTTGTACATCTTCTTCCTGCTTTCGAAAAAGTCCCTGTACCAAAAATAAAACCTCTAGCATAAATATTTAATTTTGTGAAAGTCTCATATTAATTTGGGGGTTGGGGGGCAAAAGTAATAGTTTTATGATTTTTTTGGCTGTTTGTATACTAAACTTAGTTTACATGCCAAATTTCAGCTTTCTAGCACTTCAGGAAGTACCCGAACAGTTTTGATGATCATCAGTGTGTCGGTGACGAAATCGGTGTTTTTTAGGTATCAATAAAATATAAAGTATCAAAGCTATGCAATTGAAACTTTGTATGTTTTATTACTCTATTGGTAACATCATATCCTGAGAATTTTAACGATCTGGTATATCGGGAACCAAAGTTATGAGGGTTCAGAAAAACGACGAAACACTTCTAGAAAGGGTAGGTAGTGCCCTTGCGCTTCGCTTGGCTCGTCTTGACGGGGGCACGACCGTGCCTCCAGATTTAGTTCAGAATTTCATTAACGACTAGTAACCTGTTGTGTTATGTACCAGTCTTTACCACAGCTCACTAAATATGTCAAATTCAAATCGTTTATTGCACTCCATAATGTATATAAAGGTGTTAACAAGCTTGTAAGAGGAAACAATTATGGACCCTGTTGGGCACGGCAAAGTCTGGAAGAGAAGGCGAACCATTCTTTTTCAAAGAAGCACATAAAATAATTGTTTAACTAGTCTATCTAGATACGTTACAACTACACAATTGTTTATTTGTTGTTCGCGTTTACAATGTAAGTAATGTTTGTATTTATTTTTATTTCTTATATACGTATATAGCATGTTATTATTATTATGAATATTATTATTATTGAGTTCTAATTTTACAGGATGTCATATTTATAGTATGTCAATTTTATAGTATGTTGTTTTTATAGTATGTCAATTTTGTAGTATGTTATTTTTATATTATGTCATTTTTTCAGTAAAAAGATTTTGAAAATAGACTTTATCATTTAAATATTCGTTAATATGATAGTAGCACTTCTGCAATAAGAGGTCTTTTAATTTCTTTTTAAATGTAATAATTTTTTCTTCGTTTTTAATGTCATTCGATAATTTATTGTACATTTTAATGGACATAACATATGGGCTTGTTGCATGCATTTTCAATTTAGACCTTGGTAAGTTTAATCTATTTTTATGTCGAAATGTATATTTTGTGTTAATATCTTCCCTGGTTGTGTAATAATTTTTGTGTTACCTGACAAATTTGCATGTTTCCAGAATGTACATGCAAGGGACAGTGAGTATTTTTAATTTTCGAAAATATGGTTTGCAACTTTCTGTATCGTCATGTTCATTTAAACTAAATCCTATGACCTGAAATTATGCAAACCAAGGATCAAACCATTATAAATAGACCAATAGACCTAAAGATGTACCTTTTTAGGGTTCCGTGCTAAAGGCAAAAAACGGAACCCTTATAGATTCGTCATGTCTGTCTGTCTGTCCGTCCGTCCGTATGTCACAGCCACTTTATTCCGAAACTATAAGAACTATACTGTTGAAACTTGATAAGTAGATGTATTCTATGAACCGCATTAAGATTTTCATACAAAAATTAAAAAAAAACAATAAATTTTGGGGGTCCCCATACTTAGAACTGAAACTCAAAAAAACATTTTTCATCAAACCCATACGTGTGGGGTATCTATGGATAGGTCTTCAAAAATGATATTGAGGTTTCTAATTTCATTTTTTTCTAAACTGAATAATTTGCGCGAGAGACACTTCCAAAATGGTAAAATGTGTGTAACCCCCCCTGTAACTTCAAAAATAATAGAATGATAAAACTAAAAAAAAAATATGATGTACATTACCATCCAAACTTCCACCGAAAATTGGTTTGAACGAGATCTAGTAAGTCGTTTTTTTTAATACGTCATTAATCGTAAACTGCATTTTACCTTTTATTCAATCAACACAAATATAAAAATAAAATAAAAATTATATCATGTTACTTGCTGCTGCGGAACCCTTCATGGGCGAGTCCGACTCGCACTTGGCCGCTTTATTGAAAATTAGGATGCTTTTTCGATATTTATTCAATATAAGGTGAAAAAAAAAATATTTGTAATCAAATAAATTACAGCGTATTTGGGACATAAAAAGGTAAGTTTTCACCAAATTTCGTGAAAAAAAAAAGAAAATTGTAAAAGATAAAAATAAAAAACCAAAAACTTGGTTTTTTGAATTTTTCACATACATTTTGAGGTTATGTGATAAAATTGTAAATACAAAAGTTTACATCTTTTTATTACCTACAACTTTGCCATTTGACTTTTTTCCATAGGACTTTTAGTTTTGCCGGAAATCGAGAAAAACCGTTTTTAACCCTTAATACCTCCCCCCCATCCCCTTCCTGACCTCAGATCACCCCTAAATTATTTTTCCTTTCATTTTTATAATATTCCCCTCCATTTCTAATGGGTTTCATTCTACTATTATTTTTTTTGGTTTTAAAACCTTTGACACCATTGACACTGGTCCATAACGAAAATTTCAAAATTTTAATTTATCGTCCTCATACTAAATTATTAGTTAGCGGTTTTAACTTATTGTTAAATCCGTCAATTAAATGAAAAATTGTTACTATTTAAAATGATAACAAATTAAAGCATTTAAAACAGTTGTAATTTGTTCATACGAAAACAATTGTTTGTACGTAATCTTAGAAAATAATAACATCGCGTCTGACCGTTTGTTCGCAAGCGTTGTAACACCGTAATTTCAAAATAAGAATTATATTTTTTTACTAGTGGAGACCTCTGTGATCGCAGAGTGTAGTCAGGCTCTGTAAGGAACTTCGATGTTAGTTCACTGATTGCACGAGAGATGGCAGTATTTTATACAATATATAAATTCGATATGAATTAGGTTTTTGAACGAAGTAGAGACTGGTTTCAGGACGAAAGATTAAATGTTACTTTTAGCTGTGGTGGGAGAAAGCAGAAAGTAGGAAAAGTTCTCGAACAGTCGATGGAAGGAATATAAAAGGAGATTCTTCCAATTTGGGAACCCTTTTCTTTCCTGATCTGATCGAGAACCAGTTATTTACTTATGTGTAGTAGTGATAGTATTAATATATTTTGTGTTTTCATCCCGTGTGAAGCGGTAAGTGTGAAAATGTTTTTTTATTTTGTTGGTCGTTTTCAATTCTCAAACAAATACCGAGTTAGTACATTCTTTCTTAGGGTTGAAGGTTACGGCTTGAAGACTATGGCATAAATTAATTTGAAGGTTACGGCATAAAGATGTAGTTGAAGGAAGGTGGCTGAGACGTGTCACCTAGAGGATGCCACGAATGTGGTGTCGCTCAGGTGCAGAGAGGAGTGGACGTGGCTCCCAGTACCATGTAGCTCATGATGTAGCTGCCGGTAGGCGGAGGATGGCCTGACCGCTGATGTATATATATAAGGGTACTTAACCACTATTAATTTTAAGTATTAGTTTTAAGATGTACATAATTTTTTAAGTAACTTGTATGATATTGTTGTAGAATATATAATGTGAATATGTGTAGTTGTGTTTTATCTGAAGTGACCTAATAGGGACCTACCCACACACACAATTAGTTATCTTCTTTTTAGTATTTAGATTAGTATTAATGTATATTTATTTGTTGAACGGCGCCCTGGGTAATCTTTTGCTCTTCTTACTGACTGGGTCGTGCCGGTGGTAGCACCCCCTGTTCAGGTTAGGGGACTGCAAGGTCGAACCCGCCTCCTAGGTCGGTTGATGGTTGCAACATGTGATCTGCATGGTTGGACCTGCCGCCTAGGTGGGCCATTGGTTGCGACTTGCGAACCTCCTGACAGGTTTGGGTGTTACAGCGTCAATGAAAATCCTTAATTTTTTTATGCGGTAATCCCCCCGGATACCACCGACTGGTGGCAATGTCGGACTCGAACCGACTAAAACCGCACGGCGTCTCGGGTACCAGAAGTCGGGGAACCAGGTGTACCCTCGAAAGAAAATCTCTGGAATACTGCCTATGAGAAAAAAAAAATACATACAGTGGAACATAGAATCTCCTCCTTTTTGGAAGTCGGTTAAAAACATGTTTTTATCTACTACTACAAAAGAGTACCTACTTAAAAAAAATTGAATTTCGAAAATTACGTGTCAAACGGTTTTATCAAGTTGTACATACTATAAGTAAATACATATATATAAATTTATGTCGTATTTATTGTATTATGTGTATACGTTATGTATGTTTGAGTCTATGTATGGCATATATATTTTTCAGTTATTTTGTAGCCCTGTGCACCTCCCTACAAGATTTCTACGCCACCCTAAGGTTGACTGGAAGAGAATGCCATGGGCATTAATTCCGCCGATGTACAAATTGCATATAGTATAAATTGTATCACCCTAACCTGTCAGTAGGTTCGCAAGTCGCAACCAATGGCCCACCTAGGCGGCAGGTCCAACCATGCAGATCACATGTTGCAACCATCAACCGACCTAGGAGGCGGGTTCGACCTTGCAGTCCCCTAACCTGGACAGGAGGTGCTACCACCGGCACGACCCAGTCAGTCATAAGAGCAAGAGTTACCCAGGGCGCCGTTCAACAAATAAATTATCTAATCACTAATCACAATAACTCACTAATATAAAATCTAATAAATAATTGTGTGTGGGTGGGTTCCTTTTAGGTCACTTCAGAGAAACAAAACTAGACATATTCACATTATATATTAATCAAACAACACAACAATATTATACAATATACTAGAACATTATATATATAACTTAAAACTAAATCTTAAAATTAATAGTGGTTAATTACACTAATTTAGTACAAAAATAAGGTACGTGACCTTTACGCCAGCACGTCAGCTGGCCTAACCTGCAGTCAGGCCATCCTCCGCCCGCCAGCAGCCACATCACAGGCTCCTGGGTACTGGGAGCCACATCAACACCTCACACAAGCCACACCACATTCGTGGCATCCTCAAAGTAATGTGGTTGTGCAGCCTTATTCTGCACCAACCATCGGGCCGTAACCCTCAACGAGGATCTTCAGGCCGTAACCATCAACCCTAAGAAATAATGGAATATCTCAGTATTGTTTAAAAAAACTGAAAATGACTTCTACAATAAAAAACATTTCTTCACTTACCGCTTCACACGGGATGATATCACATAATTAATATATTAATACTATCAACGAATTACTATAAATAACTGTTTCTCGATCAGTTCAGGAAAGAAAAGGGAAATTGGAAGAATCTCCTTTTATATTCCTTCCATCGACTGTTCGAGAACTTTTCCTACTTTCTGCTTTCTCCCACCACAGCTAAAAGTAACATTTAATCTTTCGTCCTGAAATGGTTCTTTAATTCGTTCAAAAACCTAAATCAATCGGATTTATATATTGTCTAATTTACTGCCATCTCTCGTACAATCAGTGAACTAACATTGAAGTTCCTTACAGAGCCTGACTACACTCTGCGAATACAGAGGTCTCTACTAGTAAAAAAAATATAATTCTATTTTAGAAATTACGGTGTTACAAAATAAATAAATATTCAGTAGGTATACCTACATAAATCTTGATCTGTCAGGGTACGGAATGTGTAATGACAGTTCTACTTTTACGGCTCAGTGAAATAAACCATAAAATAAAATATAAACATAATGATGTGGTCGAAATTCCATCACCAGGTGATTTCTAGTATGACAACGTTAAAGACATGTGGTCTAAGCAACTTGTTTAATATTGACTGCACAGAGGACTTAGTGGTTTAAGCGGTCACCACGCTATTAATACTGCGCTTAGTGTAGTGAGTTCAAACGTCACATGCGACAAGACTTCATGTAATTCACAAATTGTTGTTCTGAGTCTAGGTGTTCTTTGTGCCCATTTCATGTATGTCTGTAAAATGACAAATGATTAATTACTAATGTGGGATTTGTCAAAAAAATAAAAAAAAAAATTTTAAATATATTTTATACTTGCACATAAATATACGCGACTATAAGGAGTAGACTTCTGAACATCTATATATGTGTTAACTATAATTCGGTTACACACATGTAATATAGGTAATATGTTATATATTTTGATATATAACATGAGAAGACAATAGGGAATATGCATGTCTTTTTTTTTTCTTAATCTGATCATATAAGTCTCCATAACATAGAAAAAAATATAAATAGGCTTGAAACTAGTCAAACTAATTTTCATAGTGAAATTTAAAACACCGACAAAATTTGAGCTATTCAAACGCCGTGATTTTTCGCGCGCTATTGACATAATAAATGACGTCATTGTCATTTCGTGTTTGTTTACTATTGAGTGTTTCAGTTATTTTATACCTATTTACAGTTTTAATTGCTATAAAATTCATGGAAGAAGTTATTTTTTCTCACAAACACTACATTGTGAACTAACATTGAAGTTCCTTACAGAGCCTGACTACACTCTGCGAATACAGAGGTCTCTACTAGTAAAAAAAATATAATTCTATTTTAGAAATTACGGTGTTACAAAATAAATAAATATTCAGTAGGTATACCTACATAAATCTTGATCTGTCAGGGTACGGAATGTGTAATGACAGTTCTACTTTTACGGCTCAGTGAAATAAACCATAAAATAAAATATAAACATAATGATGTGGTCGAAATTCCATCACCAGGTGATTTCTAGTATGACAACGTTAAAGACATGTGGTCTAAGCAACTTGTTTAATATTGACTGCACAGAGGACTTAGTGGTTTAAGCGGTCACCACGCTATTAATACTGCGCTTAGTGTAGTGAGTTCAAACGTCACATGCGACAAGACTTCATGTAATTCACAAATTGTTGTTCTGAGTCTAGGTGTTCTTTGTGCCCATTTCATGTATGTCTGTAAAATGACAAATGATTAATTACTAATGTGGGATTTGTCAAAAAAATAAAAAAAAAATTTTTAAATATATTTTATACTTGCACATAAATATACGCGACTATAAGGAGTAGACTTCTGAACATCTATATATGTGTTAACTATAATTCGGTTACACACATGTAATATAGGTAATATGTTATATATTTTGATATATAACATGAGAAGACAATAGGGAATATGCATGTCTTTTTTTTTTCTTAATCTGATCATATAAGTCTCCATAACATAGAAAAAAATATAAATAGGCTTGAAACTAGTCAAACTAATTTTCATAGTGAAATTTAAAACACCGACAAAATTTGAGCTATTCAAACGCCGTGATTTTTCGCGCGCTATTGACATAATAAATGACGTCATTGTCATTTCGTGTTTGTTTACTATTGAGTGTTTCAGTTATTTTATACCTATTTACAGTTTTAATTGCTATAAAATTCATGGAAGAAGTTATTTTTTCTCACAAACACTACTAACACAGTATAAATTTCGACGACGATAATTTCGATAGTGTAACAATCGACGTCACATTTCGTTTCGACCAATAGGACGTGTTTTGTGGATTTGAATATCCCTCCCTTAATTTTCACTTTTTATTTAATATTTTCTGGGTTTAAATAATCACTAAATAAAAAAAATACGTTTTATGTATATTTGAAAAGACAATAAAGAATCCAGAAAATAATGTTTGAGACAAATAAAAAATTTATGCATATTCCCTATTAAAGGTGAAGGGTGAAGATGGTTTTGCCTATATGGATTTGCCTTGGATATAATAATAATATATTTTAGTATGGACGTATAATAGTGTAATCAAGAGCTAGAGAATGTCAGGGTCGCATATATTTCTAACTTAAACTATCTTTAGATGTATTCAGATTTCCATTACAGCTTTATATTAATAAATCATGTAGATATAAAATTAACCAAAAAGTCATTGATTTTCATCCATAACTATGTCCCCCTGTTAAGGATTTTTATATTAAACATCACATCAGCTAGGCACCAGCACTGTACTTAGGTCTCCCGTATAGGTTTGCCACAACAAACGGTCCTTTGCCCACATCCAACGGCTTTCTGCGGTCATCATTAGGTTGTCAGACCACCTTACGGGGTTCTATTTCGATATTTCTTCCCAACATATTCCTGTTATCTATATATATAAAAGAGATCAACGCACAGCCCAAACCGCTGAAGCTAGAATCCTGTAATTTTGCACGTAGGTTCTTTATGTAACGTAAGTGAGCACTAAGAAAGAAATTTTTGAAATTCCACCCCTAAGGGGGTAAATCAGGGGATGAAAGTCTGCGTGAGCGAAGCCGCGTGTAAAAGCTAGTAAACTTTAAGACATTAAGAAGTATGAAAGTGTGTAACCAAAATGTGTGGTAATACGTACATGTGTCTTGTACATCGGCTTGAACTGTACACTGCAGTGATTGTAGTCTCGTTACAAATTGCGCAACACATTATGGACCCCGGTCACAGATCAACGATTAATGCAGCATGATGGGACATTATGCATGACGCATTGCAATCGACTGGGGCCGTTAAATGATTTTAATCTGTAACTAGTCTACGCGAGTTGGGTTATAACCGAACTACCGAAATTGACGTGTTATTATGAATGACGTGAAGAGATGTGCGGTTATGTTCTGTGTGCCGCTCTCTATTCTGCTTTTGGGGTAATTTCAATTGTACAATCTACCGGTTGCAAACGATCATATTAATGATATTTATTAAGACAAATAAAACACATAACTACCTCGTTGGTCTAGCGGTTAGCACAAGCTACTGCCAATCAACAGGTCCCGGGTTCGATTCTCGGGTCGGACTGCTGTTGGGTTTTTCTTACAAGAAATTCTTAACAGCAGCCCTGAGTATGAAATATGGCGGTGTTTCCCGCCCGTGCCTCGGAGAGCACGTTAAGCTGTCAGTCCCGGTCGTCATGAACACCTATGACAATCGTTATTGGGAAGTCAGTGCCCTCAAATATACTGACAACTAGTTCAATCTTTGAATTCAGTTCACCCTCAGGGTTGCGGAGGTCCGATGATAGTCGCTCCGTGGAAAAACTGATATTCAGGTGAAACCGGTTGAACTAGTAGCCAAACCCAATTAATCTTGGGAATAATAAAGGCTAGGAAGATTAAGACAAATAAAAATTCTAAACAATTTTGAATGGGAATTATAATAATAATGTCACACATCACACACACGACTGTCTGATTTGGCATCTAGATGCCTAATCAGACAGTTGTGTGACAATATCTGTGTAGGCAGAGCATGTGCAATGACAACCAGACTTCTGATATATTTCTATATTTTACTTATTATAGATAAATTACAAGCAGATATAGAACAAAATATGATCATGCTCATAACACAATATATATCTTTGACGTGAATCGAACTCAACGCTAGCTTAGTAGTCAGTGTCGGTAACCATCAGACCAACAGAAAAAACAAAAGTAGTTTACAGATACTATTGTTTCATGCATTTATCTATTTATCATTTCACTTCATTTTATAATAATAATAATTCTATATTGTAACAAAGGATGCATACAAATCTAGTGCGTGCCTTGATTCCCAAACTATCATGAGCTGCATGTCAGGAATCAGTACCTTCCCAAAAAATTATGACACAATAATCTTTACAATTAACAACTGGAACATACATAGAATCGTTGAAACATATCTACACTATAGATTATGTAAATTTTACGTTGCGTGAACTTGTGAATTGGACGAAAAATGTAATTTACATTAATTTCGTGAACATTACTTCTTTTGAAACAGTCTGCTAATTTTCAATCATCTTATAATTATTATAAACATAGATTAAACTTTGTTTTAAAGGCTTTTGTAGAAATCCAATAAATATAAGCTCACATTCCAAATAAATTATTTTAAATATTAATCTTACCTAACTTACAAAGGGCTTCTAAACTATAATAATTTATTTCAGTTACAATTAAATGTCCATCGCTGATCACAATGAGAAATATTATTGAGGTACAATAGGTACTTAAAAAAAGTATAGGTATATATTATGTATTTATATCAGTTGTTTAGTACCCATAACACAAGCTCTGCTTAGCATGGGACCAGATGTACACACATCAAAACTGTCTAGGGATCAAGCATTTTTATGCGGATTTCTTGAGATTGAGATGTGGCTTTGGCCCTGGCCTGCTCAGTCGCCAGACTTGAACCCGATTGAGCATGCATGGGATATGCTACAGAGAAGAGCTCTGCCGAATATGGAGGGTATCCAGTCACAAGAAGACCTTTTTTTGTTGTTGCAACGAACATGGGCGGCCATTCCACAGCGTGATTTGGATGAACTCATTTTGAGTATGCCAAACCGATTCTTGTGTTGTTAGTGTTCGCGGTAGAAACACGGATTATTAATTATTTAAGTTAACTAATAAAATTTTAAAGAAAACTGTTATTTCAGTCTTTTTTTCGAACTTTAATGTTAGTGGTTCAAATGTCAAAAATCCCTTTATTAGGAAAATGGCAAATTTCTTTATTAATGCAAAGGTGACTTGGTTTATCGTTACTGTGACAAACGAAAACACTTTATTTGATGAATCCTTAAAGAAAATTTTAATTAATATCAATCAGGAGAAAAGTTATTGCAAAAATATATGTTGATCCCTAGACACATATGTTGATCCCTAGACACTTTTGATGTGTGTAGTTTTGTGTTAGATGTCCGAAAATAGGTAGTACTTTAGGGCAAAATGAAATAGGGGTAGTTTTAATGGTTACGTAATCCATTTTCCCTGTAAAATGTTACTAAACTTTAATCCCTAAATTCTTTTGCAGTATTTAATCAATAATTTTCAATTCAGATTCAACAGGCATAATATAAGATTTCTTTGGCTGTCGTATACATGCTGAATCCGATTTACAGTATGGAGATTTTAACCTCAAGCTGTTAATTTAATCGTCCTCCATTGAGACGAACTAGATACATATGGAGAAGGTATTGACCATGGAAATTACAATTTCAAAAAAGGATAGAATAGAAATTCCCAATGTTTTATTAATGGTGACTGCAGGTGCTGTGACGATATTGTTTTGAATAAGAACTTGCATTAAATGAGTGACATCAGCTTACATGGCCGTTGATTCATAGAATCAGAATGATATGTATTTGGCACATACTTGGTTTTGAATTTGAATAATTTTATTGGATTGTTGCAAGTACAGAGGTAGAAAATAATCATGAGTCTTTTAGCAGTCTTAGTAAGAATTTAGTTGTAATAACATACAATTTGTGAAAGTATAAAATCAGAATTTTTAAAAAAATTAAAACTATGTTTCTAAACTTAAAAAATAAGTTTCTTCTTAATAAATGTTATTAAGAAATATTTTATAAAAACAGAAAAATCTATTTCGAAAGTTAGGACCAAAAATTCACTTATTTGAAATAAAAACATTATATACTATTATATTAATCATTAAGACCTAGATTCTGCAGAAACTTTATTGAAATAGCAACTTAAACGTCTTAATTTGATGTCTTATTTAGTGCTAACTTTTAAACTTTCGCGTTCTATGATATAATATTTATTTTAAGGGGCGCGTCCCTAAAAACGCGCGAAAAAGCACTTGCAGTTTTGCAAAACACAAACAACTCAATTCATATTTGACACTAAAAAAAATATCTCAGTAGTTTAATAAATCAGTCTACGGATCTACCTAGTGACATTTATGAAATAATTCTTTATTTTTGTGAAAAAAAGCCGTAACAAAGATCACAATCATCGAAATCGACCTTTTTAATTTGCACACTCTGCCCTATTTCGTGCTCTATTTTAAATGTTTTTTTTGTTATTTCGCGAGAAAAAACTATGGAGAAAAGATTTACCGGTTTAGTTTTTTATTAATTCTCACCAAAAAGCCATAATCTAAGGCTAAACATCATTCATTTTAAGCGACAAAAGTTCCATACATTTTAGTACGTAGAAATCGTCTCCCGTAAATTGCAATAAATAAGTTTTATCGCGCTCAAAAAATTCAGTGCCCGCCGAATATTCAAGGTGACACCACGTCCGTTTGTAGTTCGCACTGAGCTCCATAATACGTAAATGACAAGTTTTAGGGTGGGTTGCCAGTGAATGTCGAATTGTAACTGTTAATTTGTATTCTTGAATTTAATTTAATTTTTTTAAAGAATAATTTCAAAGAAAAATATTAGTATTTTTTATTAACACAGAACTTATTTTTATGTTTTTTTTAACTTGCTATGTATGTATATATCTAACTATATTTGTTAAGACGGAATCTTGCAACTCAATTTTGCAGATATCTTCAACCGATTGTGTTGAATTTTTGTAGGCATATGTATATAGCGTGACAATGCTTTAATATGATGACATGGAGCTGATCTGATGTTGAAACTGGAAGGTGGTCATAGGAACTTTGTAACGACGGAACCTATCGAGTTTGGAGTCGTTTGATTTGTCTTGACGAGTTCTTTGAATGCACTTTGACAGACCGAAACACTTTGAGAAATTGTTTTTAAAAAAGTAAAAAAAAAACATTTTTAATGATTTCTGTTAGAATTGAATAACTACTACTGAAATAATGAAAGACCTTAAAATTACAGTTTTATTTTTGACTGCATGGTTGGTCTAGTGGTTTAAGCGGTTGCCTCGCCGCTTCCTACTGTATCAGGTGTTGTGGGTTCAAATCCCACATGGGACAACACTGTGTGATCCACGAATTGTTGTTCTGAGTCTGGGTGTCCATTGTGTCCGTTTCATGTATGTTTGTAAAGTCCCCCGCGACACAGGATTTATTGGATATATACGGAAGTTGTCTTTTTTGAAAAAAAAACTAGCTGAGCCCCACGGTCTTACCCGCGATACTACACCAACCGCGGTTACTCCTTATATCATCAGCTACCTATCAGTAAAAATCCCGTCAAAATCGCTCCAGCCGTTCCAGAGATTAGCCGGCACAAACAAACAGACAGACAGACAAAAATTGTAAAAAAGGGTCCCATCTACATTTCATTCATACATGTCATTTCCATTATTATTCATCCCTTAAGTTCGAATTTAATCAATTGGTGAATTGTAAAATAATAGATGCCCTATCCCTTATATTATCTGATATCTGTAAAATCTGTAAAAAAAAAGTACGTAAGTAAGATTTATGTAGTAAAATTTAGTCAATATGAGCAATAAAAGCGTTCAAAATTTATAATTTTAAGAAACATTATGTTCCATTAATATAACATATATCATACAAATTTTATTTCATAACATAGCATTAAAATCCGTTGATTACTGTAAAAGATCTAAGCTGACAGATAGCGCGAGCGACTTAATTTTATACTGTGTAAAAATATATTATTTGTCCATGAAATTTATTAAAAATGAATCGGTACACTTGAACCCCATTCTCGGCCGTTGACGAGTTACTTACAGCCCGCGGGCTTTCCGATATGACTAAGATACATTGCGTGCTTTGTAGGACATTCTAAACATTCTTCAAAGGCGAACAGTTAATGAATATGTAACTAGAAGAAAAAAACCGAAAGTAAATTTATTAGTTGCCAGGGTTAGTATGCAACAGTGGCCGATGCGTTTGTGTGCATGTAAAATATGAATGTGGGTGTTCAATCACAAATTCCCACGCTCAAGGACTACAGTCTTAAGGGACGCGTATACTTATTTAAGGTTGCACTGGTCGTGGTCACAGGCTGACTCAGCCTGTGTACACGGCCAGTGTAACCTGGTCGAAACATCAGGCAAATCACAGGTATATAATACCTTAAATAAGTGTTCGCGTTAATTCCCGTAAAATAATTATTATGTCTTATTTAGTGGTTAACTGTCTTTATAAATATATTTATTTATAAAAATATAATTACATTAAATTAATCAATTTCATAGGCATGACCTATTAATGATTAGCGCAAGATAACAATTTGCCTCATCCATCATTTTTTTAAACTTAAAATAAAACTCAAGAGTCATTCACATATTAGGAGCAATCAATCAAAATTTAAAAGAAGCGTCGCGTCGCGCCGAGAAATGATAAATTAACTTTAATAGATAACACTGCCCTTTAAATGAAGCATATAACGTAGGAGTAAATTGAATTAATTCTTTATGTTGATTCTCTGAGAAAGTTCATAAACAATAACAGGACGTGGGATCAAATGTATGTTGCTCTTACATTAAATTATGTTTATAGCTCTTGACTTCGATACTAGATATATTACCAGACATGTTTTTAGAATAAATTGTTTACAATTTATGTGAGATGAGACATACTTTTCAAAACAATTTGAGCGCTAGTTGTTTCGAAGCATAGGGTCAGATATTATACAAATTAAGTATAGAATATTAGTAAAAAAAGTTCTAATTTATATTACATAAATTGTGTTGAATACTAATTTATCTCCATTTCTAAAAGAAATTGATTATTCGTCGGTTTGATTATTCGTCTAATAATAAATAACAGACAACAAATGAGGTGCACTTTAATTGACATCCCTTGCCACTTGTCACCCGTTCGCGAGTAATTTGGGCCGGGTGGGTCTAATGACGGTCCACCCGCAAATCGAACGAACTAGTTTCAATGCTTTTACTAATGAGCCCAACATAGTTAATAGACAGCTTATGTTACACAAATATGTTTATATATAGATATGTAACATAATGCCTATATATACACACATAAATGTATATATAATATTATAAAAATATAGCACTACAAACAATTTTATTAAAAGTGTGGTAAAATTTTAGGAGTATTTTATCATTCAAAGCAGCAGCAGTTTGTGCAGTGAAGAGAATTAATTAATTATACTGAAAAAAAAATGGTTCTAATGTAAAGTAATGCATTATTTTAAACAGCATTTCATGAAATTTTGACTTAGTTGAAATTTTTTTTTAACTGACTTCAAAAGAGGAGGAAATTATCAATTCGGCTGTATCTTTTCAGGGTTCCGTGCCAAAAGCAAAAAACGGAACCCTTATAGATTCGTCATGTCTGTCTGTCTGTCCGTCCGTATGTCACAGCCACTTTTTTTTCGAAACTATAAGGAATATAATGTTGAAACTTGGTAAGTAGATGTATTCTGTGAACCACATTAAGATTTTCACACAAAAATAAAAAAAAAAAGAATTTTGGGGGTTTACATTACATACATAGAACTGAAGCAAAAATTTTTTTTTCATCAAACACATGCGTGTTTATCTATAGATATCTATAGATAGGTCTTCAAAAATGATATTGAGGTTTCTTATAATCATTTTTTTTATAAACTGAATAGTTTGCGCGAGAGACACTTCCAAAGTGGTAAAATGTGTCCCCCCCCCTGTAACTTCTAAAATAAGGAAATGATAAAACTAAAAAAAATATATGATGTACATTATCATGTAAACTTTCACCGAAAATTGGTTTGAACGAGATCTAGTATGTAGTTTTTTTAATGCGTCATGAATCGTAAACCGCAAGAAAAAAAAACTATTATTAAAACATTGATCAAAGTTACAACGAACTACAATAACTTTTATATTATGTTACTTGCTGTTTCGGAACCCTTCATGGGCGAGTCCGACTCGCACTTGGCCGCTTTTTTTATGTCTGTTACCTCATAATTTTCGACTGGATGTACCCATTTTCATGATTCTTCTTTTATTTGAAAGCTGGTGCTTCCTGTGTAGTCCAATTTTAATTTGGTCTAGTTCTAACAATGTCATCTATTAAAAAACCATAAAAGTCTACAATTTGCATTAAGTATGTGCCCAATAAATTGACGAATAACTCAATATCACGCCAACAGATTTCGATGATATTTTTTTATTTGAAAGTTAGTGCTTCCCTCATGAACCCATTTCAATTTGATCCACTTCTTGAAGTCGGTTTTTTTTGGAACGACGTTCCTTACGGAGGGATAACCTAGCCGGCAAAAAACGTCCGTAATGTAACATTGACGCCGCGGTGTCAAAATGGTAGCGTATGTGAATGCTGTGCCTGAGGTCTCGGGTTCGAATACCAGGTCGAATCAAGTATTTTTTATGATCTGCAAATATTTGTTTTTTCGGGGTTTGGATGTTTGATTTACAAAAAAAAAGATATGCGAAATATTTATTTATTTATTTCGTGAACGAAAAATTTAGTATAGAGCCACATTATTATGTAATTATTTATTTATTTCGTGAATGAAAAATGTAGTGTAGCGCCATCCGTATTTTTGATAAGGAATTTCGTTCCTATCTGGTGTCCCACGACACCACACGACTTTTCTTAGGACAACCACCGGGACCGACTGCTTAACGTGACCTCCGAATCAGGGAGACGCTCATGGTATCATGCCACTAGTGATCACCCATCCAGGTACTGACTGCGCCGTCCTTGCTTACCCTCAGTGATTGTTTCTAATCACCGAGTGCAACTGGGCTATGAGTGCCTCTACTAGTACTACGCTCATTCTCACGAAATATTAACTTTCTCTTTCAGTTTTATTTGTCCATAAAATTTGGATTTTATAAATCACAATCGTTTACGAATATGTAATATGTACGTAATATTAATAAAAAATAGACAGTATAGCGCTCCCTAGAATACACCTTCATTCAGCAGTGGACGGCGATAGATGATGAATAATGATGAATTGATGATAGAAATAGAAGGCATTAGATGAAGTTGTGATGCTGAAGTTACTGTAACTGGACGTTGCAGAATTTCGTACTTGGCACATTGAAATAAAACAATAAATATATATACCCTAATTAGCACAATGATGCAGAAGCTTCACTAGGCCATCATAGTGTGGGTCACCATTTTGCATTGTCAGAATTTGCAATGAGTATGGTAACCACCACTCTTGGATTCTGCTTATGCTTTCCGTCAGGCAGAGTTGAGTCATTTTGGCAGGGCATACATAAAAAAAAATCTCGCATGTATAAAAATAAACCAGAATAATAAATTTATAAGCAAGTTGAATTAAATGAAATTATACAAATAAAACTAAAGAGTTTTGAAAATTTTGTGTAAACTGCAAACGGTATAATTTGAAAATAGAAAAAGTATATTTGTAGGTACATTTCGTATAAGTGGTCGAATTTTCATTTATGAAATCGATTTGATCCAAATAACAATGTAGTTAAATCTCTTTGTTCCTACTTTCTTTAAATCGCTCAGACAAACATATATATGAATTACAACTTTACAGAACAAAATTTATTTACATTGATGATGTAATTGAAGAAAGGTGAGTCTTTCTGTTCGCCTGGTAGGTACTTGTGCTCATCGGAATCGCCTGTCATTTTGTTATACTTTAATGTTAAACATTATTACTTTTTAAATATTTGTAAACACAAAAGGCGTTCGTTTCCCCTTTGTGATGGTATGTATGATAGCGAAACAGCGAAGCCATACATTTTTACTGAGGTGTAGAGTTTATTAAGTTAGGGTTGATAGAGTTAGGGCGTGTAGATTCAGAACCTTGGCTCTACATGAGATCTGATATCTTTATCACAGGGTAAGCAATATGCAGTCGTCTTGGCAACATTTTACATGAAAATGTTTTTGGTGGGATTTCATTTCTTTTTGTAGGTTGCTTGAGGAAGTTTTTTTTTTTTTTTTGGGCTGTATTTCTTGTACATATTCTTTCTTCTTTCGAAAAACTCCCTGTACCAAAAATAAAACCCGTAGCATAAACATTTGTGAAAGTCTCATACAAATTTCCACCCCCTAAATTTGGGGGTTGGAAAATTGGGGGGCAAAATTAATAGGTTTATGATTTTTTTGGTTGTTTGTGTACTAAACTTAGTTTACATACCAAATTTCAGCTTTCTAACACTTCAGGAAGTACCCGAACAGTTTTGATGATCATCAGTGTGTCAGACAGTGTGACGACCTCGGTGTTTTTAGGTATCAATAAAATCCAAAGTATCAGAGCTATGCAATTGAAACTTTGCGTGTTTCATTACTCTATTAGTAACATCATATCCTGAGAATTTGAACGATCTGGTATGTCGGGAACCAAAGTTATGAGGGTTCAAAAAAACGACGAAACACTTCTAGAAAAGGTAGGTAGTGCCCTTGCGCTTCGCTTGGATCGTCTTGGCGGGGGCACGACTGTGCCCCCAGATTTTGTTCAGAATTTCATTAACGACTAGTAACCTGTTGTGTTATGTACCAGTCTTTACCACAGCTCACTAAATATGTACATTTAAACTTAATCCTGAGACCTGAAATTATGCAAACCAAGGATCTAATCATTATAAATAGACCAATAGACCTAAAGATGTATCTTTGAAATGCGACCATTGTTATTAAAGTAAAAAAAAATCATACGAGTATATAAAATGACTTCTTTGTTGTGTATTCATTGTAAATTATTGTTAAATTAAAAAAAAACTATCTAAAATGTCAAAATACCAAAATTCTTACTCCTCAATACTCATACTTTTTGTAAAAAGGGTACACAGTCTTTGCTTCATGTATTAACATTTAAAATCATATACCATTCATATAACAATATATTAATTTTAGATTAAAAAATTTAAATTTCTAAATAGGTTTATAAATCAAATGATATCCTGAAGCGAATTGTTTAAGAAAATGAAATGGAAATGCGATATGAATGCCCTAGTTGGCTCAGCGGGAACCGAGAGACCCCGTGTTATAAATGATGTAGGATACTCGTATTACTTCAGCTCTTGCATTGTTTGCCTAGATTATTCCAGCCTTATTTGCGAGTACATCGCAATATTATTTCGGATCATGAAACGGTAGAAAATAAAATGAAAATGACAAAATGAAAAATCTGACCAAACTGATTTCTATCATCGGATGATAAAAACGTCAGTAAATCTATACTTATAATAAAAATGTAACAGGTCCAATTCTGTACATTAAAGATATTTTGAAATTTTTTTTTGGAGGGCTCTCTATAATCGATACTGAAGCCAAAACTGTAATTTTTTTCATTTTTGTCTGTCTGTCTGTCCGTCTGTCTGTCTGTCTGTCTGTCTGTCTGTCTATCTGTCTGTATCTTGGCCGCGCATCACGCCGAAACTACTGAATGGATTCAAATGAAACTTAGCATGATTTGAGTTCATACTACGAGGTAGGACATAGGATACTTTTTATCCCGATATTCAGCACGGTTTCCTGGGGGGAGGGGTTGAAAGTCAAAATATGTACATAGTTGTAATTCAATAACACATGGTCCGATTTCATTCATTCTTTTTTTGCTGGAAAGAAAAAAAATAAAAGATAACGGGAAAAGTCTTTTTTTTTTGTCCGCGACTGTATACTGCCTGTGGGAAGCTGAGACAGATATGTAAATATGGCGGTACGAAGTTCGCCGGGTCAGCTAGTCCTTAAAATATATAAGTACATTGTGTAAAATAATAGGCTACTCGTACGTTTCCATATTTACGTGATATATTTATAATTATTACTTTTATTTCCTTCATGAATCTAATTTCATAAACAAATATTCTCAAGCTGACAAAAGTTAGTTCGTCGACACGCTGCAGTTCAATTACTACATTAAAAAGGTAATAAATGTCATTAACAGTTGCTTTTTCATTAGAGTTATAAAACAAGGGTCTTTAATAATGTCGAATAAACGATCCTTAGAACTTATTTCGTTTAAGAGTCTTGTTGTTAAATTTATACGACTCCTTAATTGTTTTGATTGGGTTATCCAGGATTCTAGGACAATGTAAATTTAATTTGTCTTACAATTATACCTTACTAGCTGACCTACGCAACCTCGTTTGTGTCCAAACTACCATCCCCCGTTTTAACCCCAAAGGGGGATTGATTTCTAAAGATACATTATTAGTGCACCTCCACACCATCTATAGAGCATACATTTTAAATTTCAAGTCTCTTACTTCAAAAACATAGGACTTTCATACAAACGTCCAACCCCTGTTTTACCCCCTTAGGGGTGGAGTTCCGTAAAATCCGTTCTTAGCGGATGTCTACGCCCATAAGGAACCTACCTGCTAAATTTCAAGTTAGTAGGTGTTATAGTTTCTGAGATTTCGTGATTAATAAGTTAGGGGTATTTCGCTTTTATAATAATAGGTCTTTACCTATGAAATTGCCGTTTTGTATGCAATAAGTGAAAGTACTTATTTTTTTAAACTTTTTTATTTCTGTTATTTGAAGTAATCACCCATGCAATCGACGCATCTTTGCCAATGCATTGGCATTTTTTTTATGCCCTTCTTGTAAAAATCAGCTGGACGGGAGGCAACAAAGTCTTCAAAGGCATTTTGTACTGCCTCTCGGGAATTGAATTTTTTACCCACTAAAAAGTTGTCTAAATTTTGGAAATGTAATAGTCGGTAGGTGCAAGGTCTGGTGAGTATGGCGGATGAGGGAGAGCTTCCAAACCCAGCTCTTGCAGCTTGGAGACTGTCTGTTGCGCAGTATGGAGTTCGCGCGATGTCGTGAAGGAGCAGTGGGGACGACCGATTGACCAAAGCTGGTTGCAGATGTGCAAGCTTCTCCATCATTCTCTCCAGTTCTTCACAGTACACATCTGCATTAATGCTCATGTCGTTTTGTAAAAAGCTGTGGTGAATCACACCCGCACTAGACCACCAAACAGTGACAATCACTTTTTTAGGGGTCATTTTTGGTTTACGGCATTGCTTTGGTGCTGAACCAGGGTCTAACCAACTTGCTGAGCGCTTTCGATTGTCGAACAGAATCCATATTTCATCGCACGTAAGAATTCATTTCAAAATTCCTTCATTTCTTTGCCTGTTGAGCAGCGCAAGGCAAGTCTCGATGCGTACGTTGCGCTGGCGAGCGTTAAGGTCGTGGGGCACCCATCTATCAAGCTTTTTTACCTTGCCAATTTGTCGCAAATGGATCAATATTGTTTTGATGCTTACATTAAAAGCTGCTGCTAGCTCAGCTGTAGATTGAGTTTCGTCAGCTTCCACAATCGCCTTTAATTCATTATTGTTAACCAAAGTCTCCGGACGACCACGAGCTTCATTTTTCAAGTCAAAATTTCTAGAATGGAACTGGGAAAACCAATAACGGGTTGTGCGTTCGTTTGTACAGTTCTCTCCGTAAACGTTTTTGATGTTACGTGCCGTTTGTGTCGCGTTGGTGCCACGACGGAACTCATATTCCATAATTACACGAATTTTTAAAGTATCCATTATGACGAAAAATGTTCAAATGTAATGAAAATACAACGCTAATCAGAAAACAAAAGACTGAGTTTGTAAATAGAATGTCATGGTTTTAAAACAAAATTAATTTGAATTTAGAATACAGAGCCATTACAAACTTTTTTTTATTTGAAATGACTTGTACTGAAGAACGGCAATTTCATAGGTAAAGACCTAATATATATATAGATGTGGAATTGGAATAATGTTGAAATTTGTACTACAGCTACTGTCATCAAATAATTTAAATCCCTCATTGTTAAAATATTATTGTCATCACATCTTTATATTCTTTAAGTAGTAGCAGCAGCAGTATCTGTCGTCACTTGAAATATTCTTGTTTCATAATGTAGGTGTAGCTTAAAAAAGGGTAGCTTAGGGGTAGGAGATTGGAGTATGGGCCTCCGGTATCCTCACTTACTCGGTGAAACACAGCGCAAGCGCTATTTCACACCGGTATTCTGTGAGGCCGTGGTATCACTCCGGTCGAGCCGGCCCATTCATGCCGAAGCGTGGCTCTCCCACGGTAAAATGTATGTATGTTCAATAATTATGAATACTGCTCATGGAATTGATTACACGAAAGCAATTAAAATAAATTTTCAAATCTTTTATGCTGGTCTTTATTTCAATCAGATATGAAAAGCATTCCGTTTTCAATTGAAATACGGACGCATTATGAATAACATCGGTGCTGCTTCTGACACTATAATTTACTGGTTAACTATCCAATCTATTTCAATATAGTACAGATTTTTTCAACATTTTAACAGTTGAATTCATGTCATCAGGTTTTCCAATTAGTTAGGATTCCTAAACCTACAGGATACTTCCCGTGAACTCAGAAGAAGCTACGTCTAAAGGAAGAATTGCAAACAAATAAATTTTTAGTTACATCATATCTTTATTAAATTCATTGAAGAAATGAAAAGTATATTTTTTTAAATTTTGATGTACGATGTGTGTTTAAAACCAAACGTAGTATAAATGTAATTGTAATGGCAACACTACAGTTTGTCATTTCTTGGTCTGAAATTTGAAATGTCATGTCACTGTTGGATAAAAATCGATCGAGAACAGTCGAAATATTTGGGCGGGCCGTGATTTGGATTGAATTAGTTTGAGTGTTTGTAAATGTCGCCTAGTATCTGGTAAACTGATTAATATATACACGAGTTTTGAATTCCGCCAGAACGGAACTTGTAGAACCACGCGAAGAGATTAGGTTTTTGGTGAATGAGGGATTTCACTTCCACCGAACTTTGGCTTGTTCTTGTATATGTACCAGGACATTGTGTAGTGTACCAGATCTCCATTTGACGGCGTATAGGGGGCCCCCCTTCGTCGCTTCGGACGTCAATGAAGCCTACACAGCCCCATGGTAAGTTTTCATGTAATATTTAAAGGGTGTAACGCCCAGTTTGAACTGTACAGCAGTGATTGATCTGTAAGTGTTTAGCTTTTTATCTCTGCTGGGCCCGGATGGCTATTCACTAAGGTATCCCTTCAGTCCAAGGGTCCAGCGCTGGTGTACGGGATTAAACAGTGTCACTCTCACTACTAAAACGAATCTATTGACACCACTCAAATGAAAATACGACAAGCCATTTAGCCTCTAGGGTGTAGGACTCGAGAAACATAACCCTCCTTCTTTCGCAGTCAGGTAATAAACAGGCAACTTCAATATTTGGGAACCTGTCAATTTTGTTTTAAAACTTGAATCTCCCAACAAAGTTGAGATGGTCCAATATTTACAAAGTTGAAAGCGTCGATATTTACGGTTAGTGAAAATGAAGGGATTACCTTTCAAAATATTGTTAACAGAGTAGTCTATTCCTCATGAAATTAAAGCAAAAGTATTCTTTCAAATACTTATAAGTTACCCTTTTATCAGAATAAATTTAAAACGAGAACAAGTTTAAGGCCCCTCTTAGTCGTCTGAATTACTAAACATTTCAACTTAAAGTGCAAAAGGACATCTTAAATATAAAATTATCGTGTCACAATGTTAGTTACCATACTCCTCTGAAACGTCTGGACCGATTTTTATGAAATTTGGTGTGCATATCGGATAGGTCTGAGAATTGACCAACATCTATTTACTGGACAAATCTAATTAAAATGTACTTGTGTAAGGACAGGAGTTTGTCCAGCTGTGCACTGTAAAGCCTATCGATGTACTTGTATAGCGTCAGGACAGCTACTACAGTCTTTGATTGAATCATAAAACAGTAAATATTTTTGCACTAAACTTGACACTTTTAGAATATTTTAGTTATACAGCACTTTTTTTTTTATCGGACATCTAGCACACAACGCCATCTAGTCCCAAGCTAAGCAGAGCTTGTGTTATGGGTTCTAGACAACAGATACATATACATATATACTTTTTTTTTTGTAAATACATACATGTTATACATAGAAAACACCCAAACACCGAAACAAATATTTGTAGATCATACAAAATTTGTTCCGACCCGGGAATCGAACCCAAGACCTCATGATCAGAAGTCGCACACGCCAACCGCGAGACCAATGAGCAGTCTAATTGCATAGACATTAAGTTGGATAAGATCTCTTTGTTCTTATTCCCTATATATATAAAACTTTCATTACTTTATTTCCAATATACATTTTTGTGAGTATATTCGTACCTGTTGTCCACGATTTTGATATTACATTCCTGGATGTTTTTAATCCCTTCCAACGTTAAAACGACAATTTTTAAAATAAAAACTAACAGACAATACCTTTCTGTATAAAATATACTTTGTTGCTAAATAGTAAGCGCTATAAGGCTACGACTATTGAGAGCTATAAAATGAAGATCGTACTTACGGAAGTAATAAAACGATAGCAATACGTGAAAATGTTAGCGATTGTGACTCGTATAAAATAACAGTTTAATGACGATTATTGAGCCGCAACAATGTAGAAGCCTTGTTTCTAGATAGACACCGTTTCATGTTTACTTATTATTGATCTAAAATACTAGTACTAGCGTATCTTAGGACCCTATTAATGTATATTAATAGGAAAACACAGAGTCCTACTTATTCCCAGAAATAATTTTTCTTTTGCTATTCTTGTGTTGAACATTTAAAATGTGTAACATGTGACGTAAAAGTTGTCATGACGTACTAAACTTAGACGTCGCGTCTAAATACATGCCGACTAAACTACTTACGTAATAATTTCTTATAATTTTTACATTTAGAGTTTAGTTTAGTTTTTTTACTAATAAACAAGCGTGTACCTCTGATAATTATTTAGTTGAAACTGAACTAAATATAGTGAAAGCTGAGATGTGAGATATCGAAAAATGAACTGTAAGCAGATGTGATTAAAGTATAAACATATCTGTGATATAGTTCTATTTGCTGATGATACGTCACTTCTTTTTAAAGTCGATCGTAAGCAAACAGTTTTTGACGATGTGAATAGGGCACTAAATGATGTATTGATTTGGTTTACAACAAATAATCTCCTACTTAACTCAAATAAAACAAAGTGTGTGAGATTTACTATGCCAAATGTAAAACAGCTAGGCACTAATCTAACTCTAAATAGTGAAATCATAAGTATTGTAGACTCAACAGTATTCTTGGGAATTACATTAGACAGCAAACTACAGTGGGGAGCCCAGATAGATAGCCTTGCAGGTAGACTTAGTTCGGCAGCTTATGCAGTATGGAAGATACGTCAGCTCACTGATACGGACACAGCTAGGCTAGTTTATTTTAGCTACTTTCACAGCGTCATGTCCTATGGTATACTGCTCTGGGGCAAGGCGGCTGATATTGAAACGATTTTTATTCTACAAAAACGAGCCATCCGCTCAATATACAATTTAGGTGCTAGAGTCTCTCTTCGAGAGTTGTTTAAAGATATAGGTATTTTAACTGTTGCATCACAGTACATATTTGCAAATGTTATGTTTGTTAGGCAAAACATTAATGGCTATAAGAAAAACAGTGATGTACACAATATTAATACAAGAAATAAGTCTAAACTCGTTGGTACCTATCATCGTTTACATAAGGTACACAACTCGTTCGAAGGTCTTGGTATACGTCTTTATAATAAAATTCCTACATATGTAATTGACCTTCCTATAGATAAATTCAAGCGTACTGTAAAAAATCACCTTATTAGGAAAGCCTACTATACGATTGGCGATTATCTGAACGACAAAGAGTCATGGGTTTAAGGTGTTATTAATGTTATTATATACACACTAACTTCGTCTTGAAATTGAGATAATTTTTTTTTTTTTTTTTTTGAATAATGTATAAATTTTGACATGTTGGTGTTCCGGTATGAATTGTTTGTATACTTTAACCAAACGACATCTAATTCCGACATTTAATTAAGTTAAGATTTGTTTGTAACTATCTTCTGTATAATTTTCTTTAATAATTTCCTTTTTCTCTTAATTAGTTTGTTCTTGTTTAAATTTTCCTTTATTTTATCTCTTTCTTGTATCAATTCTACTTAATTTTCATCTTTATTTTTTTTTCTTAAATACAAATTGTTGATTGTTTTAGTTGCAACTTATAAATGAAAACATACACACATACTTGTATAATGTAAATGTATACATGATGGTACTTTGGTACTTATCTAACAATGTTTCCCAATTTATTAAATACGCACTTGTTATTGTATGAGCACCTTGTCGACTATGATTATTATTAATTATTAATTTCTTTGATATTGACCTGATGATTTGCCGTGCGGCCTGAGTACGCAGCTCAACTATGGTTGAATAGGTCGATGGCTGATCCATGCGTCTTACTCTATTTTACATTTGTGACATTTATTGATTATTTTATATTTGGACATATTACATCTTTTTAAATTTGACTGTGAGTGAAAGTGCTATTTGGATTTTATTTTCCATAAGTGGACCTCACAATATAACAATACAATGTCACAATATAACAATGTAAAAATCTTGCAGCTATCAGTAAGAACGGCGCATGATTGGTTAGCTCATGGCTGTGCAGCAATGACTCCAAACCTTTTATATTGTTTTCTTTGGTCGACTTCGTTCTCATTCAAGTCTCTTAGTGAAAAAAATATTGTAAACCGTATTATTATTTTTTAAAAGGAGCAACAATGGAGTTTCTTGCCAGATTCTTCTCCATGAAGGGTAGGCTGCACTTGGAACTGGCGACTAGAATCACTCGATTTTTTTAATATTAAATATTGACTATTCATAAGTGCCTGTAAAATAAGTGCCTATATGAATAAAATATTTTTGAGTTTGAGTTTGAGTTTGAGTATAATCCAAGAAAAAGAATGAGTGATTTTTTTATTTAGTAATGACAACAACAGAATTACCACCAATTAAAATATAAAGTTTATGAATGACAAATTTTTAGAAACATAATTTCTACCAAAAAAAAAGTTCAATGTAAGCTAGAGAATAACGAATTACGCGTTAGCACAATTTGTATCTGCATCATCACAATAAAACGATGCTTAATAAGCAAAGCCCACAGTACAAAATTTTACGAGCAGAATTAATCCGTCGGCGCGACAATATGTCCGTCAGTAATTGTGTCAACCATTCGCTTCTCATAATAATAAATTAATTTCGTCATCCTGGGGTATGCAGCATATATATTTTTTGGAGAAATTATCTTTTACAAACAACAATCTCTTTTTTTTATAATTACTTAGCTAATATTATTGAACGATAAGTCTTTAAATAGTTTAATTAACTTACTTATAAACATCGATTACTTGATTTGCTAGTTGTTAAAACACTCCGCACAAGCATTCGGACTCCATGAACCTAGCGTCTCCCCAAACGGTTCAAAATTTTTGGTATTTACACCGTTGGTATTTACAAGGCTTTCCAGATGCAGCAGTATGTTGAGCCAGCTCATACTTACTTCTAAGTACCATGTTGTTGATGTTTAAGTACCATGTATTGAGAGTTTATTTAACCCTCAATTTACTATCAGGCATATTATTTTTAAAATTTAAAGAATATTTATTACTTATGCATTGTAAAGTCATAGTTTAGCCAAGTCACAGTAGTACAAAATTATAATTAAAAAAATGTCGTATGAAAATGAAGATATTTTTGTTGTTATTTTATATCATGTCATTTGAACGATTTTACTTTTAAATTTTCACTTAATGTGGCCTTATGAAGTTGACGAAAACGCACACTATTTATTTAAAGTACTGAAACATCTTTAAGTTAGAAACTGCGTTGAATATCTACAAGTAACTACATATATTGTGAAAAATAAACATACAAATTTAAAAAATAAGTAAATAAATCTAATTCGAAACGATTTCTCGACCATTACTGCAACGATTTGTTGTTACGACTAAGCTCGATTGTATAGGTAATGATGTTGACTTTAGCAAACAAAGCATTTCAAGACACCTACATGGACTTTTAACAATAGCTTTACTGATTCTACCATAGAAATATCTACAAAGAAAACATGGAGCGTAGGAAATTATGAAATTATTTGTGTAGTACAGAACAATTCGCGTTGAATGCGAAAGCGTAATAAGTGTGAAAAGTGCCAGTTATTGTCTTCATCAGACAATGCTGTTACGTTGTCAGCGGTATCTCGGATATCAGCATGTCAATTTGTATGACGTCAGCATGGTTTGAAGTGCAGAGATGATTTTACTTTATTAAACTTGACGTCGTTTTTCTCGCGATAGCTTCATATTATATTACTTTTGTGGAATATTATTTTTTAGTTATTTTTCGTCTGACTCACACTCACCGGTGAAATTCGTCAAAATTGTCTTAGATTCGTTTATGTAAACTCTTACTTTCTTTAGAAATCGCAATTGAAAAAGGAATTTACTTACTTATTGTATACTAGCTGACCCGGCGATATTCGTACCGCCATTTTTACATTTCTGTCTCAGCTTCCCACAGGCAGTGTACACTCGCGGACACAAAAAAAAAAACACTTTTCCCATTATCTTTTATTTCTTCTTTCTAGCAAAAAAAGTGTTAAGTGTTATTGAATTACAACTACAACTATTACAACAACTGAATTTCGGGATAAAAAGTATCCTATGTCCTACCTCGTAGTATGAACTCAAATCATGCCAAGTTTCATTTGAATCCGTTCAGTAGTTTCGGCGTGATGCGCGGCCAAGATACAGACAGACAGACAGACGGACAGACAGACAGACAAAAATGAAAAAAATTACAGTTTTGGCTTCAGTATCGATTATAGATAGCCCTCCAAAAAAATTTTCAAAGTATCTTTAATGTACAGAATTGGACATTTTTGTTATAAGTATAGATAGATAATAGATGTTACGGGCAATTTGATAAGTCCGGGCACTATTAATAATGGCCAGTCTGCATTCATACTGCCCGGCTCAATAAGGCATTGCGATTAAAACAGCATGATTAATCACCTTTTCCAGCCATTATGAATAATGGCCACCCTATCTTGGGTAAAGTAATAAAATAGGTAAACTGTACTGTTTTTGTTTATTTAATTAAATTAAACTTACACAATTTTCATGAAAAGTAAAAAAAAAAACCTAACCTAACTTAACCAAACACAGAAGTAGAGAATTACATTGGATTATCTTTGATTTTCCATATAAGTTTCAACAATTACGAACTAGAAAAGGTTTTATAGTAGTAGAAAATATGTGTAGGTAGGGAAGTATATAAAATCACGTATTTTGAGTTTCAATCTTAAAACTATTTTAAAAGCTTTGACATAGTCAAAGGCTCGAATTACTGACTAAAAGATAATTATTGAATGCATATTAATAGCCAGTATAAATAGGTCCAACAGTTATCTAGTAAGTAGTTTTTTTTAATACGTCATAAATCGTAAACCGCAAAAAAAAACACTATTTTTAAAACATCGATCAAAGTTACAACGAACTACAAGAACTTTTATATTATGTTACTTGCTGCTTCGGAACCCTTCATGGGCGAGTCTGACTCGTACTTGGCCGCTTTTTTTTATTCTTCATTGTACATACATTTCGATGATGAAGCTGTAAGAATTACATGTACAAACGCCGACCTAACCTGAGTTTTCCTCCAGCGAACCCTTATAATAAATAGAGAATAGTGATATATAAAGGATATTTGTTTAGCTTAAAAATTAGCATAATCAGATGCAGCAGTGAACTCTAGAGAACACAGTTGATTTTATATAATAGGTATATGTAAAAGAAATGTTGCTAACTGAAGCTATAGCACAAACCACATTTTTAGTAACTAGTAATAGTGTACTGTGTTGTACCAGATGATTTCAATTTTAGGTACACCAATTTTTTTTCTAATGTTGCCGTGAAAACGTATTGCAAATAAATTACTAGCCAACAATGTCGTGTGCTGAGCATAAAATCGGGCAACGAGTATGTACAGACGATGCGGTCACAGTAGCAGCCATAAAGCTACGCTTCCTTAGCACGCGCGTCCAAGTTCCAACACAAGAACAACTGCAATTAGTTTAACCTAAGCCTTATCGTCTTTATAATAAAGCTGGGAACAGATAGCTAAAGGTTCAAGTAATATTGGACGCTGTACCATGTAGCGTTTGGTAACAGCGTGCGAAATAAACCATGATAACAAGAAGGTATGTGCTCTTTGGTGTTAAATTTTCTCTTGCTTGTATCAAGTGTGTGCGAGAAATGGCTTGTCTCTGTACAGTGTGTTGGTTACAGATACTGTTATAGATTGAGATCAGCTACAATTTCTTGCATTCGCAGTGAGTATGGTGACCACCACTCTTGGATTCTGCTTATGCTTTCCATCAGGCAGAGTAGAGTCATTTTGGCGGGCCATACATAAAAAAAAAAAAAAAAAAAAATATATCGTTATTGTGTTTTATTAATTTATAGATTCTTGTAGTGATTTATGAAAAGATCGAAAGACAAAAATAAGTTTAATGTATTCGAGTCACTTTTATTACAGGATACTTTTACTGAGTAAAACAATAGGTATTTGTAATGTTATTGTAATATTCTTTCGAAATGAATGTCGACATTTAATTGGTATAATTAAAACAGAAACTCAAATAATAAAACAAAGTAATTTTTATTTTTGGGATCCACTGCATAAAAGGGAAAATGGATGAACGCTGTCAATTATTATAATTATAGTATTTATTCTCCCATTTGTATATTATAAAACTTAATATGTCTCAAAGGTCTCGGCAGCTTTTCATGGTGTCTCCTACACAAGCATAGAATATGTTAGGTTAGAACCCATTCTAATTAATATATTTTTAATGAAGAATTTTAACAAATTAAGTTCTTTATTTTTTAAACTTGGGGATGATTTCTTCTATAGGAGACTCATCATGAAGTAGACCTTCAAATAAAAAATAATTTTACCTTAATTTTAATTTTGAATTAATTTTAAAATTAGTTCAAAATAAAAGATTTCTGAGATAACCTCAGATCAAATAAAAAAAGGTAGATAACGCACCGCCTTGTTCTTGTTGAAGCAGAAAAAAGACTCTTAGTTTCAAGTAAACACACGCGTTACGCACTAACTATGCTATAAACTACGCTACTTTTTGTCAGTATCGTATAAGTTGTCGATACTTGGAACTAAGCGCCTTTTTTATTTGATCTGAGGAGATAACCAATATACAAAATCAACCACATTAAGAACATCCTCTTTTTTAAGTTGGTTAAAAATCGTTAAAGCCAAAAAATCAAAAGAGATTAAATGTCAACGGTTCCTCCAAATTATGTAATGAAAGTTTCAAGTGGCATAATAGAGGCCCTTAAAGTTGGTTGTAATTTATTTAAAAGATAATTATTCTTTGGAACAATTTAACTTTTGTAAAGAGAAAAGAGGAACCGTTTAACACTTTGCGATATAATAACCATTCTCGGGATCATTACTTGGCGAAATTAATTAGCTCTTTTATACAGTATCAATTTCCATCTCATTTATATTCGACGGTGTTACAAAAATAAATTGAAAAAATTTAATACTACTGTCCTTTAGATAAGAAATATTAAGATTAATATTATTGATATTAAACTGAACTGATTTGAACTGACTGGACTGCACATTTGGCCTAGTGGTTTAACGGTCACCACGCCGTTTCCTACTTCGCCAAGTGTCGTGGGTTAAATCCCACGTAGGACAACACTTTGTGTGATCCACAAATTGTTGTTCTAATTCTAGGTATTCTTTGTGTCCGTTTCATGTATGTTTGTAAAGTCCCCGCGACACAGGATTTATTCCTTGTGCGTGAGTTGACTTTAAAAAAAATGTACTTAGAAGATCAGCAGTTAGGTGAGACAGAGGGTGTTGTGATGGATGCCTCCTTTTTTAATATTATGTACATTAAACAAAATTACTTTTAACTATAGTTAAAAGTACTAATTACTTTTTTTTTTTTTTTTTTTTTTTTTTTTTTTTTTTTTTTTTTTATGTTTGGCCCGCCAAAATGACTCTACTCTGCCTGATGGAAAGCATAAGCAGAATCCAAGAGTGGTGGTCACCATGCTCACTGCGAATGCAGACAATGCAGCATGGCGACCCACACCATGGCGGCCTAGTGATGCTACTGCATCTTTTAGTCTAGTCAACAAGTATGGAACTTGTTGACTAGACTAATTGGGCCTCCGGTCTCGCACTCACCAACGAAACACGACAGCATGCTGTCATTTTACGTTGATTTTCTGTGCGAGGGTAGTACCGCCCCGGTCGAGCCGGCCCGTTCGTGCTGAAATCAGCGTGGCTCTACTACCTTTTAACTGTTTTAACTGTTGTTGTTCTAAATTTATTCAAACGTAATCGCAAGAACAATATTTAGTAAATATGTTTTTGTTTTTTATTGGTACGTAAGGCACTACTATCTTCCTAGCCTCCTTGTTAACGGTATCTCACGTACGCTCATAAAACAAAGTAAGCAGGAACAAAGACGTAAATATATATCATTCCTTCATCACCGGGTTAACAGAAAGAAATATCTCATAAAAACAGAATCATCTAACAGCTGTTCTTTGATAAAATGTCGTGTTCCGTAAAAGTGACGCGAAATTGCGTTGTTTCGTTCAAACTTATACATGTACGTTTTGAGTGCGAGAACTCGTACATATGTTTTCGTGAGTGTTGATCTGTGGTCTAAGTTATAAGAGACTGTTATAATTGTAACGATATACGGCTCGCGAGGAAGTCATTTATTATTCCAATGAAATCGTGAGATACTAATACATTTTAATAGAGATGAAAGTTTTTTTTAAAACCTATATCAAAACTTACTAGTTGAAATGCAAATATAGACTTCATACCAAAATCTTTAAAAGAATTTCACGTTTTCAACTTATAAAATTAAGTAATACCCTCTTGTTATTTTACTTTAATTACATAAATATAACTACTATTTATTTATTACGTTGGATTTTCTATTTAGATCAAAGACCGTGTATTAAATCTTTTGACTCGAGTCAAAAGATACTTTGATTGATATTGTAATTTGATGATTCTGAGTAGAATTTGTTGTGTTATATTAATAAGTATTACTTTTATATTAAATGTATTTTTTTTAATTCACGTCTACAACACAGATCAGCACCATACAAAGGACAGGTTGACTGGTAAGAAAATGCCTACGGCATTAAGCTTTATGTAGAAAGTGTATCTAAATAAATATCTAAAAAAAGTGTTGCATTGATATCTTTTTTTTTTAAAGACAACTCCCGCACTAGGAATAAATCCTGTGTCGCGGGGGACTTTACAAACATACTTGAAACGGACACAAAGAACACCCAGACTCAGATCAACAATTTGTGATTTACACAAAGTGTTGTCCTACGTGGGATTTCAAACCACGACACTTGGCGAAGTAGGAAACGGCGTGGTGACCGTTAATCCACTAGGCCAAACGTGCAGTCAAATCGCTTAAAAAAAAAATACTCAAACAATGCGAGTCTTATCTACCACTGCATAATTTGTACCACACATTCTTCGTACATTTTGTTTCCATTACACTACGACATGCTACTTCGGATACGTCTTTATAATAAATATAAAATGTCATTGAAGTGGCAATTTGTTGGCGCTCCTAAGAGACTTGTACCTTTTACATTGAATCTAACAACTCCTCTAAAAGTTTAGTAAGAAAGTTTAACTTTTTGTAACCGAACTTTCTATTTGTTTGCATACCTGTTCGGTTACTGAATTCTTCTATGGATTCCAAGACTTTTTATTTTAGACCTATTTCTTAGCGTTCCATGGATTCACCGTGCGGGTGCCGGGTCCATCGCGTGATAGATGGGGGCAACACATGCGACTTCAACAGTGCCTGGGAATTGCGACCCAGGTTTAGGTTTAAGGAGCACTCCTTACGACGCGTCAACGCTCACCTCCACTGTCCGCTGTGTTACCCCCTCTACCTAACCATATTTGAACTGAGCCTAGCAATGCCGATTTGGATATTCGTTCAAGAAAAGAGCTTACTGAAGCTCTTGGCAATCCAAGGTCTTTAAGCAGGTTATAGAGGGATTTAGCTGGTATACCCCTCGCACCCACTTCCACGGCATACAGCGCAACGACATAACCATTTTTAGTTATTTCGTTGGTTAAGTCAAAGTACTTGTTTCTTTTTAAAGCGTGGTACTTAGGGATGTTCGTTTCCCACGGCACCGTGAGTTCTACTAGTACTACACGCTTAATTGACATTGCATAAAGAAATGTGTCTGGTCTGGACGCCGAGGCACAGATATTTTTATATAATTTTTGGCTCTAAATATGTATTTTTTACCTTTATTTATTTAGAGGTTTTATTATAAAATATAATGTTAGCCCCGTCGTGGCTTATTCTAAGATATTATATTATGATAGAAAACAGAAGGTCTTTCTTGAGCAAATATCTTTTTGATTTTTAACGTCGCATTTGAAGTAGGATTACTTAGAATGGTAATGATAAGTCCTACATCGTACACATTAAGATTATACTACTGGTCATACAGTGGTCAAAATTCGACATAATCTATATAATATTTTTTTATTAGCTTTCTGCACTTCCCCTCTTCATAAACTTCAACTGTGCTAAATTCCTTACTCTTCCATTAGAATATTATAAAAAAAAAATGTGCCCTTTTAAACTGACATAAAAGATAGAAATTGATTTTTAGATGTAAGTACCCTATACTTTTTAGTACCTTATCTCCGTACAAGTGTCTTTAAAGTACAAGATACTTTTACCGTGGGAGAGCCACGCTTCGGCATGAATGGGCCGGCTCGACCGGAGTGATACCACGGCCTCACAGAAAACCGGTGTGAAATAGTGCTGTGTTTCACCGAGTGAGCGTATCTCCCCCCCCCCCATCCCCCCATAGGCCGGCAACGCACTTGTGACGCCTCTGGTGTTTCAGGTGTCCATGGGCGGCAGAAATAGCTTACCATCAGGCGATACGTCTGCTCGTTTTCCCGCCTATTCCATAAAAAAAATCGTTCATTTAGTGAAGATCTGTTAATTAGAAATTACAAACAGACACTTCAATTTAATTTATTTTTACAAATGTACATTTCCTACACATAGCTTTAATATATTCCCACACCAATGACAACTGTAATAAGACTATCTTTTATTGTCTTATTTATAACCTCTCACAATAAGATGTGGTAGGGTCACAAAAGTTTAAGGTCGTGCAATTTATTTCACGGCCTTATAGTAAATTCTTTGCTTGGTGTACACACAGTTTTAGAAAACAGCCAACAAGTATACAATATAAGTAGCTTTATGTTATACTAGTGGTTGCCCGCGGCTCCGCCCGCGTATATGTCGGTTATCGCGGCAAATAGTGTGTTATTCTGATGTGTAAGCTATATCACTGGAAAGTTTCATCTAAATCCGTTCAGTAGTTTTTGCGTGAAAGAGTAACAAACATCCATCCATACTTACAAACTATCGCGTTTATAATATTAGTATTGATATAGACTAGCTGTAACCCGCGGTGTCACCCGTGGCTGTCGTTTTAACTTTACAATGACAACCACGGGTGACAACACGAGATACAGTTAGTCTAAAATACAAGTAGCCTGAGTTACTCCTTATAATTTCAGCTAACTGCCAGTGAAAGTCCCATTAAATTGGTCTCTAGCCGTTAAATAGATTAGCCCGAACAAACAGACATACAGTTTTTTTTTACAATGGATATTTTGTGCGATTTACAAATTGTTGTTTTGAGTATTTGTGTTTGTATCGTGTCGTATCGTAAGGAATCATTAAAATCGGTTCATAAACGACGCAGTTATCCGCGAACACACACAAAAAAAAACATATAAACGGTCGAATTGAGAACCTCCTCCTTATTTTGAAGTTGGTTAAAAATAGTAATGAAATTTGCAGGACATACGCAAAATATACTACAGTTTTAATTTGCAAATCTCTCGTGACACCGCTAATGGCAGTTACTATTCCAATAAGTTAGAGGTTTGTAGATTTTGTATTTGCCTACAAAATTCTTACAGTGAAAGTTATTCTGTAACATATACCTATTTATAAATTTTATATTGATTAGTTCTGTAACTGACAACTAATCCCTGAAGACTACATACGCCTGGTCCAAGATATGTATCGCAACATCCACACTAAAGTTAGAAGTCCCGCTGGTCTTAGTGAAGAGTTCGCAGTGGAGGTGGGAGTTCATCAAGGCTCAGCACTCAGTCCCTGGCTATTTAATATAGTTATAGACCTTGTTACAAAGAGTATCCAACATGCACTACCTTGGAATCTCTTGTATGCCGACGACGTTGCGCTTGTAGCTGAATCTGCCAAAAAACTGCAAGTCTCACTTAACGAGTGGATCACGGCTTTGGAAAACTCAGGACTTCGAGTAAGCAGATCCAAAACAGAACACCTCGAATGCAAATTCAGCAACACAGCAAACAGCGCCAACGTCTACTACCCGGACGGCATGCAGGTACCAAAAGTCGACCAATTCCGATACCTAGGCTCCATAGTAACGCGAGATGGAAGTGTCGACGCAGATGTATCCCATAGAGTAAAGGTCGCGTGGCAAAAATGGCGTACACTCACTGGAGTTCTCTGCGACCCGCTCATGCCCATACGCACTAAAGGGAAAGTGTACAAGACATCAGTAAGACCAGCGATGTTATACGGGGCTGAGTGCTGGACAGTGGGGGAGACACACGCTCAGAAGTTGCACGTGGCCGAAATGAAAATGCTCAGATGGTCGGGCGGAGTGACGAAGCTAGACAAAATTCGAAACGAGTATGTCCGAGGTAGCTTTAAAGTGACTCCAGTCCAGGAAAAGCTCACCGAAACACGCCTAAGGTGGTACGGCCACGTCATGCGTAGAGACAGCGAGCATGTCGTTCAGAGGGCACTGGCACTTCCGGAAGGCAAGAAAGAAAGAGGACGGCCGCCCTTGACCTGGTGGACTAGTATGGCCAAACTCATGAAGAAGACCCAATTACCTGACCCGACAACCCAGGACAGACTATCCTGGCGCCGAAAGATAAGGAGAGCCGACCCCAAATAACGTGGGAAAGAGCAAAGGAAAAGAAGAAGATATTGATTAGTTCTGTGCCTTTCGTTTTTTTTGAGTTAATATATTTTTACTCATTTTAGGCTACTTTCTTTTAACTATAGTTGCTAACATAATACAATTTAAATTTATATCTTGTTAGATATATATTATGATTTAGGGGAAATTCTTAAAAGCTTTTCAATTTGCATTTTTTCACACAATATCTAAAAAGAGGGTATCTACATTTTTGGAAGAGCATGATTTATGGCTATAGTTTAATTTTATACCAAACGATTCTAGAAGTTATTTTACTGTAAACTATCTACAATATTATTAACATTTTTTTATTTTTTTTATTTCCAATACACATACATATACAGGCACATTGATAAAAACTGCACCACGAAGACCTCGCAGGGTCTATCTGGGTAGCAGTGAGTCGCTATAAACTATTTAATACACAAATTAACTCACTCATAATTTAATACATAATGTAATTTACCTTTTTTTTTTCCTTTTTTTTATGGAATAGGGGGCAAAGGAGCAGACGCATCACCTGATGGTAAGCGATTTCCGCCGCCCATGGGCACCCGCAACACCAGAGGCGTCACAGGTGCGTTGCCGGCCTTTGGGGGATGGGGAGGGGAAGGTGGGGAGGGATTGGGGTATGGACCTCCGGCTTTCGTCAGATAGTATTTTCTTATTTTATTTTGGAAGGCATGTTGTTCGTTCTTTACATAGGAAGATTGTATCTCCTCTGGAATTTTATTCAACAGAGTAGGGATTAAGTAATCTTCTACTCTTTCCCCGTACACGTTATTTGTTTTCGGCAGTAGATATTTGTTTTTGTGTACAATGTTCCTTAGGTTACTTGGTCTGGTCCTTTCAATCAACAATTCAGGTTGCAAGAACTAGCCCTTGTTTGGATTCCCAGTATTATTAATCGTAAACTATTTTAATATTCCCTTTAGTAAGCTCTTTATACTATTGTTCATACTGGCTGTTTCCTAAAACATTCTGATCAATTATGTTGTGGTCGTGATCATGTTGTGCTAAGTTAGAAGCGATTGACAAAATCGATATCATATTAATACAGTATTACCAAAATATAATACTTCATTTACATCAAAAACTATTTCCTATTTTTGAAGTTTTTACATTTGAAATTGATTTGAAAGCGGCCAATATTTTTGCCAGACCATTTTATACATATTTCTTAAGTGAAATATAACACTTTAAATATTTAATTACACAATCTCTGTAGACTATAAAAGCTGCACCAGCACAAAGTTGATTACCAAGAGGCAAGTAAAAATGCAAGACATCCACAATTCACCGACTTGCGTTAGGTGGTCGTATGATGGGCACAATTCCAAACCATCGTTCTCTGCCACGACTGTATGTGAGTATCTTTTGGCTCAAAATCGCAATACCTTTGTCAAATTCTATGATTTATTTAGTATTATTACTACGAAACCGCTTCGTAAACGAGAGCTCTAAAAACTTAGAAAAACTGAAAGTTTAATTCACTTACCAATTTTTTCATTCAGAATGTATATAAGTTAAGAAAATTTAAGACTCAAAAAACAATTTAGTATTATCTTAAAACTTTAACAGCGCTATAATAAGTCTTGGTGAAAATCTCTTAAGATAATATTTAAATTTCATAAAGAATTTGAATGCTCAGATAATGGTGTTTATTCAAACAAATGTGTATTTAAAGTGGAGCTCGAGGAAACGTATCTGTAGATAAAGTTATCAGTAAATAAAACATGACATTAGTTGTGATAGTCGACACTTTGAAGCTTAAGTGCTCCGTGATTGAGCTTCCATGTAAGATAATGAACGTAAAAAACGATAGATGTATTTGGTGTAGATAGTTATCGGTTTAGTAACAGCTATAAAAATACCCATCGATTAGTGGACTCTTTCTATATTTAGGATTTGAGATTTTAATAAACAGTGAAATGCTATTGTAACTCATAGTGTTTTAGTTTGTCATATTATGGTGGTATTAGACTAATGATCAAAAAGTAGAATTTTTTTTATTCGTTACTAGATTATTTCAGAGGCGTCTTTATTAATCTTATATCATAATTATAATTTAAAAATGCTACCAAGTGCGAGTCGGAGTCGCGCATGAAGGGTTCCGTAGCAGCAAGTAACATAATATAAAAGTTCTTGTAGTTCGTTGTAACTTTGATCGATAAATTGCGGTTTACGATTTATGACGTATTAAAAAATACTAATTACTAGATCTCCTTCAAACCTATTTTCGGTGGAAGTTTGCATGGTAATGTACATCATATATTCTTTTAGTTTTATCGTTCTCTTATTTTAGAAGTTACAGGGGGGGGGGACACACATTTTACAACTTTGGAAGTGTCTCTCGCGCAAACTATTCAGTTTAGAAAAAAAAACCTCAATATCATTTTTGAAGACCTATCCATAGATGATCCATAGACATCCATAGAATATGTATGGGTTTGATGAAAAAAAAATTTGACTTTCAGTTCTAAGTATGGGGACCCCCAAAATTTATTGTATTTTTTTTTTTGTGTGAAAATCTTAATGCGGTTCACAGAATACATCTACTTACCAAGTTTCAACAGTAAAGTTCTTATAGTTTCGGAAAAAAGTGCCTGTGACATACGGACGGATAGACAGACGAACAGACAGACGGACGGACAGACGGACGGACAGACAGACGGACAGACAGACATGACGAATCTATAAGGATTCCGTTTTTTGCCTTTGGCACGGAACCCTAAAAATAACGAGAATTCTTAAACCATTCATCCCTTAAAAGAAAATCCTTCCTCTTAGCTCATAATAATAAATAAAAAAAACGTGTGCGTCTCGGGACACTTAAACTATATAACTAGATAACTTAAACTAATCTACGTTGAACTAGCCTACCGCTGCTGTATGCGAAAAAATACAGTCGAATTGAGAACCTCCTGCTTTTTTGAAGTCGGTTAAAAAATAGCAGCTACTAAAATATTCAGTTTGTAGCTCTATTGTATGTAGGTTTCGGTCCTGCGTTGATAAATCAGTGGTTCGGAGCAAGTAATTTTCTATGTATAGATAAATTTATCGTTACTAAAGTTATAATTAGCTAATGCTTATAAAGCTATCTAAATATATATATACAGATGAATTTCTTCTCTATTTTCTACAAAAAAAATATATACAGATATGTTATATTTATCACGTACATAACGGAATTAACGATCACAAGACTATGTTAATCATCTTTTAGGTGTTAGAAAGCAGTCAGTACCTACGATTGATAAATTACATAAGGAAATATTTTGGAATATAAAAGTATAAAGGTTATAATGAATAAAACAAAATAAAAACAATTTTATCCTTGATGATTATGTTTGCTACACTAACAAACTGTGTGTATGAGGAGTCATTCTTAGTTTACGCACACTAAGATACTGTATGTAAGAAAAGTAATTCTTGGTTTACGCAACTTTCATTATGCGCTGTTGCTAGCGAATATTTTATTAACTTGTTTTGTTTGACTATTTTTATGTCTACGGTCATTGTACGAGGAGATTTATTTTCGTAGATTATAACCGCGTAAATCTTTACAATTTTGAATCGGGCAACGATTACGTATAGACCTTGAAAGTGATTAAAAGCACATGTAGACAGCGTTTCTCTAACGCAATTTTATTGCAGTCATATAGCGTTTTAATGCGCACATTTAAGACTCTTAGGCTTTGATTCGTATACCAATGTTTTTGTTATGTAAAATTTAGTAAAGTTTTAATCTTCCTTAAATCTTGTAAACGATCATAAACAACGTGGGTAATTAAACTATATTTAGACGTTGAAAGCAACATCTATACTAATATTATAAACGCGAAAGTTTGTAAGGATGGATGTTTGTTACTCTTTCACGCAAAAACGACTGAACGGATTTGTATGAAACTTTACAGTAATATAGCTCATACATCAGAATAACACATACGCTACTATTTACCGCGATAACTGACATATACGCGGGGAGCCACTAATAGTATATATCTAAAAGTCAAGTTAATTTAGCAGTTTCAAAATGAATATGAACAATAGTGGACAGCTTGATATCTGATTCCACAAAATTTGCATCAGTTATTTCAAAATATAAACAATAAAATATAGCGATGAAATCAATGAAATTTAATTGCATGTAAGGAAATATAACGATTGATAGCTTCCGTAGTTGGTCGTCAAAATATTTAAAACATCAATTATGACATTATGTGGTAATGATGAAAATTAAACAGCAAAATTGGTGATTCTACTCGGATATTACGGTATATTTAAATGTTTATATTAATTTTAATATTTTTATGGTTTACGTGTTCTTACAGATAGAGGGTGTCATCACCTCTGTTTAATCCCGTGAGTGAGCTGACCAAGGAAGCAAAAAATGCGGGGCTAAAGAACTGCAAAAAGAAGCAAAAATAAAATCACCGTATATCGATATAATACGAAATATTTCGGACATCTAACACACAGCGCCATCTAGTCCTAACCTAAGCAGAGCTTGTGTTATGGGTACTAGACAATTGATAGAAATACATATATCCCTTTTTTGTAAATACATACATATTATACATAGAAAACACCCAAACTCCGAAACAAATATTTCTAGATCATACAAAAATTTGGTCCGACCCGGGAATTGAACCCGAGACCTCATGATCAGCAGTCGCACACGCCAACCGCGAGACCAACGATGCAGTCATCATATAAAAATATAATTTTGCTGATTTTTAGTGGAACCACTTCTATTTAAAGACTCGAATATCAGAGTTGCTATTTTTCTTCATGTTCCAGCTAGAATTATCAAACAATAGGTGCTGCAATTTAAACACTTTGTTACATTTGTTAAAAAATCTGAATTAATGATTACTGCTACATTGGAATGCACTTGGTTTTGAAACATTTTTAATATCCTAGCTATCATTCATATTAAGTGAAAATTTATTCTAGGTTTCATAAACTTTTATAAAACATCAATATTCTAAAAATATTTCCTGCATTTACTTATAAGTTGCATCATTGAAACGTTTATTCTAAAGATTTTTTTGGACAAATAATTACTTTACTAAAATGCATTTATGAGTGAATTAAATTTGCATTGAATTGAATCAGACTTCAGAGGGTCCTCAATGCTTATTAGAAATCTTTATGTGAAAGGTCTTAAGTGTCTTTGAAATCTATTCATTATTATTTGCATATCTACTAGGAACGCGTGCCTTTAGTTTCTTTATTGGTTTTTTACTGTTTTTTTTAATTTAATTCCAATTAATCTTTTTAGTACTGACTTGTGTCGCTTATGTCTTGTCAATGTGCCATATTAAGCAATATACATTTTAAATGCTTTTTCAATTTCTACTTTTTTAATTATTGAATTTTAATTTTTATTATTATTTATCTATTATTATTTTGTATGTATGGGCCTACTAAAGTGAATCTACTCTGCCTGGTGGACACAGAAAGATGCAAAATTTAAGAGTGGTGGTCACAATACTCATTGCGAATGCAAGCAATGCAGCATGGTGACCCACATCATGGCGACCTAGTGATGCTTCTGCATCATTGGGTGTTCAGGTTTACACACCCTAACGAAACACGACAGCACAAATTCTTTCATTTTAGGGCTTCCCGTTCGTGCTGAAATTATCGAGGACCTACTATTTATTTTATTCATTGCACATATTGGACAAAGGCGTAATTAACTTCATAATTGTTGATTTGTGGTAAAATGAATAGTTACATATCTATTGTGCGTTAATAGATAACATAATTATTTGTGTGAATGAATAACCAATTTGCATAAGTTTAGATATTTCAATATAATTTTTCAATTAATTTGAAAAAGAGTTTTATTGTGAGTATTCATGGCAAAACTACAAGCCAAACTTATTCTTAATTTAAATAACGAAATTACTATCTAAAAGGAAACAAAAAGCTTATACCAAAACCATAATAACACACATGAAATGTGCGGGAAGTCTAATCAAAAATCATTCATGTTACGTGTGAACGTTCGGCCCGAACTGGCTCTGACACGTTTCACGACGACCACGGCAATCAAAGTTGTAATTAGCAAACTAGTGAAACAGCAAATTAAACGTCCTTTCATGTGACAAATTTACGTGAATCTAGCAGAAGCTGTATTTTCCGACATTGTTGAGGCTTTATTTTATTCAGTTGTCGCTTATAATTCTGCAGTGAAATGTAGTAATTCTTTTCTTAAAGACTTTTAAGATTAAGGGAGAAGTGTATATGAGGGATATTTATTTTTCTATTGTAAGGGATTCCTTGGAATAGAAGAAGAAATATCCCTTACAATCCCAGATATACATAATTTGTTTGACAGTTTTAATTTGAGAAAGATCAGGTATGAATAAAATCTAATGGCTATAATTAATTAAAAATAAATCTATGTTGTAAAATTATTTGTAGGAATATGTGAAGGACGAAAAAACTTCATCGGTATTAGGTCGACTTTTGATCACTGCTAATTGGAATAGATCTTCACACGGTATTTCAAGTGACATTGCCCATGCGACTCTCTAATCAATACACTGATATCCCATCACTCCTCGTTACATGAAATATAAAATGAACAAGAAAAATGGTACTAGCTTGAAGATTTATTAACTTCGGTAGCTGTTTAATGCCGTATAAAATTCTAGACTGCATAAAGTACACTGAACTAAATCGTACGAAATTAAAATTCTGGACTTCTTTACTACGCTGTTTTTTTTACGTTGTAACACAATGTTATATTGTATTGTTGTTATATTCTAGTGAATTGTACTTTATTTTATTACTTCCTTAGCAACGACAATTTTTTTTTTATGTATGGCGCGCCAAAATGACTCTACTCTGCTTGATGGAAAGCATAAGCAGAATCCAAGAGTGGTGGTCACCATGCTCACTGCGAATGCAGACAATGCAGCATGGCGACCCACACCATGGTGGCCTAGTGATGCTTCTGCATCTTTTAGTCTAGTCAGCAAGTATGAAACTTATTAACTAGATTTTTTGGGCCTCCGGTCTCGCACTCACCAACGAAACACGACACCACGAACGCTGTCATTTTACGTTGATTTTCTGTGCGAGGGTAGTACCGCCCCGGTAGAGCCAGCCCGTTCGTGTTGAAATCAGCGTGGCTCTACTACCTGGTATTATATATGGTAATAATATAGATAGGATAAATGTGCACAATCATAAACACCGATCAGCTTTACAGCGATAGAACGAACTTAGACAATTATGTGATTAATTTATCGAAACCATACTCAAAAGTATAATTACACTATTAGTTAACTTCAGGTCTATACAGTAATCAGTAATTTATTTTTACATAAAGGCTGATTTTTTAAAGGCTATTTATATATTTTTTATTACTTACAACTCAATTCCATTACATACACATACATTTACAATACTTCGATCAAGGTTTTAAAAATTCCTTTTTATTATTTAAAAATTCGTCATGAACTGACTATAAATTGTATGAAGATCTTTAAATGTGTATGTATGTTAACTGACTGACTGATTACTCAGTCACTTAAAAACCTACGTAAGGTACTTCTTAAGGTAAGATATTCTCATTACTTTAAAATCATTTAAAATATGTACAATACGAATGTTTTGTAATTATATTTTTGAATGAAAAACATTTATAATTTTGGCTCATCTGAAATTCAAACTTGCGTACAGCTTTAACAAATAACTTTACAACAATTTAATACATCCGCTCTCTCTAACTGTAACACCAACGGACTTTGCTTAATATATAATTTCAAGACTGCACAGCTGTATCAAATTAATAACAAAAGAAAACTAGAACAGTACACAACTATTTCAACCTATTTATTTGATTCCCACGTCTCTAAAGATGATTAAGGAGCCTTGTGTTTTGAAAAGACTAAAAGCTCTTAACAAGTTCAGCGCGAAATACAACTTATTAAATTGATACTATAAATTGTCGCTTGTCAGACGGTATAACGTACTCATACTTCATGAAAACTAACTTCAGTATAAAATATTGATATTATAATATGCTAGATAATGCATTTTTACTGGAAATTTTGCGAAGAAGTATGCATGGTGAGGTTTAAAATGTTTACTTGTCAATGTTATGTCTGGTCTATTGCCTGTCAGTTGAGTGTTGACGGTTTTAAATTTATCATTTAATTTCATCGGCCAGTATAAGTCGAAAATGTCATTTTCTACAGATGAGATGTTTTCGAGCATACACTCTTTCTTTTATTGAAGTATATATAACCTAGCAATTAGTTATTGCTTAAAATAAAAGTAGAATCTATTTTGAAAAAAAAACATGATTGAAGTCGTAATACATATGCCTGTTTTCTAGAAATCAATTATGACTGTGTATTAGTTAGAAAACGGATTGACGCTTCTCGTGGCCAGCCCCCCTAGCCAAGTTGCAAGCGTTCTTCTTTCTGCAATCGTTAACGCCTAAATTTTCGTGTGACATTGGTTAATCTTAGACAAAGTAATCTTAGACAAAGTATTAGCCAATGAAACGTGAGAATTAAGGCGTTAACTATTGCAGAAAGAAGAACGCTTGCAACTTGGCTAGGGGGGCTGGCCTTATTCTAACAAATAGAATTAGCATTGCCATTCGACGTGGCAATGCTGCCAGTATTTTAAGAATGTCACCAGTAGGCGATGATGTGGAGGAATGTTTTGACGCTTGTATGTAAATATTGTTCATATTTTCATTGATTTTCCAAATAATAATTTGTTTTCATTCACGTAAAGACATATTAGGGACGTCGCTACAAGCTAATTATCGACACCGGGAAAGTTGGGAGTTAAAGATAAAAAATATATATATACTACCACATTATATTTACAAGTTAATTTTTTTTTACAACTTCTGGATGAATCATAATCTTTTAGAAATACAGGATTCATATTTTCAGTATGTACAATGTTGGCCAGAAACTTTATTGGTAAAGTTTTTAGTTATTACCGATAAAACAGTTTGAAGCTCTATTATGGAAATAAATTTTCAGAAATAGTATTTGACCACACGAGTTTCGATCAACTCATGCGGTCAAACAATAATGCGGTGTCGAAAATTGGAAATTGGAATTCATCCTACTTCATGGAGCGATGGCGTATTAGTCATTTTAGTCTCGAGTTTTGTGTTGCGGTAAGCTATTTAACGGTTAATTGAACTTTGAACATTAATCGGTACATTCGGTACACAGTAGCTTTATGGCTGGAAAACTAATTACCATGTATTGTAGGTTTCCAGACTAATGGAGTGGTTTACTAGTTTTCACAGAAATGCAATACTTACCAATTATCTATACATGAAGCAAAAACTTTTCACACCATTATACAAAAATATACGAACGAATAAATATGAAATTTGGCACAGTTAAAGTTTATATAAAGGTGAAGTGCATAAAGCTAAAACAAAATGAATAATGATCAAATTTCGACTACTGGGTGACCACTAGTTTATTTAAATACTTTTCAGTTTCCATGTTACTAATTTCAATTATATTTTTTATTTTTGACAGAAAATATCGAATGTCAGAACAACCTACATGTTCACTTTTAGTTATCACGTGTGCTTTGGTTTTAAAGCACTGTAATTTTAAACGCTATTGATTACGAGTATTTTAATATTCGACGATCAAAGCAAGTGGCGTGCGTGCCATTGAGAAGCCCTATGTTCAGCAGTGTACTGCAATGGGTTGATAATGATTTCATCATATTTTCAAAAGTAATTTTCAAAGCATATCATCTCAAATAAATGATATTCAGAAGATTAATAGTAGCAAAAGACTAAACTTATTTATCTTCCTCCTAATGTCTTTTGCTGTTTTGGAATAAACAACATTAGGGTATTATTATTCCTTAATCAGAAAGGTTACCTCGCATTTGGTCTGTAACTGAAGACCTTTTTAACCGACTTCCAAAAGGAGGAGGTTCTCAATTTCATCGGTATTTTTTTTTTTTTTTTTATGTATGTACATTGATTACTCCGTCAATTGTGGACCGATTTTGAAAATTCTTTTTGTATTCGAAAGGGTATGCTCCCCATGTGGTCCCATGGCCACCATGTCAGGATCTGATGACGGGATCCCAAGGAAATCGAAAGAAACCCTCAAATTTACGTGAGCGCCTGCAATGAAGTTAAGAGCAATTGTCTGCATGCCTTCATATTCTGTAGACATCGTTAAATTTTAAATGAAATGATGATGAGAGACTTGAAAAAGACTAAAAAGCGAAAAAAAAACTTCGTTTAAAAAAACCGACTTCAAAAACTAAAAAGTATAAAAACTTGTTCACCTCGGCTTCCCAAAGGTAGTGTACAATCGCGAGCAAAAAAAAAAAAATCCGATTACCTTTTTTTCATACAAACCTTCTCCTAAGAATAACAAACACATAAAAACTATACTAGTATGTAGAGGAAATGGTGTGATGCCTCTCTAGCACAAGAGGAGAATACTCCGACGGTCAATGTTGAGAAGTTCAATATATGCTAATCCACACGAGAATTTCCATATCGTCATACAGGATTAGCAGTTACAGCAGTTGTTCGGTATGTGGAAATCACTTCGTCATATCTATTGGCGGTAGTAGTAGTCACATCTTATCAGGTGGCCCTAAAATAACAATAACGTTTTCAATATTCAAGTTATGAAATGAAACCTATTAACCTTATAATTACTTTGAAATTGGAAAATGTTTATGAACACGCTACTGGTATGTACATACTGTTCCGAGAAACTGTTTGAACCAGTTACAAAGTAATTACTGTAGTCATTTTCAAAGTAAATATGATTTTGTGAAATTTGAAAACTTTGGAAGCATATAAGAGTACAATAAATCATATTATTATTATTTAGGAAAATATCAATACTGTATAGTGACGGATTAAGAAACCCGTGTGCGTTGTAAGGGACAGTGTACAATAGAGCAAACTAAATAGGGCAATATCACTGCAAAGAGAAGAAAACCTTGAAACAGACCTTATACCAATCCTGGATAGTGCGGTATAGCAGGTCAAACCTCCTTTGTATGGAGATGTTTATGTTCATCAGTGTATAATTCAAGGCCATTCTTGATGAAATCTTGTCTAGATAAACACATTTTAAATAGTGAGAGGCTCGTGGCTCAGTGGTAAAGGTGTAGATTAACACATTGCAAAGTTATGCAATCTTAGACAGATGAGTTCACGGTGAAAATCCTTAATGTATTGACTGCCTCGGTGGCGCAGTGGTAGAATATGCGACTGATGCTTGGTCTCGGGTTCAATTCCCGATTCGGACCAAATGTTTGTATGATCGGCAAATATTTGTTTCGAAGTTTGATGTTTTCTATATACATATAATATGGATGTATTTACACAAAAAAGTATACATGTATGTATATCAGTTGTCTAGTACCCAAAACACAAGCTCTGCTAGCTTGGCTTGTGGTGTGTTAAATGTCCGAAATATATATTTTTTATAAAATATTAGCTGTGCCCGCTACTTCATACACGTGACATTTGGATTTACAAGGTTTTTTTTTAAATTTTTCACTGTTCAAACCTTCCCTGGACTACGACAAACATTTCAAAACCAAAATCAGCCAAATCGGCTCAGCCGTTCTCGACTTTTAGCGAGACAAACGAATAGCAATTGATTTTTATATATAAGAAGATATATTATTTGTGTGGCTTGTCCCTTTATGGCTCGGTATGCACGCCAAGCTGTAATCCATTCCGGTTGCGGTACAAATATCTTTGCCAATCGTTACGTAGTTGAATCCCCCAAAATCCCTAAATAGTCCTAAACAGGATTTCGTTATCGCTTAGTACTTAGGTTACAGAGTAAAGATTAACGTAGTACTTTAGAAAATTTTACATATAATTTGCCAGCCGTATAGAACACAACATAGTGCCCTTTCGCCTGAAAAAAAATGTTGAATTGATTGACAAAGTCTGTATTTCCAAAAACTATTAGTACCATTCACGTTAGTGATTGCTTCTACAGCATTCCATATTTAAAAATTAAAATCTGAAATTAACCCCTAATTTCTATTCTCCACCACAAATATGGAGTACTGAACAGGACTGAGGTAATTGTTTTATAACCTACTAGCTTTTGCGAGCGGCTCCGACCGCGTTTTTGTCGGTTATCGCAGGAAATAGTAGCCTATGTTCTTCCTCAAGAATCAAGGTATCTCCATGACAAATTTCGTTAAATCGGTGCAGCGGTTTGGCCGTGAAAGCAGGACAGACAGACAGAGTTACTTTCGCATTTTTAATATAGGGTTTGGATCAACCTAGTTTCAAGTTACGTCTTTTCACAAAGGTAAGTACAGTTTTATAAAATTAGAAATAAATTATATCAATTAACTGCATTTTATTTAATAGGAGTGAATTCTTAATTTGAAATTTTAAAAATTATCTTATATTTTCATAAGAGCCATTACGTATCGTAACGTGAGCTCCTTCCTGGCAATCGGTCCAGACGTTACAGAGATTAGCCGTAACAAACAGACAGACAGAGAAAAATAAATATTATTATGTATGTATGTATGTATGTATGTTATTTTTGTATATATTCTGCGTATACATTACATACATATGCATTTAGTAAATAGCGGTTATTTGCTTATTACACACAGACACTCCAATTTTATTTATTTGTATTAATTCATGTTCTGAAGATATTAAGTTTAAAGCTTTTACTGCTTTTAGTATTCGTTCAATATAAGTATTATGGACAACCTTTATAACAAAACAACCACAAAAAACTAACTACTTTTAATAAAAGCAGATAGATGAATTTCACATGAAAATTTACATATATTATGTTAAATATGAGTGATTTTATGATCTACCTCACTCCGCAACCGGTTTTTAAAACAGTGTTTAAATTCACAATAAACACAGAGTAAACGCTGTTGGATACCAAAATATTTTATATTTACGTAAACGCAATAGTTCTATGTTACAATAACATGGCAATATGAAAAGGAACATTAAGATTAAGTAACGCCTACAATACAATCAAAGTGCCGAAGACATTGACTGTGGTTATCCAAACAGTACTAAAATGACCTGTTTTGACAGGTAGACATCTTGGCACACTGACCCTTGGGTCGAACACATCGCTTAATATCTTGCGTATGTTTTCTATTCTATTCACATCTTGACAAGTTACGTCAATATTTACTTACGATTTTTTCTCTTCACCGGTTTACATTACAAAGGAATGAAAGGGAAAAGAAACTCGAATAATAAAACACGATATCATTTAAAAGATCGAGTCATATCCCAACAAAGGGGGAAGATTAAACGGACTACCTATCAAGTTTCAAATAATCCTTTAAAAACAAGACAAAAGAAAGCCATCGTTACACCGACTAGAAACTTTTTCAATATCTGCATCAACAACAATGGCCGACGCCTTTTTTCTCTCTCCACTAGGGAATAAATTTAGTATCAAATTTCTCCCCGGATAACCGTAACAATTTATCTGCCGGCTTAAACAGGATCGAATTTATTCACGAAAGAATGGATACGAATCGGGACTTAGGGAAAATAAAATCAAGTAGTGCACTTTTCTGTTCCGTTGTACCAACATAACGCAACATACGCACACTGTTAGCGATAGTACGGAAATACTCTGTGTGTAACGTCCCATATTCTGGCTCATCTCGTCGGCTCGTGCCGTTTTTGGGCGAAATGGTGTCGTCTACTGTTCGAGCGAAAGTCGATTTTCGTAGTGTGTGGACGCCGCTTTGGAAGGGCGGCCGTCGCGTAAGCTACGGGCCACGTGCACCTCGACTGCTTGCGCTTAGTTCTTCACGAACTGTGTGGGAGGCTAGTCCGCTACATGAATATAATGTTTCTTGGATGTCATGCGCTAAGCGTTCGCCGCGAAAAAGCGTAATTCGCTTGCGCCCAGCAGTGATGCGTGTGTGAGTGTTGTCGCTCCACGTGATTTTGACAGTCGAATCGTTCAGAAAAGCCGGCTAGTTTTTTTCGTCAACAGTACGATGTGCGCGAACTAACGCGACAGGGAAAGTGTTTTTGATAACAGTTTGTGTGATAAACGACCGATATATAGCGATGTTGTAATATCAAAAGGGGCCATTGAGGATGATTATGAAAAAATACTTGGCCCAATTTCAGCCGGCTATGGAGAATTTTCGGTAAGTTTTCAATAAGTTTTTAGAATAAGGAACTTGATTTAATTTCATGTAGAAGTTGATTTGCAAATATTTGTTTCATTTATTTCCTCAGCTATTGAACTAAATAAGGTCAATTGAAGTTCGATGAATAAAACATTGTTTGTGATTACTGGAAGAAATCACATCCATTATTTGAATGTCTAACGACTCGTATCTTAACGACAGCTTATAAATGGTGAAGGAACATTCACTGATATGAAATTTATGTCCCTTTGTAATGCTTCTAGAGGAACATATTTATTGAATATTATTAATCATTTTAAGTTTCGACATTAATTGTGTTGCCATGTCCTTTGGGCTTAAAGGCTCTACATAGGTTGGCCTGCGTCAAATTATTTCATTGTTTATGTATAACGTTACTTCTGCGCATGCTCGTAACTATGTAAACAAACTATATATGAAGCTACGTACATACAGGGTGTAGAGGGTAGATGAATATTAATGGGTTGCTAGGATAGTGTTGCCATTAGAAATTTTGTTCAACGTTAACTTTTTTTTTTTGGAGGAATAATGGCTGACTATTTTTGTATTATGTGTCAGTGTTAGGATGACTAGCTTGTTAGCTGTGAGATCATCTTTTGTCTTATATTAGACTAAGTCTTTGAACCTAGTCGTTGTATTTTTGTAGTTTGTAGATGTTGAGTTTATGCTTTGTCTGGTTTAGATCTTTGTGTATGTGTGTTCTTTACAAATTCATAACAATAGCAAGATTTGTGGAGTAGTGTTTTTAACCGACTGCGAAAGAAGGAGGGTAATGTTTTTCGAGTGTATGTATGCATATTCATTTGGCATGCCCTAGAGCCTAAACGGCTTGTCGTATTTTTATGTGAGTGGTGTCAATAGATTCGTCTTAGTCGTGAGAGTGAAACTAGGTACAACAAAAGTAAAAAAAAATGAACGAATTTAATAAAGATGGCAGATATTGACGCTGTCGGGATTTTTTAAAATTAATAATTCATTACTTGTTTTTAGTTAATTTAGTTTTAGAACAAATAGAAGAGATTGAGTTATGAGTTATTTTGTATTGTATATTTTTCTGTATTTTGAGCTGTAATACAATGTGCCCACGTAATGTTTTTAAAATATAATTATAGTTCTTCCTAAAAAGCGTTTAAATTTATGATATTTTGGTGTTGAGAGACCAAGATATTCAGGGATATAAATCACAAAGGTTTTTTCTATTATTTACAAACACTGAAATTCACACACCTTTTTGCATACTCTTCAAGCTCTTATTCGAGCAGAAACTTGTTGTGTACTTGCTCCTGAAAGTAATTAAAAATAAACAGTTTTTATAAATCGGTGATATCATGATTATCAAGGTCATCACACCCTTTAACAAAATAGTATCCGTTTACAGTGCAGCTTGGCTACAAGGCTATTAATAGATACAGCTATAATAGGCGTTAGTTGTCACCTAACGACAGGTGAATAAAACCCCGCGGTTAACTGTAGCTTTATGTTCATTTTAAACGTATTAAAAGCCAATAGATCTTAGTATAGAATTCTTCACACAGAATATTTCAGAAATTAATACAGAAATATAGTATGTTATTATTGAAATCATAAAATTTGAATTAGTTAAAAAATTGTATAATATCATAATTTATTTGTGTTCAGTGAAAATCTTCCATGTAGTTTTTCATTACAACTTACGTAATTGAACTGCGATCAAAGCAATTATTTAATTATCATTGATGTAAATTCAAACTGATAATACAAGTATTTTTTTTGTATACGTCATAAATCGTAAACCGCAATTTATCGATCAAAGTTACAACGAACTACAAGAACTTCCATATTATGTTACTTGCTGCTACGGAACCCTTCATGCGCGAGTCCGACTCGCACTTGGCCGCTTTTTTATGTAGTCGGGTCATAGCTTTTTAAACTATATTTTTTTCTTTAACATCGAAAAAATCATTTATCCAAGAAAATGAAAGTTCTTCAAAAACTTTCGTTTTTGTATTTTATAAAGAACCTACTTAATACAGAATATAAAAACCAACAAATCTACCGATAATACCATAAATAATGAGGATAACTTTCATTCATTTTCTACTGGCAGTCGATCGACTGGTAGCGGGTTCATTATTTAAACTCTTAACAACTTACACCTGTTACTCACACAGTTTTCACTCCTCATAAAGTAATCCAGAATGATGCATTATTTATATTTTCTTTATACCAGCTTTTGCGTTTATTGTACCAGTTTCAAGAACTTAATCCTAATTAGTAAATTCTATGTTGAAATACTTTCCTTATAATTGGAAATCGTTACATTGATGCGATACTATTCATTTATTTTTCTTTTCTACCTTTTTATAATATCTACACAAATAACTAATAAAATAAGGTCTATCACATACATTTCTAGTCTTTCTAATTTATCTTATAAGATTAACAACAAATTGTTTCGGTATATGACTGCACGATTGGCCTAGTGGTTTAGCGGTCACCTCGCCGTTTCCTACTTCGCTAAGTGTCGTCGGTTCAAATCCCACGTAGGACAAACACTTTGTGTGATCCACAAATTGTTGTTCTGAGTCTGGGTGTTCTTTGTGTCCGTTTCATGTATGTTTGTAAAGTCCCCCGCGACACAGGATTTATTCCTAGTGCGGGAGTTGTCTTTAAAAAAAAAAAAAAAAACATTCTATGCATTATTTATTTTCTGCGAGCCATTTTTTCTAAACCAGGTTTGGCTCGGCTTTCCTAGTAATTCCTAGTCTACTATGATACGACAGGTTGAAGCCTTCAAAAAGTCCGTCAACAATATTTCTGCAGAATTTCGATACCGCTTAGTACTTAACATATGTACATACTAATAGCTTTGATAGCACGTATAGACTCTGCGAACGGTGATAGCATTAGACATTTACCACCTGCAAATATTCTCACGACAGCAATGTTTATGTCTGGTATTACAAAGAGGGTAGTATTAAATAATTCTCCTATTATTGAAGTGGAAACTTCTTAAGCGTCCTTGTGCGCTTTTAAAAAATGTATTGGGATGGGTAAAATATGTTAAACTCGCGTCAAGTAATCTGATGCGTCAGGCCTCAGGACACGTGACCAGACGTAGGACGGCGCGGCGCAAGGCGCTTGCGCCAATACAGCGGCGCAGGAAGCATTGACGACGAGTCAACAAGGAAACAAGGACGTCACTTTCATTAAAAATATTATTGTTTTTCTTAGCGAAAATGTAATTAAGATAATAATAAATCCGTTTTGTATGTTTAGTATATTTGTAAAATAAATAAGCGTTTAAACTATGTAAACTGAACAAAGTGCATCGATTAATGAAAAAAGTGACAAAGAATATAATAACAATGAAAGAAAATAAGTGAGAACTTTATAAAAATACTATATGAAAACCCGGCTTCGCTCGGGTAATTTGTTTATACTGTATAGCATTAACCTATATTTTTATAACAGCGCATTTTATTTAAAGAGCAAAGAGGTTCATTTCAGGTGAGCTTAAACAACAGTTTGTTAATCTTATATATAAAATTCTCGTGTCACAATGTTAGTTACCATACTCCTCTGAAACGGCTGGACCAATTTTTATGAAATTCGGTGTGCATATCGGGTAGGTCTGACTGATAGCCAACATCTATTTTTGATACCCCAATTTTTTTTATGGCAAAACAACGTTTGCCGGATCAGCTGGTTTGATATAAAAAGAATGAAATACACTTCGATTCCTTTTTATTGTGGTGTCATATCGCCAGATCAGGGTAAAACTGGATTACAGATATAGTAAAATTACTCCAGAATGCTAAACATTGAACGCTATGCAAGTTTTTTCTACCTGATTATACTTACGTTCCACGGTTGTACTAAAATCACCAGGGGGCAAAAAGTGGTTGATGACAGGTTATACTCGCGATATGACGAAGACTGTTCAGTATTTAAAATAAAACTTAAAAAATTAAACTCGCATCTGATTACTTGCATGTAAAAATGATGATATGATAAGGCTTTACGATTTGAAAACATTGAAATAATGAAGTGCAAATTGAAACAGTTTTATTTTGTTTTATTTTTCCTCTTATGAAGTACTGATTATTTTAATAAGTTCATTGTTAAATATGTTGTTAAGAATCACGTGATAAGGTTGCATTATAAGTTTTAGCTTATCATTTTCCCTAAGAGGTACCAACATAATATTTTATTTAAACTTTAATACTTGCATCATAATAAAATATGATCAATACTATGAAAACAAGTGCGTTAATTCAAAAACCATAAAATCATTATAATATGATGTTCATAAAGTAAATGCCTTTGTGCAACACTATTTTATGTATCCCACTTTTTTTTTAAATTAAATATAAAAATATAAATTGAATGTTCCTCTTTCTCCGAGCCTTTTACCGGAATATGTTAGAGTCGGCTTTAAGTCTACTAAGATACGGCTCAACTCCCATTTTTACATGCAGCAATTTTCTTTATACCTGTACAACATACTTATATCTATTATACATATAATTCTCGTGTCAAGTTGTTGCTAACGATGAACTTCGAAACTACATAACCGATTTTCAGGATTTTTTTATATACCTGTGTTTTACTGACGTGTTTAGGATTGATCTAAGCGTGATGTTACCTATCCTTAGTTAACATCATCGTTTCAACATTAATCGTGTCCAAGAATTGTAGAATTTCCGTATAATTCATGCACTGATACTTACTGCAACACATAACAAAATCAATAAATCTTAAATTTATGACATACTAGTTATTGCCCGCGGCTCCGCCCGCGTATATATCAGTAATCGCGGCAAATAGTAGCCTATGTGTTATTCTGATGTATAAGTTAAATTACTGTAAAGTTTCATCTAAATCCGTTCAGTAGTTTTTGCGTGAAAGAGTAACAAACATCCATCTTCCATCCATCCAATATGATATATATATATATATTATATCATAGATTATAAGTTAACCTATTAAAATATGTTATAGTACGACTTCTAATGTTACAAAAGCTATATTAACAAGAAGATAAGAAAGCGCTCTAAATTTTAGTGTAACTGAATATTAGATTTGAGAGATGAATAAAATAAATCAATATTTTACTACATATCAAATCTGTTTCTCTGTTTCTGTGACCTTGGGCGATTATCTTCACAGAATAAAACAAAAATATATGAAACGATGCCACGGTGTAGCGTTTTGAAAATCTATATAATAACACTAGAAGCAAAAACTTTTACGAAAATTATGTGAACAGAGGAATATGAAAATTAGCATAACTAAAGTAGATATGGAGAAGGATTGCAGAAAGCTAAAAAAACATCAAATATATTAAATTAATTACGGCCGAATTGTAACCACTGTGCGACCACTAGTTATTTATAATACTAGCTGTTGCCCGCGGCTCCACTCGCGTGTATGTCGGTTATCGCTGCAAATAGTAGCCTATGTGTTGTTCTGATGTAGGTATAAGCTATATTACTGTAAAGTTTCATCCAAATTTGTTCAGTAGTTTTTGCGTGAAGAAGTAACAACCATACACACGAACCACGCAAGAACTCAATCATGCTCGTTTCCTATTGGTCTAAGCGTTTGTTGCCTTCTCTTAGGCACGCTAGCAAAACGCTCATTTTAAAAAACCTTAAAATCAGATAGATAGTTTCGGTGTGAACTTAACCAACAACGTGGCACGAGAAATATATAGGTATATAACCAGCTGTTGCCCGCGGCTCCGCCCGAGTGTATGTCGATAAATGTAGAACCGCTCGACCGATTTTGTGCAAACTTCACATAAAACATCAACTAAATATTCCGAACAAAGCCTAAACATTTGGTTTGAATAGGTGAGCCCGTTCTTGAGTTATAAAATTACAACGATTAGTGGCATTGATTTTTATATATATTGACTAGCTGCGTCCTTCAAATAGAATAAATTTTCTTAGTTTTTGCAACATTTTCAATTGCTGCTCAGATCCTATTGATCGTAGCGTGATGTTATATAGCTTGAAACCGTGCTCGATAAATGAGATATCCAACTTAAAGAAGAAATTAGTTGAACAATTCACGATTGGTGCTGTGATAAAGGGATATTTTTCTTTGAATATCAAAAAAATATTGTATCTATATAAAAATGAATCGTAGAAATGTATGTACGCGCATAACTTCCGATCGGCTGCTCCAAATTAAATAATATTTTTTTATGTGTTCGTTATTATTAGGACAAGGTTTGTGTACAACAAAAATTTAAAGATAACGAGTTTATTTTTTGTCCGCGACTGTACACTGCTTGTGGGAAGCTGAGGCAGATATATAAAATATGGCAATACGAAGTTTGCCGGGTCAGCTAGTTTTATATAATTAAAACTTAACTAATTACATTACTGCTAACACCCAACTGAATTACATTAATTAAAAAACAGGAATAGTTTATTCGTTTGCCTAAATAAGAAAAAAAATCTAATAATAGATATGATCCCACATTTGCTTCCGGCTATTGACCTTTTCTTGACTATTATATTGTACTACATGATTGGCGCTGATAGAATACGATATTTAAACGAGAGTCAACAAAGTCATATTACTCATGCATAATGTATGGCGCCAATATGAGCCCTATAAATCATTACACAAGAATCTCTGTTAAGACCAAATTAAGAAATCAATTTAAACTTTGATCAACTTTTATGTTATCTTCAAAACTTTCTTTAATCACCTGTGTTTGTTTATCTACACCTCGGACATCAAAGTCAAGTTTAAAGTATTTAACAGCCATTAATCGGCAATCTGTGAACGTCGAATACACCTTCTTTATTTCTTTAATGATATACAAATCATACATCTTGTCCAAAGACTAATTAACACTTAAAGATTTACATTATCTTTATAGTCTGTTTTTTTTTTGTATCATGGAAATCAATAAAATCGCTCTTGAAGCTGCTGCAGACTCAATACCGTTTCTCCATCCAAGACTTCTTGTATATCACAATTATTTTCATTATCGATACCTTTCTTCTTTTTTTATAATGGTAATAACGATATTTCCCGTTTATCCTGCAGACAACAATAGCTTAACAAACAACAATTTCTAGGATTAAAGATATTCTATTAAAAAAAAACTAGCTGACTCGGCGAACTTCGTACCGCAATATTTATATATCTGTCTCAACTTCCCATAGGCAGTGTACAGTCACAGACAAAAAAAGACTTTTTCGGTGTCTTTAATTTTTTTTTGTACACAAACCTTGTCCTAACAATAACGAACACATAAAAAAGAATTATTTAATTTGGTGCAGCCGATCGGAAGTTATGCGCGTACACACATTTCGACGATTCATTATATATATATATAGATAGATAAAAGGAGAAGTTGTAATGTTTACTCACAAACCAACTGGCTACTAACGAGATCAAATGAAGAAGCCAATGAACGAAATTATTGAACGTTATAATTCAGACTTGAAAAGTAAAAGCACCAGATCGTTTCATTGTATTCTATTTTGGTATTGTTGAACTTGATGTACAATGCACTTGAGAGTGCATATTCTAAATGCTCCTGAATTTACATGGTGAAGGAATATGCATAAATTTATGTAATGGCTCCTTACCGTTTCTTTAAATGATGTTTCGAGAAATGGTTGAAAACTTGAGAATTGAAATATTCAAGAAAATATAGATAGGTATTTAAACACATTCAAAAAAGAAACTACGCAAGCCAAGAGAATGTGAAAGCCAATTTTAGCAATGTTAAAAAGTGAATTCTTGAACTCTTATTACAACGAGGCGACTTAAATTTCAAGCAGAGTTTTTTTTTCGTTACAATATCTAGAAAAAACTATAAATTTATTGCAATTAGTTGAAATTGCTGTGAAATATTATTGTCAGAAACCTTTTGAACATCTTAATTGCATAATAATGTCGCCATACTAAAAATTGTAACCATGTACATACAAAATATTGTAACATTTTATTACATCTCTTGCAAGAATCTGTTACTTCACCATTTTATATGTATGACAGTGTCATGCCAATATGATGGATATAAAATTTATAAGTATGCCTAATTGGTCGTATTTAGCTGTAAAATGCGTGCTTCGCTTCCTACACAGTCTCTTTTATGGGCATTTTATATTTTCTTTTCTTATTTAGTATTGTATACATTTTGATAGTATTATAGTTACACCAGCTGACCTACGCAACTTCTTACTTCTTCTAATTAAGCGTGATGTTAACTATCTTATCTTAGGCATGTCAACAAAACACACACGCCAAAAAAACGTGAAAGCGGTTAGATAGTTTCAGAGTTCATCCTGAATAACTGGCTATTTCGAACTATCAGATTAATTCGAATGTAAAGTACATATCTAATTATACGATTGAATTAGTCTGCTGTTAGCTCATCCAAATAATTACAAGTTTAACAAAAAAAAAACCGACTTAAATCTGGACCAAATTTAAATGGGACCATTCGGAAAGCACCAGCTTTCAAATAAAAAAAGAATCATCAAAATCGGTTCACCCAGTCCAAAGTTATGAGGTAACAAACATAAAACCTCCTTTTTGAAGTCGGTTGAAAAGTATGCTTTGGCCATTTAATTTTGTTTCAGACCGGAATGATGCTACAGAGTTATAGAAAACCGATACTAAATCAATTTTTACGTTACTTTCCATCGAAATTTTTGAAGTCTCTAACCTTCCCTCTGATAATCCAGACGGTGGCCCAAAAAGGGCGTTGATGCAAGTGTGACTTAGACGTGTCCGAAAATAATTATGTACTATCAAGTACTTCTACCTAAAAGTGATGCAGAAGCATCACTAGGCCGCCATGGTGTGGGTCACCATGCTGCATTGTTGCATTGTCTGCATTCACAATGAGTATGGTAACCACCACTCTTGGATTCTGCTTATGCTTTCCATCAGGCAGAGTAAAGTCATTTTGCAGGGCCATACATAAAAAAAAAATTAAACTAATAAGTCCATCAGTCTAGTAGTAAAACAGTTTAAATTAATTTTAATTTTGTTCCTACTAGTCCTTTACTAATTAGGAAACCCTTATAAAGTATGGAACGAATTAGTTCCTCTCGTCCCATTTGTTGCACTCATTTAAGTTTTATCGGTTACATTCTGTTGCGAGTTGCGACTGATAAACTAAAACTGGGTTTGGAGCGCCAGCTGTTATCGGCAGTAGCTATAAAGTCGCATTACTTCATTATAATGAAGAACTTAGTGTTGTAGATTATTGTGTTGTCTTGTTGTTTCGTATCTTGAGTAGTACTTACACTTTGGAATACAGATTATTAGTTTCCTGTTATTCTTATGCGGAATTACTCAGTTTTTTTTTGTATTTATTTTTTTGAGTTCTAACTAATGTCTAAAGGCCCGTATTCACTTTGTATAGTGCGAGTGCAGGTGCGTAGTGCGTAGTGGGTGATCGGCGATTGGTGGAAAGTACGTGTGGACCACGAATTCGCCATCCACGCGTATTTTCTACCAATCATTGATCACCTCACTTCACACCTGCACTCGCACTATACAAAGTGAATACAGGCCTTTAGTTGAAACTCTAATACATCAAACCTATCTAATAGGGTTGCCTGTAAAAATTGCCTCCGAGCAATAAGGCCGCCACTTATACTTACCTATACTTTGTCCATTCGTTTATTTTCTTTTTGACAGCTCACGCCTATAAATTACCTTATTTTTTTCGGAATTATGTACTATAGTAATGTCTTACTTTATTGACGGTGACGGTACTTTAGTGAAGTGGTCTATGCATAACAAACAATCACAGACTATAAAACAGTACTTGAAATACGATAAATCGATCATAATGATAAAAATAATTTGACTTCATGTAAGTATTTTTTCTGTAAATTTAATAAAAAAAGGAAATAAAAATAGTATCTATGACTCCAAGATTGAATTTTTGCAAGGAATCAAGTCGAAATCTTGGAATTTAGGATCAAACCAAGAGTAAAGAACAATAACTCTGTTCATTCATCTTATTTACAGATTTATTATTTATATTTTTGTTTATAAACACATAATAATAAAACTAATAAAGGAATAATTTATATTTCAACAAAAAATATTTAATTAAATCGATTGAAAGTTCTTCATAAATAAAATCGCTATTCGTTTCAAATCGAATCGGTAATAGGTGACGGCGTCACTAATTTCAAAATTTCTTGAACTGTCAAAAAGAAAATAAAGAAATGGACAGAGTATAGTTTTAAGTTAATCTTACAAGATTAACTTAAAACTATACTCTGTCCATTTCTTTGTTTTCTTTCTTCTTCAATCTGTTGTATAATAAAGATATTTATTATTATATCTATAGAACACAGTATCTTGAGGAATAAAAACAGTTGTTTTATTCGTAAGGGAACGATAGTATTTGTATTATCAAAAAATACAAAAAAGTGTTAAAAAGATAATACTGAATAGTAAAGACGTGAACAGGCCGCCGCATTCTCTTAATTTAACTCATGAGAGACTCGTCATATCAGTCTCATACAAAACAGGTCGTGTGACGTGCACTACTGTTCTCGCATAATATAAGCGCAAGCGCATAGCCAGACGATGACATTGGATACGTAGTAAGAATAAAGAACAGTGTAATGATTAATTTCTCATTACACCCGTTCAGGTAGTAAATAATATCGTCGCTTGAAAGGTGAATGCAGTTAAGCTACTTTTGTTAGGTATATAGATTCTTGGTATTGGCATTTTTTCTCTTTGGATTCTCTATCAAAACTTTAGCAGGTTGTCTAGTATTTATTGATAATGTTTTAAGTGTAGTGACGTTTAAACAAAGTTTTAAGTTGACTTTTACATTAGTTGTTCTAGAAATCTATTTTATAAATATTTTGGCTCGAGTCTAATATGAATGCCAAAGTGTCATAGAAAACCAAGTTACGTTGCTTATGTTGCTTTTTATCAACATACTCTATTCGTTCCCCCTTTTTAGGGTTCCATGCCAAAGGCAAATAACGGAACCCTTATAGATTCGTCATGTCTGTCTGTCTGTCCATCTGTCTGTCTGTCCGTCTGTCTGTCTGTCTGTCTGTCTGTCCGTCCGTCCGTATGTCACAGCCAGTTTTTTCGAAACTATATGAACTATAATGTTGAAACTTGGTAAGTAGATGTATTCTGTGAACCGCATTAAGATTTTCCCAAAAAAATAGAAAAAAAAATTTGGGGGTCCCCATACTTAGAACTGAAACTCAAATATTTTTTTTCATTAATCCCATACGTGTGGGGTATCTATCGATAGGTCTTCAAAAGTGATATTGAGGTTTCTAACATCATTTTTTTCTAAACTGAATAGTTTGCGCGAGAGACACTTCCAAAGTGGTAAAATGTGTGTCCCCCCACCCCCCCCCCCCTGTAACTTCTAAAATAAGAGAATGATAAACTAAAAAAAATATATGATGTACATTACCATGCAAACTTCCACCGAAAATTGGTTTGAACGAAATCTAGTAAGTAGTTTTTTTAATACGTCATAAATCGTAAACTGCAATTTACCTTGTATTTTTATCTCTTAAGTTTTTTAACACGTGTGCTTATGCTATTTATTAAATTTTATTTGAATCGAAGGCCACTTTTCCCATTATTATCTGATAAAGTATTGTTTCTTTGAAATGATTTTTTTTTTATTTGCATAGAACATAGGTTAGTTACCTACCAGGTGTAACATTGGTAGTTTTTGATCATACCATATTGTGCCTTGTTTTGGCATGCACATATTTATAAAGTGACATTATGACCTAAAAATATTAGTGATTCTCTTTTCATTGTCTCCCTATTGTTTAGGATGAGCGACATTGATTCCTAAGTTCCAAATCATTTACTGTATTAGTGTAGGTGTTCAATCCTCTCGCCAATGCAGCGTTCATCTTGGGAAATTTGCAATGTCTTGGGGCCCATGAGTAAGGCATTCAATCGCTATGCTAGTTTACTGGAGAGAGCATTAAACTTCACGGCGTTTCACAGTGTTCTTATTCTAAACTAATGTAATATCAAGCACTTACTGGAGATGTGTGGATTCCTTGATATCGGCGCAAGGGATCCCTTGGTATTCTCTCTTGGTATTCTCTCTGCGTCGTCACACATTCATAAACTCCTCAGTTGCTGTGCAGGCTCCCACGTATTATAATTATAACACACCTGTTTTAACTGTACGGATCGCGCCTAATTGACGTGACTACTAAAACTCGCGAGTCCAAACCAGTCCAATCTTAACGGTAACCAACGAAACACCGAATTGGATGGACAACAGCTAAATTTTCATTTAAACGGCAATCCCGACGAACCCTGTTCGACCGTTTTTACAAAGCCTCTCGTTAGTTCTATCTTGTCACTTCAAAACGTCAAACAAGAAAAATGACAATCAAAAATGTTGCCATTATAATGACGTTCAATTTCTAACAGTAGGTATAAATAATAAATAATCATTTCGGACATCTTACACGCAACGCCATCTAGTCCCAAGCTAAGCAGAGCTTGTGTTATGGATACTAGACAACTGATATAAATACATATAAATATATTTTTTGTAAATGCATACATATTATAGAAATAAAACACCCAAACTCCGATACAAATATTTGCAGATCATACAAACATTTGGTCCGACCCGGGAATCGAACCCGAGACCTCTAGCACGGCAGTCGCATACGCTACCACTGCGCCACAGAGACAGTCAATGTCACCAAAGCCACATAAATTTAATGATTTTTATATGATAATAAACTTAAATAAAATCCGCTTCTTTTAAGTATTTTCGCTCTTCTGGATTATATAATTTAGTTGTGCTTTTCGATTTTATTTGTAAAAGGTAAATGTTACTTATTTTATCTCCTTACTATCTTGGTGTTTGAAGAATCAAGGTGGTCCTCAAGTAAATACCTAGCCGACCTGTTTGCAAGTGATTACCGGTGTTTGTAAACACTTGATAATCGTCCTGCTTAACTTAACTTTTATAAATGAACTCGACTGAACCTACTTGTAACAAGTATTGATGTACCTATATAGCAATTACTTTTTTAAATTGAAAACTTCTATAGCCGCGTTGAGCACTTTTTGGTGGGAGAAAATGTCTTATGAGTTCGTGTCAAGGACATGCTTATGTTTGATGTTGATAATTTTAATTTAAACATTATGAAATTACTGATTTTACACATTAATTTTACAAATAACACTCTAAGTTATAAGTTTTTACTTCTATCGGCAGTCCTTATGATTTTTAATGCAAATCCCCTATTAGGAATACTCCTATATCGCGGGGGACTTTTTAAACATACATGAAATGATCACAAATAACATTCACATTTAGAACAATAATTTGCTGATCACACAAAGTGTTGTCCTATGTGTGGTTTGAAACTTTGAACCTACAACACTGAGCGCAGTAGAAAGCGGCGAACTACTTAACCAACTACTTCATTCGTGTAATCATATTAGAAGACAAGTCATTAAAATATAATTAAGTACACTAAAAGATACGCACTAACCATGAAACCCAAAATTTACCGTAGCAATAAATATACATAAAATATTATAACTAATAGCAATTAACGCTCTTCCATCCCTATTTTAAATAGTGTCGTGGGCAAAAGTTTACTAGAAATCAAATTTAACGGTTTTCCAAGCGCGACATGCGCCCGCGCAATTCCAATAAAAGCATGCTAATGATTTTACGCCTACAATACGTGACACATGCCGACGTGAACATCATAAAAATTTGTGTAAATAACGTGTAAATGCTAACCAGAAAAAGTATTTGTATGTTAAATAAATGAAAATCATCTGTTACTTGAAATTTCATAAATTGTAATACTGCTATGGATATGGTAATACATTCTGAATGTCATACATCTACAAACATTTTATTATGTACTTCAAAACATCGATAAGTGAGTGACTTCACAACAAATAAAATAATCGTGTTTTATTTGTATTTTTATATAGCTAAATAATACATATTTTATATTTACACTCTACAAAATATGTCGGAAACATTTAAATAAGGAAACATTTTTTTCTTTTTCCTTACTACTATTTTATTTTATACTAGCTGACCCGGCGAACTTTGTACCGCCATATTTACATATCTGTCTCAGCTTCCCACAGGCAGTGTACAGTCGCGGCCAAAAAAAAAGACTTTTCCCGTTATATTTTTTTTTTCTTTCTAGCAAAAAAATAATAAAGGAAATCGGATTGTGATTCGATCGAATGTGTTATTGAATTAAACCTAATTACAACTAAGTACATATTTTGACTTTCATCCCCTCTCTCCAAGAAACCGTGCTGAATTTCGGGATAAAAAATATCCCATGTCCTACCTCGTAGTATGAACTCAAATCATGCGAAGTTTCATTTGAATCCATTCAGTAGTTTCAGCGTGATGCGCGGCCAAGATACAGACAGACAGACAGACAAAAATGAAAAAAAAAAATGTTTTGGCTTCAGTATCGGTTATAGAGGCCTCCAAAAAAAATGTTCTAAGTATCTTTAATGTACAGAATTGGACCTGTTACATTTTTATTATAAGTATAGATTACTAAAACTTTTAGTCATATTCTCATTTCCTAAGTTCATCCATCTTTTTTTCGGCGTTCTCTATCCTTGTAGTATGTTATATCATGTAAAAATGACATGTATTGTATGGAAGTTCAACTTATTACTTACTTACTTTCATTATCATTAATTCATTATCATTATCTAAAACTTTTTTCATCATATTTTTTTGTATCTCTTCACACGACAGTAATACACACTATACACAGTCCACGTTAATAAAATGTTTGTATGGAATACTAATCAAAGAAATTCCATTGGCTAAATATTTTCTTCAATGAAGTACGACCCTATAATCGATGTATAAAATATGAGTTTAAGTATGTAAGAAGGTCAATTTTAACATAAAACGATAGAAATTGGTTACGAAATCAAGTTGAAAATTACTATTGAGCATGGTCTTCCCAAGATTGTAAAGCTTTACTGTTATGTACTTAAAATTCACGTTACACGACTTTATTATGACGTGATTGGGTAAACGTGGGTAGGATGAAAATGAAGGCTTATGCTCGCAGAGTCATTTAACAAGACACACTTATTTTTACTTCAGTATTACATACGTCGTATCGCATTACCGAGATCGTAATCTTAGATGAATGAAACCACCATTCTTAACTATGCATGTGACAAGAACTAAACTCATTGGTTGAAATTATTATCTCAGGTTGGGAAAGAACACCTTAAGTATTTTATACTTCTGCTGATAGGCAAGGACAGAGATAAAAGGGAAAAATAGGAAAAAATTATTATCAAACAATTATTATGCTTAGCTCGGAATTGCTATGACATGCATGTGACAAGAACTAAAACTTTTTGGTTGAAATTATTATCTCAGGTTGGGAAAGAACTCCTTAAGTATTTTATACTTCTGCTGATAGGCAAGGACAGAGATAAAAGGGAAAAATAGGAAAAAGTGATTATCAAACAATTATTTTTCTTAGCTCGGAATTGCACCTATGACATCTGGCTAGTAGTCATGACCACTAAACACTAAACTTAACTAAAAAAAGATTTCCAGTAATCTAAGTTTAACTTTGAGTGTTTAAGTTCCCTTGAGGTATTTCTTAAAGAAGAAAGTATGGTTCATGACATATTCAGAATAATGTGACTGCCTCTATGACGCAGTGGCAGCGTATGCGACTGTTGTGCTTGAGGTCTCGGGTTCGATTCCCGGGTCGGACCTAATGTTTGTATGATCTGCAAATATTTGTTTCGGAGTTTGGGTGTTTTCTATGTATACTATGTATGTATTTACAAAAAAAAGTAAATAAGTATTTATATCAGTTGTCTACTACCCATAACACAACCTCTGCTTAGCTTGGGACTAGATGGCGTTATGTGTTAGATGTCCAAAATAAAAATAAAAAACTGAAACCTTTATCAATGTATCGAGGCATGCATAGGTACCCCCAAAGTGTACTACTAAAGTGTATTTTTCGGTAAATGCATAATCTCAGTGCATCTAAAACGAGTATTCATTACACTACTTTTAGGAAATTAAACCTTTATAGCCTTAGCGTAGTCGGTTTAAATTAATTGTGGGTTATAAAAAAGCTACTCAATAAATATACATCATTATTGGAAGCTTGATCACATTAATTTTATGTAATTATCTAGAAGAGGTTATGATCTCTGTGTGGTGGGTGAAAAGTCTTGTAATCAATATTATATGAAATGGAGAAGGATGGTTTAAAACGCGAAAGTTTCGTCACGCAATCTAAACTAGATAACCTTTATAAATGTAATGTAAAATAATTTTCCTAAAATGTATTATACGGTATTTAGAAAATAATCTACCTTAGTTGGTACAGGTAAAAACATGGTCCAGGTCCTCCTAAAAACAGGACGCCTGAGGTCGGCACTTAAACTTTTTCCTGGTTCTCTTCCCCTCGGGAGCTGCAGATGTAAAGATTTTTTTCACCTCGTCACCAAAAAAGGAAAATGACATAACTCCTAATTTCTGGGTACTAAACGGTTTTAAAGTCTGATATAGTTTTTGTATCATCATTTGTATGTTTGGCAACGTTGCGATTCCATTTCTCATTTCCGAACCAGCCAACTAGTGGGTTTGGCAGAACATTACGAAGCTAGTTTCCCTATTAATAACGTCATTATGACTAAGCGTTATGACCTATCGGTTTACTAAAATAACAGTTACGGAGCCGCAAATATCTGATTACAGCCAAAGTTGAACACACAATTTATTGGTAACGTATTGACAGTATTTATTAATATTTGATTTCGTAATATACCTTCATCATCAAGTGACCATCATATTAATATTTACGAATATAATGTATAGCAGGTTAAAATAAAGTAATAACCAATACTTTATTTCAATCTATACAAATAAATAAAATTGAAATGTCTGTTTGTAATATTAAAATAACCGCTTTTTAACCGACTTCCAAAAGGAGGAGGTTCTCAATTTCATCGGTTTTTTTTTTTTTTTTTTTTTATGTATGTACATTGATTACTCCGTCAATTGTGGACCGATTTTGAAAATTATTTTTGTATTCGAAAGGGTATGCTCCCCATGTGGTCCCATGGCCACCATATCAGGATCTGATGATGGAATCGTCATATTGACACATCAATCGGATCGTATATCATATGCAATCATATGCATTTATTAAAAAAAAAACTTCGTTTAAAAAACCGACTTCAAAAACTGAAAAGTATAAAATAACTTAATTTGTATGTGCTACCTATTCATAGGTTTGAAGTCGGTGCCGAGCCAAAATGTAATAGTAGGTACCGCACTCGCCGCGCGTGACCTTGAGCGGGATAGCTGCTCTTCGCGTAGGACAAAACAACCGAAGCGTCGTGAGGTCGTTGACGTTCGTCTCGAAATATAGCGAGTGTGGTACCTACTATTATATTTGGATTGGCGCCGAATTCAAACCTATGAATAGGTAGCACATACAAATTAAGTTATTTTATACTTTTCAGTTTTTGAAGTCGGTTTTTTAAACGAAGTTTTTTTTTTAATAAATGCATATGATTGCATATGATATACGATACATGTACCAAATTTTTTTTTTGTCTGTCTGTCTGTTTGTTCCGGGTAATCTCTGGAACGGCTGGACCAATTTTGACGGGACTTTCACTGACAGATAGCTGATGATCTAAGGAGTAACTTAGGCTACTTTTTTTAGACTAGCTTCGTCCCGCGGCGCTATCCGCGGTACGTCAATAACCGCGAGTAATACCACGGAATTCAGGTAGTATAGATAATATATATAAAAGTCTTGAGTTTGAAAAAATTTAAAACTTTTACGTTGATTTAACTCAAATCTTATTATTATTATACGATATACCTACAATTCGCTTAAAAGATTTTTTATCTCTTACTAGCTTTTGCCTTTGTCTTCGCTCGCGTGTTTGTCGGTTATCGCCTTAAATAGTAGCCTATGTTCTTCCTCAAGAATCAAAGTATTTTCATGACAAATTTCGTTGAAATCTGTGCAGTGATTAGGCGTGAAAGCGCAACAGACATTCAGAGTTGCATTCGAATTTATAATATTAGTATGGATTTTGCATATGTTTGCATTTCTCACCCATGCAATGACTGTGCCATAGCGAAGCATGCAAGAATATAGCTAGTAATATATAACTAGTTGTACGTTACGTACGTGACGAATTGTCTGTACTGGCCTATAATTTGTATCCATGTAAATGAAAACAGCTAAGCATATTCTCTTACAATATTTTCTAGAAAATGTCGTCTTTACAGTTCAAATTTATCGTGCACTGAGTCCCTGGGTGAGTCAAGCGGTTTGGATGGCACGTGACAAGAATACCTTTTATCCCACGGATAACTTTCGAGAATTTCATGTACGCCCCTAAAGCTGGATTGAGTTGAACGCGGAAGTTTTTAAGTGTATTACAAAGAGCAAGGTTAAACGCTCGTTAATCAATTTGTTTTCATTGTAAGATTATATTTAGTTGGTATTTCACACGATAATTTATCTTACATATCGTATAAATTTCTCTTAATACTTTTCTTTAATACTGTTTTTGTTTATAAATAAAATGCATTCAAAATTAAGCTAACTTTTGTTGAATTCGGCATCCACCCGTAAATAGATTGTGACAATTTTGACACATTTAATTAAAGGGTCTGGTTTGTTTACAAGAAAAACACGAGGAACTGTCACAGATAGTTAAACAAGAAGAATATTAATATGTTTCCTTGGATTTCATTCATATTGACTACGGCTACAGAATAGCATACGATACGAAGTAGTAGCAATAATTTTAACCCGTTTTTGACGTGACAACGTCTTATAATTCGATGGAGTCGGCTGCACACACGAAAAAACATGACTCGTGCGGCGTTACCTCGCTCTTAGGCATTTCATTTAAGGCTTGAAGTGCAAGCGAGAGATAGATGCAGCGCTTGCGCCGCATCTATCTCTCATCATTTCATTCACAGAACAGAAAGATCAATGTTTCACGTTAAACTATCGTCCGTAAACAGACTTTACAGACAACCATTTTTTTGTTATGGTTATCTATTATAATTATGTAATTCCGTGTCACGTTGTTTTTCATTATGAAGTCCGAAACTAGCCGATTTTCTCATTTTTTTTATGTATGTTTTGCTGGCGTGCTTAAGATAGAAAAGTTAACATCACGCTTAGACCAATAGGAGCTGACCATAATTGAAATGAGATGCAGATAAAATTGCATGATTCAGCTAGTTAATTTATATATCTTTAACTTTGCTTTGTAAATCTAACTTATGACTGACGTGAATGATACAAAAACTAAAAATAAATTTCAAAAAAGGCATAAACATTTTTCAACTCTGCCACCTCGCAAGCTAAATAAATTCTTGTCGTGTGACCCAAGTTTTTAATTTCGTTAAACACCGCTCGATTTACAGCAGGAGCCCAGGGTGTCCACTTGCTGTTGATTAGGTAAATATTAGAATAAATAATAAAGATAGCACCTTTAGTAACAAAGTCAGTAAAAACGGTTTAACAAACATGATAATCTTGTCTACTACTGGTCCTGTCCTGTCCTACCTATCGTACTAGGTACCTATTTGATTTTTTATTTACTTAAATATTTTGATTTTATTTATTTAATACACAGAGAAAAACAAACTGAATTACAATCTTTGTCCCCCAAAACCTGGTTGATGGTTTGACTGGGAGATCGAGTCTCCGTACAATTATGAACTTATAAAATAGCATTATTATAAGAAAACTAACAATTTGGAAAACAAAACTTACAACTATGAAATTAAGAAATTATTTTTAAACTTTTAAAGGTAGGTACATAAATTTATTATATTGAATCTAATGAATACTTTTTTAGTTTCTTTCTAAGAGTATTTTAATTTGGTTCCTCCCTGATAGCCGTCAGCAGATGACATTAGATTGTAAGGATTTTTTAGAGCTTTGTCACCATAATAATTATGCCTTCTTCGCACAATTACCTAATTGCCGTCACTAAGCGAGAAATTTTTGAAATGTATTAATACTTCTTATTAATCTTAACATAGTTTTTAAACAACTAATTAAATAATTTTCTTGCTAAGTAACTAAGAACATAATAATTAGTTCGTTTCGTAGTAATTTTCGCAATAAGTACACGTAATATTCACTCTTGTTTACGCACGACGCGACGCTGCTAGCGTGCGCGCCAAGCGCCGAGTGGCAACCATTGCCTAGCAGTCCTTCCCGGGAGGCGCTCGGTCTAACATAACTAAACTAAGAAGTGAAACCCCCCTGGTTTTAGTCCAAAATATAGTAATGTCTGACCGTTTGATTGAGTATTGTAAGGCATAGATTACATGACACAGCAATTTAGCCATTGGAAGCAAGTTTATCAATTTCATCATTCAATATGTTCATGCCTTCATTATTCTCGGACTATTATGGGGTTGGCTACTAGTTCAACCGGACTTATCTGAATATTAGTTTTTTCACGGAGCGACAGACATTGGACCTCCGCAACCGAATTCGAAGATTGATGGTTTTAAATTCATTATGTAATTATGAATACATGTTCACAATTACATAACGAATTTATAACGGTAATTTTAAGCAAATACATTGATCTTTTCTACAAAATGCTTGTTAATTGTTGATGAAGACAAGAATTGACAATTCATTAATCAAAACAACAGTAATTGTAATATAGACGGTCGTTGCAACACCAACGAGGAACTTCAAGGTGGTCTGTTATCAGTCGAGCCCACACAGACCATTTAGTTAAATCATTATACACAAACATATTTATATTTTGTAGATGTGAGATAAACAACTTATTTTTAACATATTTGTGTTGTTAAATGATTTATCGTAGGCAAAACAAGACTCATAAGCGCAAACTATCTCTAATAGCTCCCAGTACGCCATCTTCACGCACGATGACACACAATCTTTGAGTAACACTCAGATATTCATATCTGGAGTAATATTCAACCCTTAGTAATTCTATTCAGTTAATTTAAATTCCGTGCACCCGGGAGACGCGTAAAGTTATAACAAGCAAAGTTAACGATGTGAAACGGTTCGCTAACAAACGACGCATCGCGTCAACGAGCACGTGCCTTGAGATGGGTAGCTGGTAGTCCGTTCTCTGACAGGATGTAATAAGTTCTTGATATGAATCGGATTTCTCATTAAAGCATTTGCATAATTTTTAGTTATTTATCAAGAATCTGAATTTGTATTGATTGACACCAACACAAAATTCCGCGTCAGGATTAAAAGAACCTTGTTGGGTGTGCATCTAAGTGTTCATGTCAATATAACAACATATCTATCTATAATACGTATAAATAAAAAATAGCTTAATATATGTATTAACATTATGAAAAACGTCATCCTTCGATATATTTACTGTCAAGTATTTTTTAGGAAAATAATATAGTTACTATATAAGTAGCTGAGATTTACCAATTTATGTCTATTATCTCAATTGGAGAGGCCTATGTCCAGCAATGCAATTCTTCCATATGTAGTGATTCCATCTATCGAAATGTGTTTCGTCACTACGCAAAACTATTTTGCGACAGCTCTAAAGCAAAAGTTTCAGAATGTATGGAAACCTATTGTTGATTCACGTCATGACGTGATTGGCTATTTTATGTTACTGTTTTGTTTATTTTTTGTAGAAATTCGTTTATCATTAATTTCGTTTTGCTAAAAAAACATTTTACGAACCAAAATTCTGTGCGCAATAGTTTAATGGGAAGTCATCAAAACTACCACAAACAGACGATTGACGTGAAGGCATTGATGACTTTTTAATTACTGGAGAAAGGTCAGTGACTTGCTATATTTAAATTGACTTTACTTTCTTAATACACGTATTAATAATGATAATGAAGAAACAAATCAATCATTTGTCTATTCTTTTACTATACTTTTGAGATTTTATTAATATACTGCTGTAACAGCCGTATGGTTTATTAACAAAAGCTAAGATCGCTTGGTGGTTGGTGACCGAATAAAATATCAAGAAGCTTTGACTTTTTTTATTTATTTCAGCGGTCAATAGATTTTCAGCTGTTATTTTTCTAAAACACGCCAAACTCTAAAAGGTCAGCCTATTACACTATACATCTGTACATTAACAAACGTCAATCTACAAAAAATGCGTGATATCTAAGTGTAAACTTCAAAAACAAGGGATGTATGCATTTATGCTCAGAAAAAATATAAAAGGATGTACTTACCTATAAAGAATTTTGTTGTCTTGTTGGACAAATCTTTTGACAGACAGAAAATCTTAGTTTAATAGCTCAAAAACTATAACCCACGCTTTGCGATACCTGAACGTCAAAAATTTACCTATTTACAGCTGCTAGTCTAGACACGCGGCAGCGTGTCAAGCCAATTTCAAGCAAAGGAACTGGCTAGCCAGCGCCGAGTGTAATATTACACGAACCACTTGGTGCTACTTTTGACCCTTCTTTAACTCAAAACCTCTTTAACGTAAACACATAAAACTATGTGTGTTTAATTATATCCATAAGGACATCTAGAACCCCAAATTTCATGTAGCGAAGTTTCACGAAACGGTTATAAGGATATGAAGGTCAAAAAGTCGTTAATTATAGCACTGACATATATATAGTACCTAAACCTAACCTGCTTCCAGATGACCTAGAAGGATGAAATTTGGAATTCAGCTCGGTAATTGTGTGCAAGCGTAGGGGAAAATCTAAAAATAAACAAAAGTTAAAAAATAGGGGGGGGGGAGCCCATACAAAAAAATGTTAAATATTAGCGTTGGAACCATCGTTACAAGCAGGTATTTGAAACTATCCCAATATATGTATTATTAAATCTCAATACCTGCCTAGTTTTCTTTACAAAAAGTAATGATATCCCACAAAAAACATAAATGTAAAAAAGGAGAGCCAAGTTCAATACAAAAATTATATTTGGCTGTAGGCTTCGTCGCAAAAAGAATGGAGATCCAAATGAGTGCCAAGTTTTATGCAAAATCCAAATATGTATATATAGGAACAAAATAAAATTATGAACAAGTATCAAACTATTTCTTTGCTTTATTGGATACCTATAACAATTGGTGTTATTTAAAAATGTGAGATCATAAAGTAGGTTAGATTTTCCTTGGCCTTGATTTATATGATTTTCTCATGGATGTCACATGTCGGACATGTCGTCAGAACTGGACCAAATTAAAATGGGACCACATGGAAAGGACCAGCTTTCAAATAAAAAAAGAATCATTAAAATCGGTTCACGCAGTCGAAAGTTATGAGGTAACAAACATTAAAAAAAAAACAGTCGAATTGAGAACCTCCTTCTTTTTTTGAAGTCGGTTAATTAAAAGGTCTAACAAAACATTTTTTCTTGGAATACTTTTAACCAAGAAGTTATAAAATAGAAAACTCATCTATAAGGTTAATTGTATATCAAAGTGTGTCAAATGAACATATCCCACGCACCTTATCGGACCGAGTCGAATTTGATGATGGTAACATAATTGAAAGAATGAATTAATACTTTCTTTTACTTTCAAGAACATCGAAATTCACCGTGGGCGATTTCGTTCATAATTCTATTCTACACTGTCTGAATAGTAGTGTAAATTGAAAGCGATTGTAAAGAAAGTGTTTTTATTATTTAGAGGTAATTCATATTTAAAACGATCTGTTTTTTAATTAAGCTTTAGTTTATTCATAAAATACACACAGATAGAAAGATCTATTTAAACAATGTAAAAGATGGTTCCAAACTGTTTTACTTTTAAGCTATTGCATAGCTTTTATCGCGGGTTTTGAGGCTTTTGGGCGCTACGACCGAATTAAGAAATTCCGTAACGTAACACAAATAAAACCTGACACCCGAAGCTCGCACGGATCGAGATGAGCTGCTCCGAACGACGAATCAACGAATCTGTCTGTCTCTGAAATACGTCAAAGAAGATTCGTTGCCTTAGACACGAATATTTGTTATGTCATATAATGTATAAAATTATTCATATTTAATTATCATCATAAATAATTATAATTGCCCTTCTCTGGAATGCCCTTCCCAAGGAAATCAGAACGGCACCCAGTCGTACCTCATTCAGGGTCAAGGTACGGGCTCTTCTAGCGGGAAGTATAGCGGAATCATCACAAAGTTGATATTTAATATAATATTGATATGTATGCGTATGTATGTATTTTATATTTATCTGTTTATGTGTATGTTTATATGACAATCTGTATGGATGTTTAGATTTGCCTTTTTTTTCTCATTTGTTTCTTTTTTTTTTATTGTCTATTTAGAATCCCTTACTAATGTGTAGTGCACCTTTTAATTCATTTCCACACAACCCAACGGTGTGTTGCATTAAGTCCGCAATTGTACGTTGTGCATAAAGTTGTTAAATAAAATAAAATAAATAAATTGCATAAGTTGATAAAAAATGCTATGCAATAGCTTTACCGCGGTAGTCCCCGAGTGCCACACGTCTTTTTTTCTTTATCAACTAAAGTAATGTATTTTAATAAAATAATAACAGATAAATTGTGACCGCTGGATTAAAGCTATTACTAACAATAATATTTGATGTTCTATTCTTATCAGACTTTATTTATGTAAACAGGTAGATGGAAAAGTTTAAGGAGAAAAGCGTTATGATTACCTGATTTGATATCTATTGCATTATTTAATTTTGTTTTAATCTACATTGTTTGTTATAGTATTTTTAACTGACTTTAAAAAAGGAGGAGGTTCTCAATTCGACCGTATAAATATATATATTTTTTAATTGTGTTCGCGGATAACTTCGTCGTTTATGAACCAATTTTGATGATTATTTTTTTAATGGAAAGGAGATATCCAACCATGATAAGGACTTTAAGATCTGATAATGTCATCCAGGAGAAATCGAGGGGAACCTTCGAAATTTGTAGGGGCGACTAGTGCATTTGTTATTTTTTTATTTTATTTAAAACTGGTGCTTTCCATGTGGTCCCATCACAATTTGGTCGTTCTTGAAGTTGGTTTTTGTTAAAATTTTACTTGTAATTATTATAATAGTTAGTCTACATAAAATACTGTTTTATATCAAATAAACAGGTATCTGTTACTATTAAATATATATACTATCAACTAAACCTAAGTTATTGTTTATTATCTACATTTATCGATCGGAACAATGGCAATAGAAAAACAACAATCAATCTTTTGTCACTATTCTCCAAAAACACTTTAAGTTTCCACACATTGGTATAAATATTGTACGTGCACAAAAGTCGCTAATAGATCTAATAGAACGAGATTCTCGACATATAACCTCCGTCGCTGCTTACCCACGTAATTAGCAGGGGAAAGTGTCCCTAGATACGAGAATGTATGGCACGAAAGCGACATTTTATCTGCAATTTAATGATGCACTTAATTACCTGATTCTATTATCAATTTATTGTGAGAACAGTGAAGATGGGTTAAATAATAATCACAAATTTTAACAAAAAGAAAAACCGACTTCAATCTGGACCAAATTTAAATGGGACCATTCGGGAATATTGAGTTATTCGTTAATTTATCGCGTACATACATAATGCAAATTGAAGACTTATATGGATTTCTCATGGATGACATGTCAGAACTGGACCAAATTTAAATGGGACCATTCGGGAAGCACCAGCTTTCAAATAAGAAAAGAATCATCAAAATCGGTTCACCCAGTCCAAAGTTATGAGGTAACAAACATAAAAAAAATAAAAAAAATACAGTCGAATTGAGAACCTCCTCCTTTTTGAAGTCGGTTGATAAAATAAAAGCAAGCAAAGAAAATAGTTAATTTACTTATAAAATTATTTAAACTTATGGCGTATAAATATTTTTGACTTCATGTATGTAATTCGCTTTTGGTCGCAGTTTAACCAATAATTATGAAATGTGGCTAATCTTTTAGTCCTAAATCTTAAAAAAAAAGCTTTTACTGGAATGCCTCGAGACGAATCAAACGAGTGGAACTCGATGATGTTGCGACGTTTATTTACAGAGTTCCTATCGCCACCTTCTAGCTCCAGCATCAGATCAGCTCCATGTCATTATAATATTGTACATGAACATACAAGCAAACATACATACATTGCAAGTTAATATAAGGCTTGTAAAAATGCTTAATAATACTGCTTTGTATGCTTGTAACTCGTAAAATAAATGTGTCACTCAAATAATGATAATAAGATAAAAACATTCAAGAGCTTTCACCCATATAAACATTTCATACATCTATTTGGGAATGTGGATACTATCTGTTTTAGGGCAAATATTAAATACTTATTACGAAGTCAACGTCTTTGATAAATCTTGATAATCAACTATGCGGTAGTAATCTAAAACTTATTACTTAATACTTGGAAGTACGTACCGCAGGCTCGGTCTTAATCTCACTGAGGATACATCATTCCTCACATTTTACACCAAAACGTGATTGTGGTTTCATTACAAATTCAAATTAGTTCTCAAGATGATGACTGTTCGGATGACAAGACAAATCGTCTGTCTGTCTACAGAGTTGTGTCTAATGAAATTTCGCTAACCGTTTTAATGCTGGACACGTCTTGTATTACTGAATACTTAATGCTATTAGGAACAATATTAGTTTTCGAAACAGGTACAACAGCATCCTTTGAGGCTATTTTAATATCCGGTACTCGAAGATTAGGCGGTAAAATTGTGTGAGACCGTCTGTAGTGTAAATCATTTTACACGGAAACTAAGTATTATAAACTGTATCACTACACCAACAAAGTTGCATAACAACAACTTGCTTTAAACGAAAATCACTGCACCGAGCGCAATATTCAAAGATATTAAATCTGTATTCTAGACTTAATTTACATGAATAGCGAAAGAGCGGCCGTTCTTTGTCTTTTAAGTTACAATTAATTATTCTACTTTATGTAAATAAGCCTACAGGCGTTTCAGACTCGGACCTCCGCAGCCTTTTTGCGGGCGACTAAGGCATGTGCTAGCTAAAAAGTTGATATTTTATGCCAAGGAAACCCAGTAAATAAAACATGGGCTTCAGAAAGCTCTACACAATTTAATTTTACAGCGTGAAGTACCCTTTCATAAATATTAACTCAAAATTATACTGTGAAACTTTTAAGAACTGCACAGAACTGTGAGTTTCTTATGCAGGCAGTATACGAATGCATGTACGTTCATCGTCACAAAGGCCCCAAATCACATTAATGTCGCCATGTTAAGACCAACAAATCTAACGATAAACTGCTCCAGAAGATTACATATAACAGTACTTAATGAATTCTGATAATTACGTGAGTTATTGCAGAAAACTAAATAAGTGACAGCGGTTGATAATCTAATTAAATATTGAATTTGTCATTCGGTTAATCTTCTATCGTCATTCTGATATATCGACAGATAAATTAGCAGCTCCATGAATTATTAATAATAATGAGGAGATAATTAATAGCTTAGTAGTTCATCTGTATCGAGCGATGACAATAAATTAAGTGGCAGTTAAGACGACCACCCGTAAAGGGATTTCGAAGAATACAACCACGAATAATAAAACAAAGAATAAGAGTGTGAGTGAAGTGTGTCATTAGGATTACACCGAACTATTTTTGTTTCACTTCCTTGCCCTATGATTTTATTTTTAGATTATTGTGGGCTTGTGGACGGATCATCGTAGATCAGAGTTTATTGCTCGTTGAAGATAGTCGGTGTTTATACGGATATAAACGTAAAGAAACTAACAGACAAAATCGTAAACATAAAACGTCTCTAAGGATAACAAACTTTTATATGTGGGAAGCGGAATTCAAAGTATCTGATCATTTAATTGTAGATTAATTGACATTGGTAAAGTAAAAGTATTTATATTTACCAAAAGTAAACATGTTGAAAATTAACTTCAAAACAAAGCAACTGTAGTAATAGTTTACTAAATAGAGGTATGTAGTCTTTTTAATTAGTACATGCAAATATAACCTAAATAGATAATTTTGTACCACATAATGAACAATTAAATTTCATCAAAACAAACTGTATATGCCAGAATTTTTAACATTTGTTTTCTATATTTTTATTACTAGTTTAATTATTTGTTTAATAAATTAAATTAAAAATATTTTTAAAAACAAGCTTTTACTGGAATGCCTCGTGACGAATCAAACGAGTCCAAATTCGATGATGTTGCTACGTTTCTTTAAAGAGTTCCAGCTCCAGCATCAGATCAGCTCCATGACATTATAATATTGTATTGTCACGCTGTATACATATGCTTGCAAAATTTCAGCAAAATCGGTTGAAGATATCTGCTTCAAAATTGAGTTGCAAGATTCCACCCGAACATACAAGCATACATACATACATACATTGCAAGTTAATAAAAAGCTTGTAATAATAAGTGAACAACAACGTGTAAAAAACACAAAAACAAGCTAAACATTTATTTTCATGGTTGGCAGGTTAAGGATTTGATGTGAAAATATGATTCGAAATAAAACAGCTAATAAATCTTCAGTACTGTGTGACTGATGAACAATAAACACACAAACATTTAAAAAACGCCCTACGCAAGCACTTAATTCAGTACTCAATACTCTTACACTGCTAGACCGATATTAACCAAACATAGCTAAGAAGTACCGCAAGGAAACTGGTTTTCAAATAAAAAACCGCATTGAAATGGGTCCATCCGTTTGAGAGCTACGATGCCACAGACAGACACACACACACAGACAGACAGACATCGACGTCAAACTTATAACAATAAATGAAACACGGTCATTACAAGCTTTTTATTAAATTACAATGTATGTATGTATTAGTATGTTCGGGTGGAATCTTGCAACTCAATTTTGAAGCAGATATCTTCAATCGATTTGGCTGAAATTATGTAAGCATATGTATACAGCGTGACAATACAATATTATAATGACATGGAGCTGATCTAATGCTGGAGCTGTAAGGTGGCCATAGGAACTCTGTAAAGAAACGACGCAACATTATCGAGTTTGGACTCATTTGATTCGTCTCGAGGCATTCCAGTAAAAGTTTGTTTTTAAAAAGCTTTCTAATTTAATTTATTTTGCAAATATGGTTGACCGTGAAAGATTAAAATTATGTTCTTAACAATTCTAGTGTAAAGGGCTGTAGCAAAAACTTGGCCAATCGCCAACAGGTTTCTTTCTTTGAATCGAAGACGGACGACCAACTTGAATTTATTTATTGGGGTTAGCAGTAACGTATAAAATGGATTCTAGTTGCTCAGCCGCTTAAGGTTCGTTTCTGGGTGTTCCTAGTATCGAGAGGGTTAACCTTATGTGTCATTGGCCTCTTGTATCGATCTACTATCAAGTGATTTATGTTGTCTTTAATTGATTTACTGAAACGCGATATCTTGGCAGTTTATTTTAATGATAACACTTGGAGGTCTCTCTATTATCGATACTGAAGCCAAAACTGTATTTTTTTTCATTTTTGTCTGTCTGAAATAAAATGAAATCATTTATTTTGCAATTAGGTTACATGAACACTTTAAAACTTCTGCCTGTCTGTCTGTATCTTGGAAGCGCATCACGCTGGAACTATGGAAAATCCCTTTGGATCTCCGGCTCCTCGGGTCTGAGGAGCCAGGTATGTGGTGATTCCACTAAAGACCACCCCGGCGGCCGGTATTTCCTTTTAAGGAATGCTAATAGTATTCCTAAAAGGAAAATAAAACCATCTACTGCTCTTTTTTGCTAACGAGAAAGGCCGTAATTCCGAACTCGTATATTGAAATCAGCATTTTTTTATTTTTTCATCGCGTCGATGCTTACCTACATTTTCATTATTCCGTACTTAGGCTTTAAGCCAACAAAGCCTTTGTTCGAGGCTTCTTCCCGACCGTTGTGGGGAGCCCCTTCATTCTAATTTGCATGAATAGTGTGCGTACTAGGATTGTATAATCTGATATTTATTATTTCTGCCTAAATATAACTAAGTAGTTCTGTTTTATTGTTATTACAAGCTTCTTAATAACTTGCAATGTATGTATGTATGTTGTATGTTCGGGTGGAATCTTGCAACTCAATTTTGAAGCAGATATCTTCAACCGGTTTTGCTGAAATTTTGCAAGCATATGTATATAGCGTGACAGTACAATATTATTATGACATAAAGCTGATCTGATGCTGGAGCTGAAAGGTGGCCGCAGGAGCTCTGTAAAGCAATGTCAACATCATCGAGTTTGGACTCGTTTGGTTCGTCTCGAGGCATTACAGTAAAAGCTTGTTTTTAAAAAGCGTTTTAATTTAATTTATTACTTCATTACAACAAACAAAATTTCCTAAAATAAGTCTAAAAATGTATATTTTATTTGAATGATTTGAGTATCTAATAATTATTATGTTCAGAATAATTTACTCCACTTTGTGGAAACCCATAAGTATATATTATAATACTAGCTATTACCTGCGGCTCCGCCCGCGTAATTGTCGGATATCGCGATGATTCTTCAAACTGACATAACTTTTTTATTTATGAACCGATTTTGATGAAACAAACACTAAATGTTAAGTGAAGTAAACTACAACAGATTAGTGAAAACCGCATTTAAATCGTTAAGCCGATCCTGAGATTAGCGCGCATAAACGCACAGACAAATAGACAAAATTTGTATAAATCATTGTTTTGGGTTCTATTGCGTTCTTAAAGCTCCCTTATAATAGTTTTCCTAATATAATATATCTTCCACGTACAGACAGCGACCAGTTACGATTTTATTATAATATATGTATTGATTTATATTGATAACCTTAAATTTGATTTTCTTCTATTCTTGTTCGATCTAGTGTCCGTTAAATGGCCTGATCGCAGAACTTAATCAAATAGACTAACTACACAAATCAAAAGTGTCTAGGAATCAAGCATTTTTATGCGGATTTCTTGAGATTGAGATGTGGCTTTGGCCCTGGCCTGCTCAGTCGCCAGACTTGAACCCGATTGAGCATGCATGGGATATGCTACAGAGAAGAGCTCTGCCGAATATGGAGGGTATCCAGTCGCAAGAAGACCTTTTTTTGTTGTTGCAACGAACATGGGCGGCCATTCCACAGCGTGTTTGGATGAACTCATTTTGAGTATGCCAAACCGATGTTCTTGTGTTGTTAGTGTTCGCGGTAGAAACACGGATTATTAATTGTTTAAGTTACCTAACAAAATTTTAAAGAAAACTGTTATTTCAGTCTTTTTTTCGAACTTTAATGTTAGTGGTTCAAATGTCAAAAATTCCTTTATTAGGAAAATGGCAAATTTCTTTATTAATGCAAAGGTGACTTGGTTTATCGTTACTGTGACAAACGAAAACACTTTATTTGATGAATCCTTAAAGAAAATTTTAATTAATATCAATCAGGAGAAAAGTTATTGCAAAAATATATGTTGATCCCTAGACACATATGTTGATCCCTAGACACTTTTGATGTGTGTATTTAACTAACTAACTTTTTCACTTTTTAAAAAGACTTCATTCCAAAGTTTCCAAGGACCATTTTACATTCCGTTGCCGGCTATTCTTAAAATTGTAGGAAAATCATTTTTTTGCTTATCTCCTTAAAGATCTCGTGCCCGTTTGTCTATTTCTTAATTGATAAATGGAAAAGGCCTTTGTCTTTTAGCTCACCTGATTCAAAGTGACGATATAAAAGTAAATTCTACTCTTAAAGCGTCTCGTTAGGTAGTTTCTTAAGACCTTTTTGTGGTGAGCCTTAAAGGAGTTCAGCGTTGTGACGTGTGTGAACAAAATCGTGTAGCTTTCGTTAGGAGAATATTACAAAAAAAAAAAACTGTGTGTGTGTGTTAGTAAGTAAACATTTACAAGATTGCGGGGTCTTCGGTCAGCAGGGTCTGTATACGCAAACTAGTATTTGAGTCGTTATAAAGGTCACTGAATTACAAAATACTCTACAGTGATCGGAAGAACAGGTAATAAAAAGTTGTTTAACTATTTGAATTATTACCTTCAGCTACCAGCGACTTGAAAATCTTGAGTTGCAGTTGAATCTTTAAGGACCACGATAGTGACTCGATAATCAGGAGATAAATTTTCTCGTTTGCTGCCCAGTAAAGTAAGAACAACTAAGTAAAGTAAAATGTCTTTTAAATTGTTTTTTTTATACATAAGATGATTCGCCATCTAGTCCCAATCTAAGCAGAGCTTGTGTTGTGGGTACTAGACAACTGATACAAACACATATATACTTTATTTTTGTAAATACATACATATTATACATAGAAAACACCCAAATTCCGAAACAAATATTTGTAGATCATACAAACATTTGGTCCGACCCGGGAATCGAGCCTAAGACTTCATGATCAGCAGTCGCACACGCCAACCGCGAGACCAACGATGCAACAATGTAGCATGGTCATCTACACCGTGGAGGCCTAGTGATGCTTCTGCATTATTATGCCTCCGGTCTCACACTCACCAATGAAACGCGGTAGCACGAATGCCGTTTTAGGTAGATAATTGAATTAAGTGGAAAATTTCGTAATAAAAACTGCTTTTATTACTATTTAAATAGCCATATTCATTTTCAATGGTTGCGTAGAACGCCGTTCATGATAAATCCTTTATACCTAAAAAGCTCTATTAAAACGTAATTTTGTTTTTGTGTACATATCGTAATTGATATGTAATATATAGTAGCTTTCATAATAATAAGTTACAATATGAATGTAGTCAAAAACTCAATTTAATCAAAATTTCTTTTTAATTTCAATAACTGATATTTAATGTTACCATGAAAGCAATATTACATATTTTTTGTTGTATCATTTCGTGCTTCACCAATACCTATCATTATTTAACGCTTACTCGAGACGGTAGAGTAAAACCTCGGTATAATGAATCTACACTTACCTTAATTTCCATGAAAAGTGTTGAAGTCTGAACACTTTTCTCAAAAGACGTTTTAATATTTCACTTTATTGAAACAAGCTCCGTAGTTAGATGCTAAGTAATGCTCACTTTGAGATAGAGTTTAAAGCGTTTTACATTTAGTCATTAAGTACACTATGTAAAAAGAGGGTTTACAAGCTTTTTATACGAGATCTTTGTAAAGTTTCCATTTAGATTAATATTAGAATTTCGATGATGCTTTTTATTAAGATTCGTTTTAACTGAAATGTATTGCTAGTTAAGTTCAAATTACAGCCAAGATAAAATAATATACCGCAAATTGGGTAAAATATGTCAACGGCTTAGATCACTAGGTCTGCGATCTAAGTTTATTTTAGGCTTCAGAGCCAAGTTATGAAAAACAATTTGATTGAATCCCATAATTGATTATTTTAATTAGTTACATTTTTTCTATATATCTATAACATGTTCTAGCTGACCCACGCAACGTCGTTTACGTCTCCTATTGCCCGTAGCGTAATAATTTTCCCCCGTTTTTGTAACATTCTTCATTGATGCGCCGCTCCTATTTGTCTTAGCGTGATGATATATAGCTTATAGCCTATAGCCTTCCTCGATAAATCTTCAGCTTATATTTTAGTAAGTATAGATTATAAATGTGAATGTAAGTTTGTTTGTTACGCTTTTACGCGAAAACTACTTAACCGATCATCAAGAAACTTTGTACACATATTCTTGGAGGTATTAGAAGTACGAGCGAAGCCGCGCGGGCGGAAGCTAGTATACATATAAATATAATAAAATAACTTACGCACACAATCTCATACATGACATGCAGCTATGGAAGTAGGTAGAGCTTGTACTGTAGTAATCAAACTGCTGATAATCATGTTTTTTTTCTTATTTTAATACATACACAGCAATTTAATCATTGAATAAACAATAGAGGTGTAATTGTAATCCAGCGGGTAAGTCCCGTTATTAGGATTCCGTGCCAAAGGCAAAAAACGGAACCCTTATAGATTCGTCATGTCTGTCTGTCTGTCCGTCCTTATGTCACAGCCACTTTGTTCCGAAACTATAAGAACTGTACTGTTGAAACTTGGTAAGTAGATGTATTCTGTGAACCGCATTAAGATTTTCACACAAAAATTAAAATAAAACAATACATTTTGGGGGTCCCAATACTTAGAACTGAAACCCAAATTTTTTTTTTTCATCAAACACATACCTGTGGGGTATCTATAGGTAGGTCTTCGAAAATGATATTGAGGTTTCTAATGTCATTTTTTTCTAAACTGAATAGTTTGCGCGAGGGACACTTCCAAGGTGGTAAAATGTGTGTGGGGACACCCCTGTAACTTCTAAAATAAGAGAATGATAAAACTAAAAAAATATATGATGTACATTACCATGCAAACTTCCACCAAAAATTGGTTTGAACGAGATCTAGTAAGTAGTTTTTTTTTAATACGTCATAAATCGTAAACCGCAAAAATACACTATTATTAAAACATCGATCAAAGTTACAACGAACTACAAGAACTTTTATATTATGTTACTTGCTGCTTCGAAACCCTTCATGGGCGAGTCCGACTCGCACTTGGCCGCTTTTTGCTAATATGCTTAAGTTGCATTTAAAAGCTGTAACCTATCCTACATAATTACTCTGAATACCCATTAGTCACAGCAACATTTTACGTTGCGAAGTAAAAAATGAGTTTGGTATTGTCTATTTAAAATGAATTAAAGATAATGTTTCGGCGTGATCTGGACATAAACTAGTCATGACTTGTACATCTATACTAAAATCATAAACGCGAAAGTTTGTAAGAATGTATGGATGGATGGATGGATGTTTTTTACTCTTTCACGCAAAAGCTACTGAACGGATTTGGAAGAAACTTTACAGTAATATTGCATAAACATCAAAATAACACATAGGCAACTATTTGCCGCGATAACCGACATATACGCAGGTGGAGCCGCGGGCAACAACTAGTATATTATATACTAACTATAATAATATTGTATGACCAGCTTTTGCCGGCTCCGCCTGCTTGTATGTCGGATATTGCGATAATTTATATTTCGAATTGACACACACAAATATTGAGCCTTTCTATTGCTAAAAAAAATTTTAAAATAGGTGCAATAAATCCAGATATTATTCTCTACAAACTCACAAACTTTATCTCTAGTCCGGTCAATTTAGACATTCGAAGTTACCTAAATTCCCACCAAGCTGAAAATCGGTAAGATTGTTTAAAATATCATTAAAAACAAAATTTGAAAGTTCCCCATCTTTCCCCTGTAAGGAATAAATTTTATTCAAGGTCAAAGGTAAAAAAAAAATGTTTTTCGCGATTTTCAGCAAAACGGTAAGTTTTATCATAAAAGTACCTTAAACAAAATTGTAGATCATAAAATTATCTAAAAAAATTATCAAAACTTTTTTTTCTACGAGCCTCCGTTTCTGAGATATAACGATTCAAAAAGTTTTTTTTTGTTTTACAAAGACAACTCCCGCACTAGGAATAAATCCTGTATCGCGGGGGACTTTACAAAAATACATGAAACGGACACAAAGAACACCCAGACTCAGAACAACAATTTGTGGATCACACAAAGCGTTGTCCTACGTGAGATTTGAACCCACGACACTTGCCGAAGTAGGAAACGGCGTAGTGACCGTTAAACCACTAGGCCAAACGTGCAGTCGAAACAACTTTTATAACTTTTTGAATGGTTATATCTCAGAAACGGTGGCTCGTAAGAAAAAAAAAATTATACATTTTTTAGATAATTTTATTTTCTACAATTTAGTCCAAACTACTTTAATGATAAAACTTATCGTTTTGCTGAAAATCGCGCAAAACTCATTTTTTTTACCTTTGACCTTGAATATATTTTTTTCTTTTTAGGGGATAGATGGGGAACTTTCAAATTTGGTTTTTAATGATATTTTAAACAATCTTACCGATTTTCAGCTTGGTGGGAATTTAGGTAACTTTACTCTTATTTTTTGGTGTAATTTGACCGGACTACTCTTTATAATATTAGTTTAAATATACAGTAAATTCAAATACTATTGTTTATTTTTTTTGTTTTAATGATTAAAATATAAGACTTACATAATATAATAATAAGAGTCAACGTGAATTTAAGATTGATATAATTTGGAAATTAAACTAGCCGTTATGGATCACGTTAGTCCCTTTTTCTTGGTAACTTAAATAACCAAAATATAAGTTTCGTAGTTTGTTGTATACATTAAATCGAGAATGTACTGTGTCCAATATTTAAAACTATTTAGTTACTAATTTAAATTAAAAAAACTTTCAAAACTAAGATTGGGTAATTGTCACCGGGTAACTAGACACGAAAAAATGTTTAAGTTTGCCCGGCTTTTTAAAGGAATTACAACACGTCAAAATTGGGTCAACCGATTTTTTCAATAGATAATCTTCATAGCACGTGCCAAATTTAAACAATCCTGAGTGCACTGAGAATTTGAGAATTAATCAGTCAGTCATTCGAGTAACCGAGTTCATGTTGTAGTTCGTACCACGACCATTAAAGATCAATCATTATACACATAACAGAAATGCACTCACTGCCAGTGGTAGTGACATAAATGATTCAGGCATCGGCCTCGGGTCGATAACCCAGACACCGTGAATGGTGAAACATTATGGGCTATTCAGAAATTCCCGCCTTTAAATAGCACCTGAAAGGCTCAATGGTTAGCAGATCCAACTATGTAAAATTGGCGCAAAAATGCATAAATTTAAATATCAAGTCCGCTTTTAAAATCTAAAAGCTTTTGGAATCTCTAAGCGAGATAAGTGAACTCGCTGCTTCTTGAACCAACATTATCTCGATATTGATGCGAAGTGAGTGGACTGGATAGTTTTTAGTCGTCTTCCTTCGTAGATAAAAGTCGACTATTCGCTGAGATAATTAAATGGGTGTATATATTCTAAGAAAATCGATTTATTTTAACAAAATACAGATACAAAAAATACCTTTATACATTACAATAATTTAAAAAAACAACAATATTTACACACACGCGTCAAAAAAACACCTCCACATCTTCGTGTACTGGCAGCGTTCCCAAAAGACTGGCAGCATTGCCACTTTGAATTGCAATGCTGATTCTCTGTGCTAGAAAAAGGCCGGCCAGAAGGTCGCGAGAAGCGTCAATCAGTTGCTTAACTAGTTGTTTAAACAGAGCGCGAGCACTCGAACTCCATGAACCTAGCGTCTCGACTCCAAACGGTTCAAAAATGTAATTTGTCATATTTTGGTACTTGCGCCGTTTGAGGCTTTCTGCAGAAGCAGCAGAAACGCTTATCCATCTTCTATGGCAGTAACGACATACGATCAGCAGGTCTCTTGCCATCATCCCGTACCAGACCATTTGGTTCACGTACAGCTGGAACGCCAGCGGTAACAAGCGCATGACGGATAATGTCGATAATATTGGCATGTCGAGATATTCGGCCAGCGCTTCTGCTACAAGAAAGGTCATGGTGTCCGAGACTGTCAACAGCTTCTCCACAGTGACAAAAATGCGGAGAAACACGAGGCGTTCCTAAACGGAGGCAAGTGGCAAAGCGAAAAGTAGTATCGTCCAACGAGGTACCTATGTGGGGCGATGGAAGTGCCTGAATCCATAACCTTGATTCCCACTCTCCCGCAGCTAATAAACGAGCCCGCTCAGCAAAACTGGTTGGTGTATCTAAAATGTTTTTTACTTTAAAATACATAGCTGAGAAAATGGATTAGCAGGTAATGCAGTACTGGAACAAGCTAGCTGCCGAGCATCTATGGCAATGGCCTTAACATAACATGGATTTTTAACATATTTCAGCTATGTATTGACTTTGGATTTTTTCGATTTAATCTGTTTAATCTGTGCCCAATTTCATTGAAGTCCTTTACGTCTGACTGAACACCGAAAGTCATTAAAAACCTTTATATCATAGCGTATTCATCGTTTTCTTTTATTTTTAATGATGTTAATATTATTAATGTGTCAATATGGAAATTATAAAGTATCATACTACATCAATTCACCTTATGGCTCATTAAATATGTGACGATATGTGTATATTATTTATTACACAGACGGCGTGACCCAAAAACATAAATCTATCTCTCTCCGATATGATTGTCCTTATTAGTCGTCTCTTATCATATTGTAACAAGGTTATTTGAATACCGATTCATATAAAGTACATTCTAAATTACTTACAAGTCCTATCTCGTCACTATCTGCCTATTTAGTATAAGACAAGACAGGAGTGGTCAGTCTAATGAACGGGACAATCGTAAACCAGACAGTTGACAGAACTGCTTTGATTCACATTCCCTTGGCTCATGTTGTCTCTTGTGAAATAGATCGATTATTATTCGATCGCAAAAATCTGAATATTCCTTAAATTTTATTAGACTTGAAACATGTGATTTATAATTTTGACTACAAAGAATATTTAACTCTAATAACAGTTTGTAGTTTAGAGTTTTGAATTATGTTTCGACCAAGATCCACCGACCCTATGGAGCGTGCCCTACGTCGTGCTTCGTTATCAGAAAAAAGGTTCGGTGAAAGCATTATGGACTTTTGACTTTACGAATTTGATAAGGGATTTCGCTAAATTTTACGTCTCAAAATTATTGGTAAAAATTGTAAAACATTTTTTTTTAAAAGACAACTCCCGCACTAGGAATAAATCCTGTGTCGCGGGGGACTTTACAAACATACATGAAACGAACACAAAGAACACCCAGACTCAGAACAACAATTTGTGGATCACACAAAGTGTTTGTCCTACGTGGGATTTGAACCCACGACACTTGGCGAAGTAGGAAACGGCGAGGTGACCGCTAAACCACTAGGCCAATCGTGCAGTCAGAATTTATTGAAGAATTGATTTACTAGAGAAATGTTAAAACATAAGATTAAATTAAAATTCTTGGCCTTAGAGCCTAATTTTCAAGAGGAATCCTTGTCCTTTAGCGGGGTGTTAAAAAGCATCTCACTAGGCCGCCATAGTGTGGGTCACTATGCTGCTCTGTCCACGTTCACATTGAGGATAGTGACCACCACTTTTGGATTCTACTTATGCTTTCCATCAGGCAGAGTAGAGTCATTTTGGTAGCTTGAACATAAAAAAAGAGGAATACCGAAGGTTGCAGAAAAGTGTTCGATGTCAGTCTCAGTTTGATTTCTTCACGTTTTTACCGCACTGAACTCTAACAATTTGCTTATCACTTAAACTCATTTCTATCTATTCCAAATCTTTTTAAAGTTATGAAATCTATCACGTTTCCATATCATGTACATTTAAGTCATCAATCAAGCTAAATGTGTCGATCTACACACTCAACTGTTCTAATTTACACCCACTAAGTTTGTCGCCGATGACCACTTCAGATGACACGCCACGTGGCTTCCCAGAATGTTATTTGTGTAACCGTAATTGACATTTTAAAATGTTGTTCATCCGGCACCTTGAATATATTGATACCATTATTATGGTGTTTTCGGGTTTGGTTTACATCTTTTATGATAGATGGCATTTTATTTTCCAGTGATATAGTGATTTTAATATTTTTTTAATAAATCACCTAGCAGACAGAACAGTTTGATCTCAAACCAATGATGATGATGATGGCTATGTTTGCCCCTTATTCAATAGTAATAATCTCAAATTAAAAAAAAAAAACCGACTTCCATCTGGACCAAATTGAAATGGGATGCACCAGCTTTCAAATAAAAAAAGAATCATGAAAATCGGTTCATTGAGTCGAAAATTATGAGGTAACAAACATAAAAAAAATATTCGAATTGAGAACCTCCTCCTTTTTTGAAGTCGGTTAAAAAAAACTAGCCAGGGCGTGTACTATGGTAACTGGACTACTGATAAACATACATATTCTCAATACATACATACCTAATTAAAGATAAATTACACTTAGTCATATTATGATAAAATTATCATTTATCACACAATTATTCGCACTCTATGGGAATCGATCCTTCAACCTCTTGCTTAATAGCCAGGATTACTAACCACTAGACCAAAAGTAAATTAAATTTTACAAAGTCCAGTTCTGAATCCCCAATGACGTATACGACAATTACTTGAGAAGTTACGACATATGACGCACGACAGGATGTCGCATTTTTGAAATGCCTTAAAATGGCTTCGATTTGGTAAGTATATGTTGAAGTCTTAAAAATAAATATTGGACGCGTATACCATAATATGTACTGAGTAAATTGTTTATTTAAAAACTCTTATACCTTTCTCTCAATATTTCTCACCTCGTAACTTTACAGCATAAATGGTGCCACAATAGAGACATCAAACACTGTTTTCCATGTTTTGTGATGAACTGCCGGCCCCGATGTCGATCGAAACAGTATGCTAACATGTTCTGCTATTGTTTACTTTAATGTCACGTGACTAGACCAGCCTATGTCGGTCAATTGGCCCGTTTCGGAAGATATAAACTTTGATTTTACGATTTACTTGTTTTACTCTTCCAAGAAGTTATGCTAGGTCTGTGTTACTCAATGTAAGTTCAGTCCTTTTATGCGTGAAACAAAATATTTGAAATAATTTATTATTTAATTTCAGAGTAAAATAGTATACCTACTGTTATTTTGTTCCTGGGAATGTACAACTTCTTAACGGAAACGTTTAAGTACTTAAATAATAATATAATGTAGTGTTAGCCACTCCTGAAACTATTTATTATTTATTTAAAGAATCTGGGAACAATTTATTAAAAAAAACGAATGTATGTAATGAAATGATATATATCGATTTGTTCAATTAACAATAATTAATTATAATTATATATATATATATATAATAATTAATAATAGGTAGTAGAGCCACGCTGATTTCAGCATGAATGGGCCGGCTCAACCGGGGCGGTACTACCCTCGCACAGAAAATCAACGTAAAATGACAGCGTTCGTGCTGTCGTGTTTCGTTGGTGAGTGCGAGACCGGAGGCCCAAATAGTCTAGTCGACAAGTTCCATACTTGTTGACTAGACTAAAAGATGCAGCAGCATCACTAGGCCGCCATGGTGTGGGTCGCCATATTGCATTGTCTGCATTCGCAGTGAGTATGGTGACCGCCACTCTTGGATTCTGCTTATGCTTTCCATCAGGCAGAGTAGAGTCATTTTGGCGGGCCAAACATTAAAAAAAAAACGATAAATAAGAACTTATAAGGTAATGTACGGTACATGTTATAATATATTAATTTATTGCTTTTAGGAATATGGGTGAAAAATGAAATAGAAACACTTAAAGTAGTTACTTTTTCTTATCCAGCTTGTAATTGTATAAAACGCTCAAGTATATTCAAATAAAAATTTATGTATATAAAAATATATCCAAAAAGTATTTACATTAAACACGAAACTTCAAGTAGATTGATAAGTTTAAAGTTTGAGTGCCGCCGTTACCTAGAAGTAATTGATTCTTTGAATTGAAAGTACACGAGTGCTGTGGAGAGGATGTACTACATCCTCATTCAAATTACTATTTCATAAGAGAATTTAGTGCATCCACATCCTAGTTTACATGTGGCGCATTGGAAAAATATTAATCTATATTCTATATATATATAAAAGCGAAATACCACTCACTTATTAATCACGAAATCGCAGAAACTATAACACCTACAAACTTGAAACTTAGCAGGTAGGTTCCTTATAGGGTGTAGACATCCGCTAAGAACGGATTTTACGAAACTCTACCCCTAAGGCGGTAAAACGGGGGTTGGAAGTTTGTATGAAAGTGCTATGTTTTTGAAGTAAGAGACTTGAAATTTAAAATGTATGCTCGATACTAGATGGTGTGAAGGTGTACTAATAATGTATCTTTAGAAATCAACCCCCTTTTGGGGTTAAAACGGGGGATGGTAGTTTGGACGCAAACGAGGTTGCGTAGGTCAGCTAGTTATATTATAGATTACAGTGATAAACAGGTCAATTGATACTACAATTAATTGTAAACCGAAAACTAATGATTTGATGATGATGATTAATATTTTTTTTCTACTAAAAGATGAACTTCCTTTTTTTTTTAAGAACTCGTGTAACATATATACATCCATAATTTCTATATATTGTAAGTTTTAACGTGAAATAATGCTTTGACACAAATGGATCGGTTGAACCTTTGTGATGCCAAGGCTATACAGAAACAATGCTATATATAGCCTACCTATATATTTCTTAGTTTTTCACCGAGTGAGGTTTCTGTGGGGACCGTAGACCCAAAATTATACTTACTTAGGGACTCCCTCTTAAGCGCTCGCCCACGGCGACTTTTTGCAGCGCTGCTATAGCGCGTTTCGTAAACGCGCGACAGCATCGCTACTGACGCACTGTAGTCGCGTTTGCAACGCGCTACTAACGCGCTACTGCCTACAGCATCGCGACTATATCGATGCAAAGCGCGAGCGTGTCGGACGACATCGGGGGAAAAATAGAGGGAGGGTGGCGTTTGCAGCGCAACTGAATCGCGGTTATGTGGGCGAGGGCACACAGCTTGCGACCGCATCTTCTCCTTTAAAAAGACAACTCCCGCACTAGGAATAAATCCTGTGTCGTGGGGTACTTTACAAACATACATGAAACGGACACAAAGAACACCCAGACTCAGAACAACAATTTGTGGATCACACAAAGTGTTGTCCTACGTGGGATTTTAACCCACGACACTTGGCTAAGTAGGAAACGGCGTGGTGACCCTTAAACCACTAGGCCAAACGTGCAGTCTATTGTCATCGCGACTGTATTGAGGCGAACACGCAACAGCCTCGCTGCTGCAGCGCTGCAAAAAGTCGCCGTGTGCGAGCGCCCTTATTCTAGACTTAAATTGCGTCAATACGGACATCTGTCATAAGTGTGACAGATGTCTATGGGTGGCGATCGTAGACAGAGAATAGAGGTATAGACTAGCTACTAAATAAATAATAATTACTAGAGTGAGTAGGATTGAACGACAAATGTGTAAGAGGAAGCAAGACGGAGTATGAATTTTTTGTCTCGGCTTGCGTATAGGGTTTTTGTTGTTTGCCACCATTGTCGTTGATGGCAAACAAGCGTCAAGGAAAAATTGTTTAATCAAACTGAATAACGCTTATTCCGTGTCACTTGTAACCCAAAATGTGTTTTAAAAAGTAGTATTTAATGTGCAGTGATGGTGAATTGCTGTGTAATTGGCTGTAAAAGCCGTAGTAAACGAAATGAACCAAACATAGGTAACCTTTCATCGGTAAGTAGAATTTCGTTTTTTTTATAGCTATTAAACAGTAATTAAATGAAACGATTAAGTAATATGCTAAGGTATATTTCATGTTATTTTATGCACGGGACAATTAAAATTAAGTTATAAAAATCCAGTCTTTTTCGGTATTAACCGACCAAAGTGAGTGTGTGATACGTGAGCTATATAATAACATCGCGTCATCTCTGAATAGTCGGATTATACGTCATTGGGGATACCAGAATCACTGTTTTTAACACCCTGTTTTTTTTTTTTTTTTTAGTTTTCCAAATGAACCATATTTAAGAAATAAATGGACTAAATGTACGGGCCGCATAGACTGGCACCCAAGTTACCACTCCAGAATTTGTTCAAGACATTTTGAACCCAATTGTTTTCTTCAGAAAAAATATAGGACCTGTATAAATATAAAAATTGTATTCTATCTATCTTTCACTTCAATTCTCTGCCATTGTAATCGCCTCCTTTTTTAAATTTTATCGATAAAAAAATCATAATAAAAAATGTATACCAGAATAATTATTTTCTTTATACCTTGAATAGAACTTGCAATAAATATTTTTTATGATATGGAACTTCGTTCCTATCTGGTGTCCCACGACACCACACGACTTTTTTATTTTATTATAACTATTTTAGAATCTTACATTGTCTTTTATTATTTCTCCTATTATATCTGTAACAATATTTTATTGATTTTCTACTCTTCTGTCAAACTTAGATAACTTACCTCCCGATTATGTCGAAACGAGAACTCAGATAATAGCGCAAGGTAAACTGCAGAGTTTAGCCCAAAAACGGGGTAAAATTTAAAGTGTGGCAATTTCAAAACTATAGATCTAGATAAGTTGAACTATCGCTATTTCACACTGTATACGTTAATGACTTGTCTATCCTATATTCTCTGTCTACGGTGGCGATAGGTGATCAATTTCACTCTCTAGTACCATGAACAAATTATAATGTGTCTGATAATATATGATTTTATTACTACATTATTATTCTCATTATTTACATAATAGGTATTTACCTATGAAATTGCCGTTTTGTATGCAATAAGTGAAAGTACTTATTTTTTCAAACTTTTTATTTCTGTTATTCGAAGTAATCACCTATGCAATCGACGCATCTTTGCCAACGCATTGGCAGTTTATTGATGACCTTCTTGTAAAAATCAGCTGGACGGGAGGCAACAAACTCTTCATAGGCATTTTGTAATGCCTCTCGGGAATTGAATGTTTTACCCACTAAAAAGTTGTCTAAATTTTGGAAAAAGTAATAGTCGGTAGGTGCAAGGTCTCAGCAAGTTGGTTAGACCCTGGTTCAGCACCAAAGCAATGCCCTAAACCAAAAATGAGCCCTAAAAAGGTGATGGTCACTGTTTGGTGGTCTAGTGCGGGTGTGATTCACCACAGTTTTTTACAAAACGGCATGAGCATTAATGCAGATGTGTACTGTGAAGAACTGGAGAGAATGATGGAGAAGCTTGCACATCTGCAACCAGCTTTAGTCAATCGGTCGTCCCCACTGCTCCTTCACGACAACGCGCGACCCCATACTGCGCAACAGACAGTCTCCAACCTGCAAGAGCTGGGATTGGAAGCTCTCCCTCATCCGCCATACTCACCAGACCTTGCACCTACCGACTATTACTTTTTCTAATATTTAGACAACTTTTTAGTCGGTAAAAAATTCAATTCCCGAGAGGCAGTACAAAATGCCTTTGAAGAGTTTGTTGCCTCCCGTCCAGCTGATTTTTACAAGAAGGGCATCAATAAACTGCCAATGCGTTGGCAAAGATGCGTCGATTACAAGGGTGATTACTTCGAATAACAGAAATAAAAAAATTTGAAAAAATAGTACTTTCACTTATTGCATACAAAACGGCAATTTCATAGGTAAAGACCTATTATTTTTCGAGTAGCTTTAAATAGAAATAAGGAATAAATAAGTAGAAGTTCATATTTATTACTATTTTTTTTTTTGATATAATAAATTGTAATCGGTCGAATCGAATCGATCTCGCACGTATGGTCTAGTGGTTTAAGCAGTCACTACGCCGCTTCCTACTTCGCCAAGTGTTGGGGGTTCAAACCCTGCACAGGACCACACTTTGTTGTCACAATTCAGAAATAATTGTTCTGAGTCTTGGTATGCTTTGTGTCCGTTACGTATATGTAAAGTCCCCCGCTACACAGTATTTATTACTAGTGCAGGAGTTGTCTTTTTAAAAGAAAATAATCTCATTGTAACGTCCTTAGAGCAGCCGGTTACCAGTTCTTTTAATTGTTGCATTAGAAATATCTATATAAAATAGAACCATACATAATTATTTATATTTATCGACATAATAATAACTGAAACAAAAAAAAACAATTGAATTGAGAAACACCTACTTTTTTGAAGTCGTTTAAAAATTAAATGCGCTTAGAAACGTAAGCTTTAAAATACTTAAAGCATGTTATTAATATTACTTAATATATAATAGAAGTTGTTTAGTTTTTCTTTGTAATTTATGCATTTATACAATAAAGATATAAATAAATAAAAAATAATATAGAAGAAGTGCAGAGAATTACAATATATTTAACAATACATATGTGGTAGGTACACACATCAAAAGTGTCTAGGGATCAAGCATTTTTATGCGGATTTCTTGAGATTGAGATGTGGCTTTGGCCCTGGCCTGCTCAGTCGCCAGACTTGAACCCGATTGAGCATGCATGGGATATGCTACAGAGAAGAGCTCTGCCGAATATGGAGGGTATCCAGTCGCAAGAAGACCTTTTTTTGTTGTTGCAACGAACATGGGCGGCCATTCCACAGCGTGATTTGGATGAACTCATTTTGAGTATGCCAAACCGATGTTCTTGTGTTAGTGTTCGCGGTAGAAACACGGATTATTAATTGTTTAAGTTACCTAATAAAATTTTAAAGAAAACTGTTATTTCAGTCTTTTTTTCGAACTTTAATGTTAGTGGTTCAAATGTCAAAAATCCTTTTATTAGGAAAATGGCAAATTTCTTTATTAATGCAAAGGTGACTTGGTTTATCGTTACTGTGACAAACGAAAATACTTTATTTGATGAATCCTTAAAGAAAATTTTAATTAATATCAATCAGGAGAAAAGTTATTGCAAAAATATATGTTGATCCCTAGACACATATGTTGATCCCTAGACACTTTTGATGTGTGTACATATAAATAAGAATATATCATTTATATGTCTAATATATTTGTTCGTTTTGGTGTAGAAAGCATTATAATAGCAGTTCAAGTTATATTCAACAATGAACTAAACCAAAATAATCTAAGGTCTAGTACTCATTAATATGCAAATGAATAAGGATCCTCTAATCTAAATGTTAACCTTATAATAAAACAAATAACGAGATTATAAAGTGCTTTCATTTTATTACGATTCTATTAATATCAGTGGAAAATTATACAGTTTGAGTTAGCACATTAAATTTTCAGGAGAAAAACCGAGAGCTGTGGTCTGAATCAACATTTTAAAATATAGAATATCAAGGGGTGTTTGTTTTGAATGTATGATGATGAAATTCAGACCTACGTCTATTTATATTCAACATTGCGTATGTAGGTATATTATTATTTTAAACTAGTTGTTGCCCGCGGCTCAGCCCGCGTGTATGTCGGTTATCGTGGCAAATAGTAGCCTATGTGTTATTCTGATGTATAAGCTATATTACTGTAAAGATTCATCCAAATTCGTTCAGTAGTTTTTGTGTGAAAGAGTAACAAGCATCCATCCACCCATCCATCCATCCATTCATCCATCCATACATCCATCCATACTTACAAACTTTCGCGTTTATAATATTATTATAGTATACTAGTTGTTGCCCGCGGCTCCGCCCGCGTATATGTCGGTTATCGCGGCAAATAATAGCCTATGTGATATTCTGATGTATAAGCTATATTACTGTAAAGATTCACCCAAATCCGTTCAGTAGTTTTTGAGTGAAAGAGTAACAAGCATTCATCCATTCATCCATCCATACACCATCCATCCATCCATCCATCCATACTTACAAGCTTTCGCGTTTATAATATTAGTATAAATAGATATAGATAGATAATTTATGGAATCAGGCGTTACTTTGCGGAAATCCATGACATTAAATGCTATGAAATATATTTAGCTTTAATTCCGCGAGACAAATATCCAGGTCTGAAAGCAAGGCACAAATCCCACCGTCATGCATACTCACATGCACATATGGGTATCATGCATATGTACACATACAAAACAAGTGAGAAATAATTAGCATGCCATGCAACCAAACCTATACTCGACATGTGTTTCGCCCCTCCACGGGGCATCCTCAGGAGATGTTGACTCGTCGAGCGTTTGAGCTCGAATGAGCTCGCGCCACCGCTGTCGGCCCTTTATATACCGTTTCGATGACGCTATAATAATTGTCGATACAATGTCATAAAGACATCTGTGCCGAACTACCTGCAATCATACTAAGAAGTGGTGATGGAATTAAGTTTGTTTGGTCATTCAACAGTGTATATGCATTATTATTGTTATGTTTTGATATTTCTAACTGTTCCAACACACTCAGCCGGAAACCCTTATCGCAAACATGCAGAATGTTATAGGTATTGTTGCCGCTCAAGGAGTGGCCGGTGTCTATTAAATGTTTTGCGAAATGTGATTTATCTGGATGGCCATTCCTGTGAGCGGCAACATGTTCCTTGTACCTAATTTCGAAACTACGGCCTGTCTGACCCACATAGACCCCGGTGCAATCATTGCATACTAATTTGTAAACTCCGGATTTTTTTGAATTCTCTAATTTATCTTTACCGTTACATAGTTTACGCAAGTTATGATCCGATCGAAAGGCTACGTAAACATTGTGTTTTCTTAGAATATTCGCGATTCTATCTGAAATTGGGCCTATGTAAGTGAGACTCCCGACATTCTTGTTAATTCTTTCGGGGGTACATGCATAAAGTGCTGAGCGCGCCCGGTCATTCTGCTTTTTCTTAATTATATTATCAATAACTTGTTTGGTGTAACCGTTAGAAGTCGCGATTTGATACAATATTTTGAGTTCTTTTGCGTAATTATCCGTGGACAGTGGGAGTGACATTAAACGGTGGACATAGCTGCGGAAGGCTGCTAGTTTATGCTGTAGTGGGTGACAGGATGAAGCGGGAATCGTTGTGTCCGTGTGTGTGGGCTTTCGATAAATTTGGAATTCGAGTTTGTTATTGACTCTTGTGATTGTTAGATCCAAAAAATTAAGGGACTGATTTGATTCTAATTCTAATTTGAATTTAATTTTGGGGTGGTGAGTGTTGAGCCTATTTACGAAAATATCCAATTGACGATTTGTACCTGTCCAACAGATAATTACGTCATCCACATATCTATAATAAAACAGAATGTTGGGCTCGCCTACCACATATTTACATTCGAAGTAGTCCATAAATATTTCCGCCATTAATGGACTTATAGGTGATCCCATTGCTAGACCCTCTTTTTGGCGGTAGTATTCGTTATTGAATCGAAAGTAATTTTGTTCCATGCAAATACGTGTGAGGTTAAGTAGGTCATTTATTTCTCCTGGATGTAAACGTTGCCTCTCCAAAAGGTACCCCAAAATACGTAGGCACTCTTCAAATTGAATATTTGTAAATAAACTATTTACATCTAGTGATAATAATTTCGAATTGTGGGGTGTGTTAATATTTTGTATTTTTTTAGTTAATCTAAACTATTTTTTAAACTGTACTGTGGTTTAAAAGATGCCTTTGCCTTTAGTACATTGTTTAGATATTTGGCTAAATCGTATGTTGGGGCACCAATGTAAGAGACAACGGGGCGAATTGGAATGTTGTCTTTATGAGTTTTTGGTAAACCATACAAACAAGGAGATCGTGGGTTCATTGGAATTTTATATTTTAACTGGCCTGGAGAAATGTACGACGTGTTATTAATTGCATTCTTTATTTCTAGAGTAAATTTTTTGGTAGGGTCGGTAGTAAGACGTTCAAAATCTTCCCCCTGGATAACGTCGTTAACCCTCTGGTGGTATGCAGTTTTATCCAAAATGACTACTGTATTGCCTTTGTCGGCTTTAGTAATTATTAAATCATTTTGAGTAAATTGTGTTTTTTAATGACCTATGTACTTGTATTTCGGAATAATTTTGGGTAATGGTGGTTGCGGGCGCTGTCTTTATCTGAAATGCCACCTGATGTTTAACGGCGCTATCCATTTTACTTCTAACACAAGCCATTTCTGAATCTACCATTAAAGTTTCGAGCGATTTCTGGGATAACCGTGGCCTGATGTTATATTTGAGGCCTTTCTCTAGTAAAGAAATCTCTGAATTGGAAAATTGGGTATTTGTATAATTTTTAACGCGTGGGTAGAAAGAATGAACCGCATCTGAATCATTATTTTCTAAGTTGGTGATATTATTATTATTTTGGCTATCCCGAGTTAATCGCTCCAACTTCCTACGCTGTGTTAAATATTTTTCATGCGCTACTTGGGAGGCGAACTTGTATGGTTTACCAAAAACTCATAAAGACAACATTCCAATTCGCTCCGTTGTCTCTTACATTGGTGCCCCAACATACGATTTAGCCAAATATCTAAACAATTTACTAAAGGCAAAGGCATCTTTTAAACCACAGTACGGTTTAAAAAATAGTTTAGATTTAACTAAAAAAATACAAAATATTAACACACCCCACAATTCGAAATTATTATCACTAGATGTAGATAGTTTATTTACAAATATTCAATTTGAAGAGTGCCTACGTATTTTGGGGTACCTTTTGGAGAGGCAACGTTTACATCCAGGAGAAATAAATGACCTACTTAACCTCACACGTATTTGCATGGAACAAAATTACTTTCGATTCAATAACGAATACTACCGCCAAAAAGAGGGTCTAGCAATGGGATCACCTTTAAGTCCATTAATGGCGGAAATATTTATGGACTACTTCGAATGTAAATATGTGGTGGGCGAGCCCAACATTCTGTTTTATTATAGATATGTGGATGACGTAATTATCTGTTGGACAGGTACAAATCGTCAATTGGATATTTTCGTAAATAGGCTCAACACTCACCACCCCAAAATTAAATTCAAATTAGAATTAGAATCAAATCAGTCCCTTAATTTTTTGGATCTAACAATCACAAGAGTCAATAACAAACTCGATTTCCAAATTTATCGAAAGCCCACACACACGGACACAACGATTCCCGCTTCATCCTGTCACCCACTACAGCATAAACTAGCAGCCTTCCGCAGCTATGTCCACCGTTTAATGTCACTCCCACTGTCCACGGATAATTACGCAAAAGAACTCAAAATATTGTATCAAATCGCGACTTCTAACGGTTACACCAAACAAGTTATTGATAATATAATTAAGAAAAAGCAGAATGACCGGGCGCGCTCAGCACTTTATGCATGTACCCCCGAAAGAATTAACAAGAATGTCGGGAGTCTCACTTACATAGGCCCAATTTCAGATAGAATCGCGAATATTCTAAGAAAACACAATGTTTACGTAGCCTTTCGATCGGATCATAACTTGCGTAAACTATGTAACGATAAAGATAAATTAGAGAATTCAAAAAAATCCGGAGTTTACAAATTAGTATGCAATGATTGCACCGGGGTCTATGTGGGTCAGACAGGCCGTAGTTTCGAAATTAGGTACAGGGAACATGTTGCCGCTCACAGGAATGGCCATCCAGATAAATCACATTTCGCAAAACATTTAATAGACACCGGCCACTCCTTGAGCGGCAACAATACCTATAACATTCTGCATGTTTGTGATAAGGGTTTCCGGCTGAGTGTGTTGGAACAGTTAGAAATATCAAAACATAACAATAATAATGCATATACACTGTTGAATGACCAAACAAACTTAATTCCATCACCACTTCTTAGTATGATTGCAGGTAGTTCGGCACAGATGTCTTTATGACATTGTATCGACAATTATTATAGCGTCATCGAAACGGTATATAAAGGGCCGACAGCGGTGGCGCGAGCTCATTCGAGCTCAAACGCTCGACGAGTCAACATCTCCTGAGGATGCCCCGTGGAGGGGCGAAACACGTGTCGAGTATAGGTTTGGTTGCATGGCATGCTAATTATTTCTCACTTGTTTTGTATGTGCACATATGCATGATACCCATATGTGCATGTGAGTATGCATGACGGTGGGATTTGTGCCTTGCTTTCAGACCTGGATATTTGTCTCGCGGAATTAAAGCTAAATATATTTAATAGCATTTAAGATATAGATAGTATAGATGACTCGAAAACAAAACTTGAATGTTCACATTTTCTCGCTTACCCGATTACTTACACGAAGATAAAACATAACCCGATTTAGTAGAGAGAGAAAATTTATTTAACTATATAAGTATACCCTTTACCTTTACATATCCTTGTTACCCTTGCAATACTAAAGGAGTATTTTCCGCATGTCAAGGGAAATCAATAAATTTTGAATGTATGTTATTATAATTGACTAGTGGTTGCCCGCGGCTCCGCCCGCGTATATGTCGGTTATCGCGGCAAATAGTAGCCTATGTGTTATTCTGATGTATAAGCTATATTACTGTAAAGTTTCATCCAAATCCGTTCAGTAGTTTTTGTGGGAAAGAGTAACAAGCCATCCATCCATCCATTCATCCATCCATACACCATACACCATCCATCCATCCATCCATCCATCCATACTTCCAAGCTTTCGCGTTTATAATATTAGTATAAATAGATATAGATAGTATAGATGACTCGAAAACAAAACTTGAATGTTCCCATTTTCTCGCTTACCCGATTACTTATATAATAATAATAATAATAAGCCCTTTATTCCGAAAACAAGGTTTACATATTGTTTTTTTTTTTACAACTAGGTTTACAAGATATCCCTGATCTCGGCGTGCCGGTTGGCAAAGGCCTCCTCTAACTTTTTCCATTGATTTCTGTCGCGCGTGACCCTTCTCCAGTTTGGACCTGCTGTTAGTTTTATTTCGTCCTCCCATCTGGTTAATTGTCTTCCGCGATTACGCTTTCCGTCTCTTGGATACCATTCGGTCACTGCTTGGCTCCATTTTCCCCTCGTATCACGCATCATGTGCCCTGTCCATCTCCATTTCTGTTGGTCAATTCTTTCCAAAATGTCAGTCAGTTTTGTTTTGGTACGAAGATCGATGTTGCTAATTCGATCTTTCCTTTTGGAGCCTGACATGCTCCTCTCCATTGCCCTTTGACATTTGGCAAGTCTTTCTCTTAGAGATTTGGTCAGTGCCCATGTTTCACACCCATAGGTCAGGCATGGGAGTATACATGACTCGAAGGTTTTCTTTTTCAGTGCCATTCCTAGGTCTTTTGACTTCATGATTTCTTTGAAGGACCAGTACTTTTTCCATCCTGTTGCAATCCTCGTATTTATTTCTTGTACAATTTGGTCTTTGAATGAGATAATTTGACCAAGGTATATGTAACTATCCACGTATGTCAGAGTTTCATCTTTTATTCTTATCTCTACTCTCTTTGAGTTGGTCATTAATTTGGTTTTGACAGTGTTCATTCCTAGACCGATTTTCTGACTCTCCTTACTTAAGCTTTGGATCATGGCTTGAAGGTTAGCTGGATTTTCTTCGAAGAGTACTAAGTCGTCGGCAAATCGGAGGTGGTTCAGTCTTGACCCATTTATGTTCAAGCCGAATTTCTCCCAGTTTAATTTACAAAATATGTTTTCGAGAACTGCTGAAAATAATTTTGGGGATAGTGGATCTCCCTGTCTCACGCCTCTTTTTATGTCAAATTCTTTGCCCAGTGATTCCAATTGGATTCTAGCTTTACTATTTGCGTAGATGGTCTTAACGATATTTACGTATGTTGCTGGTATTCCTTGTTGTATGAGAGTATCCCCTATGTATTCATGGCTCAAGCTGTCGAATGCCTTTGCGTAATCAATAAACGCTATGTATAAAGTTTTATTGTATTCTTTATACTTTTCAATGACCTGTGTAACAGTGTAAATGTGATCTATGGTTGAAAACCCTTTCCTGAATCCTGCTTGCTCATTTGGTTGTTGTTCGTCCAATTTTATGCTGATTCTATCTAATAGCACCTTTGCAAATACTTTGTACACATTAGACATCAGACTGATAGGTCTGTAGTTTTCTATATCTTCATTGTCGCCTTTTTTGTGGATCAGAATGATGTGCGACGTCGACCATTGCTCTGGGATAGTACATGTTCTAAGTATCTCGTTAAAGATGTGTGTAAGAGCAGGTATTAGTTCTTCCATTGTTCCTTTCAGCAGTTCGTTCGTAATGTTGTCAGGTCCGGGCGATTTTCCCATTTTTTGGCTTGTGATAGCCTTTTCCACTTCACAAGTTAAGATTTTAGGGATTGGGTCTAGATTGGCTGTGGATGTTTGCCGTATGTGCGATAGTTCGGTGTTCAGGTTTTGTTTTTCGTACAGATGTCGATAGAAGTCGGTTGCTAGATTTTTTATACGCTTTCTATGCGTGACAGTCTTTGATTTTCTTTTGAGTTTTGGTATCCATTCTTTACCTTCCTCTCGAAGTTCCTTTAGTGCCTTTTTTCACAGCTCCAGTTCTTTGTATATGGTATTCTAGGGTTTGCAGTATTTTGGTTTTCCGATCTTTTCTCATGCTTGTTTTTATATTCTTACTTATTTCTGCTATGTGTTTTAGGTTTACCTTATTCCTTTCCTTCTTGAATAGCTCTTTCCTTTCATTAATAAGTTGCAAGGTTTCTTTGCTTGATTGGTATTTGTTAGTATTTCTATCCTTTTTTTCAGTCATGTGGTTCTGCACGAGCTTTTCCAATCTATTGTATTTTTGTGTAGCTTCTATATTTGTATCTGTAGTTATATTCTTTATTTCTTCTATAAACTCAGTGTTACTTATGTTTTGTGGGTGTCTTGGTTTGCATGATCTTTTGTGGTTTATGAAAGTTCGAGACGTTTTGTGTGGATGTGTCCTTAAAGAGCTGCGAACCATATGGTGATCTGTATTAAAGTTCAGTCTGGATATGACAGTAGTATCTGTAAATGTTTTCGGACAGTTACTTATAATGTAGTCGATTTCATTTCTGTATGAACTTACACGAATACTTATACGAAGATAAAACATAACCCGATTTAGTAGAGAGAGAAAATTTATTTAACAATATAAGTAAACCCTTTACCTTTACAAAACCTTGTGACCCTTGCAATATTAAAGAGGTCTATTTCGCATTTCAAGGGAAATTAATAAATTTTGAATGTATGTTATTATAATTGACTAGTGGTTGCCCGCGGCTCCGCCCGCGTATATGTCGGTTATCGCGGCAAATAGTAGCCTATGTGTTATTCTGATGTATAAGCTATATTACTGTAAAGTTTCATCCAAATCCGTTCAGTAGTTTTTGTGTGAAAGAGTAACAAGCATCCATCCATCCATCCATTCATCCATCCATACACCATACACCATCCATCCATCCATTCATCCATCCATCCATCCATCCATCCATCCATACTTCCAAGCTTTCGCGTTTATAATATTAGTATAAATAGATATAGATAGTATAGATGACTCGAAAACAAAACTTGAATGTTCCCATTTTCTCGCTTACCCGATTACTTACACGAAGATAAAACATAACCCGATTTAGTAGAGAGAGAAAATTTATTTAACAATATAAGTAAACCCTTTACCTTTACAAATCCTTGTGACCCTTGCAATATTAAAGAGGTCTATTTCGCATTTCAAGGGAAATTAATAAATTTTGAATGTATGTTATTATAATTGACTAGTGGTTGCCCGCGGCTCCGCCCGCGTGTATGTTGGTTATCGCGGTAAATAGTAGCCTATGTGTTATTCTGATGTATAAGCTATATTACTGTAAAGTTTCATCCAAATCTGTTAAGTAGTTTTTGCGTGAAAGAGTAACAAGCATCCATCCATACATCCATCCATACTTACAAACTTTCGCGTTTATAATATTAGTATAGATATAGATTATGATTTATATACCTACACTTTGAGGTCAAATGACTACACGGTTGGCCTAGTGGTAAAATAGTGATATATTTCCTTTTATTCATCAGAATACCGATATATCGGAAACAGAATACCAGAAACCGATCACGGTTTATTATGACAAGAACTACTGCTTTATTGATTACAAATTTTTTATCCTACTAATATTATAAACGCGAAAGTTTGTAAGCATGGATGAATGGATGGATGTTTGTTACTCTTTCACGCAAAAACTACTGAACAGATTTGGATGAAACTTGACAGTAGTATAGCTTATACATCAGAATAACACATAGGCTACTATTTGCCGCGATAACCGACATACGCGCGGGCGGAGCCGCGGGTAACAACTAGTAATGACATAAAGGGAATCATTAAAATGTTTTATATCCCATGTAACACAATATTTTAACCTTCTCCCATTAAAATAAAAGGTATTTATAACTCGTCGAAAAGGAAATCCTTGTAATCCGACCATAAATTATTTCGGGAACTTATTAAAAATGAGAACAATAATCCTTCACGATATGTTGAAGTTCTTTGCATAGTCATTTCTTAATTAATTTGGACAGTTTTAATGTCCTGAAATTAAAAAAAAACGTTTTAAGTTTATTAACATTTTAATGTGCGTCGGCAATTTTAGTTGATGTTTGTGAGACGCTTTCATTTTTTTAAGACTTCCTACCAAAAATAGGAACATAACGTTTCTTATTAAAATGTAAATGCTTTGAGACTGCAGCCATAACTTCTTAGACTCGATTTTTTTATTATACTCATTCATATTTCATTATTGATGTTACAATTTCCTGTAGAACATTATATTCATCACACAAATGTAATAAACAGTTTGCCAAATAGATATTTTAAACTTGCATTTCTTAAAATCAATTTCATTTAGTTTGTAAAATAAAATCCAGATGATCTTCCCAAATTTTAATTTGATGTGTTCCATCGCCTTCTAGCTTTGGGTTCAGCATTAATTTTGTTTTCCGCTGAATGTGCTTTATTGTTTATATTATAATATTAGCTGACCCGGCGAACTCCGTACCGCCATATTAACATATCTGTCTCAGCTTCCCACAGGCAGTGTACAGTCGCGGTGTACAATTAAATCAGACTATGTGTTATTGAATTACAACTAAGTACATATTTTGACTTTCATCCCCTCTCTCCAAGAAACCTTGCTGAATTTCGGGATAAAAAGTATCCTATGTCCTACCTAGTAGTATGAACTCAAATCATGCTTATTTTCATTTAATTCCGTTCAGTAGTTTCGGCGTGATGCGCGGCCAAGATATAGACAGACAGACAGACAGACAGACAAAAATGAAAAAAAAAACAGTTTTAGCTTCAGTATCGATTATAGAGAGCCCTCCAAAAAATTTTTTCAAAATATCTTTAATGTACAGAATTGGACCTGTTACATTTTTATATTTTTTATTATAAGTATATAGATATAGATGTTGGTATTATATATATAGATGGTGACCAATATTACCTCTCGTTGCTATTTAATTAAGAAGGATAGAGTGAAAACAAAATTTACAAACAGTCGCTCTATTCGTAAATTTTAAGTATTTTTTTATTTTCATGTAATTGAGTTTTTTTTAAAAATAAGTTCTATATGTCGTAAAGTAAACGTTTATGTTCTTTTAGGGTTTATCTAACAGTGATGAAATATTGCATAAATTATGATGATAGAAGAAAGCTGCCCTATTTATTTAAAAAGATCTCATAAAAGTATGCAGGCAAAATAAAATAGGAAAATTTAAATTGAAATCAGCCGACTGGAAAATTCATTCTATTTGAAGAAAATTTTCGTACGCGTTTTTTTTCTAGTCGTTCTTTATTTATATTGAAAGATATAATAGATTTCATATTTTCTTGACTCAGGTGAATATTTATTTAATACTTTTCTTAGTACATGTACGTGTGGTGACGGATTAAAAATATAAAGTGTCACCACCCCTTTTTCATCCCATGGGTGTCATAAAAGGCTACTACGGGTATTAACTGCGCAAGACAATATCACAGCAAAAAGAAAGAAAACTTGGAACAACTTCTGTACCAACCCGTCTGGCCAGCGTCTTAGAGTAGATCAAAACCATTTTTCGAAGGAGAAGCTTATGTCCAGCAGTGGACTATTAAAAGCTGTTGATTCATATGCGATCCTTGAGAACAAGAAGACTTTATACTAACTTACTTTCGAGTTCCATGATATAATAATCATTCTGACTCTCCTGTCAGGCCTCTGTCAGCCTGTGACCACGGCCAGTGCAAACTGGTCGAAACGTCAGGCAAAACAGAGGTATGTAATACCTTGAAATAAGTGATCGCGTTAATTCCCGTAAAAAAATTAAGAAAACTTAAGTTTCTTGGTCGGTCGTCTTCTTCCATTATAAGTAGAGAGGCTTTTTATTTAAAAAAAAACAGTTATGCAACTAAAAAAAGCGTACAAAATAAATATAAACCAATGGTATCATTAAAATCAAAAATAAATAAGAAGCTCTTGAGCGTAAAAATTTTAATCGTATTTTTTTTACTCCCGTCGCAAAAATAGGGGTGTTATAAGTTTCACGTCAATGTCTGTCTGTCTGTGACATCGTAACTCTCAAATGGATCAACCGATTTCATTGCGGTTTTTTTTCATTTGAAAGCCTCTTTTCCAAAATAATGTAAAGGCATTTTTGGCGTATGATTACTTCATTAAGTGCTTATGTAGGGGATTTTTAAAATTTTTGAATTTAAGCTTGTTTGCTATACTATAACTTGATTTCAACATTTATTTTATTGCAGTACCGTCACCAAGTAAGTAACGAACTCATGCTCATGATATTAGGGTCAACTCAGACTGAGGAATAAAGCCGCAGCTACCATTTTAGCGTTAATGACGCTATCTGGATGTTTACGCGTAATCTGCTGCGTAATCATTACGTAATATTGGCAGTTTATTCACTGCTTAATATTTTACTGTCCCCACACAAAGTTTTCGTGGTCAATGGTGCTAATTCTGTTGTGTGAAAACTCTCTAAACTAAATTAAAATTAACTAAAACGTAAGCTTTGTCCTGTAAAACTACGTTCTAAACTCCGAAGATATGCCACACTAAAAAAAAGACGTTTTTCATATACATACTTACATGAATAGCATTTTGGAAATCGTTTTACAAAATAAAGTAAATGTCGTTTTGTGAAGTGACGCGACAACATAATTAGTACCATTATTTCGAATTTTATTGTATCCCTCTTAATATTGAAATAAATCACGCATGAAGAAATGACAATCGTAATATAAAATTCATGCAAACCGGTTATTGGCGTTACCTATAAGGTAATTTCGTTCTAGGAGTACACATGCTAACGCGCGTTTTTACATGTACTTGTTAACGCGCGTTAGCAAAACGCGCGTTGAGCGCTCGTCATCTGAACATGGGCCAAATGTATGTAGGAAAACATAAATCTATTTTTTATGACAGAACGGGTAAAGGAGCAGACTAGTCAGCTCATGGAAAGCGCCCATGAACGCCTGCACCTCTTGCCTATCGCCTTCTTGCGCAATCATTTATAAAGAAAAGCTTTAGGACTTTTTCCTTTCTGGAAAAGAAACTCAAGAATCTCATTGTAATTAAATACTAATATCAGTTGAATATTCAGTAAACGGTTGTGTTAGCAGCACACGAGTTTGTTAATGAAGTGGGGTACAAGCTTTAACATGCATGAAGCACCTTGTCAACATCCAATATACGACAGAATATTGCAATTAACATTAACAATTGCTACGTTATATTATAGTAGAATATCCACGTATATTATAGAAATGTAACCGCTATATGGTTTAACATTGAATAGCTGAAAAACGCAGCGTTAGTAGGCACCCTATAAGGTAGTCGAAACCTTATAGGGTGCCTACGGTGGGAAGTCGGTAGCCTGGTAAAAGGTCGGGAAACGAAAAAGTACGTTAGATTTGGCTTAGCCAGTTTTTATAACATCAGTCATTTTATAAAGTTATTTAACATAATTATTATATTTTAATTCTGATAAAAACTGGCCAAGTCAAATCTAACGTACTTTAAGATCTCACATTTTTAAGTAACAGCAATTATTATAGGTATCCAATAAAGCAAAGAAATAGAGTTTAATACTTATTCATAATTTTATTTTGTTCCTATAAATACATATTTAGATTTTGAATAGAACTTGGCACTCATTTAGATCTCCATTCTTTTTGCGACGGAGCCCACAGCCAAGCATAATTTTTGTATTGAACTTGGCTCTCCTTTTTACCTTTACTAACTGCCTCGTTGGTCTCGCGGTTGGCGTGTGCGACTGATGATCATGAGGTCTCGGGTTCGATTCCCGGGTCGGACCAAATGCTTGTATGATCTACAAATATTTGTTTCGGAGTTTGGGTGTTTTCTATGTATAATATGTATGTATTTACAAAAAAAAAGTATATATGTATTTCTATCAGTTGTCTAGTACCCATAACACAAGCTCTGCTTAGCTTGGGACTAGATGGCATTGTGTGTTAGATGTCCGAAATATTTATTATTATTATTTATTTTTACATTTATGTTTTTGGTGGGATATCATTACTTTTTGTAAAGAAAACTAGGCAGGTATTGAGATTTAATAATACATATACTAGGATAGTTTCAAATATCTGCTTGCTGCTGCTGCTTGTAATGACGGTTCCAACGCTACAATTAAAAAAAAATGGTATGGGGACCCCCCTATTTTTTAACTTTTTTTCATTTTTAGATTTTTTGCTACGCTTACACACAATTACCGAGCTGGATTCCAAATTTCATCCTTCTAGGTCATCTGGAAGTAGTTTAGGTTAAGGTACTATATCTATGTCAGTCAGTGCTAAAATTTACGACTTTTTGACCTTTATATCTTTATAACCGTTTGAGCTAGCTTAATGAAATTTGGGCATCTAGATGTCCTTATGAATATAATTAAACACACGTAGTTTTATGTGTTTACGTTAAAGAGGTTTTGAGTTATAGAAGGGTCAAAAGTGGCACCAAGTGGTTCATGTAATATTTCACTCGGCGCTGGCTAGCCAGTTCCTTTGCTTGAACTTGGCTTGACACGCTGCCGCGTATCTAGATTACAACCGAGGCGATATTGCTAGCCCAAGCCGCAGGCGAGGGCTACAAGAAAGCTGAGGCTGTAATTATCAAAGCGCACGTATGTCATACGACGTTTTATAACATATTTGCGAGGAAATAAATAAAAGTCGGACTTTCTTGATCGAATAAATCTTTAATTACTTGTTAAAGCAGTTATAAAAATTTGAACAATTTGTAAAATTGATTATTACGTTGCCAGTTGGCATTTTTAAGCTTGTCAAGCTATTATTATTAATTAAAATTTCACCAGTCTCTCTCTTACTCTCTTGAGTGAAAGAAGGAGAAACGAGACCACAGAGTTCCGCAGCCACCTCCGCCGCTGCCACCGACTGCTGAACTCTGTGGTCTCGTTTCTCCTACTTTCACTCAAGAGAGTGAGAGAGAGACTGGTGAAATTTTAATTAAATGTTGACCACTTTCCTGACATAAAAAAACTCTTTGCTAATATTTAAAAGAGTATTGTTCGAGCATCTTGATAAACCGTGAGTTTTACTTTATTAAAAAAAAAAACGTGCGTTTTACATTACAATAACGCACAACTACGTAATGAGATACATTACGATATTGAAATTGGTAAAATAAGAGACCCTTTACGAGCAAATATGTTATAAAGTATTTTATGCAGTTGGTGTATCCAGAAAACTGAACAGAAATCCCAAAATACTTTAGTTTTTCCTTGATTTGTACACTAAATACTACTTGTATTCTAAATTTGAAGCTGCCACATCTGCTAAAAGTGCCTTAGAGTTTTGATGATCGGTCAATAAGTCAGTGAGCTAGTGACAAAATTGAGAAACTTTAACTAGTTATAATTCTTAATTCAAAGTTATAGTTCAAATTGAATGAAATTTGAAATATACTGTGTTTATACAACGTCTGCTTGGTTTCGAAAATTCAGGCTTCTAGTTTTATCCACAATGAAGCTATAGGGGGTCGAAAGTATCTTGAACTGCACTGAAAAGGATGGTACGGTCGTACCGTTATTTTTGCTTGCTCGACTTGGTTGGGCACAGCAGTGCCCCCAGATGTCCAGCTTTGGATGTCTTATGGCTGAAATAATGATGATGATGGTTTAATTATTTCCAGGTGTATATTCCTACTGATATTAAGATGAAACGACGAACAATTGGGTTTAGATCTTGTTGATAACCTTTTGTTCTAATTATAGTCAAACACTAACTATAAATAAAGTCAAACACTTTACATAAGTTAGACTGCCTAATTAATTCACAATTACTGCCTAATTAATTTACAATATATAGCAAGTTATTAGTTAGCAGAGGTCAAACGATTCGTAGTTTCTAATAATATCTGCTCAATGCCACTACATAGTCTAGTCATAAAAATACAACTGAACATGACACATCAGAAAAAAAAAATCGTTCTCATCTCGAAAAAAAATTGACTAGGATTGGAACTGAATAGCAGGTAGGCACAAATCTATTTATGTCTGCATACGAGTTCCCAGACTGCCTTGATCATCAAGTTTTTGTTTGACTATAATAATATTTTTTTATTGATATTGGCGAAATGGAAAGAAAGAATGATTACATTGAATAATCGTAAAGTGATGTAAATAACAAAACCTTATTTTGCGCAACCTAACCGTGAACGAATTGTTTTTTTCTTTGGATTGGCAAAACGTTTTTTTCCTTTTATGTTGTAGGTACTTATACAATTACTTACTAATCAGAAATGATCGAGGTAATGGCTGGTAACATAATTAAATTTCATAATTAAAATTAAAATTCATAATTAAATTAACATAAAAATAATTAAGTACAAAAGTTAAAACTTATCCTTAAGATGTAACAATAAATTATTCTAACCTATATCACAACTTGTTACTTGCAATATAAATCTATGTTTCCAGACCGATGTCGAGATAAAACAATTTCTTGTTGCGACACTTGCTGTCTAAAGTTAACCCACCCATGTCGTAGATACCAATTTAAGACGATCGAACAATTGATATCACTTGCTCAGACACTAAATCTCCAGCCTAATTGTCCTTTAAATGGAATTAAGAGAATCGCTTTCAATGGTAGTATTATAACGGTTTTGTTGAAGAAATATTTAATACTGGGACGAGAAAAGTGAACGTGTTTAGTTTAAAGGCATCTTTCGAGAAAATAATATTGAGGTGGTCACAAAATGTTTTCAATGTAAAACATTGTACTTAATTTCAAAATAAGTGAGTGCGTTAATTGGCGGTAATAACTTAAACATTATAGTCACAATGCTAGTTACCATACTCCTCTGAAACGGCTGGACTGATTTTTATGAAATTTGGTGTGCATATCGGGTAGGTCTGAGAGTCAACCAACATCTATTTTATAACCGACTTCCAAAAAGGAGGAGGTTCTATGTTCCACTGTATGTATTTTTTTTTTTTTTTTATGTACGTTACCCGATTACTCCGTCAGTTGTGAACCGATTTAAAATTTTTTTTTTGTATTCGAAAGGGTATGCTTCCGAGGTGGTCCCATTGCCATTGCCATATCAGGATCTGATGATGAGATCCCAGGGAAATCGAGGGAAACTCTCATTTTTTATAGGCACATACTATGTTTTTCGTATATTTTCTGAAGTTACACCCGTATTTGCGTCTGGTAGTCATCATTTTATGATGATGTAAGGTACAACTCCTTAACGGTTAGGAGTTGGAAGATAAATCTTTAAATATCAGATGTATATACATATGTTACCTTTAGTCGTATTCTTTCAAATTATTTAGGTAAGCTGATGATGGAAGGTGGAAGGTACAATTCCTCAACGGTTAGGAGTTGGAGGATAATTCTTTCAATTTCATACGTATCTAAAGACCTTCAGTCGTATACTTTCAAGTTATTTAGTTGAACTGATGATAGAAGGTTAAACTCTTTAACAGTTAGGAATTAGAGGATGATTTCAATATTACACGTACGTTTAGACCTTCATTTGTATTCTTGATTATGAAATAGTTCAACTTACTACTTACCTACGATTGTTTGCACTAAAAACTGAAAAATAAAAACTTTTTATAAAAAAAAAAAACCGACTTCCAAAAAACATCCAACGAAAACTCTCTGCCAAAAAAACACTTAAAAGCGTAAAATAAACTGGTTCTTCATAAATTGCCTATACCTAATTCTTTATTCATTTAAATATTATATATATTATATTATAATGTGTGCTAGGTACCTAAAATCTGTTTGAAGTCGGTGCTAAGCCATAGAGAATACAAACGAACAATTACAAAAGTCTAAGCGATAGTCACTTGGCACCGACTTCAAACAGATTCTAGGTACCTAGCACACATTATAATACTACTATTTAAATGAATAAAGAATTAGGTATAGGTAATTTATGAAGAACCAGTTTATTTTACGGTTTTAAGTGTTTTTTTGGCAGAGAGTTTTCGTTGGATGTTTTTTGGAAGTCGGTTTTTTATACCCCATTTTTTAATGTCCAACCAACGTTTGCCGGATCAGCTAGTATATAATATATACAATAGTCAAGAAATTCTTCCACATCGCCTACTAGTAATTTATATACATATATGTATCTATAGTCATAAAATCATATGCATATGTATAAATATAATTATGGTTTTATGTAATGGGTCTGGGTGACACTAAATTTCTATAAAGGGAATTATACCGATCCTTTTAACATAAACTGGCAAATGACAGTCTTAACATGTATTATTATCACATAAATATATTTGATTGCGTGTTTTCACTCAAAAAATATTTTGCCCCATAATTTCATTTAAATATATAAGTGATTACAAAATCAGCTTATATATTATACGTTGCTCGTTATTTAAGAACCATACAATCTCTTATATGGTTCTTATAAAGCCATATATAGGGTCATATGTTCATGTCATGTTAGGTGATAAGCCGTTAAGCTAGAAAATTTAAAAGGCTTTCGTTAAAAGTGAGTATTCCAAGTCAATCACTTGGACAAGTTGATTGAGGTTGAGCATTTAGAAGTTTACTTTTTACGTAATTTATGACCTAATTAAGTTTTCCTTTTACAGACATAGTTTTTCTAGAGATCAGTTTATGTCCATAGCTTAATTAGTTGCAACAGGTAGGCCAATACCTACACTGTAAGTATTTAGATGTTGCTGATTTAGAAATCGTGGTTTAAGTAAAGGTATTATAACATCGGCCTAATTGGTATGAATGTTATTCAGGTATTTGATGTAACTGAAGGCTGGGATGCTATTATATTTATAGAATTGTATTAAAAAGAGACTGCAATAGAGATTTAAAGTCAAGTTAAATCAGTTCAATTTTATTCAACGTCCAATTCAGACATTTAGAACTTTTTATTCTACACATTTTTCTGGTACATATTGTATCACGTGGTCGTATCGCTATATACGTAAACATTATAACGCTTTTCAATTTAACTCCATTTGAAACATCCTTTATTAAGTTCATCTGTTATTTTATCTATTCTTGCCACGCTTTTACATTAAATACGTATATAAATTGAATTTATTTGTGATTTTTGGTTTGGTCCACGACTTTTAATTTTGAGTGTGTCAGAATACATTATTATGTTACAAAAAGTAAAAGTGTTCTAATTAAAATTGAAAAGAGTTGAAGTTTTGCATTTGACCTGATAGTCGTCTTCTATAATTTTGGATTCTAAATTTACTCACTTGGCCGGAGTCAATTAGATGGCCACCGCCGAGGTGATTTGTGGCCTAATCGTGATTTATAACATTTGACTGTCACCGCGTTCAGTAAATTATTTTCTATGAAAATTGTACTGCATTGACATACATTTGGAGTCCTTGCAATAATAAGCTACTCATTTACTCATAATTTCAGATGATAATACTCGTAATAGAAATACAACGGTGTGTAATTGATATTATTTACTACATTCATTGTACTAATTTGAGAAGGATTACGGAGTTCATCTGAATGACAAAATTAGACATACATTTAACTAACATTTTATTGTTCCCTTTCATAAATTTATTAGGTTTCTTGGACATTCACTGAAAAACTAGTGAACAGATAAGGAATACTATAACTATTAATCTATATAAATACATACGATATTTAACAGAATCGAAGATGAAGCACAGAGTCACGGGAATTAGAACGACGGGAATAGATACGGTGATTCTCGTCAATTTGTTTGTTTATATGTTGAAATATAATATACGGAAATATATCGGTTAGAGAATCTGCGACTAAAAGCATACCAACATTAAATTCACACCTAACACCGCGCTTTCATCCGTTTTGAATGCGTAGCAATATTGCTTGCGTATCAATACAATATCTACACTAATACTAATATACTAATACTAATCTATACTATTATGTAAAGCTGAAGAGTTTGTATGTTTATTTGAACCCGCTAATCTCAGGAACCGCTGGTCCGATTTAAAATTCTTTCTGTGTTAGATAGCCCATTTATCGAGGAAGGCTATAGACTATATATCATCACGCTAAGATCAATAGGAGCGGCGCATCAATGAAGAATGTTACAAAAACGGGGGAAAATTATTACGCTACGGGCAATAGGAGACGTGAACGACGTTGCGTGGGTCAGCTAGTCTATCTTAATATATATAAATCTCGTGTCACAATGTTTGTCCTCAATGGACTCCTAAACCACTTAACCGATTATAATAAAATTTGCACACCATGTGCAGTTCGATCCAAATTGAGAGATAGGATAGTTTAAATCTCAAATTATAGTCGCAATTTTAATTTATTACTAATTATTGTATATAAATATGGCGGTACGAAGTTCGCCGGGTCAGTTAGTATTTATAAAAGCGAAATACCACTCACTTATTAATCACGAAATCTCAGAAACTATAACACCTACAAACTTGAAATTTAGCAGGTAGGTTTCTTATAGGGTGTAGACATCCGCTAAGAATGGATTTTACGAAACTCCACCCCTAAAAGGAGGTAAAACGGGGGTTTGACGTTTGTATGAAAGTCCTATGTTTTTAAAGTAAGAGACTTGAAATTTAAAATGTATGCTCTATAGATTGTGTGGAGGTGTACTAATAATGTATCTTTAGAAATCAACCCTTTTTGGGGTTAAAACGGAGGATGGTAGTTTGGACGCAAACGAGGTTACGTAGGTCAGCTAGTACTATATAAATATACAGGCTTATTGATATGTGTACATGCGCTCTCATTTAGATACATCAATTAGTATTTACAAACGTTGTTTAACTAAGCAACGAGCTATGAATTACGAATTGTGTATTTAATTTTAAATTATATACACCGCTATGCATTTGGGTACAAATAATTATGAGAATTAATGAGTGTAAACATATTATTCAAAATCGAATACTTAATGTAGACGCTAGTTAAGGCGACGTACTCTTATTTATCATACTTTAGACATTCAGGAAAAACTGTATAACTTAGCCTAACTCGTCTGAATCTCTCCTAAACCGGTGTAGATGTGGACGCTATTTTTGGACTACCGATATCTACACTACCAAATATGTATCTATACTAGAAAATTCTACTTGTATATTTCTAAAAGGTCTATCAAAATAAAGAAGATAGGGTTAGGATGTGTTTAAGATTCTACTTTTAGTAATAGAAACGAGTTACAGGATAATTCTTTCAATTTCATACGTATCTAAAGACCTTTAGTTGTATACTTTCAAGTTATTCAGGTGAGCTGATGATAGAAGGTTAAACTCTTCAACAGTTAGGGATTAGAGGATGATTTTAATATCAAACATACGTATAAACCTTAATTTGTATTCTTTCAGTTATTCACATGAACTGATGATAGACAGTAAAACCATTGGAGTAGGGTATGATATTTAAATATCATATATACAAATAGAGCCTTAGTTGTATTCTTTCAAGTTGTCTATGTGACAGGTAAGGTTAGGAGATAGATGATACTTTACGATCCCGAGCTAGTGACTAGTCGTCTGTTTTATACGGCCTAATTAACAACTTTTGTATTTTAACCTCAAAATATATACATAATTGTGGTTGCCCGCGGCTCCGCCCGCGAATATGTCGGTTATCGCGGTAAATAGTAGCCTATGTGTTATTCTGATGTAGAAGCTATATTACTGTAAGGTTTAATCCAAATCCGTTCAGTAGTTTTTGCGTGAAAGAGTAACAAACATCCATCCATGCATCCATACTTACAAACTTTCGCATTTATAATATTAGTATAGAAGTATAGATATAGATTATCTAATAATCACATCTATCAAATCTCTCATAATAGCAACGTGAGCTTTACATATTACCAATATATAGTCATTAAGCTACCGGAAGAGATTGTTATCAACCAGATTATTTGTTACATTAATTATATATATAAGCGTCATAGAAAGTAAACCCTTTAAGGTAGTGGTTTTCTTTGATATCAGCAAATGCGGCGAATAGGAATATGCCAACCCTATTTCTAAAGCTATGTGCTCGTTAATTAATAATTTATATCAATTAGATCCAAAGCAAAATCACCTTTATTAGTTGTTAGCGAAATTGGGGAGCTCGTATTAAAATTTCCATAATAATGTATTGTAAAGCACAAATTTCAATGTAACGTTTATTACGGCAGTTCATTGCGAAACAACATTTTGTGGTTTTCACAGTCCGCCATTAAAACCTGTTAACGAATTAAAATCGGAAGTTTGCGGTTTGGAACCAAGGGGTCGGCACTTATCTGACTTCTGACTGCCTGGTTATATTTCCTTGCTGAACAAAATACTTAGCAAGTTTTATAAGTAGGCTTATAGTGTTTTGTTATTGACCGCTTTTTTTTTTCGTTCGTTTTGCATATTGTGAAGTACTTTATATTTATTGTTTGTGTTATAGGTCTGTTAGGGTACAAACCTGATACTAATCTGCACTTTTAGCATTTTGTGACATTGATAACATGACAAACATCGAAGTTTTTACTTGCGATTCTAGTATAGCGATCTTTATGACGTCATCATCATCAGCATTCCACTGCTGGACATAGACCTCTCTGATTGATCTTCAATGACGTAATGTCTTAAATGAAAATGTCATTATTGACATCTACATAAGCCAAATGATATACATTACCAGAAAATCTTTATCATCAATATCTTCGCACGGTGTTACCCGCGGTTATTGTCGTACCACGGGTATCACCGCGGGACAAAATTATTCTAAAAATAGTAGCCTAAGTTACTCCTTAGATCATCAGCTATCTGCCAGTGAAAGTCCAGTCAAAATCGGTCCAGCCGTTCCAGAGATTACCCGGTACAAACAGACAGACAGATAAAAATTGTATAAAAAAATATTTTGGTACATGTACTGCGTATACATATACATATGCTTTTATTAAAAAGCGGTTATTTTAATATTACAAACAGACCCTCCAATTTTATTAATTTGTATAGATTATTGATTGATTCTGTTCAAAACCAACCATTCACATACAGGAACCACAAGCATTTTGTAAGTACCGCACTTCACAATATTGGCAAAGATTTTCTTCCTTTCCATATTAAATCCTGATCATAAGCACCCATATATACACAGTCATAAATTCACATCACTTAAAATTCGGTGTTGTGAAAATAAATGTCAAAAGACAGGAAAGAGATACGTTGAGTAGTAATTGGTTGTATCCGCCGGAAGACTAACCTAACTGGTACGCGTACTACGAATTAACAAATAGGCAATAATTCAAATGTGTACCAAGTAAGCGATCACATCTCGTTACTAAAACTAGCAGAGTTATATTTAGTGAAGTAATAGCTGACAGGGAACATATACATTCATTAGGTAAACATGCAACATGTAGTTGATTAAACTGATTCTGAGACTGATCAAGTTATGAGGTATAATACAGTCTTTCTCGGACGCCTTCTGGCCAGATGGCGGAACGAGGTACTTACGTTGGAGGGCTGGCAGCGACTGGATTCAGAAAGCAACAGACCGGGCTCTGTGGTGTTTCGTGGGGGAGGCCCCTGTCCAGTAGTGGACTGCAATGGGCTTATAATGATGATGATGAATCAGTTTCTCAATACATTACAAAATTAATATTGGTTTGCTTAAAATTCCTAAACACAACAAGTTTGTCGTGAATTTCTAACAGTTACCCCTCACCCCTTTCCATCCCCCAAAGGCCGGCAACGCACTTGTGACACCTCTGGTGTTGCGGTTGTCCATGGGCGGCGGTAATCGCTTACCATCAGGCGATATGTCTGCTCGTTTGCCCCCTATTCCATAAAAAAATATTAAAAACTTAAAGTCAAGCGATCTTGCTATGACGTTCAAATTCCGTATTGCCCTACATAACACATTTTTATTTTTTGTATATTAGAGGTCAATGGCCACTATTGTTACTACCCTGAAATAATTGCGCTGCCACTTTCTTTTAAATACAAAGTTAAACAGTATTCACAAGATATGTCCTGATTCTTTCCCACTCACTCTGTTGAAACGTTAAAAACTAGTCTACGAATGGAACCAAACAACCAAATCGTGAAATATATTATATTTTACTATTTAAAACAATTACAATTGAGATGAGCAACTGATGACTTTTGAATCATGATTATTCAATTTATATGTTTAATACTGAACTAATACATTATATAAACACTATACTAATGGCACTGGACATAATTCTAAAATAGAGATGCGATGCGAAAAGCTCTCTCTTAGCGGAAAGGTTTTAGATGATATAAATTCGCCAAATTCAGTTCGAGAAATCCTCAAAATAGTATTAATGGAAACTCTGAGCCCTAAATAAAATATAAGTTAGACGGACGGAAACGTATGAAATTGTAATTACCTTACGTAGGTTATTCACATTGCGTATCAAGTCTAATTTAGGTTGTAAATTGGACGGAGTACTGTTTTGCATCAAAGTACAGATCTGCAGTAATTATTTACTAAGCAGACTGTTATGATGATAACTTATACATTTAACTGTCTGTATGTTTACTCTATTTCACAAGCACATATTTTAAAATGCTTGTAACTCTCGTTTTATACAGTATGTTGTCAAATTTTTAAGTACTTTAATGAGCATTGGCGCCAATATTTGTGTGATCTGCAAATATTTGTTTCAGAGTTTGGGTGTATATGTTTAATATGTATGTATTTACAAAAAAGAGAGTATATAAGTATTCTATCAGTTAATTGGGTATCATAATACAAGATCTGCGTAATTTGAAGCTAGATGGCGTTGTGAGTGAAATGTCAAAAAAATGTGTAATTAGAAATTCTGACTGATCTGAAACCTGACTGCACGGTTGGCCCAGTGGGTTTAAGCCTGCGCCAAGTGTTCAAATCTCACATGGGACAACACTTTGCGTGATACCCAAATTATTGTTCTGAGTCTAGGTGTTCTTTGTGTCCATTTCATGTATGCGTGTAAAGTCCCCCGCGACACTAAATGTATATTACTAATGCGGGAGTTGTCATTTTAAACAAAAGAAACGAAATATAAAGTAAGCTTATTGTAATATTTATTTAATCTTTTAGTACTTACACATTTTTTTTGTATATGTAACGAATATTTAAATATTTTATCGTATTAAATTTAGAGAGAATTATCTTATTAACTAATGTTTAATTCAAACCACTTTATTAAAAGATATGAGGATAATAAGACCGTCCCACTCTTTGCCTTCATTGAGTGCTCTGCTAATGATAATTAATAAATGCGATTACTGTAAGTAAGGCTGGACCTTTCATATTTCCATGTTTAAGAGCGTTATTGTATATAAGAGCTTATTTTACATTATCTAAATTACGTAGTCGTGTGTACGTCTTCAATCTACCTCAGCATGGATATAAAAGTATTATCATACATATACATAAAAGGTACTCGTAACTCGGACACATAAGATTTCTGTTCCAATTCAAACCATCTTTTGAGGCTCGTGGCTCAGTGAAAACTATGTAGGTTAACATATTCTAAAGTTAAACACTCTTAGCCAGGTCATTTTATGGATCGGTGACAATTCTTAACAAATTGATATCCCTACGTGCCTCAGAGGCGGTTAAGTTAAGCCGTCGGTCTCGGTTGTCATACGGAACATCTTTGACAATCGTCATGGCTAGTTGGAGCCCTAGAAATTCTAATAGCAGTCTTTCTACAGAATTTTGATATCACCCTGGTACTTTGGTTGTGGTAGTCTGATGATTGTCACTTCACGTGAAGAATCGAATTTCGGCTGTATCGTGGTAGACTTAAAATTGACCTCACCTGGCCTTGGGTAAGGCTCGGAGAAAGATCAAAGATGGATGACGCTGCCTCTGCCCTCGGGCGACTTTTGCCCAATTTGGGCGGAGCCAGCGTCGCACCAAGAAGGCTCTACACGGAGGATGTGCGGTGGATGGCGCTGTATGGTGCACCGTTGTGGGTGGCGGCTCTGACCGCTCAGAATAGGGTGCGTCTCTTGCGTCCCCAGATATTGGCGGTCAGAGCCATACGCGGTTAGTGCGGTCAGGCGCTGGGAGGCATATGGATGTCATAATAACAGCAGCTCCCGGATCCCAATTGAATGCACCTCTTGAGTATAATGAGTATTACCTTATCTTTATTCCTTTGCTTTTGGAGAGTTCACCAGGTATAAAAATAGACCCAATTTGTATATCACGGACGTTGGTATTTGTTTACCATCAGATGGTTTTTAAGATAGTTTCGACTATTTTGTTGACTTAGTGAACTATAGAAGGAAGTTAAAAATCCATAGCTTTATGTAGATAATCAAACTAAAATAAAAAGGTTTGTGCGTCTTCATAAATAGTGTTTATCCAGAATTATTATTATACTGTAAATTCTGTTTGCTTTAATTGCCTACTCTTATAAATGATTAATAAGGGTGGTTTCGATCAGAAATTCTCTGTCGCATTACGAAGTCTATGTATGCGTAGGCATGTTGGAATTACTAACGTGTGGTTATATTCAGAGGATTATATCTCTCTATCTGCTTTGAGAATACTCTAATCTATCCGAAGGCTGACCATACAGCTAAATGGGTATTTGACTTGAGGCCTAGTTTTTTTTTAACAAATCGGTTTTCTGCCTCGTCGGTTCTCCAAAATCATTAATTTTTAACTATACAAATGATAAATGATAAATAACACATATTTATTTTATTTTTAACAAAACAAATACAATTAAAATGATGTGATATTCATTTATCACCCGGATAAAAGACCTCTACTTAAACGGCTTCGAAACAGACACATTTCACTTTTTCGGACTGACGAACGAAACGAAAACACAAAGAGAATATAAAATCAAACTTTGATATAAATAAAGCTCATTTTGTTTCGAAACGAAACAAATAGTGGCTTTTACTTTATGGGCTGTTAAATGTCAGTAAAATGTTTAATGAGATTATTAAACCACGCCTTTGTACAGCTTTATCAATTCTTAAAGTTCATTTGTGAGTTTATGACGGATCTTCGTATTGTTTATTGATGAAGGAGATATCTTAAACGAGCTGAGCTTTTGTTGATGGAGATTGTGGTTATTATACTTTATCACATTCTTCACTTGATTTTGAAATGGTAGATAGCCGACATCCTTGTCATCTATACCCTATTCAACTTCCTCTGAGACAAAAGGTAAACAAAGAAACCAATGTTTCTCAAACGAGTTGATCGAGACTAAACATGGCCGATGTAACCAAACTAATTACAAAATTTTACATTTGTACGTAAATTATTTGCCTTATCACTACTCTTCAATTTAGTAGTGTTACAATACGTTCAAAGTTTGGGAACAGCTACAGTTTTAGGTGTTTTTAATGTCACTTTTTAGTCAGTCCACTGTGAACTCGGAAAATTTGGACAGTTGCAATTATTTTATTTTTTAACACACGTATTTCCGTTGTACTTGACACTGGCAAAATTGTTAACATCGGCACAGTTTGCCATTTTCCAAGAAAAGGAAAGAAAATGGCACTTTTTTTATTGATTCCAGATGCATATAAAATTTGACCTATTAAAGAACCTTTTTCTGGTTTGTTTACCTTTTGTCTCAGAGGAAGTTGAATAGACTATAGGTTGATATAATAAAAACATTAGAAATTAGTACACACGACTGATTTTGATCATCGCTCAGCGGCTTTTGCTGTAAAACAGATTCGACATTTAACTGATGTTGATACAGCTAGAATAGTTTACTTCAGTTACTTTCATAGCATAATGAGTTACGGTATCCTACTCTGGGGTAACTGTGCAGATATTAATGCCATATTTGTTTTACAAAAACGCGCCGTACGAGCCATTTATAAATTAGGCCCTCGAGTTTCTCTCCGTTCCAAATTTAAAGAGATAAATATTCTGACTGTATCTTCACAATATATATACGAAAATTTAGTTTATGTTCAAAAAAATATATCAAAGTTTTCTAAAATCAGTGATGTTCATTCGGTAAATACCAGAAACAAACATAATCTTAGTGTTCACGTCACTCGTCTCCACAGAGTAGGCAACTCGTTCATGGGCCAATGTATACGCTTTTACAATAAACTCCCTATTGATATTAGGAATTTGCCATTAAAGAAATTTAAGAATACCATAAAATCTAAGTTATCCGCAAAGGAGTATTACACCATAGCAGAATATCTTGATAATAAAACCGCCTGGGATTGAGCTGCCCATTCTGCACATGCTGTTTATTTTTAATGTTTAAATTTATTTTGATGTGACGATAATTTATAGTTTGAAACAAATTCATTTTAAATTATTGCTATTGTTGTAATTTTTTTTAAATTATTATCTTTACTGATTATTGTAATTGTGACTCAAATTGTAATTATCGCATTTATTTTATTGAAATAATGTCTTTTGCATATTGTCTGGACTTTAAAAGAGACGGTGATCCCTGAGTTTGTTTCGTCCTTTCTTCTCAGGGCTAGTCCAGTTAGGAAAGGCCGAACTCATCTGCTCAAAAAAAGTTTAACTTGCAAAAGTGTTCATGTAACCTAATTGCAGAATAAATGATTTCATTTCATTTCATTTCATATGAAGGAACATAATAAAAATAATGCCTTAGGCTATGGACCTTTCTTAAGTGTAACTTTGAAATAGACACACACACGTAAGAAGATCTAAGAAAGTAGGTATACAGACTACATACCCAAGCAGAGAAATATAAACGAATAAAGTAGCTATAAGTATTGTCGTCACTATTTCTCTATGAGCCAGTGATAATAATAAATGCCTAGTAGCTACATGATCTCATATTCAGTAACAGTTTCAGTTAACATTCTTTTAGATATAATATGAAAACGGTACTTCACGCGGTTATTGTTTTAGCAGTCAGACAAAAACTCCACACAGGACCGACCTAACATACAAGAAATCCTCAGCTGAGAAGTGGGAAAAGTAAGTTTATAAAGTTATTTGAGGCTTTGAAATGTTGTTTTCTTGTTTACACACAAAGAATTTGGAATGTATACATTGCCTGCATGTTTGGCCTAGTGGTTTAACGGTCATCACGCCGTTTCCTACTTCGCCAAGTGTCGTGGGTTCAAATCCCAAGTAGAACAAAACTTTGTGTGATCCACAAATTTTAATTGTTGTTCTGAGTCTGGGTATTCATTGTGTCCGTTTCATGTATGTTTGTAAAGTCCCCCGCGACACAGGATTTATTCCTAGTGCGGGAGTTGTCTTTTAAAAAAATAAAAATAAAATATAAGGCTTAAAATTCTGAAATAGATGGAATGGATTTTGGACTTCAGTTAAAAGATTACAATTCATTTTAGTACCAAAGAGATTCTGTCTTTTATTATACTTATGACGTTTATACACAGCTTCAATCAATTGTAAAACTAATTTCTTCATAAAAATTAATATCGTTCATGCAAAGCAAAGTTATGTTTGAAAAGGGCGGAAAAATGTTTGAAACTTGTGTCAAAGTCACCAGAAGCACGAGAGCAATAATTTTAGTCCACAAAAGCCAAAGGTTCCGTGACCTACATAACTGAAGACATTCTTTAAAATCCGTATCAAAGTAAGCGACATCTTTCCTTATCCCGCTGTTGCGTATTTTCGAGATAACCCGAATCTTCAAAGTTTGTTGAGACGCTCGCCTGATTTATTACTTTGGTGTAGGGTCTAAAATTATTATTAATAAACGAAACATGAATGAAGTAATTAACTTCATTCATGTATCGTTTTTATGTTATTGTTCACATATTTTTTTTTTTTGCTTTCTTTAAGGTAACATTTTCTTTTTAAAAATAATTAATTTAAGGTCCACATAAGCTACTTTCTAAAACAATCCACTCTCGCACAGATAAGATAAGAGATCGCGTTTCAATAACAAGGGAACCATAAACAATACGTATTTCAGTGTATAGTATAATTTATTATGATAATGTATTGACTATGTTTAATGCTTTTAAATCACTAGATGTAAAAAATTTGAAGAATTGCTACTCAACAGTATCATTTGACGTAGTTAACTAGGTATTTCTGGTTTCTAAAAGAAAAGGCGTAACAACACGTCGATGACATATGTGTATTTATAAACTTTCCTGAAATAGATTTCTATGTATAAATCCAACAAGTCGAGTCTTGTTACGTCTAGCCGTCAGATATGGCTTGAATATACTTATCAGACTCCAAACACCTATCTCAAAGTCTATGACGTCATCGATACAGACTAAGAGTAGGTAATTTTTACCGTGGGAGAGCCACGCTTCGGCATTAATGGGTCGGTTCGACCGGAGTGATACCACGGCCTCACAGAAAACCAGTATGAAATAGTGCTTGCGCTGTGTTTTACCGAGTGAGTGAGAATACCGGAGGCCCATACCTCAACCCCACCCCCTATCTCCACCCCCATCCCCCAAAGGCCGGCAACGCACTTGTGACGCCTCTGGTGTTGCAGTTGTCCATGGGCTATAACGTCTGCTCGTTTGCACGCCTGTTACATTAATAAAAAACTTAAATAGTCTAACACCTAAAATAATGTTATTGATGTAAGTAGTTATTATTACATCTTGCGGTCCGATTAAAATTAATGTATCGATTATAGCTAGCTATTAACAGTAACTTAGGAACAAAAAACATGATGTCTTTGAAAGTTTTATAGCAACTCAAGGTAATTAATCAAATCTTATTGCTGCACCTTACACTAAGAAATTTAAACAAGAACATAAATTCGAGATAGAAAAGTATTCCAATGGAACATAAATTATATATTTGTTTCGTGGATATACTAATTTATGGTTTGAGGAATGGCTTTTGAATGAATTTGTGGGCTTTGCTTTTCATTTCTTTATATTAGGTAGGAAGAATTAATGTCAGTTGGCGAAGATGATATATATGTAAGAAAGAATTAAATGAATAATGTGTATGTGGAAACAAGAGATAAAATATTGCCATATTAAGACGTAATATGATACTATGTTACATTTATTATGCTTAATAACTGTATTCTAGTTAGCAAATCACAATTATTATTCACTAGCTGACCCGTGCCCACTTTGTTGGGCGGTAAACATTTTTTTCTCCAACTTACTTTGCAAATTTAGCTACCACGAAAAAGTCTTTCCACTTTTCGGGTTATTATATAACATATGTCACTCCCAAATAACGTAGCCTTCTATTGGTAAAAGAATATTCAAAATCGGTTCAGTAGATCCAGAGATTACCCCCTAAAATATCACAACGTCACAAACTCACAAACTTTACCTCTTTTACATAATAAAAAAATAATAAAAAAATAGTATATAAATATAGAAGTATAGATGAATACTACTACTCATGCTTCCTTTGAAGAGTTTAGTAATTTTCTTTAGGACCCTGCCATCAAATCCTGACCTGATGAAGAAATGACTTCATCGTTATCTTTATGCGACTGGATAGTATTTTCGAACAATAGTATTTTACGGTTTACCACATTCACACAATGCTATCTATTCCCAAACTCTAAACAGGGCTTGACTGATGGTATTAGATAACTGATATAAATACGCATGTTTTTTATTTGTAAATACACACTTATTAAACATAGAAGACACCTAAACTCCGAAACAAATATTTGCATATCAAACATTTGTCCCGAAATCGAACCCGAGACCACGTACACAGCAGTCGCATACGCTACCGCGACGACGAAAGTCCTATCATTTAGAACTAGAGATGACGGGTTTACAGAATTTCGACTTAATTCTAGAAATTATTAGGCGCTCACATTTTTACGCAATATAAGTTTGTTTCATGAAAACGTGTTTGATTAACATAATATTGACGTGATATCTACACCATTAGCGTTATTACACTAAACGAACATAATATGCATAAAACACGTCCAAAGATTGAAGACAAATAGATGTGAAAGCAAAACTAAAAGTGAGAAGGCCATGGCAAATTCAACTCGCATAGTTTCGCTTCAAGTAGTTTCAAAGAGTGGTTGTAAACGGTGTAAATATTTGTTCAGTTCACTCAAACGCAACCAAAGTAGGTATCGGGCACCTCACAGGGCCGTAATAGGAAGTGGCAAAGCGGGACTTTGTTTCTATACTTGGGATGTATTTGTAAGGTAAAGGTCGTACAGTCAAAGTTTTGGGCCGGAAATCAGGAAGTTTTGGGCCGGAAGCATGTAATATTTTGCAAATATGTTTTTGTTGTGTATGTGTCTCTCTGTATGTGGAATCCCCTTCGGGTTTTATTCTAAACTTGGTTAATCTACATACAAGGTACATCGGACTGTAACTGACCAAAATTAGAGGGTATTCTTATATGATTCTGGTATAACTAAGTATTTAAATTAATAATGAAAATAACTTAGAACCTCGATAAATTTAGCTGCCAGTTAAATAAAAGCTATCTTCATTTGTGTGCAGTGTATTGTCCCCTTCTAATTCAAAGAGACGCGTACACTCATGACCATTCACGGCACATTGATACCTCATTCATAAGGTATTAATAAAATCTTTGAATCATTCTAAATAATATCACTGTTTTCTTTTTTTGATCCATATTTTTCCTTACTTAGTATTTTTAAATAAATTGCTTTTATAGTCTTTATAACTATAATTATGCTGTTGTATATCTACCATCAATAGCACATTAATCTTAATTACAACAAACAAATATGCAAAAAGTACTACAAGTAATGATGACAAATCTAGGTTTAAGAGGAGATAAATTATTTCGAGACGGACAGTAATTGCTGTGCTTAAATACTAGCGGTACGAAGCATACGAGTTCGTATATGGTTTGTAGCTCGTCGATTATAATGATGAACCTATTAGGTACGCTCTGCATTTCTGAGGTACTTGCCATGTAAGAGACCACACAATGTGACGGTATTACCTATACATCCAAACGTGTGTGATTATAAGTTTTGAGTTATAAGAGGGTAATAAGTCTTTAATTTCTAAAGTCCTAAGTACTACGTCATCATTATCATCACCATGAACAGCCTTTAACAGTTCACTTGCAGGACACATGCCTGTTATTACATAACTAACTGACCCACGCAACCTCGTTTGCGTTTCCTAATGACCGTAGCGTAACAATTTTCCCCCGTTTTTGAAACATTCTTCATTAGTGCTCCGCTCCTATTAGTCTTAGCGGGATAATATATAGCCTATAGCCTTCCTCGATAAATGTACTATCCAAAACTGAATGAAATTTTCAAATCGGACCATTGGTTCCTGAGATTAGTGCGTTCAAACAAACAAACAAACTCTTCAGCTTTAGAATATTAGTATAGATTATAATTCTATTATTATATAGTATAGATAAGTTTTGGCCTTAGTGGGATAGTTACCACGCCAACCTGGTGTGTTGATATAAGATTTACTTTAAGTTTTCCTTCTCCTATTGCAGTATGGTTTTTCTGCGTAGTTGAGGCTCTTAGGACACACACGGGATGAATAGGGGTGGACACACTCCGTATTCTTAATATGTAATCATGAAATGATTGCCAGTTTTGTGGTTGAGCTGGCCGTCAAATTCTAAACTCAGAACAATAATCCTACTAGTCCTACTAAACTTGACTGCATGTTTTGCCTAGTGTTTTAGCGGTCACCACGCCGTTTCCTACTTCGCCAAGTGTTTTGAGTTCAAATCCCACATGGGACAACACTTTGTGTGATCCACAAATTATTGTTCTGCGTCTGGGTGTTCATTGTGTCCGTTCCATGTATGTTTGTAAAGTCCCCCGCAACACAGAATTTATCCCTAGTGCGGGAATCGCCTTTTAAAAAATTCACATCACACTAATAATTAAAGGGGAAAGTTTGTGTGTATGTTTGTTACTTCTTTACACAAAAACTACTAAACGGATTTGGATGAAACTTTACAGTGATGTAGCTTATATACATCAGAATAACACATAGGCTACTATTTGCCGCGATAACCGACATACACGCGGGCGGAGCCGCGGGCAGCAACTAGTATTGTTTAACGTACATATGACATAACGTACCTACTCATTCCATATACTCTATGGTCAATTTTTAAAATCAATGTACCTTAGCTACTTTAAGAGGTGCAATATTAAATTGCGACGTAATTTTATTGGATTCGTTCGATCAACTTCAAGAACCTTATTATAACCATCGACTGACTTTACAGTCACGCATATAGCCGCAAGTGCAAATGGCTTCCACCGTTTTAATGTTATACGTTGAATTCGTGTCGTCCGTTTGTGTGGGCAAGTAAAAGCTTTCTCAATAATCAAAGGATAATTTTGACTGCCTCTATGGCGCAGTGGTAGCGTATGCGACTGCTGTGCTTGAGATCTCGGGTTCGATTGCCTGGTGGGACCAAATGTTTCTATGATCTGCAAATATTTGTTTCTGAGTTTGGATGTTTATGTTATGTATGATATGTATATATTTAGGTACAAAAAAAGTATACATTATATCAGTTGTCTAGCACCCACAACACAATCCCTGCTTAGGTTGGGACTAGATGGCGTTGTGTGTAAGATGTCCGAAATATTTATTATTATTTTATTTATATGGATTTTACGAAATCAATAGACTTGCTTATTTGTGGTAGCCAACTATTTGAGATGACATGAGATGGAATAAAACATACTTAAAATCAAAATTTATAAATAAAATTAACTACCTACAAGATCATGAACAAGAAACTATTCCAGTGATTAAAGTACGTACGAATTGTGATTTTAAGCCGCGACCGTAATCATCCTTATTAAATCAGCTTTTGAAATACGTAGCTAAGAGATAAGCTTTATGGAACTACACATACGTAGATGTATTGCTATAGAATCTATCAATCCAAACCCTGAGGGAATAACCTCTATGCTAAAAGCTTGTAGAGAGTTCAAGCATCGGTAAGTTTGGTAACAGGCTCGGTTGCCTACATAATTTATGTATTGCGCACCACATGCAGGTATATTACATTAAGTTTTCGCGCTTCTAGTATAGTTCTGTTATTCATTATGATTAGAGTAAAAGGTAGTTATTAATTGACTGAGACTGGATTCCACGATATAGGGAATCCTAGTGTGGGATCTAGGCATCATACCCTGTACCTGTATATTTATGAAACAACTAGCTATACCCACTACTTCGTACACGTGACATTTGGATTTTAAAGTTATTTTTAATTTTTCACTTTTAAACCTTCCCTGGACTACGACAAACATTTCAAAACCAAAATCAGCTAAATTGGCCAAATCGTTTTCGAGTTTTAGCGAGACAAACGAACAGCAATTGATTTTTGATAGAATGAAGAGATAAAGTTATTATTATTAATTGATCAGGTAAATTGTGGTAAACCCTCCTCCAGCCCACAGGCGGAGTTCTACTAGTCAAACGCTTTCATTTGATACCCATATAGTGTTATTCGTGACTAAATGTGTAAATCACCATCTTGTAGCGGCGGCCATCTTGGATTTTAATATTTTTTTCATAGTGAACTATGTTCTACTAATCAAGCCCTTTCATTTGATACCCATATTAAGGTAGTCGTGTCAAAATTTGTAAACTGCCATTTTGTAGCGGCGGCCATCTTAGATTTACATTAAACATAGTTTATTTAATTGAATTGTCACCAGATATAAAGGTGTGTACAAAATTTCAGATCAATCTGTCAACAGGAAGGGGGTCAAATTTCAATTACAAGATTTGACCCAAACAAACAAATAAACAAATAAAGAACCAAGGCAAACTAAATAAAACCGTTTAATAATAATAATATAAATAAAACCGTTTAAAAAGATATAATATTTTATATGTTGTCAATTAATACAGCACTTTAAAGAAGAAAGTCCATAAAATATACCATATAACTATATAGCAATCCGTCTGGTCAGCGTGTTATACTAGGCCAAATTAGGCAAAGGCTATATAAAATATAGGTAGTAGAGCCACGCTGATTTCAGCATGAATGGGCCGGCTCGACCGGGGTGGTACTACCCTCGCACAGAAAATCAACGTAAAATAACAGCGTTCGTGCTGTCGTGTTTCGTTGGTGAGTGCGAGACCGGAGGCCCAAATAGTCTAGTCAACAAATTCCATACTTGTTGACTAGACTAAAAGATGCAGAAGCATCACTAGGCCGCCATGGTGTGGGTCACCATGCTGCATTGTTGCATTGTCTGCATTCGCAATAAGTATGGTGACCGCCACTCTTGGATTCTGCTTATGCTTTCCATCAGGCAGAGTAGAGTCATTTCGGCGGGCAATATATAAAAAAAATCCTTCTCTCTAATTAGAGGCTTATATCTAGGAGAAGACTAGTAGAGGCTTTTGTTGATGACGATGATCTATACTCGTATATCTAGTCTAGTTATATAAAATATCATATTTTGAATGTTATCCGAAATTCATAACTCCAAGTTACGCTTAAGTTGGATTTAACACAGAATTAGAACATTATTATTGCATACCTTCATCTGCATAACATAACAGATGTATATTAGTAACGGTCGTTTAGCTGGTCTTAATCCGATCATAGTTTCGTCATATTTTGAGTTTGAACCTTTGGAGATTATTTTGTCAAACTATATGAAGCTCTAGAATCATTGCAAATAAAAGTATCTTTTAACATTTTATTGCACGATTTCAGCTGCGAATGTGTGCAAATACGGATGTTCACGTACCTACGTCTTACATACGTTTGACGTAGGGTGCATTACCTAATGTCGATTTTAGTATTTTTTACTATTATGGGTTCAGTATTTATTTAATTTATTTGCTAAAACAGGATAAACCTTTCTGGTAAATTACTAGCTGAACCCGTTTATTCACTTCATTCAGTGCTCTTGAACGAGTGCTTCGATCGTGGATATAGGCACCTCCTATCTGTTATTTACAAAATAAGGCGATCATTTGACGAGTTTGTTTGTTTGTTTCCTTCAACGCGATAATCTCAGGAACTTCTGGTACAATTTAAAAATTCTTTAAGTGTTAGATATCCCATTTATCGAGGAAGGTTATAGGCTGTATATCATCACGCTGAGACCAATTAGAGCAGAGCACCAATGAATAATGTTTAAATAACAGGGGAAAATTATCACTCTACGGGTAACTTTGTTGCGTGTGTCAGCTTGTTCATAATAAAACTGAAATAATGCATTCTCTAGATAAATAAACAAAACATAAACCCCAACCATATGAAAAAAGACAAGCTTTTTATCCAGTATAATAGGAAACGAGAGGGTCGATACTACCATACGCTCACGTGTACGACGACGACCAAATACAGAAAATGGCGCTTTACAAATATTTGCCGTTGTTGCTCGTTTTCAATCTCATTTGGTGTAACGAGCTATTTGCGAGTACCCGTTTATTGCTCGCACGCCGCTTAGCGTTTACAGGGTTAGAACAGGTTGAATATAATTTAATGTTTCCAAGCTTTTTTTATTGCACGTGTATACAGTCTTTATATTTACTTTGCGTTATTGAGTGGATATTTCTGAAAGGGGTTTACCTTTTGATCAATAATTTTTAAGGTCAGATTCTAATAGTTATCTCATGGAGAGGCGTGATTCATGGAGACGTAAAGTGAAATATTATCAATCATTTTTACACAATTAATTGTCGTTGATCCGGGTTTTTTAATTACTAAGGACACATTTAAGGACACCAAGGTCCTCTAATAGTATTTATCCAAACGGTGTTTGGCTACTTTCCCACTTACATGACGGTTGCAGCGGCGAGCAATGCGCATTATTGACAGTCCCGAAGCCACCGAGTTCCTTAAGCCTCTGCAGTTGTGTAGAGATATCGCTTCTATGGCAGTCCTCTATAACCTTTATCACGGAGAGAGTTCCGAAAAGCTCATCAAACTGGCTACCCCTTCTTCCTTCCTCTACAGGACGACACGTGTCGGCCTTGGAAGTCACCGCTTCAGAGTGGTAGACATACGCTCTCATACTCACCGCTTCGGTTCTTCCTTCCTGTGCCGAGCGGTCAAAACCTGGAACTCACGACCAGCGCACGTGTTTCCCTCCCACTATGATCCTGAGTCCTTTAAGCGGAGCGTGAAGAAGCATCTCACTAGGTCACCATGCTGCATTGTCCGTATTCGCATCGAGGATGCGATTCTGCTTACGCTTTTCATCAGGCAGAGCAGAGTCATTTTGGCAGCTAAAATAAAAAAAAAGACTTATTTTTTTACTTGATTTGCGTACACATTAAAATACTTTTTTAACATGGTAACAGCCCCATTATCCAAACAAAGCTTACTTTTAATTTTATTAGGAATTTTGAGATCAGAACAGTCACTTGAATGATTACCCTATTCAGCTAGGCTTGCAAATAAATATTACAAACGTATGTACATAAACAGTATATAAACATTAGAGATATTAATAAAAATACTTTACAAGTACTAAGTTTATAAAATAGTAATCTGTGTTTTGTTTGATTACAGAGTACCGAGGGTTTCCAGTGGGCATATCTATATGTAAGTAATTACCTACCTACAATCAACTAAACAAAAGCATCAAAAAATGCGAAAACAAGTACGAGTACTTGTTTCTTATACGTTTTTAGTACGTATATAATATAGTTTACAGAAAACCAAACAATGTATATAAAATTTCACTTTACCGGCTCAATTTATATGTTCTATGATTTTGAAAACTAAGAAAGATCGAGTAATCATTAATTTTTTGGACAAATGTAGGACTGATTGATTATATTTAGCAGTTCCGAGTAGGTATTTCTATTTATTTATCCAGTAAGCGCCCTGTAAAACTGTTGTACACTTATATCTATATCTTAATATATGAAACAAAAAAGATTTGTACTCCTATTTACGAAAATAATGCAAACGGAGTAGTGTGAAATTTTGCTAAGTTAATGTTTATGTGGAGAAAGAATAAAAAAAGAAAGCTAAAAAAATGAATTAAGTTCAAATTTCGACCTTAAAAGTTATCTACCTAGGCATTCTCTTTGGTTTTGAAAGCTTACATTATCTCTGACTCGAAGACGTTTAACCTTTGTCTAAAGCAAATTTCTAGCGCAGAGATTCTGATTACGTTTGCCTTTGCTCTGTCTATCTCCCAAATTGTTCAAAGAGTCACATTTACTTCCTCAAACCTATAATTTACATAATATTCTCATATAGATTCTCGTTATATTAAACAAATATTATATTCCTATACAATAAAGAAATTAAAGAAGAAATAGAAATATAAACCACTAGCCGACCCGTGCCCACTTCGTTGGGCGTTAACCACACCGCTTTTCTTTGATTTGATTTACAAATACTTTTATTTTTAACAAAATTTTTTGTTCAACTATAATAAAATATAGCCTATGTCGCTTCCGAATAGTGTCGCTTTCTTTTAGTGAAAGAATTTTCAGGATCGGATCAGTACTTCCGAAGATTCCCCCTACAACCCTACAAATAAAGTTAGAAACTTATTTATGTTTTTTTTTGGAATAAGCGGGCAAACTTGCGGACGTATCACCTGATGGTAAGCGATTACCGCCGCCCATGGACACCTGCAACACCAAAAGCGTCACAAGTGCGTTGCCGGCCGTTTGGGGATGGGGGGGGAGGTATGGGGAGGGGATTGGGCCTCCGGTATCCTCACTCACTCGGTGAAACACAGCGCAAGCACTATTTCACACCGGTTTTCTGTGAGGCCATGTTATCACTCATGTATTCATGCCGTTGCGTGGAAGGTATATTAGTATAGATGAAATAAATTTTCTTGGTACATCTCCAATTTAAACCGATAGTTAGTATTATTTTGAAGGACGATTCCGAACAGTATTGTTGGAACGAGATGCTTGTTCTGTGGGGAAAGTTCTGCAATAACAATATCGCTATGTGGAACTAGTATAAAACTGTTGTTTTTTTACTCGACACGAAGGCAATACAATCGAGTTGAGAGGTGTCTCGGCTCCGTTTGTTATAACTGTACGTTAGAAATTGTGTCGAGAATTTTAAAGGAAACTCAGTAAAGTGTTTTGTTGTGTACTTGTTTTCCTTCGGGGTTCCAACCTGCAGTTTTATTGTTTGCATTTGAAACAAGTTAAGCTATGTGTAAAGTAAGGACTATAATTAAAGCTTCAACTTCAAAAGAATCTGATAATAAATTATACAGGCATAGTTTCATATACCACCACTAATATAGCAATAGTATAGAATAAAACTAGCTAAACTTCGAATATTAGTAGAGAAGTTATATTGCTACTGATTTTAAGCTCTTGTTTGGAGCACTGATTAAGTATATCTAATGGAACATATATTACTTAAATACACATTTTATCTGTAGGTAAATGTACAGAGAACATGATTGCTGATAAAGCTTTATCATGCAAATCTAGACGATGATTTTGTGATTTTTATACTTTTCCTGCCTAGTAACCGCTTCCAATTACGCGACCATAATGCTTTGTAATAACACATCATCATAATTTCAGATAAAATTAATGTCGGTTTTTGTATTGCGGTAGAAATAAGTTCGAAGTAAATAAAAAATAAACCAACAAATTAACAATGAAGTTACCCACTAAACTGTAATTTTAGTATAAGACGCTAAATCTCTGAGCTCAGATTAAGGAACACGGATAAAATCCCCAGGGATTCAAAGAATTACGTTTGGAAATTGTGTATCCAAAACCTACGAGGATCCAATACTCAGTGGCCTGTATTCAATAGCTCGGCAGCCGGGTTAGAAGTTACTCCACTTGCTTCCGGGAACGAAATCTTACAAAAGCTTTTAAATGTTCTCAACATGGATTCACACAACGCAACCTATATATTTAACTCCGAGAAAAGAGTACTATAATTTTTGTTAACAGTTTCCTTACTGCAAAATACATATTATATAATTTATTTCTCAGCATCTCTTGATTCTTGAGATCGCATTGTAAAGCTAAGAAATCGTTTTTCATCTTAAGTACTTTTTACACTAGAATCTTTACACACATGACGAGGACCCACTTCAGTTTTCACACCCATTAAAACCCAAACAAAAATGTTCTTCTAAAGAAGAAAGCTATGTGACATGTACGTTTACACTTTTTTTAAAAGTCTCTCAAAAGTATTGAAACGAAAACATACTTTCTGAACATTCTAAAAAAATGACAAAAGCTGATAAATAAATGTTTAAAATAGTTTAAATTAAGCTTCAAAAAACTAATTTAGCAAAATAAATAAAGTTTAATTAGGAATAAATAATTATGGTGAATGCTGTAAGACTATATTTTTTTCGTTCTTGTAACTCACCCATAATAGGGGTCAAGCATTATTTTGGTCCATCGAATATTTTGGCGATTGGGAATAAAACATTTAGAAATATATTTCAAATAGCCAAGTTATATTGAGTTTTAACGCTAATAGGTATATTATCCGTTTAATGGTTTTCAATTTAACCATCCCTTTTAGAACATAATGCGAAAATGGTTTTCACGAGTTTCAAAGTATATTGCTGCGTCCAAATAACTGCCTCGTTGGTCTCGCGGTTGGCGTGTGCGACTGCTGATCACGTGGTCTTGGGTTCGATTCCCGGGTCGGATCAAATATTTGTATAATCTGCAAATGTTTGTTTCGGAGTTTCGGTGTTTCCTATGTATAATATGTATGTATTTACAAAAATAAAAAAAAGTAGGTATAGGTAATTTATATTAGTTGTCTAGTACCCATAACACAAGCTCGGCTTAGTTTGGGACTAGACGGCGGGCGTTGTGTGTTAGATGTCTGAATTTAGTACAAAGCTATGTTTTAATTTGTAGTACCTACACATACTTTCATATTTCAGAGATTGAGATAATTTGAAATATAAGTTATGTATTTATCACGTTCATTAATTAACATTAAAATGTGATCTGTATCCTCATCATCAGCCTATTGCCTTCCACTTTTGATCAATTTTGGGCTTCTCACATCAATTAAAATAGAAATCCACGGCATTGCTACCACGTACCTTTTTGTTTGTGAGTATCCGATATTTCGGCGCTGTTGCAAGCGCCATGATCACGGAGTAACTGAAGATCTTGCGGGTGGGATGTTATTGGCAGACATATCGGTCTACCCTCTTTCGCAGTCTTTTATTACGATCGCCCCCGGTACCACTGTTCACTAACTCACTATTCACTCGTGATTATTCTCGACACACAACACTAACAGTATCTGATCGCGAAACTATATTTTGTTGATTACGACCAATCTAGGTATGTAGTGGCGTTCTGTGCGGGAAGCGATTGAAATTAATAAACACAAAAATTTCAATCCTGAGGATGGGTTCAAATTGTCAAATGTCTGGAATCCCGTGATTCGAATGTGCAAAAACCGACGTAATCAACAAAATATAGTTTCGCGATCAGATACTGTTAGTGTTGTGTGTCGAGAACAATCACGAGTGAATAGACGTAAGTACATATTCTTATCTATGGTGAATAGTGAGTTGGTGAACAGTGGTACCGGGGGCGATCGTAATAAAAGACTGCGAAAGAGGGTAGACCGATATGTCTGCCAATAACATCCCACCCGCAAGATCTTCAGTTACTCCGTGATCATGGCGCTTGCAACAGCGCCGAAATATCGGATACTCACAAACAAAAAGGTACATGGTAGCAATCCCGTGGATTTATATTTTAATGTTAATGACCATGAAAGTTTAAAACAATATATTCTCACATCAAGATCGTGGAAACAAAAATCTCAAAAACTTTTGTTTTTTAACATAATATTTTTATTTAATAAAATTATCATTTGTGTATTTAAAAGTATACGTAAGTCCAGTAAGAACACACGTTTGTCAACAGTCTAGTCAACGTAGTACAGACTCTGCCAAGTGAGTCAGGCGGTAAGTAGTGTGTGAAATATGTAAAGTATTATTATTATTGTTCAACAATCATTTTATGGTAGAATGACATCATTTACACAACACACAACTAGTTATATGTTGAAAATATTCGTTTTGTATAATGCATATTGTTTGGATAGTCTCTTTCAAATAATGTCAACCGTTTTGATTGTGGTCAAATGCTCAAATACCTGTTATTGACCACTCAAGAGCAAATCGACATGTCATTACATATTTGCTGTATGTATTGGGTTTTGTCACACATGTTTGTATGTAGTCAAACAATATAAATTTGTTTTACATTGAAATTGTTTATTTAAAGAAAATGAAGGGTATGTATAGCGGGATGCTATTATCGTGAATAATAAGACGAAACGTGTAGTATGACTAAATTACAAATTTATTTACCAACATTCTAGGCTTATTTACAGATTTATAAACAAAGTCGTACATTTATCTAGTGAGGGAAGTGTTAATTTAGCATGAAAATATTTACTTTATATTTGTGCTTAATTTAAATTATTGCCGGTACGTTTTTGCTATAGATATTTACTATGGCTTTCGGTATAGTGTGTATATAGTAGTATAGTATAGTATAGTATAGTATAGTATAGTATAGTATAGTACAGTATAGTATAGTATAGTATAGTATAGTATAGTATAGTATAGTATAGTATAGTATAGTATAGTATAGTATAGTATAGTATAGTATAGTATAGTATAGTATAGTATAGTATAGTATAGTATAGTATAGTATAGTATAGTATAGTATAGTATAGTATAGTATAGTATAGTATAGTATAGTATAGTATAGTATAGTATAGTATAGTATAGTATAGTATAGTATAGTATAGTATAGTGTGGTATAGAAATAGAGAGAGATTTAGCTTTAAATTACAATTATTAAACAAATAACAAATTGGGAAAAATGACGATTTGCTGCCGTTAACCCACATAAAATAATTATCTCATTAAAATCATTAAACAGAGTGAGAACTAAAGGTGATACACCAAAGTAGTACCAGTTTTATATAGAATAGAATAGAATAAACTTTATTGTACACCAGTTAAAATAGTTTACATTCAGAAGCTTATCAACTTAAAAAAAAAGAGAACCATGTACAAATGGCGGCCTTATCGCTAAAAAGCAATTTCTTACAGGCAACCTTTGGATGGACAAATTGACCGTGGAAAGTTGAAATTATGGGTAGTTTTGGTGTAAAATAAATATAAATATATAAATAAGATAAAAAAAATAATAAAATCATAAGGATTACGCATTAATACAAACAACTAAATATATATATATAATACATAAATATACACAATATCTACACTTTCGATATAAATGAATATTGAAAAATAAATAAAGTATTTTTAATCAAATCATAAATTATGATGATAGGTAATGTTCTTTGACCATTTTTTTGAATATAGCTAAAGACTTGGCACGCCTTATAGCCAATGGTAAATCATTCCACAGTCGGGCAGCCTGTACAGTAAACGAACGAACGATTTATATATATTATTATAACTAGCTTTTACACGCTCACGCAGACTTTCATCCCCTGATTTACTGCCTTAGGGGTGGAAATTCAAAAATTCCTTTTTTAGTGCTCATTTACGTTATATTAAGAACCTACATGCAAAATTTCAGGATTCTAGCTTCAGCGGTTTGGGCTGTGTGTTGATCTCTGGGTATGTCAGTCAGTCACATTACTCTTTTATATATACAGAATAAAAATGGTATTTCCTGCATAGTGAAATACCTTAGTAAAATACATGTAATTTTATTATTTAGAAAAGTTAAATATAGTAGAGATAGTACCCTCTCACAAAAGACCAACCTAAAATGAGCGAGACCGGAGGTCCAATGATGCAGAAGCATCACTAGGCCGCCATGGTGTGGTTCACCATGCTGCATTGTTGCATTGTCTGCATTCACTATGAGTATGGTGACCACCGCTCTTGGATTCTGTTTATGCTTTCCATCAGGCACAGTAGAGTCACTTTGGCAGGCCAATACATAAGAAAAAAATAGAAGTAATGAAACCAGTAATGGTTATTGAAGTAAATAAATATTTATAGCGAAGAAATTGGTATAGTTACTTACAGGTAACGAAAGGAAAGAAATGTCAGTAATCTAAAAATGGACTGCATGTAGTATCCCCAGGGAAATCAAAGTTCCTTACAAAACATCGGAAACCATTTTCTCGCTTACATTTGGGCTACACCTTTGGGTCGTTGTGATTGGAAAAAAAGAAAAAAACCGAAATGTAAAAGAAATAGTATATAATTCCGGATCCTTATAATTTATAGACATGTAATTGGCACAAAAAATAACACAAGAAAAACAAAAAAAAAAATAGCATTTAGGAATGGATGTGGCGTCTGTTTGTGTCGATCTATGATTTTAAACCGTAGCGTAGCTTCAATTTAACGTTTATAAATGCCACTCAGTGTCTTAATCTTTAATGAGATGTTTACTTTAGTGTCTTAATTGAATACCTTAATGAATTTGAAGTCTATTAGAATAAAGTAAACATTCAAGTATTACAACTGTATGCGATGTGTCATACGTGTTTTAATTATGTTTCACGTTTTTGTTAAGTTCTTCAATGTTTTTAAGGCTTATTATGATGGTGCACTGTTTGTCATAACTAAATGAAAGAACATTGTAAACCTTGGGTTACTGCAACAATATAGGAGACATCTAAATTCTCTAAACCTCTTCAAGGAAACACTCGTGTGACTCCTTCGAATAGGTTGTGAAGCTTGCGAACTTCAGTTATTATAATATTTATAAACGCGATTAGGAAGTGTTATTCAATATTTCTAACAATCTTCTGAGGAAATAGGTGGAAAGGATATAACCTTAGAATTACGAGAGAGAGAGAATTCTCCGACATGGCGGAAGGAGTAGACTGTCGTACAGGTGTTGGGAAGTTTCCTATGATACTTATCAGCACAAAAGCTTAGTATTTATTTAGTCACTGTATATTTATTGCACCTTTGTGGAAATCACTTGACTATCGTGGTATTTTGGAGTGGGTTCGAGGAAAATATTACTTGGTTAATGTATTCTCGGTCCTCTATAGAGTTTGGCAAATGTGCCGGGGCTTACTATCATCACAGCTTGTAAAATATGTTTAGAATAAGACTGTAATTATTTTACCGATGTACCATAAATTACGTTTAAATTTATTTTAATTTACGTAACGTAGAATAAATTAAACCAATTTACTCACACATGTACTATGTGGAATGATGTAAAGTCTGAGGCGTAATTTTGTGGCGCATTAAAGACACTATTACAGACATAATTTCGCGTAAAGTACGTTTAATATATTCGAGAACATTCATAACTAAATGATTACACAATTTAATTTTGAGTGTCACAAAGTAAATATTGTAAGTAAATATTATGTTACTAATAGATTAATACATTCCCGAAATTGAAGCTTCAACAGATTGCTTCATATCTATCTTATATCACTACTTAAGAGGACAAATATCTAATCTAATCTATTTATATAAAAGAGGAAGGTGACTGACTGACTGACATACCCAGAGTTCAACGCACAGCCCAAACCGCTGTAACTAGAATCCTGAAATTTTGCATGTAGGTTCTTTATATAACGTAAATGAGCACTAAGAAAGGAATTTTTGAAATTCCACCCCTAAGGGGGTAATTCAGGGGATGAAAGTCTGCGTGAGCGAAGCTGCGTGTAAAAGTTAGTATATCTATATATATAAAAGAGGAAGGTGACTGACATACCCAGAGATCAACGCACAGCCCAAACCGCTGAAGCTAGAATCCTGAAAATTTGCATGTAGGTTCTTTATATAACGTAAGTGAGCACTAAGATAGGAATTTTTGAAATTCCACCCCTTCGGAGGTAAATCAGGGGATGAAAGTCTGCGTGAGCGAAGCTGCATGTAAAATCTAGTTACAATATAATATCACACAGAGTGATGTTATAGCTCGGTTAAATTTGAATAGCTTATCTAAAAATACCGGCGCCACCATTTTTAGGGTTCCGGAGTTCACATCTCGAAATCCTTTTAGTTTCGTCATGTCCGTCCGTTCTCGGCTTGCCTTGCAAACGGTTAGTGCTAGAAAGGTGAAACTTTGTACGATTATGTGTATTTACTACGTCGATACAAAGGTAAAATAATATCACGATCTATGCGTGGCCTGACACGCACTTGACCGGTTTTTATATGTTGTGATTGTAAAGGTATTGTATATGTATTTTATGTAATTATAACTACATTGGGATATAACGGAAACCAGTATTCCATTGCGGATTTTTTAAATTATCTATACAATAACAATATAAGGCTAGTGGACATTTTGCCCCATTTATTTTTATCCCCACTTTTAAGACTTACTTTATTTTACGGATATTTCATGTTTTTTTTTTCATAACGTTGCAAAAGCACTGTCCGAAAATGTTTTCTATGTATACCGAATAAAAATAACTGACACAATTTCATGCAACACGATTGTTTTAGTGTGCAATGAAACGTGATACAGCGGCCCTGCTAGACAGAATGATGCTTCTTTAAAAATGAACAGTAGCTGCGGTTGAGTTAAACGATGTATTTTGTAACATCAACCATCTGTCAGATTACAAAATTAACTATCGTATAACAGTTAAGTTTCCCAGATTGTCATGGCTGGTCATGGCAGATGAAAGCTTCGATAGTATGTGACATTGAACAGAACGTTGTCAATACGACACTTAACTGTCAATTCAAATCGTTTGTACTTTATTAAACGTCCAGAAATTGTCAATTTGTAGTCACATGTCATTATATTGCGATCGTCATACTTTTATTGTATGTCATATTCTTCACATTTTATCTATCTATCTTCTCTATATATATAAAAGAGTAAGGTGACTGACTGACTGACTGACATACCCAGAGATCAACGCACAGCCCAAACCGCTGAACCTAGAATATATAACCTAAGAAAGGAATTTTCGAATTTCCACCCCTAAAGGGGTAAATCAGGGGAAGAAAGTCTGCGTGAGCGAAGCTGCGTGTAGAAGCTAGTTATATAATAAAAACAAAGTTCAATCTGTTAGTTATTTTAATAAGTGTTAAATAGTATTAAAAAAACGTAGCAATATGCTAAAAGAATTGCCTTATACATACAGTATGCTTTGGGAAAACGCTGTGTATGTGATGATTATACTTGTGTGTGCGACTTTTTATAAACATAGGTACGTCGCCTTACATGTGTGTGTCATGTGCATTAAACTTGTCTTGTAATTGATGATACCCACATTACAAAAAAAAACTGTAATGGGTCAAAATACTGATAACAGTAAATATTTTTTACTGTAACTGTCGGCGATATTCAAACCGAAGTAAACTTCTAAATGTTCCAGATGACGCAACTTGTTTAAAGAGGCCGGGTGTATAGTACGTTAGAAACCCTTTGTACTCCAAACACCTGGCTACTGCATTTGTCATAAAAAAAAACCTAATCGATTTACCGTACACTTCCGTTATGTGTGATATGCAATCTAAAAGCAGTCGTGCCCGAATGCTTCCGATAACCGTATCGAATCCGACTAGACTTCAATCGATTAACTTGAATGTGTTTTTATTTAAATTAAAAAGACCGTTTCTGATAATTTGGCAGATCATTAGTAAATGAACATGATGCATAAATGATCATCCCGATTTAAATTTTATTTTAACTTTTTCCTATCACTAATGTCATATATAAAACATATGTAAATTAGAATCAAAGCGAACAGGTACGCATAATGAATATTTCATATGTGTCACAAAAAAAATACTCCCCGTAGAGAATTAAAATGTACTCTAAAATCTTATCACGTTTGCATATCAATGAGATATATAAATCGTTCTCTTATCACGATACTTAAAATTCTTCATACTTCATTACGCCGATTACACATTGCACTGATGAACATTCCGATTACTCCGATGACTTTAGAAAGTTTTATAGTTAAGAAAATCGGTTGATCCGATAGAATCGATTCAAATCACAGTTAGCAACGAATGATTTAATATGCAGGCCTAGATAATCTTGTTGGTAGTTTTTCAATCAACATCGTTCTTAAAAGTTGATAATCGATAATCGGTTTTAAGATATTGCTTTAAGAGCCTGTAGAGATAATGTTTGTTTGAATCAAATGACCTTTGAGTTATCGGAGTTACTGTGTAATCGATACTATCAATAATGGTACTCATGACCCTAAATAAACACAAAACGATCGAATCTTTGAAAGTAAAATATTGAAAAGACGTGGGTGTTTGTATTTGATATGTAAAAATGTTTTTTACTAGTACTTTTATAAATCAGTGTAGATTTAAAGTAATGTTTGATTTTATAAAACTTAGTTACATTTCTTTATTCAAGCAAACCTCGACCTTTAACGTGTTTTTATCATAATAAAAATATGTTCTCCATATAATATTTTTTTATGAAGGAAATGATAGAAAGTAAAGGGAATGTAATAAACATGGAAGTATTCTAATTTGCATTTGAATTATCGAATAAATGTATCGATTGCAACACATGTATGTCCAACATCGAATGATTAATTCAGACGTCCGTTTAGATAGATAGATAGATAGCTAAGCTAGCGCTTAAAGCGTCCGTCACCAGTGTGTAATGATGATATATTACAGTCTAGGCAGACAACTTTAATAACCTGAACAGTTCAAAGAGCCTGTCAAGATATGCAACCATATTATACCAGTTATAATAACAGACACAGGACTTCAAAAATTAATAATAATTTCCTCTGACGATTTTTGTTAAACTAAAAAATAGAATAGAATAGAATAGAATAGAATAGAATAGAATAGAATAGAATAGAATAGAATAGAATAGAATAGAATAGAATAGAATAGAATAGAATAGAATAGAATAGAATAGAATAGAATAGAATAGAATAGAATAGAATAGAATAGAATAGAATAGAATAGAATAGAATAGAATAGAATAGAATAGAATAGAATAGAATAGAATAGAATAGAATAGAATAATCTTTTATTTGGCCCAACGCCGAGACATAAAAAACTATTACAAAAATAAAATAAACAAGAAACTTAACACTAGAGACAGAAAAGAGAAATTAACATAAATAAATTATACAGACAAAAAAAAAAGTTTTCTATACATGTTGAAATTATATTTATTATGTGTCTCGAAGCTGCGGCCAAAAAGGTGTCCAGTTCAGGTAAATGCTGACACAAAGTGCTTAGCCCTGATTTTCAACTGGGACCGGTCGACTTACCGAAGTCGCCCAACACAGACAGTAATTATAGAAAAAAAAAAGTGATTGAATAAAAAGTAAAGTATGGACAATGACAGTGCAATAAAGGATGACCATAGTTAAAACAAATACAAACAAACAAATTACATATTCTGAGAAAATCAAACAATGTGTAATTTACAATTAAAGAAATAAACAAAAAGAAGGATAATAAATACGAAGTATGACACAACCTACACACACAGAATAGTCTAATGTGACCATTTAAATTAAAGATGTGTTGATGTTAATATTGCCAATGTCTCTCTGTGTATTTGTAAGGTATTGGCGCAAGCGTGCTCTAAATGTGTTTAGAGTCTTTAATTTGCGTATGGGGGGTGGTATATTGTTCCATATTTTGGATGCTGCATAGCGAAAGGTATAAGAAATTGGTACCGATTAGTACAATACCCACATAAATTAACTATTACCTTTTGCATCTCATACTTGAAGACATTTTTTAACCCCTGTCGCAAAAAGAGGGGTGTTATAAGTTTGACGTGTCTGTCTGTCTGTCTGTGGCACCGTAGCTCGCGAACGGATGAAGCGATTTCAATTAGTTTTTTTTGTATGAAAGGTGAGTTACGTGCGAGTATTCTTAGACATGTTTCATGAAAATCGGTTGAGTCGCTTAAAAGTTATGGGGGTGAAAGTGGGGAAGAATAACAGAATGTCTCCAAAAATATAATTGGCGTATGATTACTCGATTAAGTGTTTGATTAGGGGGTTTTTTAACCGACTTCAAAAAAAGGAGGAGGTTCTCAATTCGACTGTTTTTTTTATGTTTGTTACCTCATAACTTTCGACTGGGTAAACCGATTTAGATGATTCTTTTTTTATTTGAAAGCTGGTGCTTCCCGTGTGTGCTTCCCATTAAAATTTGGTCCAGATTGAAGTCGTTTTTTTTTGTTAAAATGTGTGATTATTAAATGCAAGAAGTTATAAATATAAACGGTGCAGTGTCAATAGATCAAAGTCAAAAATTACCACAGACAACAAAAACTTTACGAACGTAACAACCAAGTTGAGTTACTTTCGAATTTATAATTTTAAGTATGGAAATGCTACTTTTTATTTTAATAAAATAGTTCTTTAAGCATTTACATAGTAATGTTTCCACTATTTTTATATACTCATACCTAATAATATAAACTAATGACAGGTAATTGCGAAAGTATCATAAGGTTTGACTTCATTTACTTTTCAAAGATAAAATTGATCTCGACTAAACCTTTTAGATACGCTATTATAAAATTTCCACCTGTAAAATGTATCAGTATGATTATCCATTCACTAATTTCACATTCAGAATATAAAATCAACCTAACAAATTAATGTCCAATAAAAGTTCCGAATACGTACTATACATAATTGATATACCATTGATACTGTTAAGGTGTTACCACACACAGTGATTTATGCGCTGTACGCTTCCGGTTGAGGGGACAAAACGTGCCTCGTACAACGCGTATTGTTACAAATTAAAATGGCGTTCGTTCTGTCCCTTTGAAGTTTTGGAGTTTGGTGTGAAGACGGAATCATTAAAATATATAGCCTCATTAATGGTGCTGACTGGTATGGTATTTTGATGACTATTTAATTAGAAACTAAATATAAATAAAGTATCTGACTTGATTTAGAAAAATCCAATCATGCTTACAAGAAGTTTAGAGTGGCAAAAATATTATGTGTTCTTAATACAGATATAGTTGGCCACTTAATACCATGACGACAAAAACAATACTGGAAAAAAAATATAGAAAGCAAAGAAAAACGAGGAAAGCCTAGATTAAGTTATATACAGCACTAGCTGTTGCCCGCGGCTCCGTCCGCGTGTATGTCGATAAATGAAGAACCGCTCCACCGATTTTGTGCAAACTTCACGTATACCACCTACTAAATAGTCCGAACAAAGCTCAAACATTTGGTTTGGATAGGTGAGCGCGTTCTTGAGTTATAAAATTACAATGAAAAGTGGCATTGATTTTTATATATATTAAAGTAGAGGAGAATTTATAATATCAGTATGGATCTCGTTGCAATATATTCAATGTTATGAAAGCCCTAGCTGAAATATAGTAATAAATAATACTAATGTAAGCAACATGTACGTGGGTTTACAAAATATCTAAAATATTGACCATCGCGCTAAGTGCTTCGTTACATTTAGCCAACTCATAAACAACGTTAAACACACCGCAGTGCAACGGAAACTAAGCATTATTGATGGTACTACTCTCAAAAGCCACAGCGCTGAATATCCTCTGCCTAACACTTAAGTAATTAATAGACTGCTAGTACAAAAATAATTTGTTTTTAATTGACAAAATAATTGCTAAAAAATTAATTAAAAAAATAATGAACAATTTTATCATTGCAACTATTCACTAAAACGTAATCATTCAGCTATACTGTATCAGCTCTGCAGCGTTAAATGAAGCATACTTCACGAGTTCTAAAAATTTACAAATGAATACCCAGAGGATGATCACCGCAAAAGAGAACTAACAACACCATAATCTAAATCTCAATAATGTCCATTACGATTTACCACGGTTTTCTATAGTTTCGTAGTACATTCAATCGGATTCCAAGTTTGGTAGATATGTATTGTGTTCTTCCCTTCAGTCAGCAGTAGTCTCTGATGGTATCTGGTTAGTAACCCACACACAAGGCATATAAGGCGTAGAAAGCTCGGGGTTCATCAGGGTACCAATGATTTCCTTTCCGGATTAAACCTGTTCCACCCATTTGGTCAGTTCGAGTCCAACATAAATTCAACAAGCGGTTTACCAAGAGGGTTTTAGCACAAAATAAATGGAAGGTATCCAGTTTGTTTAATTTTGATATCCCCCTGAGTATCCTAATATTGCGGTTGATAAATTGGGTTAAATTCCTGTTATTCCACTAAGTACTTTCAGTAAAATGGAACACGATTAGTATTCTTGTTAATTCCCACTCACACTCATCAGAATGCTTGTACGAGCAGCTTGAGCAGCTTTATGTTAGTGCATTTCATTTGATTTACTGCTATTAGGGCGGAATAATTGATTGAAGTGAGGTCGGTGTTTACGCTTTACTGATGGTTCCTCAGACGCGAAGAATATTTCTAAGCGTATGGGATTTCACTTATCTTTCAAATTGTAACTAGTGACTGGATTAGCCCTTTGTTTAAAATAATTTCAGAACTTATAGAATCGTATGAATTGATACAGTCGTATACGCTTATGATACTACTATACGAATATCTACACATTCGGGAATCGGTTTAGCAGTCACGCTCCAGGCTCCTCTTCACACCTTCAAACCCAATAATGTCGGAATTCTTTCCAAGCAGGTTTTGGTTCTCCAGAACTAACTGCTGTATTGGAATATTTCAGTAGTATGATTCCACTATTGCGAGGTAGTAGCGTGGGATGATAGGCATGGTATTTTAGCACTCGGATACGTTTTACTCACCGATACCAAAAGGTAGGTTTTGTTGAAAAGGTTCGCACGATTTGTTTAGTTATTTTAACTAAACGTTTAGAATTTGATAGGTTGATCCATCTGTGTCGTCTTCTAAGACTGGCACAATCAAGTTAAGTCCCATTGGCTTATTCTCATAAGACCTATTATTCTTATACGAGATCGTCCTAGTAGTTTGTTCTTATAAGACCAACTAGAATTCCTATTAGGTTACTGATAAAAGTTATTTAGCAAATGTGCTTGGTTTATTTTAATACGGCCTGTTAATTTTATAACAGATAAGGTGATAGTAGTTATATAACAAATGCGCTTGGTTTATACCAATGCGTTCTGTTTATCAGTTGCTATTTGTATAATGATATTTTTAAAATGTTGTTTGCACACCTGACCAATACTTGTAATATATTATAAAGTGGTCCCTAAGTATCTCCACACCACGTTTTGCCACATTATACCCTATACTCCTTCCGTGCTTTACAATTATAACTAGCCAGAACGACAGCTTGCAATAACTCCATTAGATGCATAGAAGTTTACATACCTCAAACTTGCAATCATTAACTAAGATTACAAAGTATAATTAGCCTGCACGCCCCTTCGCGTGAAACCATCGCCTTAGCAGTATCACTTCATTTCACCGTCAAACTCCCCTAGTTCCGACGTCACTCTGCGCGCTGTTCAGGTCTCACTGTAGATCTGCTCCTTCCTGCGAGGCATCTTTGCTTGCGTTCTAACCGGCAGTCACGAACTTCAGCAGCTCTCGTCGAGTTGATTGCATTACACAATATCCCCCTTCGCTGGAACATGTTGATACCACAGCAGAGAATTTGTTTTGAATGGTCTGATATTCACGATTTTGTCTCGTGATATCAACGCAAAATGTTTCATTCCAAATACACACATGTATGTATACCTCCTTACTCAGAATTATTATTTAAACTATTACTTCAACCCAGCACCAGAACCCAGTCCCAACCCCAGCATATGCGTCTTATATCAATTTCAAATAACGCTTCCATCAACAACGTTATACACACTCGTATGTAATTTTACACAACAACAGTCCTATCACCTGCATCTAAGTCTAATATCTAATTTAAATAACGCTTCCATCAACAACGTTAATGTACGCACGCGTCTGTACTTTTACACATCTAATTGGTAAAGAGTTATCCATGAATTTCCTATCAACAATATCTCCATCATCATCGTCTCTATATATATTCGAATATAGTTATACCACTCTTCATAAGTAAACCATTATTCCTCTAATCTTTACTTCACAACAGTGTTCATCATCACATCATCTGTATGCATTTATGCACATAATTAGACAATCGTCAATCTAACTTTTATTTAACTATACCTACATCCTTCCTATGCTCCATCTGTATCTATTTCAGAGACATCGAATAACTAAATCTCCCTTAGCCATAATTTTCTTTAATCCTGTTATACAAATTAATGAATCTACTACTATTTAGCCTGTTTTAGGCTCTCTCTAAATAAGATAATCTACACTAGCTTCCGAGATTGTTATCTCTTCTTGCTCTTAGTCATTTACCTAATATTGTATCGAGCAAGAGTCTAACTCGTAAGTCTGCACTAACAGATGTTATACTAGCTTTCCATCAAATTAACATCTCTACACGTAATATATTTTTGCATATGATACTCGCATCTGCTGTTAGACTGTGTCCCTTAATCGAAAGCTTCTACAACATAGACACGACATTCACGTTCAGTTCTGTTTTATTTATTTAACCGAAGTGTTACCTACAACTACATAAGTAACTTCTATGTCTGTTTTGTAAACAATTGACTACAATCGGTACGCATACGACGTTAACCAATGTTACATCTGTCGTAGACATATTTTGTATAACTAACTGTTATTTAACCGAATTAAAGACGTCAACCTGATAATGACTCAACTGTCATCCAAAGTTGGTTTGGCACCTTTAATCAATCCTATGTTCATCTCGAACATTAAAATGTTATCACACGTGGTTGTGTGTGCTATAACATATGTTTCGTATACTCCCTTTCGCAACCACGTCTATATAACGTATATTATATACTCCGTTTCATAACCATGTCTAATTGATCTGCGTTTCTACTTCAATAAACCAATGTAAGGCAAACCTTACAAGTTCACTACATGATTTAGCTCGGGAATCGAACCCGGTAGGCATCTACTTTATTGTTTAATGTACGCCCGAATATGGACTTCATCTCTATCTTACATTAATTATTATGCTTATTCAAGAATCTTAATTTAGATTTACTAATGTATAGAGGACTCTCCGGTTCGTTAATCTAACATTTAACTCTCGTTATTGTTAACCGAAGTCACAGGAATTTATAAAAGAAACCCTTATATAACTTAGTCCAGTGCGTCCTTTGTCCCCAGCGTCAGTCGGCATCTTGTTGTCTAACAGAAGAATATTGTTGTTTTATTGCCTAGACCCTAATTTAGCGTTGGGACGAGTATTTTTTTTTTGCAGGTGTGTCGGGCGCAATGACGCAACAAAGCTAACTTTACAATTATAATTTTCTTAATTACAAATCTTTCCCCCCGCAGATTACGATTCGATATCTTGTGATATCTTGTATAACCAAAGTATATATATCATCATCATCATCGTCATCTTAGCAGGACAAGTGTTTATTATAATATTTTAGTTAAAATCTAATTATTATAACGACGATATATAGTTATAAGACCGTTTTATTAAAACGTGCAATACCGTTTAGTTGAGAATCGAACCCAACTCACCACATTAACACGCTCTTAGCATACTTTACAAGCTTAGAATACTCAATCAAAGTCACCTATGGCAAACTAAATAATCAAAATCATCCGTTTGAGAGCTACGCTTTTGCGAATGTAATACCGCCTATGTTACTCGGGGATGATTTAGCTTTCTCATGGTGAAAGAATTTTCGAAATCAGTCTAGTACGAGTTATATCGTTACAAACAAACAAAAAATCAAATCTTTTCTTGGTTAAATCTTAGTCTAGATTCCCCCCGTACCGATTTATTATAAGACACTTGTTAATGTCTTATCCTTACACATGTGACGTTGATCTGCCTGAGACCTAACATGGTACATTTATCGTGAGACATTACTGAATGAAACTAAATGCGCCCACATAAAATAAGCCCCGCTATAGCGTGTCATTAGAACCAATTAACCCGTCTAGAATTCTAACTCAGTAGTCTTTCAGTTCAACATAATCGCATCCTAAATAATTAAAGTGCGTGAATACTAAGTAGTACTCCTACCTGCTTTGTTCACATTAGGTGTAAACATAGCATGCCTGACCAAAAGTTAAACTCAACCATGTTTATAATTACGTGACAGAATCTGGGTACAGAGTACACACGAATACACACATATAAATTGTGCGTCTCCCTAACTACTTAGTTTACATATTAAATGTCTATATATGTCTGGGCGTTGAACCCAATACCATTACTTAAAAGTTATAAATGAAACTTCACAGAATATTTGACACTGTATCGAACAGTGCATATCGACACTTATACGGTACATAAATCACACAGTGCTCATGCGTGCACATCTAAGATGAAATTAAAGTTAACACTCACCAATTTGTCATCGCTTGCAGGCCCCTGTACACCAATATCTTCCCGAGTGTCTCCTTGCGCTGCCCATATATCTAACTATCATTCTTGCGCAGCCCATATATCTAACTATCATTCTAAAACTTAGAGGTTAAGTATTAAATCTAACTGCCCTGAGTCACCACATGGTTATACTTGCCCTGAATCACCACGTGGTTATATTTGCACGGAGTCACCACGTGGTTATATTTGTCGCCTAATTTAGAACTGTTGGATCGGACACAGCATAATTTTAATATAACATAACGTTGCTATAATAATAGAAAACTATAATAAACTAATATAATTCAATGTTACAAGATTAGTGGTTTAACAGTACAAATATAAATGTAAATAAATTGTGTGTAATATATTATACGTAAATATTTACAACCGGTTTATAAGAAAATGTGTAATATCAACTTAAGTTGTAGCCAATGATATAGATTTGTCTACGTTGTGTTGTGTTTATTAGTAACCCTTTTAAGTTCATCCTCGTTGCACTCACGTGTCAATTACGACTCAGTACATTTAATGACGAGGATCCTGGTCACTACGGCACCATATGTGATGGTGCCTCTTCGAGCCTAGCCCATCCTAGCCTGAGTAAAGTATGTAATTGTCTATCGAACAAGGTTTTTCCTTAATTACGCGGCCGGCATCCCTCATTTAGAGGGAAGGAACAGTACCCCTCCAGCCGTACTGCTCTGTAGAATCCGTCACCTGACACGCAATTCTTCCACCAGCTTTAAAGGCCTCACGCGGATCAAAGGGAAGGATTATGAACAATTAATAATTAACACATTACAATTGGTTTGTTCCGTTCACGCTTTTCCACTCCAACCATTCCATTGTACACTCAAGATTCAGGAGGATTAATGCTCTTTTACTCTAAGCGACCTGTGCTGCAGATCAAACGCTATAACGAATCGTGATTTGATGGTAGGTGCATTACCATATGGGCACTTCGTCTTGAGCGGTGGTAGTGAACGGGTCGGAAGTGGAGAGTGCATCCGTGGTATTTGAGTAAGTCAAAATATCTAACCTAGAAGAAATCCAGGTGAGTTTTGTCTTTCGTAGTACGTCGTAGGATAATTAGTTTAAAACTTTAACGTGCGTTTGTATCCCAGTCTGAGTATCGCATTATGTGATAATAGTTAGAAATAATATTACAGTTCCCTAATTGTTAGGCATTACGATTGGTTATTGGTACCTTGTTCGTGATGAATGTGTATGTTATTGGTTGCGATGCGTGGATGTGTCGGGGGGTTCAGCATGGTTGTGTGTAGGTTGTGCACCTGAGTGCTAGGAGTTTTAATGTTTGGATACACAGGGCCCCTGTAGGTGGGTTAGGTGTTATCTCGGGTTGGCGTCGGTAGGAGAATCTGGACTCGGGCTCCAGACCAGGTAGGCACTGCGTGTGCCGCCTTAGATATTTATATATCGGGTACTGGATAGCATATGGTAATGCACCTACCATCAAATCACGATTCGTTATAGCGTTTGATCTGCAGCACAGGTCGCTTAGAGTAAAAGAGCATTAATCCTCCTGAATCTTGAGTGTACAATGGAATGGTTGGAGTGGAAAAGCGTGAACGGAACAAACCAATTGTAATGTGTTAATTATTAATTGTTCATAATCCTTCCCTTTGATCCGCGTGAGGCCTTTAAAGCTGGTGGAAGAATTGCGTGTCAGGTGACGGATTCTACAGAGCAGTACGGCTGGAGGGGTACTGTTCCTTCCCTCTAAATGAGGGATGCCGGCCGCGTAATTAAGGAAAAACCTTGTTCGATAGACAATTACATACTTTACTCAGGCTAGGATGGGCTAGGCTCGAAGAGGCACCATCACATTACATTCATCAATATTAATTTGCTATTGATTCCTGATATTATTGCCACGAAAATATCTAGAATATTTATCGAACAATCACAAAAAGAATCATAACTCTGCTGCGAACAACGAATATAATTATTTTTGTTTCAGTAATTACTAGAAAAAACTTGACATTCAATAAAAAAATCACTCTTTAGTGGTGTTTCTAAAAATATCTGCTAACGTGCTATTTCACAGCAGGGACTTTTGCTGCCTTATTTAATAAATCAAATTTACAATGCACTGGCTATACCTTTTAACACAGACAGTTTTCATTTACTTTTTTTCAAATATTTGCACACATAAGTGTTTGAAAAACAAACTAGTAAAATTGGGCGCCTTACATAGGGATAGACCGGGCTTATGTTACAACAGAGAGGTAGGCAGATAGACAAACTCGTCCTCCCAAGGGAAACCAAAAAAAATACTTGCTACCTAACCAACTCCCAGTGTAAGATTGCAATGCTTTAATTAAACACTTGTCCATTATTTAGCCGATATGTACATGAACATGAACATATATACATAATATGAACTTTGTTCATCGCAAATATACGACTGAATAGAATAACTACATAAATACTGTGTGAATTCCCTCGTGCAATTGTGAACTAAACTTCCAACTATAGTTAGAGAAACACTTATTAATTCAACCACCAAAATCAGGTGAAACTGAATATATGTCGAGCTCTTCCCCTAGGCATTCTTGTAGCATAATGATTTTGAAAGTTGCCAAAATGAATATTGCGGTAAATGGGCTCGTTGATTTACCACGGAGTTTTGATATCATAAATAAGTATCCAGTTGCAAACATAGAGAAATACGGGCCATGGTCTATGGTTGGAAAGATTTTAAAAACCATGGTATAAAAATACAGGTATGGCATTCCGAGAAACATAGAGGACAAGATGACGTCATCATCACTATCGCTGGTTCAGTGTTACCAGTAGTGTGAAATAATAACTCCCCAACCACCATTATTCCCTTTGTAAATTCGATAGAACAATAAAGTTTTACGTTTCTAAATTTCAAATATTTTGTTTTGATTATTTACATAAAACAACAATTTAAATGCATTTTACATTTTTTTAAATAGAATGGTGACTGAAAATGATTCCATCATTTCATGTTATGTTGCTTTAAAGTAGTAACTGGATAGTGACGTCACCCTGGGTTGCTTTCGGAATGTCATACCTGTATTGTTATACCATGTAAAAAATCATTTAATCTACTTAATGACACTTTCATCCATCCACCCATCCATAAACTGGACTGGGGCCGGCTTAAGCAGACTTTGACTGGCCATCATCGATTTTTTGCATTTTTTTAATCGACACTTTTATGAAAAATAAAAAAACACAAACCATAACTATTTAATATTGAAATCCTTAGTTCTGTCTTAATTAACCAACATGTACGGCTATTTATACCTAGAGTTTTTATTTTATTTCTCAGACATATAAAGCTTAGAAATACAATCCCGAACTTTAAGTTCTGGCGGTAAAGTACCATAAAGGCCGTTTTATATTATGGCCTAAGAACATATAAAGAGTAAATAATATGGTCATTACAAACGATATTGAATTCTAAATCGATAACAAATAGCAGGAAATGATACGCATTGAAGTTTAACGAGCGTAGCATATTCGGATTAGAATCAAATGGAACTTTATGTGATTTGTTGTTAAAATTCCGTAGCGAAGGTACGACTGGGATTGACAAGATGTAAAATATAAATTCACCCGTAGGTGCACGTTATAAATTATTAAATTTCACGTAACATCATAATTTAATGGATAGATATTCGACAGCATATTTTATTTATAACACAGTTATATATGGCACAACACTATATTCTCGCGGAAACTTTTCGCGTAATAGTTTCTTAGGACCTTCGTTCACACAACTTGAGTAAAATCCACGTTACGTCCATATTATGCTGAAAGCCGATAATGATAATGTAATTGTTACTATTGTACAATGAAGTCATCTCCAAGACAAATACTTTTTAAATAACTGGATACTGGAACTGGAACTTACACTAGATACTGAGGATCGCGTAGAACCAAAAATTCCATTTTAGATATATCATCATCATCAGCCTATTGAAGTCCACAGCTGCGCGTAGGCGTTTCAGATCATATACCTTCTAATAATAACATACCTTAGTGAACCGACTATATAAACAAAAGATTTATGACGTTTCATATTTTCTTAAAACCATATAGCTTTTTGAAATTAATTCAGAGTGTAAAATAGACATGCCATTTGAAGATATCATAACTTATATCTGTTCATTAACCGCACTCCATTAAACTTGAGTCACATGACAAGCGAGAGTGTTTCTAAAAGCAATAATCATTTCTTCTATATTTATTGTTCTCATAAAACTGAGATATTGCTGCTATTTACTGAACGTAACTTTATAACAAAATCGAAAAACACAATAAAACAAACAAAGTAGATTAAAACATACTATAAACCAATGCTTTTAATTTACAACACTGTACACTATATTGAAACGATGAAAGTTCTTCTGTAATCGAAAAATATTTTGACATATTTGTAATAAATATTCACCCACGTACTCCTACGCTTTTTATAATGAGTACATTATACTAATATTATTTAGTTCTAAAATAATCTTCCGGTGTTTTCCTACGGAGACTTTCATTTCATATTAATCTCTAGACTAAATGACTATATCCATGATATAGCCGATCATTCACAACCTAGATTTAAGTTGCTTTACCACAGAAGATTCAGAAGAGTCTTATCCCCCAATACAGAGGATTAAAAATGTTATGTTCTTTCTGTAAGTAAAATTTTTAAAGCTTTAGCTAACAATAACTGTTCTTTACTTCCTACTGTTTTTAATTATTTTTAGGGTGATGAGGATTATTAATACTTTAGTAGTCCCAAGAGTACTTAGGTGGAAGTAGCTGATTACCATTGGGACAAGGTATACTTCCTTGTGATTTTATTAATTCGTCTTAAAAACACACTAAAGTACTTAGAAAGGAATTTTAATGAAATATTTATAATTAAACTGATGTTTCTAGAATTAAAATCACTTGTACTTATTCCACTATTTTTTTATTTATGTTTAGACCTGACCGGTTTCGCCTTATGGCATCATCAAAAATCAGGTGTAAACATATATAAAATAGTGCAATAAGTACAAGTGATTTTAATTCTAGAATGTATTGCAACAAGTTCCATCAAGTGCCGACAATCGAGGGTATATAAATTACAAACTGATGTTTCTTTGTGATTTTGTAAACTATGAGTACCTACTGTTTTTATGAATTAATTTTGATTTTTGGTTTGAAAGTTCGCTGGAAAACATTTGTAATTTGTCCAATATGTAGGTATAATGTGGCTTGCCGCTATAGTGATTAGTGGTACTAACAGATAAACTATAAGTCCTAGGTTCATCTCCCACCCGGGACACTGATGTGTACGAGCATTTTTATGTTATTTACGTTTTTACAGTCCAAATAGCGTGGCACAAACTCTGCCTGGTGTCAGACGGCCTTGAAGTTATTTTTATTAGGTTTATTGTGAAACGCGGTGATAAGGCCCGTATTCACTTTGATTAGTGCGAGTGCAGGTGTGAAGCGCAGGCTATCAACGATTGGTAGAAAATACGTGTGGACCGCAAATTCGCTGCCCACACGGACTTTCCACCAATCACCGATCACCAGCACTTTGCACCTGCACTCGCACTAAGCAAAGTGAATACGGGCCTATAAGCATAATATCTACAATGTGATGACGTCATAATTGTAAAAGCCAATCTCCCTCCAGCATTTACTAAATTGAGCAATTGAACCACTAACCGATTATCTACCTACCGCATTGATTAAATAGATTTTGTTCACTTACAGCTCGTAATCGATAATTAAGTAGTCGTCACTATGAGAGTCAGTTGCTGGTAGCCGGTCAAAGTCATTTATACCGGTAGTGCGATTTAATAGACGTCGTAAAAAGCGATCCATCTTTTGTTACTAAACGTAGTATAAGTCTACGTCTCTAGACACACATCAGGCAACAATTTTGCTTCGTAGGCACATTCAAAATAACATTTAAATGACAGCAGACTGTTTATTCATTTTCAGATCGCCTGTATAATTACACTTTTCAATCTTCTGTTTTGAATTTTTGAATATTTAAATGATATGAAATTTGATGCCAATGTAGTATCCATAAAGTACAGATTAATTTTTGAATCGAATTATTTGATAGTTTACATATTATATTTTATTTATTTTTGTAATATGTTGACGGTGCAAGAAAATCTAATCAAACCAAATACCAAAAGTGTTCTATGAAACTTTGACAGTTAAAAAGAACCTTTGCTTACTTCTTTCTTACTAGAAACAAGAACAATGAAATGTATTGTTTCAATGTGCCCCATGAATCAATGATTTGGATTCCATCGAAGAAATGTACCACTTAACAAATAGATCTACACTTGGCGTTATGTCCATTCATAGTGTAACAGTCATACAAACAATGAAACGAAATTCGTACGAATGGCTCACCATCTCTCTTAAGCAGTTGCCATCCATTAATATTCAAGTAATCGTGACAAAGTTGTCAATTTATATAAACGTCTGTAGGTCATTTATCTTTGTGTGACAACGTAACCAATGTCGGCAGCCAAGTGAGCGTATTAAAACTAAGCCTTAAAGGACTACTCACTTAAATTATTATAATATTGAACTCTAACTCAAGTAAATAAGACCTAAATACACAAACAAGTGGTACAATTTATATAAGCTATAAATCTGCGCGAATGTCTTAAGTGGTGTACTTGGAATGTTTGTTTCTTCTGTACAATATCGCAGATAAATCTTTTGGTAAAGATCTCGTGCGTAAAACTTAATGAATCACTTGTTTGTAAGCTGTTAGTATATGGCTTATACGTGTTCAGGTGAGTATATATTAGTAGGAGTATGAGACATTTATGAAATTAAAAATGTAGTACTAAATTTCTTGCTAGGCGTATAAGTCAGGCACGTCTAGAATTTGAGACAAGTTCCCCTTCGTTGTCGTTTTATCCTTTTGAAAAACAAGACCATTCATAAAAATCAGGAAAATATTGTAAAATTATTAACATTTTTTATTTCAGGGGCATCTTACCATCGAAAACTTTCTTAAATTTGCTTTATTTCTGAGCTATAGATTATGTAGAAATAGAATAGTAGGATATCTACAAATAATACATATAGGATTCATATAATTAATCCAATAAACTACTTCAATATTAAAAGCTAGAATTACGAAAATCAAGGTAGGTACATAAAAATAATACGATAACAATCTGGCAATCAACATTAAGTAGTCGATTTGCTGCGAGACTCGCATCACATTAGACTGTCTGTGAGTAAAGACTGGTACTTAATGAAAACTTACGGCTCCTTTTTCTAAGTAGCAAGTAATTATAGCACTTTTCTTGTATGTACACGTATCGGTAAAGTGATTATGAAAGATTGCTGGTGAAGAAATGCTGATTATATTTTTTTTTATGTATGGCCCGCCAAAATGAGTCAACAAGTATGGAACTTGTTGACTAGACTATTTGGGCCTCCGGTCTCGCACTCACCAACGAAACAAGACAGCACGATCGCTGTCATTTTACGTTGATTGTCTGTGTGAGGGTAGTACCACCCCGGTCGAGCCGGCCCTACCGTGCTGAAATCAGCGTGGCTCTACTACCTTTATATCAACGAAATAAAAACAGGTAAAATAAAATATTTAAGATTCCAAATGTGTTGGGAGTTTCAGATCTTTATACATTAAGTTCAGAGGTTTTCGATGAATGTCGCTTTTCATGCAACAACAATTCATATATTGTTATATTGGACTCCTAGAACTTTTTTTGCAAGGTTCTGCGCACTAACAATATGAATACTACGTATTAATTAAAATCTTTAAAATTCTGCACTTTTTCTTCATAATTCGCGAAATTTTCTTGAGAACGATAAACAATTACCGTTACGATTTAAATGTATTTAATGCCTGAGTCCACGACCTCAAATATTATCATGTATATATTGTAATATTATTTGATACTATTACGAGTATAAAAATATATTGGTTTCAAATGTTGCGAATTATAAATTCACAACATTTGAAAATTAGTCCAAGATAGACAAATGCAGTACTTATTCATTTGTTTAATTTCACTTCAAGGCAATTATTGTCATTTCGCTATTATTGTTCAGTTTCACCTAAAAAGTTAAACATCACGTCTAAATATATCCCACAGTCTACTGTAAAGCTAACAAGTCATTATTAATGGCTCACATTGAGATCTTTTATCCCTGGGGGTTGCAGGATCTTTTAGCTTAAAATCTTCGAGATTAATAGACACGGTAATTTACGTTATTTATGATGTGCAAACTCGAATATTTATAAGCACTCCAGAAGTATCATATCATCCTTTTCAGCTAAATATAGCATATACAGCTTCCTTAAATAAGATAAATAAAAGTGCTATATGATGTTTAATGTTTTTAGAATACTCTCCGCGGAGAACAAAGTAGGTATATAAGAATAATACGATACCGTGGGAGAGCCACGCTTTGGCATGAATGGGCCGGCTCGACCGGAGTGATACCACGGCCTCACACAAAACCGGTGTGAAATAGTGCTTGCGCTGTGTTTCACCGAGTGAGTGAGGATACCGGAGGCCCATTGCCCCAACCGCTTCCCCTACCTCCCCCATCCCCCATCCCCATCCCCCAAAGGCCGGCAACGCACTTGTGACGCCTCTGATGTTGCAGATGTCCATGGGCGGCGGTAATCGCTTACCATCAAGCGATAGGTCTGCTCGTTTGCCCCCTATTCCATAAAAAATAAAACAATAGCACTACAAAAAGAAGGAAACTTTGACACAAACCTTATAGCAACCCGTCAGGCCAGCGTGGTGTAATACAGGCCGGCTAAATCGTCCTTTCCAGTCCCCAACCCGCACTCGGCCAGCGTGAGTACGTATGGCCTTAACCCTCTCCTGAGAGGAGACCCGATTCCAGCAGTGGAATATTATGGGATGTTGATGAAATCGTTATTTCTAAGGAGAAGCCTATGTCCAGTAGTGGACTGGTATAAGCTGTTGATTATAATGATTCCTGACCTATAAATTTGAGTTCCAAATTCAGAGTCAAAAATAAGGTCAAAACGAAAACTATCTATCCTTAAACGACGCTTTGTTTAACTTGCAGCATTACTTTAATAAATTGTAAAATAGATTCCTGCTATTAGTTCAATTTCATAATTGTTTCACTCATAGTCTTAATATAGTCAGGCTATGATTGTAAGTATATTATTTGACCTCGTCCTCCACCTCGAATGTTGTGGTGGTTAAAGCCGTCATCTGGTTACTTTCTACTGCACTAAATATTGTGAGTTTGATCCCCACATAGGACAATATTCCGTATGATACGCAATTGTGAATATAAGTTTGGTTGTTCAGTACAGGTATACATTCCTAGTAGGGGAGTTTTATATAACTAACTAACTAACGTATTCAGGCTATGGGTGTATAGATTAATATTACTTTCCCTACTTCTCGTTATAAATTTACAAGAACTTTTAGGTATGAGTTTAATTAATCGTGAATGCATGTTATGCCCTACATATAAAAATTGCATAATGCACAAGAGGCACCATTTAGTGACACATTCTTGCCTGTGATAGATAATTTTTCACCATTACTCTGTTTCAACTAATGGTGAATAAATTCTCCATAATCAGCTAAATAACACTAGGCAACAAAAAAAAAACTATATTTTTTCCCTGAGATCTGATTGTGTGATTCTGAACCGCCATGCTATAGAAAACTTAGAACAGGAAATAAAATATCTCAGTCACGTATAGCTTTAAAGAGATTTTTTTTTTTTAATTTAAACAACTTTTCGTAATTATTTTAAAGTAAATGTGTTATTTAGACATAAGAAACAAACTAGTTTTTGTTCTTTTGGCCTGTCTATTATAAGAAGAGGTTGGTGCCTCTCTAATCAAAAACTAACAGTAGTCTGCAAGCATTGCAGTGGTCCATTTTCCCTGATAACGGTTTTCTATTGAAGCAATATCTTGGTGGAAGCGCTCACCGTGCTCATCACTCACTGCACCTAGATTTTCTTCAAAAAAATCTAGATGCGAATGCAGAAAGTGCGTCTTTAATGACATATTGCAACCCAATTCCTTATAGGCATCTAGCATTTGATTTATCAGGCTTTCATACTGAGGCGATCGTTTATTTCCCAAAAAGTCGCAGACGTAGGGTTGCAGTAGATTCCATTGCTTTAATCTTGAACCTAATAGTTCAGATTTTTCCTTTCGCAATTCTAAGTCTCTAAGGTCGTCGAGCTCAGATTGGCTTATCAAAGTGGTGATTTAGATGTACTTGCCACTTGGAAGTCCTCACCTTCACCATCAGAATCTGAAGTAGTACTTGAGTGTTCGACGTGACTTGGTGGCTTGGGTACTGAAAGATCTTTCAAATGTGGTATCGGTTTTGTTACGGAAGACACCTCTGCGTAATTTACTGAATGCTTAGATTTCTTAGAAAAACCTTTGACATCCGTTAGACAAAAATAACAGTAACTCACATGATCCTTAGGTTCTCGCCAAAGGTTAGGACCAAAAGGTATCTTTGTTGGTTTCCCATTGAACCAGTTCGTCAAATTCTTGTGGCATGAGTAACAACACATATGTGGTAACCAATATTTGTCTTGGTTATGAATGTCTAAACCAAAATATGCACGGAAATACTTAGTAATCAAAGGCGTTATACGGTTTTTTTTTACTCTTTGGGGAATATAAATCGCAAATAAAACAAAATAAATCCGGAGAATTAACACAAAAGCGAGGCATGGTGAAAGAACTAAATGTGTACTGACACTACAAAATATTATTTTGATCGTATGTAAGAAAAATTTAGAACTACCCTCCTAAATTGATCAAAAAAAGTGATTTAAAAAGAAATTTAGAAATCTCCTATTCTATACGTGATTGAAATAAATTATTATTTTTCTGATATTAGATGCCTGATTATCTGTAAAACACGCTATGAATTTTTCCCGGGAAATTTTGAGTGTTGCCTAGTGTAATTATATTAACACGTTCTATTGATTACATCATCGTCTAGAAATAGAGTAATTGATTCTCTTAGTAACCACCAAGAGTAGTTTTAGTTTCAAAGTTAATTAACGAACGGATTGTATCATGTTCTGTTAACATAGGCATAGTAACAAGAAATAATCTCTACTAATATTATAAACGCAAAAGTTTGTAAGGTTTGATGTTTGTTACTCTGTCACGCAAAAACTACTGAACGAATTTGGATGAAACTTTACAGTAATATAGCTTATACATAAGAATAACACATAGGCTACTATTTACCGAGATAACTGACATATACGCGGGCGGAGCCGCGGGCAACCACTAGTACTACTATAAAGCAAAAATTCATACAAAATAATTACCAATATCAAAAATTAATAATAATTATAAAAATGTACATTCTTAAAATTATGTTACAAAAGTTTTTAATTAAGGAATCCCTTATTCTGTGTCTGATCTCTAGTGATTATCTGTAGTAAATAATGAAATACACACACATACACATCTTCTACATATGTAGTTGGACATGACAGTGGCTGTGGATTAAGAAAAATCCACTTACTTTATACCTAGGTATGTTGAGCACTTCATTTACATCTACAGTTCTTAACAGTCTACTGTTCGAAATAGGCATCTCTTTAGGAAGGAGGAGAAAAAGCAATTAAATGATAACATTGTAAATGTGAACAGGAGTTAATATTACTCTCTAAATAAATGGTTTATACCCGCACCCGATCCCCTTTTTTCTTTTCTTTTTTTCCGTGCGGAAATCCCCTCGGATACCACCTCCTGGTGGCATGTCGGACTCGAACCGACTAAAACCGCACGCCGTCTCGGGTACAAGAAGCCGGGGAACCAGGTGCACCCTAGCAAGGAAAACCCTGGAACCCCGGCGTACCTCGGGCCACCTATGATTCGTAGGTAGCCCCCTACTGTGTGGGAACCCCGATGTGCCCGTTACTATCCCCCGGGGCGTGCACGCTCCGCAGCGTCCGCGTTTCCACCCGAGACTGCTTCTGCTAGGGTGACGGATGGCCTCATCTGTCACCCTTGCGCTTATGGAGAACGGAGATCGTTCTGAGATCTCCGGCGCCCAAGTCGCCTGCCTTCGGTATCTAGTCTATCCGGGCTACCAATATCTGATAGTGGTACAGAAAATGAATAGTAGACATATAATCAAAGTTCAAAGAAAATAGAAAAATTAACAACGTACTCTTATTTTCGTATAACTGAAACAATTTATGGTTTCTCATTTAATTGACGATGTAACTGTTATTCCCATTAGTGCCGAGGAACAAGTCTGTTACGAAGATTTCAAGAACTAATTAACAGACGTCCAATTAGACTCCGCTGGCATCAGCATTTAGAACGTCTAAGTAATTAAAGGAACTGCTCCTAATGGAATGTATAGGCGAAAATTGTTTTAACGGGTGGGTATTAAACATTTCATTTTAGGTAATTTAGTTGTGTTTATACCAAAAGTTATTTACTGGACTGGATGTGTTCAAGGAATATGACAAGAAAGGAATTTAGCTATTGAAGACTAATAAATAATTTCATCAACATCATCATCAGCCCGTTGCAGTCCACTGCTGGACATAGGCCTCTCACAAGGAACACCACAGAGCCCGGTCTGTTGCTTTCTGCATCTAGCCGTTACCAGCCCTCCCTAAGTAAGTCGTCCCGCCATCTGGCCAGAGGGCGTTCCACACTACGTTTGCCAAGACGCGGTCTCCATTCTAAAACACGGTTACTCCAGCAGTTGTCTAATAAATATTTTAAGCAGATAAAACTCACAATACCGTGACGTTATTGTGAATTTGTCTTTCAAGTCATCGAAGTAGTTTAGAAGACGGTTGGCTCTTATCCTAACATAATTATGCTTTACTTACTTAATAAGTCTTAGCCCACTAGTGGGGATAACTATTAGGGCTAAGTTTATCTGGTAATAGTATTCGGCTTAATTGAAAACTGCTTCAGAAAATAATCGACAGACTTTTGTCAGATACAATGCTGAATTGAGTCTATTTTTTCCATTATTACTATATTCTGTAAGTTGCCAATTTTTTTTTCTGTCTATTTGTACAGGAAATGTTGACTGATTTTTCTGGTATTAAGCTTAGACTTCAGCAACCGTTAAACAGTACTATGTTTAATGTGACGTTATAACATTCTCCTAGTACTCTGGTTGCAGCTAATTTTTGAAAGTTATTGGTTGCTTTGTGGGATCACAGTTCTAACCTAATCTGTTTTTGGAAGCAGCAGAACTTGCTTATTTTATGCAGATAAACATAATACTAGATTATGATCGTATTATAATGTTATCATGTATAAGTATATACTTAGTAAGGTAGTAATGCAACGATTTCAAATTCCTATATTTACTGTTAATAACTATATCCCTACAAGATGAGGGTCGCAGGAAAACGCTGGATGCAAGCAGCACAGGACCGATTGTTGTGGGGAGCATTGGGTGAGGCCTATATCCAGCAGTGTACGTCTTTCGGCTGAAATGATGATGATGAACTATATCCCTAGGAATATCAATCATAATTATGGTTCTATCTATCTTGCTACTACTAAATGAAGATGTTCACTTACAACTTAATTAATATGTGTAAATAAATGAACCGTTGAAAGTAATTCCCAGATAATACCACCTAAGTCTATTTGCGCCAAAATTAACCGGGAACTCTATTCAGAAGTTTGGAATTGGAAACTTTCAGAATGTAATGTAATTGACTCGTCGGACCTCAGACAAAGAGCTATTGTCTAAAGACCTTAGCAAAACAATCCGATTGATATAAGCGATGTTTAGTTATTCATTGTTTTCTAAATTTACTACAAAAGTAAGTGGGTTTTGTTTGACTAAAGAATTGTAATTTTGCTGGTCGTTATTTTTGGATCCAATCGAATTATCTTAATTGTACTGTAAAATTTTATGAAGACTCAGTAAAGAACGTGATTTACCAACACAGTTTTTTAACTAGTTTTACCCTGTTTAGTATTCGGAATGAATTTAAAAGAAATTAATAGTAGAGGCATGATAATATTATTTTACTTTCGTCCATTACATATCACCTTTCTATCACGACCATAAATATGGTAATTAATGCACGACAACACGAGGACCATTGATGTATGACGAAATAGTACACGACAATAGATGATTTTATCTCTTTGATATGTGATGATAACAAGCAATAGAAGGAAGACATTGTGATTCAGAGCTTGCTCTGTGGACTAGAAACTTGGAATTTGGGGCAATTGATATGATGGTCGTAAATGTTTAATTAAGAATGTGGAATATGGTGCGTTTATATCTGTAAAGACAGAGGTATGGTAGAATTAGTATCTATAATTAAACTAGTTATGTAGTATAATTAAATTAATAGATTGTAACAGTAGTTGATAATAATCACTGTTAATAAAAAAAAACGTCACTCTTTATAAATTTATGCATACGTAAATGTGTACTATGTAAAACTTATGGTAATGACAAATAATTAAACCGCATAAAACAATTTGTTTTCTTTATGGAATAGGGGGGGGGGGGGCGAACGAGCAGACGTATCGCCTGATGGTAAGCTACTACCGCCGCCCATGGTCACCCGCAACACCAGAGGCGTCACAAGTGCATTGCCGGCCCTTTTGGAATGGGGATGGGGGATGGGTTTGGGGTATGGGCCTTCGGTATTCTCACTCACTCGATGAAACACAGCGCCGGCGCTGTTTCACACCGGTTTTCTGTGATGCCGTGGTATCACTCCGATCGAGTAGGCCCATGCATGCCGAAGCGTGGCTCTCCCACGGTAAAAAGTTTTCTAGCCATGTTCGAATTATATGGATCGTCCGACTCTCTAATCTGATAGTGTCGATTCAGTCATATGAAAATGTATCTACTGTCTAATCGAATGCCTGCCTCGTTGGTCTCGCGGTTGGCGTGTGCGACTGCTGATCATGAGGTCTTGGGTTCGATTCTCGGGTCGGACCAAATATTTGTATGATCTACAAATATTTGTTTCGGAGTTTGGGTGTTTTATATGTATAATATGTATGTATTTACAAAAAAAAAGTATATATGTATTTGTATCAGTTGTCTAGTACCCATAACACAAGCTCTGCTTAGCTTGGGACTAGATGGCGTTGTGTGTTAGATGTCCAAAAAAAAAAAACCTATACGTTGAACAGCTCCATACGAGTTTTTTTCTTAAACACTCTGATAATTGTCAAAAGGATTTATCATAAAAAGGATTTAGTATACATTACTGTTTGACACAATTGTGTTAACATCTTCAAAGAAGCAAATACACGTCATTAGTTTGCTTTGTAACGAGATTGAGTTTACCCTTTTTGTAACAAGCAGGAAAATACATTTTTTCCATCTAGATAGCTTAAGGCTGTCAGTTAAACGTGACAAAATGTTATCAAAGCAATTCAAATTAAAAAAACGAATCTTAAAGTTTATGAGGTTACAAGGGGTGATTTCTGGATCTACTGGACCGATTTTGAAAACTATTTTACCAATGGAAAGCCACATTGAAAAAGATAGAAGTTCGTCAATTTTAAACTTGAACGCGTGAAGTGATATCCTCTTCAGTTCCCCCAGTCTCTGATACAACGCTCCCGAGGTAGGTTAACTTGTGAACGCACTCTACATCCTCTGTACCAATCCGTAATGGTGTGCTATTTTCTACTCCAGATCGCATCTCTTGGGTCTCACGCGTGTTAATTTTAAGCCCAATTAAGCTCTGAGCTTAAAATAAAGTTGTTATTTTATTATTATTATTTTACGATAATAAGTTCCTTATTCATTGAAATATTTTTTATGAGAATTATCATTTAGAAAAAAAAAATAACATTGTAAGCCTACTCTTTAAAATATTATATAATTTTGTGTATCTTTTAACAAAATCCTGCAAGTGTACACTTTTGCGGTCAATGTTTTATTGTCTTTACTTGATGTATGACCCGCCACACTCTAGCAGCGACAATTCTGAATGTTTCCTTCTAACACACGTAGTACATCCATATATCTAAATGTTTAGACATTAATGCGATTTCTGGTCTGTCATATTTCAAAGGCATTCGCTTCTGAAACAAGTGTGTTTATTTGATTTCTTTTCAGTCTTTAAAACAGTTTTTCGTTTCATTCATAATTTGTTTATATATAAAGGACTCGGTCATTTAAAACTTTGACATACTGACACCTCATTTTATACCTTGAATAGAATTTATTTCTGTTTAAAGTAAACTTGATTCTAAATTTAGAAAAAGATTGATCATTTTATTGCCCGAGAAGCGTTAACAGAAAACTGTACAAAATCCAATGAGCGTTCAGCTCTTGGCCAACGCCCGTCAACTAAATGTAATATAATTGATCTCTCAAAATGGTACACTAAAATTAGATCTAGCGTTTAGTCAAAACTTGACTCAATAGCAGTGAGTCGTGGAGTACACAAACTAATTGCTATTTGCAATTTTCAAGATAGCTATGCCAATCAGAAATATTAGGACTTTAATATTGAAATATTAGTTTCATAGGAACGATAGAATTTACCATATTTTGGATTTTCCAAAGTACTGACAATATAATTCTGTTAAATGGCCTTCACTTTATGTATCCATAGCGAGATATTAAGTTCGATATTAATAGAATTGTGGGTTTGCGTTTCAGCACGTATCTGCTTTTTTTATTTATGTTACTGTTTGAAATATGACGACATATTTCACTGAAAAAAGATTTTTAACACTTTTCTAAACGAGGTCAGGGAAATATATAGCACTGCAAAGAGTTTTAACAGAACTGGCCGCCTACCTCTTGGAATCTTATATAAAACTAGGCGACTCCAGGTTCATATGACCATTAGAGAGGAAACTATTACCGCTATTTCTAACTTAAATGGTAAATATCATTTAGTTTTAAGTTCCTAAATTTACTGGAATAATATGGATATCTGCTCTGATAAATATCTAAAACATTTTTTAAGTAGTAAATATACATTTCCAAGTGTTCTGACAATGAACAATAATGAACATTAACATGTACCGTTGCAAACATTCGGTTCAAATGCAGCTGTTGCCAATTTTTGTTTTGCGAATTCTCATTGGACATACCTATTGTAAATCAACACCTTGTGGAAAATTTCCTCAATTAATACTTGAAAGCACGAAACTGTCTTAGTGCTTTTGAAATCTTTGAAGTTGAAACAAGGGTTTATTTAGTTAATGGAATGTCCTTTTCACTGTATGAACTAAGGAAGATTTCGTTTTATAACTGGGATATGTATGCGTCATTGCAAAAGTTATTAAGGGAGGATGTCATGCACGTTCTTATATTTAGACTTGACATTTTGCATGGATGGTGCATACAAATAAACTTTAATAGAATAAAATAATGTTGAGAATAAATTAGCCTATTTAAAACTATTTATTTGAAACGTTTGAAGTTAGAGAATGCTCCTTGCGGAATAAATTCATTCTGGAAAGGTAATTATATCGCATGCATATGGAAACGACGAAAAGGGTACTTGTAATTAGTTATATAATTAGTAATCTTGAAGTAGTGCTGTTTTTGTCGTATAAGGGACAAACCAGGAGATAGGTCACGGTTTCAATTCCGACTCAGAATAAATCTTGTGTGATACGATCATTAGTTCTGTCTGGATTTATCTATAATAAATATGTATTTAGACTATAATACAGGTATATAACTTTAGTACAGGTTTTGCCTAGTTTCGGACGACTGTGACAGAGGACCGTGTATGAGATGTATGAGGATAATAATATATCGCGAATATATAGTCACCTGATGATGAGTGGTCAGAGCCACCCTAGACACAATACAACACCACACACATTACGTTGCCGCCCCTTGAGTACCCTCTTCATTATTTCATCAGCTGTTCAATTGTATTCAGAAAAGTTAATTAAACAGACTATAAATCGAGACATAAACGTGGTGACGTAACCACTGCTGTAAATATATTTAATTTATCAGCTTTTATATTATTTGATAGGATTCAAAGACGTCTAGACTTTAAACACAATCAAATAGTACAAAAGCTATAAATTTAGATGGAGCTTCAGTATTAGAGTAGTAACCTTATTGAAGGCAAAGGTATAATTACAAATTAAAAAAAAAAAAATAAGGCAACTCCCGCATTAGGAATAAACCTACATGAAACGTACACAAAGAACACGCAGACTCAGAACAACAGTTTGTGGATCACACAAAGTGTTGTCCCGATTAGGATTTGAACCCACAACACTTGGCGCAGTAGAAAGCGGAGCGGCGACCGCTTGAACCACTAGGCCAACCGTGGAGTTACCCTTACACTGTCTGTCTGTTTGTTACGCTTTCACGGCTAAACCGCTGCACCGATTTCAATGAAATTTGACATGGAGATATTTTAATGATATAAGAAGGACATAGGCTACTCTTTAACGCGATATAAACGACATAAACGCGAGCGGAGCCGCGGGCAAAAGCTAGTGTTACTATAAATACATCCAAGTTCATTCCCCTTCTCCATATCTACCTGTTAAGACCATCTGTAAATGAACTAACATTTTTATCAATTAAAACGTAATAAATCCTATGTTCACAGAGCTAGCTTGGGTTCACAGAGCTTTTTAAGATTAGATTAAGTCGCTAATGGCTAGTGTAATTGCTGCAGTATTATTAATAAATCTATTTTTACATACACTTAAATGCCAACTTTAGTTATACTTTTTTTTATTATACAAGCTTTTGCCCTCGACTCCGCCCGCGAATGTGTCGGTTATTGCGGTAAAGAGCTTATGTACATGTGAACAAACATAAAATTTTACTTCATCCGATATCGTATTGGCGCCCGACACCGATATCGGATCGGATAATGTAAAAGTGCTCTAAATCGAACGATTTATCATAAAATCATTGAAATTAAAAAAAAGAAACAATTGAAACCAAAAGTCGCAAGTTACACGGGTACAAAGTCAGTTTACCAATCTTATTTACATGAAAACGGTTCAAATATACTTTACCACTACATCATAAACAGCAAAATCAAAGTCAACCACAAATGTCACCTAGATGTTGGCACATAATTTCAGGATCCTTTGTGACGTAACCATTGTTTTCCCGTAATTTATAATATGTCACAGCACTACGCATGAAAGACAGGTAATTTCATGTGTCGCTATTATACGGCAAACAATAGGAGTGTGTGGATGACAGTCCATTAGGCAAGGACCATCACACCGACAATAGAGCGGGTCTGTACCAATTTATAAATGATTATTTCAAAAAACATTGATAGTGTGTCAATATTTAGTGATTAAAGTGATTGTCCGTTTATAAAACATTGAAATTTGGTAAGGAAAATAGAGATAACGATAAAGTACAAGGTTTAACTCCTCCAATATCAATTACAATTTGTTATCAATTGTAATCAGTTCCTGATTTAGTAGTTTTTTTAGTATTAATTACCTATTTTTTCCTACGACAAACCTATTTCTATTGACTTAATAGAATATTAGATCTCTCTGAAGAAAACAAAACACTTCTTTTTTATTTATTTTTTCGTCTTATTTTTATTGTCAATAATGACATGCAGGTAGGTAACATACAAAATAAAATGTTAAAAACAAAAATTTTAACAAATAAACCGACTTCAAGAATTTAACCAAATTGAAATAGGACCTACGGGAAGCAGCAGCTTTCAAATAAAAATAATTATTATCATCAAAAACGGTTCACACAGTTAAAAGTTCTGAGGTAACAAACATATAAAATACAGTCGAATTGAGAACCTCCACTTATTATGAAGTCGGTTAAAAAGGAAAAAAATACAATTTGCTCATGTCTAAACATTCTATTTTGCAGTAGACATAAACCTTTATCGGTAATAGTTGTTCACAGTTGAATTGAATCCTGTAAAATAAAATCTGACACCATTCCAAATAGGGAGCAAATGCAATTTCCTCATAAAGTATGTTTTCTCTACGATATGTACCTATTTCGTATAACGTAACAGTCCCTTGAGGGTAGACGTAGAAAGAACATGTTGTGCGCCAGGTTGAAATACTGATGTTTCTATAGAAAAACGGCTACGTACGCTACAAAGAAACAGTGATTTACATCTCAATTTTATAGAGTTCTTAGAATATTTGTTTGCTACGTTTTTTATACGTTTCGATTTTATACACAATATAGGTAGGAGGGAACAGTGTTATTTATTTTATTTATTTCTACGGAAACATTAATTATTTATGAATAACTAACAAATTTATTAAGTTAGGTATTTTCCAATAGCACTATTATCAATCATAGTCAAACATCGGAGCGTTTCTGTTGGCTAACCATTTTATTTAATAAAATAATTTGAAATGAAATACTTGTGTGCCACAATAGTAAACCGCCCTCTGTAAACTATTTTTCAGACATTTTATGTACTCTCCTCTAGCTCTGTAATCACTACATAGTATAAAACAAAGTCTCTTTCTCTGTCCCTATATCCCTATGTCCCTATGTTTGCGTAAATCTTTAAAACTACGCAACGGATTTTGATGCGGTTTTTTTGAATAGATAGAATGATTCAAGAGGAAGGTTTTTATGTATAATAAATGCATAATATAGTATGGAAACACTGTTAATTTTCGAGGTTTTTAATGTAATGTAGCAGATAAACACATTTTTTGCAAACGCTGGTTGCACCTTACGAGATAGATCAAAATAATGTACTACAGTATTGTACACCTTAAAAAGGTCTACAAAAAAGTCCGCGACGGTATATCTTTTAGGGATAACCCACAATAAACATATTTTATTCCTTTCTTTTTACGAGAAATAATGGCTTATTTACGAAGCGATATTAAGCAATACAGAATGAATACTTATACAATTAAGTAAATTAAATACATTGTGCATTTAATATAAATGAAAATGACTCTTTACTGTATCTAATTTAAATGAATATATTCGAAGATATTACAGATTTAAAATGCACGAATCGTGTGTTCGACGCGGCGGGGGCATCTAAACTCCACCAGTGCGAAGCAGGGGCGGGTCGCTAGTATTTTATATTTTAATTGTAAGTGTATGCTATCACAAACAATAAAAAGTTGTTACTATTACTTAAACGTAAAATAAATAAAAAACTTGTAAGACGATACAACTTTTGATTACTTAGTCTCAACAGATGCAACAGAACAAAAACGTTCACTACAAACAAACTGAACAGCTTTCTTTTACAACAAAATACAACCTAAAAAAGAAGAAAATTGTTTACGAGATGATCTAGAGACAGCTCTCAGTTTATTTTACTCACACACTTTAATCATAAATCTAAATGTGCACTCGCCAATCACCCAGGCACTTTGCAGCTGCTTTTAATTTGCCTCGACAGTTCACACTACATACATACACAGAGAGCTTGTTGTAAAGACCCTTGCAGATCTAATCTAAAAGTTCTCGAAACGATCAAATTATCGTACCACTGAAAGGAAGTTGAATAAATTAGTTTATTTTATTTTCCCTTTGTCTGTGTGCTCTGTATGTGTTGTTTTGAATATTCTTTGTTGAAATAAAGTACAAGTATTAGTAGTAGAGCCACGCTGATTTCAGCACGAACGGGCCGGCTCGACCGGGGCGGTACTACCCTCGCACAGAAAATCAGCGTAAAATGTCAGCATTCGTGCTGTCGTGTTTCGTTGGTGAGTGCGAGACCGGAGGCCCAATTAGTCTAGTCAACAAGTTCCATACTTGATGACTAGACAAAAAGATGCACAAGCATCACTAGGCCGCCATAGTGTGGGTCACCATGCTGCATTGTTGCATTCGCAATGAGTATGGTGGCCACCACTCGTGGATTCTGCTTATGCTTTCCATCAGGCAGAGTAGAGTCATTTTGGCGGCCCAAACATAAAAAAAAAAAAAAAAAAAAGTAATATTTTAACAAATACAAAAACGGACTTCAAGGTTCGACTCGATTTCTCTTGGATGTCATCATTAGATCTTAGTGTCCTTATCATGGTACCACCGTTGGGATATCTCCTTTCGATTAAAAAAAGAATCATCAAAATCGATTCATGAACAACGAAGTTATCCGCGAACAATCATAAAAAAAATATATGGTCGAATTGAAAACCTCCTCCTTTTTTGAAGTCAGTAAAAAAATAATGGATCTCAATACTCGAGTATTGAGATTGAGTGATTGATCACAAATGAAACAGATGAGCGAGGACAACGATTGCATTTTTCTAATATCGAGAGTAATTATGAAAATGGACACATTGTAACTAGGTAAGACTTTATCGTTATTAGGCGCTATTGTGGAACTTTATGGCTTTGCTGTAGTCGGGTAAAAATAAATACATTATAGAAAATCTGAAAGCAACAAAATATACAAAAAGTTAAGATAAAAAATTACTATGACATTGATACGGAGAAATGGTTGGTCACATTGTAATAAAATCAATTTTATCAATGAAATCTGAGGAATGTACCGGTAAAAGACGACCAAAAATACGATGACAAATAAGCAGTTTGCTAATAATAATTATACAATTAGGAAATGGTTAGAATTTGAAATAGTAACACAATTTTTATAAATTTGAAAAAGTGAAATATTAACCTTTAATGTGACCTTCAAAATATTATCAAGTTCAGTGTCAACATAATAAATACATGCGTATGATCCCTAACATTGTCTGTCAGCTGTTTCTTGCTCGTTTTGCTAATCAACAAGTGAGGATTGTTCTTGCGAGGATTTTTCATTACACCAATTATTCAGTGTAAGAACAGACATTGTTTTATGAACATTAGATCTGCAATGTGCTTGAAGATAGAATGATGTGTAACATTAATAATTATGGGATAATTGTCTAAACTAAACTGTGGAAACCATAGTTTATTTTTGTAAGCAATGCTAAGTATCAGTAATAACCATGGTTAAATTAATAATTGTACTTTTATATACATAGATAAAAAACTATGTGGCTCTCTGTTAGTCCTTACCTGCACACATTTTAAATTAGGAATTTCATCTGTATTTGGTTTTTAAATATGGATATATCTGGAAGGCCGTGGTCACACCATTAGCAGCTGGTCCTACCGAGTCTATTGCTTTTGATCTATTTAAGACACTTGTGTTTCAAGTAATAAGATTTCCTAGTTAGATAAATCATTATCACTATTTCAGCAGACAGAGTTTCAGTGCTAGACATAGGTATATCTCAAAGCTGTCCACAAAAACTGTTTCTGTGCTTTACTCATTCAAAAAATGAAAAAAAAAAAAATATTGAATAAAAAAACTAAGTTTTAGTAGTAGTCATAGCAACTTAAGCGATGTACGTTTATTTAGGAATAATAGAGGGTGTGTTGTGTCCAAATAGTTTTTTTTTTAATATATGGGCCTGCCAAAATGACTCAACTCTGCCTGATGGAAAGCATAAGCAGACTCCAAGAGTGGTGGTCACCATACTCATTGCGAATGCAACAATGCAGCATGGTGACCCACACTATGGCGGCCTAGTGATGCTTCTGCATCATTAGCCCTCCTGTCTCGCATTCACCAACGAAACACGACAACACGAACGCTGTCATTTTACGATGACCTTCTGTGCGAGGGTAGTACCGCCCCGGTCGAGCCGGCCCGTTCGTGCTGAAATCAGCGTGGCTCTACTACCTAGATTATAAATAATTTCATTGTTATTTTTTTGTTACAAGGAACGTGTGGTAATTAAATATTATTATTTTATAAGTTCGTATATATATCTTCAAAATTGTTAGTAATAAAAAAATCGGCGAAGTATAAAACTTGAAAAGTATGTGACTTATTTCTCATGTCTACGTAAAAGCCTCTAGAAATACTTTATGCAAGTACCGACTCATTTGAATAAACAATTACTACTAATAGCTTTGATTTGCCTCACGTGTCGTGTGCAAACATGAATTTACACGAGCTTGTGATAATATGAAGGTAAATCTACGATTTCTCGACTTTAGAAAACGACATTCTTTTTACCGTCAATTTTCTATAACCTTCTCCAAACTTATCGTATTATTGAAATAATATGTTTCTTTATTTTCTTAGTTGCTGGATTCCTATTTTAAAATTGATTATCTTCCAGAGCTAATTTAACGAGGGCACAAATACTGTTATTATACATAAAGATACTGATTTTGGAGGATTACTTGTGATCACGGCAGGCATGAAAATCGTTTTATAACTTTGCAATACGTACGGAACGTCACATAACGCAATGTTTTGTTCCATTGATAGTTATGTAGTTATTAAACTGCCTGACCGTAATTTTCTGTTTTTTGTAAAAAAAATGTGTTTTGTGTGATAGATCTTTAATAAATTTTATGAAAATAGTTGGAGCCGTTTACGAGATTCAGTTTATGTATGTGCAAGAATGCTCTTTTAAAGGTATTAAATAAAATTACCGCCAGGTATAAGTAAATTACATCACGAGAAGATCGACACTTGACTAATACAAGTCTATCATTTTTATTTCTAGAATCAAAGTATCTCCATGTCAAATTTCTTTGAAATCGGTGCAACGTTTTAGCCTTGAAACCGTGACAGACATACAAACAGACAGTGAGTTACATTCGAATTTATAATATTAGTATGAATTACATAGACTAGAAGTTTATTTATTGAAGCTAATTTAAAATCGATTAGATGTAGATATACCAAGAAAACTGAAGCATGTTCTTCATATTTCAAGACTGAAATTTGCACACAACCTGTTTAATTGGAACTTATATTAAAAATTTAAAAGCAATGTTATAATTTGCTGCACGGTTAGCCTAGTGGTTTAGGCGGTCGCCACGCCGCTTGCCAATTCGCCAAGTGTTGTGGGTTCAAATCCTACACGGGACAACACTTTGTGTGATCCACAAATTGTTGTTCTGAGTTTGGGTGTTAATTGTGTCCGTTTCATGTATGTCTGTAAAGTCCCCCGCGACACAGGATGTTTATTCCTAATGCGGGAGTTGTCTTTTTAAAAAAAAAAATTCTCCGGAGAAAATTTGCGGTTCCAATTTTTTATAAGTTGACTTTTTAAAAGTAATTTATTGTTACTGACTGAATAATGTAGTTTTGAAGTGCTTTTTAATAACACAGGAAGTAAATCACTACAAGAAAACTAATCAATAAAATATTACAAGTGTGGTCATGTAAAAAAGCATAAAAAATGAGGTAAGATTCTCGCCACCTGACTAAATGTTTACTGAGACAATATTAATACGTTGAAGAATGCGGCTAATATTCTTAAACATAATTTATACCCAAATAGGTAGTAGGTAATGCGCTTTCTGAATAATAAGTTACAATGTTATGTTAATGGACATTGTAAACGCAAACGTTGATCTGAATTCTGTTGGTTGATCATACTGCCTTCTGTGTGGTTAGATTTATGTGCAAGTGATATTTTCAAATTTCAGTTAAGTTTTTTTTATTGTCAGTTAACTTAATATTTTTTGCATAATTTAGTGTGTAATCTATCCATCTATACATACAAATAAATAAAATTGGAGTGTCTGTTTGTAAAATTAAAATAACCGCTTTTTACTAATTATGTATGTATACAAGGTACATATACCTACCAAAATAACATTTTTTACAATTTTTGTTTGTGTGTCCGTCCGTCTGTCTGTCTGTCTATTTGTTCCGGTTAATCTCTGGAACGACTAGAGCGAGTAGAGTCACTGTGGCAGGCTCATTTTTATAAAAAAAAAAAAGAAATTTACCAGATTCGAGATTACCCATAATATTTTTAGTCTATGAACGATTGAAAATAACGTAGAACCCATATAGCAGTTTTTTTTTTTAAAAAAGACTTAATTAATACGGGCCCAACTAATAATGTTGTGTTTTGGATTTACAAGCGTATACACTTCAGATTCGGCAGTACTTATAAATTACAAATTAAATTAATTGGATACGTCCCGAAAATGGTTTTAAGAAATAAATTAACCGTCTAACTGTATAAAACTAAAATTTAAAATTATAACATGATAATCTTTAAAAACCTTCGTTATAAATAAAAATATCGAAAACATTTTCAGTTTTCTCATGTTTTTATAACTTGTTCGTTGTAATTAGTGGCTATATAAAAAGGCCAGCTTTTATGCGGATCTTTTTTTTTGCTTTCATTGTTTGTAGTTTATTAAAAACGGCAAGGTTTTATAAAAAGAAAAGCGGAAAATTAAATTTTGGAATAATTATTGTATCTAGCAGCTACTAACGTAGTTTTTAGCAATATATAATTATATTCTAGAAAATAAACTTATATTTAATGTTTATACTTCCGAGAACTTTGTACAAAGTGCTATTTGTTTCTTTTATATATAATCTCAATTTACTTATATACGCCCAAGTCTTTATACCCCGAGGGGTAAACAAACTCAAATTAAACGTCTACCTTTTACAGATTATAATTTAAGTCGTATTTAAATTATAGAGGTCAAGTCTATTACCGTGAACTGGACATACGGATCTCAAACTAAACATACTTAAATTTTTGGAAATTTTTGAAACTTTAGTTTGTACCTAGATCTCATTTAACCAATTTGTACCTTCCTGTGAGAGAAATAAAGTTTTATTATTATTATATATTTTTCATCACCATCGTCATCAACAGCCTTTAATGGTCCACTACTGAACAAAGGACTCGCCTTAGGAAGGAGAATTTGCCCTACTTTACTGTGGGGGTTTAGTGTAGTCAGAGGATCAAGGCACCTGAAATTCGGGAAATAACGATACGAACACACGCTTTGTACGTTTTTTACTTCGAGATAACTATTTTACAATATAGTAATATAATTTTATTTCACTATCAGGACGGTCTTGACTTCACGACCGCTGACATCAATCTTCCATTTCTTCTATCTTTATTTTGAAAATCAACATTTTAAATTATACAATTCAAAATAAAGAATATTCATTTCGAACAGGACTTTCCACCTACCAGTATTGTGACGTGCAGGTCGTATATCTGCACCATGAAGGCTTAAGTCGCCACAATACCACGATGGTCAAACCGGATCGTGTAGAGTCGGTTTCAAGTTTTCCTTTTTTTATGGAATAGGTGGCAAATATATCACTCCCAATAAACGTATCACCTGATGGTAAGCGATTACCGCCGCCCATGGACACCCGCAACACCAGAGGCGTCACAAGTGCGTTGCGGGCCTTAAGGGGATAGGGGGAGGGGTTGGGGTATCGCACACAGCGCAAGGACTGTTTCATACCGGTTTCCTGTGAGGCCGTGGTATCACTCCGGTCGAGCCGGCCCATTCATACCGAAGCGTGGCTCTCCCAAGGTTAAAACTAAAAACTTAAAAACATTTCCTTCTCTTTGCAGTGATGTAAGTTGTCCTGCGTGTGCTCCCTTAGTCGAAATAGGGATGGTGAAACTCCGCATTCATAATCAATCGTCACTACACGGACAATATACATTTCTAGATATAGATATTATAGAACAGATTTTACAGGTAGTAGAGCCACGCTGATCTCAGCATGAATGGGCCGGCTCGACCGGGGCGGTACTACCCTCGCACAGAAAATCAACGTAAAATGACAGCAGCAGTGCTGTCGTGTTTCGTTGGTGAGTGCGAGACCGAAGGCCCAAATAGTCTAGTCAACAAGTTCCATACTTGTTTACTAGACTAAAAGATGCAGTAGCATCACTAGGCCGCCATGGTGTGGGTCGCCATACTGCATTGCCTGCATTCGCAGTGAGTATGGTGACCGCCACTCTTGGATTCTGCTTATGCTTTCCATCAGGCAGAGTAGAGTCATTTTGGCGGGCCACACATAAAAAAAAAAAAAAAAAAACTAGCGAACCCACGCAACCTCGTTTGCGTCTCCTATTACCCGTACCGAGATAATTTTTCCCCCGTTTTATAAATATTCTTCATTGGTGCTCCGCTCCTATTAGTCTCAGCGTGATGATATATAGCCTATAGCCTTTCTCGATAAATGAGCTATATCTATTTTTTATCTATTTTTATTCTGAAAGAATTTTTCAAATCGGACCAGCGGTTCCTGAGATTAGCGCGTTCAAAAAAACAAACAAACAAACTCTTCAACTTTATACATATAATAGTATCCCTCCAAAAACATTTTCATGTATAATGTTGCCAAGACGAATGCATATGGCTTACCCTGTGAAAAAGATATCAGATCTCATGTAGAGCGAAGGTTCTAAATCTACACGCCCTAACTCTACCAACCCTAACTTCATAAACTCTACATCTCAGTAAAAAATTATGGCTTCGCCGTTTCGCTACCATACATACCGTCACGAAGGGGAAACGAATACCTTGTGTGTTTACAAATATCTAGTTTCTGAAGTGACGTGTTATACGAAAATTTAGTTTCTGAATTAACAAAATAGCCAAGCCATACATTTTCACTGAGATGTAGAGTTTATGAAGTTAGGGTTGGTAGAGTTAGGGCGTGTAGATTCAGAACCTTGGCTCTACATGAGATTTGATATCTTTTTGACAGGGTAAGCCATATGCAGTCGTCTTGGCAACATTTTACATGAAAATGTTTTTGGAGGGATTTCATTTCTTTTTGTAAAGTTGTAGCAGTTTTTTTTGGGCTGTATTTCTCGTACATCTTCTTTCTTCTCTCGAAAAAGTCCGTGTACCAAAAATAAAACCTCTAGCATAAAAATTTGTGTAAGTCTCATACAAACTTCCACCCCCGAATTTGAGGGTTGCGGGGCAAAAGTAATAGGTTCATGATTTTTTTTGTTGTTTGTATACGAAACTTAGTTTACATACCAAATTTCAGCTTTCTAGCACTTTAGGATATACCCTAAAAGTTTTGATGATCATCAGTGTGTCAGTGACGAAATCGGTGTTTTTTTAGGTATCAATAAAATCTTAAGTATTAGAGCTATGCAATTAAAACATTGTGCGTTTCATTAGTCTATTAGTAACATCATATCCTGAGAATTTGAACGATCTGGTATATCGGGAACCAAAGTTATGAGGGTTCAAAAAAACGACGAAACATTTCGAGAAAAGGTAGGTGGTGCCCGTGCGCTTCTCTTGGCTCGTCTTATATACTAGCTGACCCACGCAACCTCGTTTGCGTCATTTCCATTTTTCATTGGTGCTCCGCTCCTATTGGTCGTAGCGTGATGATATTTAGCTTATAGCCTTTCTCGATAAATGTACTATCCAACACTGAAATAATTTTTCAAATCGGACCAGCGGTTCCTGAGATCGCTAATCTCAACTAAACTGAACTCAAAGAGTTCAAACAAACAAACAAACTCTTCAGCTTTATATAATAGTATAGATATAAGTATAGATAATTACATCTGGAAGATATTAAACCCACAACGACTGCAGCGATCTAAAGTAAATCGTAAGTAGATTTGTTTATTTACAATATTTTGTATAATAATGAAAACTACAACTGATCCCTCAAAGCATGAAGACCAATTAATAAGAGGATGCAATAAATGGATACCACGAATCAGTTCAATGAAAATTTTAAGTTCAACTTATGTTGGTCATGCACAATACATGCGTATTGCCTCACAATGGAACAATTATGTCTTCACGATGCTATTGAACTCTGAATGTAAATACTCTAATTATAGGTTTTGGTTACGCCTTTGAAGATTGAATGGTTTGACAGGCGGCGTCTTATAAAATTATAATTAACGTTACAATCATAAAATCATACATCAAATTTCTTCTTCTTCATATTATATACTAGCCTTTGCCCGCGGCTCCGCCCGCGTGTATGTCGGATATTGCAGTAAACACTAACACTATTGTACCTGAAAATCAGATTTTGAAAAAGAGTAGCCATGAGTTTCTTTGCCAGTATTCTTCTCATGAGCTCTACGCATTTTGGAAACTGGAAGTTATGGATCGACACAGGCAGGCAGTAGATTTTTGTGTTTTCGCCTAACTTACCTCGACAATACAGCACATGCTGTGACCTCTGTTTGTGTCGATCTATGATTTTTAACTATAGCTTCAATTTGACGTTCATAAGTGTCACTTGGTGTCTTAGATGAATAAATGATTTTGATTTGATTTGATTTGATAAAGAGTAATCTAAATCCTTCCTCAAGAATCAAAGTATCTCCATTTCAAATTTTAACATAATCGGTTCAGCGGTTTAACGCAACAGACATACCGTTAGAGTTCCTTTGGAAGTTATAATATTAGTATGTATGTATAATTTTTTACCTTAGTTCCACTATTTCATAATTAGATTAGATTCTCCTGCATCAGTTATTTCATAATTAGATTAGATTCTCCTGCGCCAGTTGTGCTTTCCTTTAATTAACTTACTACACACATCAAAAGTGTCTAGGGATCAAGCATTTTTATGCGGATTTCTTGAGATTGAGATGTGGCTTTGGCCCTGGCCTGCTCAGTCGCCAGACTTGAACCCGATTGAGCATGCATGGTATATGCTACAGAGAAGAGCTCTGCCGAATATGGAGGGTATCCAGTCGCAAGAAGACCTTTTTTTGTTGTTGCAACGAACATGGGCGGCCATTCCACAGCGTGATTTGGATGAACTCATTTTGAGTATGCCAAACCGATTCTTGTGTTGTTAGTGTTCGCGGTAGAAACACGGATTATTAATTGTTTAAGTTACCTAATAAAATTTTAAAGAAAACTGTTATTTCAGTATTTTTTTCGAACTTTAATGTTAGTGGTTCAAATGTCAAAAATCCCTTTATTAGGAAAATGGCAAATTTCTTTATTAATGCAAAGGTGACTTGGTTTATCGTTACTGTGACAAACGAAAACACTTTATTTGATGAATCCTTAAAGAAAATTTTAATTAATATCAATCAGGAGAAAAGTTATTGCAAGAATATATGTTGATCCCTAGACACATATGTTGATCCCAAGACACTTTTGATGTGTGTACTTTATTCTAGAAAGCAATAATTCTTATACTTTTTAATATATATAATAACAAAATTTAAATAACAAATTAAGTCAAAAACTTATTTTTGACTATTTTAAAAGGGGCAATTCTTGTATTATAATCTTAATCTCGGAAACGGCTCCAACGATTTTCACGAATTTTGGGGCGATAAATCAATCTAGTTAGGATACATTTAAAAAAAAAGTCGTGTGGTGTCGTGGGCCACCAGAAAGGAACAATGTTCCTTATCATCAATCAACATAATATAAAAATAAATGCCACTTTTCGTTGTAATTTTATAACTCAATAACGGGCTCACTTATCCAAACCAAATGTTTAGGCTTTGTTCGGAATATTTAGTAGATGGTTTATGTGAAGTTTGCATAAAATCAGTCGAGCGGTTCTTTATTTATCACATTTTTTGTAACTAGATCAATGAAGAATGTTACAAAAACGGGGGAAAATTATTACGCTACGGCTACGTATATATATATAGTAATAGGAGCCTTGAGCCTATAGTAATAGGAGACGTAAACGACGTTGCGTGGGTCAGCTAGTAAAGTATAATAAAATATGCAACTTACAGATGACGCTATACATTTTTTTTTAAATCTTACGCTTTTTTGATATACCGTTACGGACGCTTTTTGCCGGCTAGGTTACCTCTCCGCAACGCCCCATAAGGAACTTCGTTCCAAAAATCCAAAAAAATACCGATCAAAACTCGGTCATCCAGGACCTTTTAAATAGTACAGGACTATTTAAACATACCGGTTATTGTGGAAAGTTTAACGAGGGACTATATCTAGAAGTGGACGTCTTGCTTCTGAGATTATATAATGATATTGTGATATAGTCTATTACATATCTTAGTAACCAGTGACTAAAATATATTTGGTCCAGATGCTGGAAACGATTTTTAAAGTATCAGTACTGTAAATTATTGATGTTAGCTTCGATTGTTGAAAACGTCGGAACTCTCTAGTAACTCTTGACCTCATTTAAAGGATTTAAGTGTTCAGGATTGAAGTTTAAAAGTGGGTCTCCAAAGAGAACACTTAGAGAAAATGAATTTCCCAGAAGGGGGTTTGTTAGAACCGTGGGTATTTGAAGCGAATGAAATCGACAAGTTTATTTCCATTTGATCTAACTAGTACCGAACGTGAAAAATTGTACAGAATTTCTGTTCGTTTCATGTATCAGAAATTATTAGGTAACAAAAAAATTACTACGTGAATATGTATAAAACCATACAACGTATTATTTCTGTCATTAATCATGAATGATCTGCTATTAGCGTCATTTTCTACAAGATCGCATATAAATAACACTAAAATGAGGAATGTGATTGAATTTTTTTTAAATATTTTTTTTCTAATAATATATATATGTGTAAAAGGCAAGTTTAGGTTGAATTACGTCTACGATGATTAAAGGCCAACATAACTGATAAATTAAATTTGAATTCAATTTTGAATCTGGGGGCACGGTCGTGCCCCCGCCAAGACGAGCCAAGCAAAGCGCAAGGGCACTATCTACCTTTTCTCGAAGTGTTTCGTCGTTTTTTTGAACCCTCATAACTTTGGTTCCCGATATACTAAATCGTTCAAATGCTCAGGATATGGTGTTACCAATAGACTAATGAAACGTACGAAGTTACAATTGCATAGCTTTGATACATTAGATTTTATTGATACCTAAAAAACACCAATTTCGTCACTGACACACTGATGATCATCAAAACTGTTAGGGTACTTCCTGAAGTGCTAGAAAGCTGAAATTTGGTATGTAAACTAAGTTTAGTATACAAACAATAAAAAAAAATCATAAACCTATTACTTTTGCCCCCCAACCCCCAAATTTTGGGGGTGAAAGTTTGTATGAGACTTTCACAAATGTTTTTGCTAGAGGTTTTATTTTTGGTACACGGACTTTGTCGAAAGAACAAAGAAGATGTACAAGAAATACAGCCCAATTTTTTTTTTTAAACTGCCTCAAGCAACTTACAAAAAGAAATGAAATCCCACCAAAGACATTTTCATGTAAAATGTTGCCAAGACGACTGCATATATGGCTTACCCTGTGAAAAAGATATCAGATCTCATGTAGAGCCAAGATTCTGAATCTACACGCCCTAACTCTACCAACCCTAACTTAATAAACTCTACATCTCAGTAAAAATGTATGGCTTGGCTGTTTCGTTACTTCAGAAACTAAATATTCGTATAACACATTACTTCAGAAACTAGATATTTAAAAAAAAAAAAAAAAAAAAAAAAAAAAAAAGTTAGGGCGTGTAGATTCAGAACCTTGGCTCTACATGAGTACTGATATCTTTTTCACAGGGTAAGCCATATATGCAGTCGTCTTGGCAACATTTTACATGAAAATGTTTTTGGTGGGATACTTTAATAAGATAAGAACATTATAAATACTACATATAATACTACAATAACTGCCTCTGTGGCCCAGTGGGAGCGTATGCGACCGCTGTGCTTGAGATCTCGGGTTCGATTCCCGGGTCGGACCAAATGTTTATATGATCTGAAAATATTTGTTTCAAAGTTTGGGTGTTTTCTATATATAATATGTATGTATTTACAAAAAAAGGATATAATGTATTTATATCAGTTGTCTAGTACCCATAACACAAGCTCTACTTAGCTTGGGACTAGATGGCGTTGTGTGTTAAAATGTCCGAAATATTTTATTTATATTTCTAGCCACAGCTACCTCAAATCAGTGATCATCTGTATAGGTGGACGTGTTTTGAAACATAAACTTTTCTACATTCATTTATTACCTAAATGAAGTCCTTCAGCTCTCTTTGCTCATTTTTCTATCAATATTTTTCTTTTGTAAAGTTACGAAACGCTGGACTGGTTTAAAAAATCATCTTAGATTCTTACAACATAATACTTGTCAAGTCAAGCAGCCACGACTTATGCAATACGCATTGTACCCCTAACCGCTACTCATTACCGCTAGAATCCTTATTTACATGCGATTGCTTGTAAATCATCCATTGGAAATAGGTCAAACCAATTACTGTAACTTTCTTTGTACGCAAATGTCTTGAACGTGCTTAACTGTAGTTAAGAAATCGTGTCTTAAATACACTACGGGTTACGCTACATACTATGTAACATCTCCGATTAAATGTTAAGGAAAGTTTTGTTCACGAATTTAGTAATTTTAGTAAAATTGGGAACTTGTTGGATGAAATCATTTAATTGTTACGAAATTATTTGTAGGAACTTTAGTAGTAGTCCGGGATCCCCGGAATAAATTTTACAAGTTATTACTATCAAGCTAATTTTTCGTGATGATGAGAGGCCCACCGTTCACCTTACAAAAATTTTCGATTTCGATAGCTAACAGGGGTAACAGGGACAAAAAGCTTTTGAGCGTAGGACCGGGATAACGTACCACGCAATTTGTAGGACAATGTGTTGCTGTTAAATAATAACTAACTAGAGTAAATGTCGCAGCATTTTTAATCAAACTTTCTGTACTTTTCACAAATTATTAACATTTAAAAAAGAAAACAATTGCGTGTTATGTTAATTCTATTTTTGAATTTCTTACTCACTTTTCGAAATGAGTATTTACAGTAAACAGAACGATTAACAAAACAGGCAACCGGGAATATTTCGTCACCTATTTAACCAAAACAATCGGTATTCAAAAATTCATTCCATATTTAAACGCGCCACGTCAACCGTCACAAAATCAAGACAAGGCAGTGTACGGACAAAACACAAGTAACTTTTTACTTTTTTAAGATGTGGCAGCAATGTGGCTTGCATAAAAATGAGGTTGTTTGTCCTGACTGGACTCAATTTTAAAAATAAATTATCACTCGATTTAAATTTCGAACACTATATAGCTTGATCATTCATTCTACTACCATGGATATTATAAACTCGTAAGTATTAGAACCGAATAGAGTTAATACCATCTCGGTTTTATCTACAACCATACCGCATTATTGACTGCCTCGATAGCGTATACGAGTGCGACTGGTGTGCTTAAGGTTCGATTCCCGGGTCGGACCAAATGTTTGCTTCTCTGCTGCAAATATTTGTTTCGGAGTTTGAGTGTTTTCTATGTATAATATGTTTATATTTACAAAAAAAAATATGCCATAGTCATGGTCAGTTGTCTAGTACAAACAGTACAAGCTCTGCTTAATTTGGGACGAGATGGTGTTAAAGTCAACTTAAAAAAAAAACCACAAAATAATGTAAACATAAATGTGGATTATAAATTTAAACTCAATAAAATTCGGTAATTTGGTAAGTACTTATTCCTTAGTAGGAAAAAAACCCATGACCTCTCCTCTCCAAAATGCTAGATCAACAGGCCAGTTTAGTAAAACAAAGTAATAAGTAAAATGGTTAACCCAAATAGTATTACTAAACAAAGGAGTTCAAATGGTACCTACTAAATCATTTCAGTCTCTACATCTCATAACTTATGAACAAATCGGTAGTGGCTGTCATTCTCAGAGAAATCTGAACGAATATCTCGCACTTACTAAACGAGGTTTATGCTTAAAGCTCACCGTAAATCGCAACGGCTTTACGTAGGCTATCTGCACTTCTGTGGAGTAAATTAGATGCTAGTAGGTACTTGGAGAGCATAACCTCCAACAAACTAACAGAGATTTTCCTCTTTGTTATTTTAATCTTAGCTTGCCACTTTCTAGCCTTGTAAATAAATACAATATGAATTTGTTTGTATTTGGTGGTAGAACTATTAACAAGCTCCTTGTTTTTTTATGGTAAGCGATTACCGCCGCACATGGACAGACACAACACCAGAAGCGTCACAGGTGCGTTGCCAGCCTTTGGGGGATGGGGGGGTAAGGGAAGGGGGGGTTGGGGTATGGGCCTCCGGTATTCTCACTCACTCGGTGAAACACAGCGCAAGCACTAGTTCACACCGGTTTTCTGTGAGGCCGTGGTATCATTCCGGTCGAGCCGGCCCATTCATGACGAAGCGTGGCTCTCCCATATATAAGTAACAATACTGTTTTATCACATACAACCACCCATACCTTCATTGTTCTATACAATAACCAAAAGAACTGTATCAACATAAAGGTTGAGTTGAAAAGCTAGTTAAACTTCGTATCTGGTTTTTTCTCCGAAACTGAAAAATGGAGAGACACTTAGACAGTAATATCTAATCAATCGATTAGAAATCGGTGGGTAGCCATTTTAACATATTTCCCTTGTAAAGGCAGACGTTGGCAGGACGATCTTGTCGAATTGACTGGATTTCCTTGCTGTTCATTGTAATAGGAGCCTCGGCTAACCAGAATCTATAGCTCAATTGGTAGTAGTGCAACGGCGGTAAGTGTTTCATTAGTGCTTTAACCGAAAAATTTACATATCTATATATATAAAAGAGGAAGGTGACTGACTGACTGACTGACATACCCAGAGATCAACGCACAGCCCAAACCGCTGAAGCTAGAATCCTGAAATTTTGCATGTAGGTTCTTTATATAACGTAAATAAGCACTAAGAAAGGAATTTTGGAAATTCCACCCCTAAGGGGTAAATCAGGGGATGAAACTCTGCGTGAGCGAAGTGTAAAAGCTAGTAAAATATAAAACTATACAAAAGCCCGTGGTCTAATACAAAACGAAGCTAAATCTATTTAAGCTCTTACTGCGACCACGACAGTTGGTAGAAATCCTACAAATTATGCACCTCATCGAATGATCAGTGATGCGATAGAAGATTGCATGTAGTCGATGAAATTCCATTTTCTCTTTGTAAATTATGCCCCTACCTCTCAGTACGGCCAATTAGTCGCATAAGGATGTTTCTCAAGCCTGGTGTCAAAATGTAAAAGTAAATGTGATTATTCTTGTATTTCTATTAACACTGGTACGTGTATGTGTGCAACATTTTGCACATAATTAAATTATGATAAAATTGGATGAGGAGAAAGCAAATAGACATACAGATATCAGCAATACGCGGGAATTGAACTGAATATGTGTATGTAATACAGTCAAAAATTGTAAATGAAATCCTAACGTATTTGTCGAAATACAATTTATTCCGTAAAAATTACTAGATTGAATTATCGAATACTAAAAAAATATCATTTTGTATATTCCACGTAAAGTGATTTGTAATTGGTGTACAATAAAGTATATTCTTTTCTATTTAACCTATATTTTTTAGCAATTCGTGCAATATACTATTAACACTCATTGCTTTGCGATTCAGAAGATATCGATCTCATTATAGTAACAGCATAACCATTACGATACTTGGGTAAAGAGATAAGATCAAAATCACGTACTTAAAAAAATACACCTTTGTGGTTTGTTTCGCCATTTCTTCCCTGAGTGAGTCTTAGGAAATGTCGGCCTCTTCTAGCTGTAAAGTCCGACGTGTAAAAATATCTGTAAAGATTTACTTAAAAATAAATATAATTTATGTACTAAAATAAGTTCAATTTGTTAAAATACTATTAAATACTCGTAGTTGCAACAACAGCTTAATGAGAAGTTCTGTTTACAAAAAGTCACAACCACGTTTTGAATTCATTTTTTATGGTTACATTGTACTTCACGTAAATGCCTCCAGACAGTAGAACCGAGGTGTAGCCATATTGCTCCCTGGGGAACAAAAGGACGAGGTGACATTTCCTTTTTTGTTACCTCACGGGGAAATATTTCGTTTTAATAATTCATGAACGACTCGATGGATTGTTTTGACGTTTGTGTTATGGGAGTCAATCGTTTTTAAAAAGGAATGTGATATTAGTATTATTTTTGTGTTTAATATTGATTTGGAAACAAATATATAAAGGAAACTTGTTGAGTATAATTGATATGACTATATATATTTGAGTGTATATGACTGCCTCGTTGGTCTTGCGGTTGGCGTGTGCGACTGCTGATCATGAGGTCTCGAGTTCGATTCCCGGGTCGGACCAAATGTTTGTGTGATCTATAAATATTTGTTACGGAGTTTGGGTGTTTTCTATGTATAATATGTATGTATTTACAAAAAAAAGAAGTATATATGTATTTGTATCAGTTGTCTAGTACCCATAACACAAGCTCTGCTTAGCTTTGGACTAGATGGCGTTGTGTGTTAGATGTCCGAAATATTTATTTATTTATATTTATTTATTTTCCTCAGCTTGTGATTTAGTTATTTACATTTGCTTTGAAATATTATATGTATGTTGTTTAACAATTCACAAAAAAGCAATTTAATGAGTTGATACATGAAACTTATACAAATAATTACATTTTCTGATGCAGGAATCTCAATTGTTAAAGATTTTACCTTAGATATTTATCTTTTACATTCAAATAAACTTAATTTGTCTACCATACATTTTTAAAATAAAGGCAAACTTATTTTCATTCATTGTCTTGTCTTTCTGTCCGTCATCATTAAGGCAAAATTCGCTTAGAGAAAATAACTTTATATGCCAGTCCAACATAAATCGATATTACATAAAATTCTGAAAAAATAATAATAATCTTCTTCAAAGTGGGTTGATATAAAATAACATCTTTACAAATCATACTCTCTCCTTTACGTGGGAGAGCCACGCTTGGGATACCACGGCCTCACAGAAAACCGGTGTGAAATAGTGCTTGCGCTGTGTTTTACCGAGTGAATGAGGATACCGGAGGCCCATACCTCAACTCCTCCGCCCCATCCCCCAAAGGCCGGCAACGCACTTGTGACGTCTCTGGTGTTGCAGGTGTCTATGGGCGGCGGTAATCACTCGCCATCAGGCGATACGTCTGCTCGTTTGCCCGACTATTTATTAAAAAAAAAACCTAATCTTCATAGTACTCGAACTTGTAACTTAAATTACATAGCCAACCAATTATAGATTTTATCAAGAAATTCAAAAAAGTGCTGACTGTGCATCAATTATTAAGTGCATTCTCTTCTAGTAATCATAAAAGTGATACCATCAATATCTCGTAATTGCATTAGTAGTAGTAATCAGAGTGAAAAATGAACTCAAGAACTCCGGCTCAGTTGTCAGGGTCACTAAAAACTAGACTATACTCTTTGCGCTGTAGCATGGTGCGTGGCATGGTTCAGTAACATTTCGTTTCACTCTTGAAAGTTGGCGCGATTTACAAATTATGACTTACTATTTCAGCTGTAGCACATTCGCAATATATTAAATCATTAATAACCGTAGTAAATTACAAGTCAATTAAATTAAACCACCACGCACCATGCTACAGCGCAAAGAGTAAGGTCAAATTAATTTCGAAATAGAAAATTATTCTTCTAACATCTTCTTCAAAAACGTTCCTCCATCACTGAGGATCGTTACTTCTTAAAAAGCCAGTTTACAGAGCCAGCCAGTTCTTCTCCACCTGGTATGGTTCTTCACCTGATCGACAGCGGCGCTGTCTGAAGCTGTTTAGAGATCTGGTCCGACCATCTCTTCGGACTTCGACCTCTGGGTCTTTTGGTCTCTAAATTGTAGGCCTTTCCGTGCGCAATATGGTCGAAGTAGCTTAATACATGTCATGTAGATAAATAGACGACAGGCGTTGCGTGTTTTCTACTTTGAGTTCTTTGAGGTTCGATATGTTTGTGCGGTGAGCTGTCTCAGGAATCATTAGCAGGCGTTGCCAAACCACATGTCAAATGCGTCGAGTTTCTGTTTGTCGGCAACTTCAACCGTCCATCCACCGTCCCTTAGAGAAATATGTAGGAGAAAAATGTGCGAAAGACGTAAATATTAGTGAAAATGTTACTGTCTTTCCATATTGATGTATCCATCAGCTAACAACATCAAATTAAATAAGCAGTTAACAATAAGTACTGCCACTCAAAGGGGTTTTCCAACCTACAACCATAAAAATTAAAGTGACAATACATCACAAACTATAAATTTATGGTTTAAGCTACCCACGCAATAGAATATAAATGCTTTTGTTATTCTCACGGCCTTTCATCCACACCTAAATTAACAAAACGCCTTCGTAAGACATTGTGAAATAATCTCCAAAAGGTCTTAATGAAGAGTTGAGAATCATAAACAAATAAGGGCTTTATTTGAACATCAAACAACACAACTAGTTTAAATTTCTTAAGTAAACTGAGCAGTCAATTAAGATCTTTCAGTCGTTGTAAAAGGTATTTATAATGAGTACTATTCAGTAGCCAATTAAGTTCGATTCGAACTGTAAGCTCTCAACAAATAAATCAAACAAAAATAAACTCTATTAAGAAGCTTCAGCGATACAATTTGAATGATTATTGATTGAAAATCTGATTAGGACAATATTTGGTTATTACTGTATTGCTCGACTAAAGTAGTTCCATAATAACAATGTTGATTAACATCATTATATTTACTCTGAGGGTGTTACGTAATCTTGATGAATAAATATTAGATAATTATAAGATCTCTGATCGTAATAATGGTGATTACCAAGCGTGTTGTTACTCTACAGTACATATATCGTACATTCAGATATTTATGAACCATTTTGTCGAACAGTAATGGGCTTGAATGTTAATGACGGTACAATGAAAACTGTAAATAACAGAAAGTCGACTCACTGTCTGAATAATCGTTTAGGTCGTGGGTACGAAAAAACCGAGTAAATTCGCTTGACGTCCCAGGCATTTCTCATCGACAGGCTCATTATGTATTCTTCCTCTTTATTTTCGAGTAGTTGGTTTCCTAACAGATGAGGGTCGTGGCTGCTTCGTAACCGAGTGTCGTGGCATTTGCGGCTGTGTACAAATTATTCGCTAAGGCAGTGTTGAGTTAAGGTCTTAATGCCTACATTTCTTTTTGTATTACCGCCTTATGATACATTCTAGTTTGAACAAAAGACCTAATAAATGTAAAAGAGGAGCAACGTGTGATTCTAGACCTTACCTTATGAGGTAGTAGAGCCACGCTGATTTCAGCACGAACGGGCCGGCTCGACCGGGGCGGTACTACCCTCGCACAGAAAATCAACGTAAAATGACAGCGTTTGTGCTGTCGTGTTTCGTTGGTGAGTGCGAGACCGGAGGATCAATTAGTCTAGTCAACAAGTATGGAAGACTAAAAGATGCACAAGCATCACTAGGCCGCCATAGTGTGGGTCGCCATACTGCATTGTTGTATCCGCAATGAGTATGGTGGCCGCCACTGGTGGATTCTGCTTATGCTTTCCATCAGGCGGAGTGGAGTCACTTTGGCAGGCCAAACATGAAAAAAAAAAAAAAACCTTAGGCAGAAACTTGTCCTGAGTAAACACTCACTCTCTTATATAACCTACTAGTTGTTGCCCGCGGCTCCGCCCGCGTGTATGTCGGTTATCGCGGCAAACAGTAGCCTATGTGTTATTTTGATGTATAAGCTAAATTACTGTAAAGTTTCATCCAAATCCGTTCAGTAATTTTTGCGTGAAAGAGTCACAAACATCCATCCATCCATACTTACAAACTTTCGCATTTATAATATTAGTAAGATGTGCGTAGGCATACATTTATGTTGTAAAAATTAAGTCTTCTAAATCTTAAACAGTCAACTGCTAGACATAGGACTATTAGTGGTGCCCATTCGAGTTTGCCTAGAGTTTGTGTTAAGTTTTCCTTCCCTTTGCAGTGAGGTTTACACACGGATTGAATACACTCCGCTGATATTCCGTATTTTTAATCACTGCACGATAAAAAACAATTGGTTTTCTTAGTTATTTAAAATACCATCCAAAGAAAATCTTGTTCCTAAGAATACCAGTACACACACACAGAGTACTAACTACGTGCTTATAGGTGGTAATTCAATTAATTAAAGGAGTAGATTCCTGTGATCTTGATAGTATGTAGCACGCTATTAGCGTAGAGACATCTTCAAACGCGTCAATCAATTCTGAGGTAATTAACAGGAACACATTGCACATAGCTTCACTAGTAGCTAGTTAGAAGCCTACAGAACGTATCTGTGTGTTTGAGGATTTGAATAACACAAATCCGCTATTTTGTACATGTATAAACGACATTCCAACATTCCAGCAAACAAGGTTATTTCAAGACTGAAGTTTAATACAGCGGAGTAAGACCCAAATTACAGAGGTTAACATGAATGTGAACCGATACTAAAATTAATAGGAAAAACAGAGAAGATAGTGATAGATAGTGTATTTTTTTAACTTAACTTTCTATGTCTCTAGGAACTATGCAATAAAGTTACATTATGGTATTAAGCTTTACGGTATCAAGAATGACTAAGCTTCAAGCATTTATTTGGGGACCATATTTTACATACATTTTATACTACTTCGCTTTTTGAGCTTTGTTCTAAATTCCAATTAAATGCAAAGTTAAAAAGCATAGGTTAAATTACTCCGTTCAAGGACATGCTATTCTCATGCCTCCTCCTTAATTAACATAATATCAAAGATCCGATATCTCTCGCTATTTTGAATGCAAAACATACATTGTCTAGCTACAATCGTTTGCAATAATGCACGTGCATTAGGCTGTTGAAATGCTAGTTGATTTTGGTTTAGCGATTCTCAGTATAGCGTGGGTAGTCAATTGCTTTTAAGGCGACATTTGTTTTCATTAACTTATCCTCATTATCATTTATGATCCGGCAAACGTTGTTTTGCCATATAAAAAAAAAGCGGCCAAGTGCGAGTGGGACTCGCCCATGAAGGGTTCCGCAGCAGCAAGTAACATTTTTTTTTATATTTATGATTGAATGAAAGGTAAATGGCAGTTTACGATTTATGACGTATTAAAAAAAACTACTTACTAGATTTCGTTCAAACCAATTTTAAGTGGAAGTTTGCATGGTAATGTACATCACATATTTTTTTAGATTTATCATGCTCTTATTTTAGAAGTTACAGGGGGGGGGGACACATTTTACCACTTTGGAAGTGTCTCTCGCGCAATCTATTCAGTTTAGAAAAAAATGATATTAGAAACCTCAATATCATTTTTGAAGACCTATCTATAGATACCCCACACGCATGGGTTTGATGAAAAAAAATTTTTTGAGTTTCAGTTCTATGTATGGGGACCCCCAAAATTTATTGTTTTTTTCTTATTTTTTTGTGAAAATCTTAATGCGGTTCACAGAATACATCTACTTACCAAGTTTCAATATTATAGGTCTTTTAGTTTCGAAAAAAAGTGGCTGTGACATACGGACGGACAGACGGACGGACAGACAGACAGACAGACATGACGAATCTATAAGGGTTCCTTCCTTTGGCACGGAACCCTAAAAATGTTATAAGAAATATATGTTGGTTGATTCTCAGACCTACCCGATATGCACACCAAATTTCATAAAAATCGGTCCAGCCGTTTCAGAGGAGTGTGGTAACTAACATTGTGACACGAGAATTTTATATATAAGTATACGTCTGGGAACTCTTCGAAAATAAACAATACTAAAACATAATTCTAATAATTACTCCCTGCGTTATTCTCTTTCTGTAGAATACAGTCTTTTCTGGTTTTGTTCCTTATCATGTCAATTCGATAACACAGGCGTAATTCATGAATCGTAAACAAATCGACCGAATCGCGTTTATTCACTCCAGTAATTAATAATAATAATTCTAATAATTCTCTTTGACCTAGAGATTTTTTTTTCCTTTTACATTAGACTACTGTTTCTGCTGCTCAAGATATGAAATATGTAGGATGTAGGTAATATTTATTTAAATAGTTCGATTTTGAAACAATATCGTTAACGTTTGTTAATTATTTTGTTAATTTTAGGAGGATTAATGATCTATTTCGTAGGTTTAATATCGATAAATAGAAATATTTAAAGGATTTTTTTAATACACAAGTACATGTACGGCAAGGTGAATATCTTCAAAGCACTTACGGATAACTAGTTGTTGCCCGCGGCTCCTCCCGCGTATGTGTCGGTTATCGCGACAAATAATAGTCTGTGTTATTCTGATGTATAAGCTATTTCACTGTAAAGTTTCATCCAAATCCGTTCAGTAGTTTTTGCGTGAAAGAGTAACAAACATCCATTCATCCATACTTACAAACTTTCGCGTTTATAATATTAGTATAGATAGATAGTATGGAAGTAACTTTGATCTTAAATGTAACCTTTGGACCTTAGAACTACGTGCTTATATTCATTCGAAGAAATATTTAATTTATTTCTACCACGACAAACGTTAGTAGAACCTAATAAATGATTTTAGATATCATCAATGCGTGACCACGAATGCAACGAAAGATACCAAACACGTGTCCGAAGCTAAATTTATTGTCAACACGTGATAACGCAAGTAAATTAAACGGCCGTAAATCAATCAAATAATTGACTTGTAAATATGGTGTCCTATATCAAGTTATTGTTAAGTTGTTATTTAACATTTGTCACAGAAGTCATAAAGTTAATCAGCAACATCAGAAAAAACAAGAAAATCTTTAAATATCTACACAAAAACTTTTGATAAAATTTATATAGACTATGTCACCTCATTCATTAAAATCGGTCTAAAACTTTAGGCGCTACGGTGAAACAAGGTAACATACATGGACTTTTAGCTTCGCTGTAGTAGGGGAATAATTATTTTGTGGAATATATATTGCTATTCCTCGAACAGGGTGTAAAGCTTTTGACACTGATAGAAAAGAACTACAAGACAGGCATACATGCTCTTTCATGTTTCAACGATCTATAATACATGCCACAATCGTGGGAGAACCACGCCGAAACTCGACTGGAGTGATACCATGGCCTCACAGAAAACCGGTGTGAAACAGCGCTTGCGCTGTGTTTCACCGAGTGAGTGAGGATACCGGCGGCCCATACCCCAACCTCCCTACCCCTATCTCCCGTTCCCCCATCCCCCAAAGGCCGGCAACGCACTTGTGACGCTTCTGGTGTTGCAAGTGTCCATGGGTCCAAAAAAAAAACATCAAAGGTCGCCCAAATAAAATATTTATGTGCTTAAATATATCCTAAACGTGAGTGTATTTGAATGAATAAAATTTTAGCTAAAACTCTGATTGTATCTGAATATTTAAAAAAAATGCTTCTATTTGATTGTGTGAAATCGCGGTTACAGAGAACAAGTTAGAATTTGCAAAGATAGTGTTTTATCTACTGGAATGTTACTATTCTTATTATCTAGACAGTTGTCGCCTACTGATCGTTGTATCTTACTATAAAATACATATCTAAATATAAAGCACAGCTGTGCATTTGGTTGTCATATACCTACTTGTTAAATTTTGTTGTATTGAGTATCACATTAAGTTCAACAAGTTGAGGAAATGTAACTAAAATCTTTTTGAAATTACAACAGATTAGAGCCAGAGCTCAGACATCACACTAATTCCAGATACAAATATGCGTGAATTAACCGACAGGTTTTATTGTTGACACTCCCCAATTCTTATTCTCACCTTATAGGTACTCCCAATTTTCCGAATCTTACTTTTAATACAATAGTAGGGGTTAAAATTAAATTATATTGGTTCTACAAAATTTTAACACTTAACGCCCCTTGGCTGCCTCCGGGGATACAGTTAAGTGTAGATATGAGTATTCTACTACTTCCTATTCGCAAATTAAAATTAAATTATTTATTTCGTAATAAATATCGGGCAGGAACGGGTGTCATGTCCCTGCAACACAAAGGGAGGATGCTCCGACCAGGCGAGGTGATCATGCTTGGCGGGCCATGGCTCAACGGTTAATGATAGGATCTTGTATTTATGCTAATTGGCTTAAGAATTTTTATATGGCAATACAGGATTAGTTATTCATAAGTTCGATGTATCTTCAGCAGATGGCGCTGTAAAATGTCTGAGTTTGCGCTGCATGTGAAGGTAGCCACAATATTTTTAACAAAAAAGTATTTTCAATTTTGTGAAAAGGCCTAATGATTAGCTATATAGATTACCATTTTAAGTTTATTTACGGATCTTTATTTATAATAATTATTATTTTAAGGTTTTGATGGAAACAATATCATAATTTCTTTCATATTTTATTTAAACTAGATAGATTTCTTGTAAACAAATTGAGAACAAACCCTTTGTCATCGCTAGTGAGTCAATATATATTAGGTATGGTTATGAATCAATTAATTGATAACATTATCGTATTGACCTGCTGTAGTGGACTCCGCAAGAACTAGCTATTAAAGTATTGAAGTCTATGTAACGTGTGACTACGGCTTTTAAAACTTTGTTTCATTCTTTTTGGCGTCGTTTTTGCCGTAATTGGGTTTTAGTTTTTACTTTTTTTTATTTAAAATGTTTTTCCCATATAATGTTAATTTCTTTGCAAAGTATATTTTAAATAGGTACCATAGAAATATCACAATTATCGAATAAATACGGACAAAGTCACGAGCAAATGCTAATAATGTATTTATATTTTTGAAATGTACAAGCAACGCCCTTTCCAATGATACCAGACACGGCATATTTATTTCAAATTTATTTTTTAACACAGTACTTTATCACCGCTAGAGGGCGCCACATTAGAATCAGTGACACGTCATATAGCCTATAACCAGCTGATGATCAAGACGCTTCTAACGATACCTCATTTGTCTAGTTCTAATAAGTAATTGAGGAGCTACGAGGGAACAGATGAACATACATACCTACATACATAGCCTGTCAAAATCATAACCCTCATTGGCTTTGCCGTAGTCGGGTTAAACGGAGAAGATTCTAAATTCGACTGCATTTTTTATTTGAAAGCTGGTTCTTCCCGTGTGGTCCCATTTCAATTTGGTCGTTCTTGAAGTCGGTTTTTTTTTGGTAAATTTTTACTTGTTATGTATTAAGACCTCGTTTACTACCTAAAATTCATTAAGTATAAAATAATATTATAATGTTAGTAAAACGTTAAATAATTATCAAATTGAGCTTAAATCACGGCGGGCGTTGATTTTTACCAAAGGTGATTGGGTTCAAAATGTGAACTTTCACCTTTGAAATCATTAATATTATGTTTGAATGATTTATTGTGAGGTTTATAACAATGCATTAATAAAATGTAATATTGCAACATGCTGTGTGTATGAATAGAAGAGAGTCTCTAAAGTTATTTTCTTTTATATAATTGAGCTTTTAATTCTTCGTTATTATAAATTTCGTGCAATAAATACAAGAATAAAATTACGATTTTGTGATATCATTATTTGAAATTATTTCTTTAGTTTCTTGAAGTCTTTGTTTGTTTCGAATACCCGAAAGAAACTAAGTTGAACCTAAAATATATATCAAAGAATAATATATTTTTATTATTTTTTAATTATAAAAAAAAAATATATAGCATTTATTTATCTCATCACACACTATATGAATCTTTCCTTTTTGAAAGACTGGTATCGGTGATAGAAAAAACAGATCACCAGTCTAAATGTCTGTCTAGAAATGTCAACAAAAATTTTTAGATAGAAAAAGCTATGTTCAGGATTGTAATGTTAGTTTCAGATTTAAAAAAGTACAACCAGTAGACGTGCAATCTATTATAGAAAAACTGGACTGCAACAAGTCGCCGGGATCGGATGGGATCAGAATTCAGAATATAAAACAAATTAAAGATCAAATCAGTCCAGTCTTAGCTTATTTTATTAATAGTTGTGTTAAAAATTCTCAAGATCCGGATGAACTAAAAAAATCTATAGTTCGACCAATATATAAATCGGAATCTCATCAAGATTATACTAACTACAGACCTATTGCAATTCTTAATACGGTTAACAAAATAGTGGAAAAGATTATAGTTAAGCAAATTACTTCCTTTCTAGAGAATAGAAATACATTAAATGATGTTCAACACGGGTTTAGATTTAATAGAAGTACTAGCACTGCATTAGAAAAATTTACAGACGAAGTCAATAGGAGTTTAGATGAGAGGAAAATAGTTATGGTTATATATATTGATTTTAAAAAGGCATTCGATACCCTGGATCACGGTGGCTTGTTGCAAGCCATGTACGAATGTGGGATAAGAGGCCCAATGAACGCATGGTTTTTTTTTTTTTTTTTTTTTTATTGAATATGGGGCAAACGAGCAGACGTATCACCTGATGGTAAGTGATTACCGCCGCCCATGGACACCTGCAACACCAGAGGCGTCACAAGTGCGTTGCCGGCCTTTTAAGAAGGAGTACGCTCTTTTCTTGAAGGTTTGAAGGTCGTATTGGTCCGGGAATACCGCAGGCGACAGTTCATTCCACAGTTTTGTTGTGCGCGGCAGAAAGTTCCTAGAGAACCGCACAGTTGTGGACTGCCAACCATCTAAGTGATGGGGATGAAATTGCTGTCGCGTAGGACGATGGCGGAAAGAGGCGGCAGGAATCAGCCCGAACAATTCCTCGGAGCACTCCCCATAGTAAATGCGGTAGAAGATGCAAAGCGAAGCCACATCTCTACGCAGCGCCAAAGAGTCCAGCCGAATTGAAGATTCCTGGCAGTCGACGATTCGAGTCGCTCTCCGTTGAATGCGGTCCAGAGGGAGGAGCTGGTACTGGGGTGCCCCCGCCCAAAGATGAGGACAGTATTCCATATGTGGCCGAACCTGCGCCTTATATAGAAGAAAGCGGTGGGCCGGAGTGAAATACTGTCTCGATCTGTTGAGCACGCCAAGCTTCTTCGAGGCCAATTTGGCCTTATCCTCCAAATGGCCACGGAACTGGACTTCGCTCGATATCTCGACACCAAGTATTCCAATGTTGGCTGAGGCTGATAGGGGAGTGTCTTGAAACCGAGGGCATACGACCCACGGCAGTTTTTTAGCGGTGAACGCGCAAATTTGTGTCTTGGTGGGGTTAAAGTGGACTAAATTGAGTCTACCCCAGTCTGAGACCTTTTCTAAAGACGTCTCAATTTGGGACACAAGTTTGTTTCGACTCTCAATGACGTTTTCCCGAGAAATATTAGCGCGGCCGGTGTAGAGAGCATCGCCTGTACTGTCATCCGCATAGCAATGAATGCCGCTAGTTTGCAGCATGTCATTGATATGCAGGAGGAACAGAGTAGGCGATAGCACACAACCTTGCGGGACACCAGCATTCATAGGTATAGAGTCAGAGCATTCACCGTCGACTACGACCTTTATGCTTCTACCTGCTAAAAAGCTGGTGACCCATTCGCATAGTTTCTCGGGAAGCCCATAGGAAGGGAGCTTCGAAAGAAGCGCTTTGTGCCAGACCCGATCGAAGGCTTTCGCAATGTCCAAACTAACTGCCAAGGCTTCCCCCTTAGTCTCAATCGCCTGTGCCCAGCGATGTGTCAGGTACGCCAGAAGATCACCAGCTGATCGACCCTTACGGAAACCGTATTGCTGGTCACTAAGCAGATGATGATCCTCTAGGTACCGCAGGAGTTGATGATTGATGATGGACTCCATTATTTTCGAGAAGAGGGAAGTTATGGCTATCGGCCTGTAGTTAGATGGATTTGAGCGGTCGCCTTTTTTAGGGATCGGGTGGACCAATGCTGCCTTCCATGATGTCGGGACTACGCCAGAAGACGCGTTAAGACCGGTGCCAACTCAGGAGCGCACATCTTCAACACAATAGGAGGGATTCCATCCGGGCCACTCGACTTATGGATATCAAGGGATAAAAGTGCTAAGCGCACTGAGCGTTGGTGGAACTGGATTTCCAGCATACAGCTCTCGCACCCCGGTATGGTAGGCGGCTCTTGTTCCCCGTCATCCAAGGTCGAGTTAGACGCAAAGTGTTTTGCCAGAAGATCGGCTTTCTCCTTTGCGTCATAGGTCAACGGATTATTTCCTATGTGCAGAGGTGGAAAGGATGGCTTGCAAAAGTTGCCTTCGATAGCCTTGGCAAGAGACCAGAATGCCCGAGTTCCCGAAGGAAGACGCTCAAGCCTCTCGCCAATCCTGGCAATGTGCTCCGACTTCGCCCTTGCAATGTCTCTTTTGAGGGATCTGGAGGCAAAGTTGTACTCCTTTTTCAGAGCGCTGGTATTTTGATCCCGTAGCGCCACCGCGTCAGCCCAGGCTTGGTAAGCCTCCTGCTTTATGCGAGAAGCTTTTCTGGAAGATGGACCAAACCAGGGCCGATGGTTTGGTAAATACCTTGAAAACAGGTCGCTCAAAGTTTGTGTCAGTGGCACTGAGAGTATAGAGGGTGCCATAAAATTTGGAGTTCTTACTGGATCTGTTTATGGCCCGTTGGGATACATAATACACGTCAATAGCATATCTAATGTACGTAAAAAATGTAAGGCGTTTATGTATGCCGATGACACATGTTTAGTCTATAGCCATAAAAATATTAATGTCATACAAGAAACCATGCAAAATGATTTTAATAGGTTAGTACAATGGGCCCATGACAATGGTATCCTAAATGTTAATAAAACTAAGTACATGATTATACACTCCCCTTATCATAAACAAAAAGAATTTTCGATTACTGTGAAAGGCCATACGTACGAATGTATGCATAACTGTATGCAACACTGTCAGTGTTTGGGTTTGGAAAGAGTTACCTCTTATAAGTACCTAGGGTATGTATCATCCACCACCAGTGGTGGATGATACATTCACATGGGACCTACATGTAAGCAATGTTTGTAATAAACTTCGTTCCATCTTAGGGAAATTAAAAAAATTGCAGTATGTTGTAAGTAGAAAATTAATGTATACCCTGTATTATGCCTTGGCAGACTCAAATATCGAGTACGGTTTGGGTACATATGGACTTACATTTCCAACACATCTAAATAGAATTCACGATTTGCAGATAAGACTACTTAAATTACTTGTTCATAAAAAAATCAAACTAGGCTTAAATAAAGATTACGTTAAATTATTTAAAATCTGTCAGTTACTTCCGGTCCGTCTTAAAGTTAAATTAAATATTTTAGTTACACAATTTAATAACCAAGAGCATAAAATTCAACGAGAACATGTGTACCCAACCCGTCTAGCCAAAAAGAGGAAACTAGTCGTTCCGAAAATTACGAACTACTTTGGTAAACGAACAAGACAACAAAGGTAAAAGGTAGTAGAGCCACGCTGATTTCAGCACGAACGGGCCGGCTCGACCGGGGCGGTACTACCCTCGCACAGAAAATCAACGTAAAATGACAGCATTCGTGCTGTCGTGTTTCGTTGGTGAGTGCGAGACCGGAGGCCCAATTAGTCTAGTCAACAAGTTCCATACTTGTTGACTAGACTAAGAGATGCAGCAGCATCACTAGGCCGCCATGGTGTGGGTCGCCATGCTGCATTGTCTGCATTCGCAGTGAGCATGGTGACCACCACTCTTGGATTCTGCTTATGCTTTCCATCAGGCAGAGTAGAGTCATTTTGGAGGGCCAAACATAAAAAAAAAAAAAGAAGATATTATGTAGTACCATTTTTGTTAAATGAATTGCCTTTAGATCTAATGAAAGAAGTACATTCAAAAAATCACTTTAAAAATGAACTTCACAAATATTACCTCTCGTTATGTCCCTAACTAATGGGTAACATTGGTAAATAATGACCGTTATTGGCTTTGTAAACATGGTTAACTGATGTTATTGACACAGTTTTTTATATAAATGGAACCAATTTTGTATCTCAATACACTGTATTATATTATGTTTATATAAGCGAGAACTTCTGCCGACAAACTGTCTTACAGCTTGGCAGACTTGAGCATGTAGAAAGTGTATATGATTTTGAATAAATAAATAAAAAATATTAAACCAGTATAAAATTGTCTGCACTCTCTGATTGTCTGAGAATAGTCAAATTACATTAATAAATTACCACCATTAGACGAAACAATAAATAAAAACAGATATGAATACATTTATGAATCTATCGTAACCAGGTTATAGCTTTGACCACAACTTTTTAAACTGTGTAAACTTAAACTGACTACAAAGTTTGAAAACATGTCAATAACATTAACTCGTTATTGTAGTGTGTCGCATAAACAATGTATTAGAGATTTATTCCTCTTAAAAGATCTCTTACAATATAGAATCGTTAGATAGCTATCTCCGAAACAGACAATAAAGAAAAAATTATAATAAAAGAAAAAAATATGTTCTGCTCCGTACAAAATGCCGCTCCGTTTCGAGTTTGCTCGAAATCTGGGCCTTAGGCAAAAGCTTATCGATTTCATAGATACTCTTCACTGTAGTTGACTTTTTGATATGATCTATTTTCAAGTTAAGCAACAAACATAAAACAAAAAAAAACTTATAACTGTACAATTTAACTCCCTTTTTAACCGACTTCAAAAAAGGAGGAGGTTTTCAATTTTACCGTATATATCTTTTTATTTTTTTATGTGTGTTCGCGGATAACTTTGTCGTTTATGAACTGATTTTAATGATTCTTTTTTTTAATGGAAAGGAGATATCCCAACGGTGGTACCTTGACAAGGACACTAATATCTGATGGTGGCATCCAAGATAAATCGAGTCAAACCTTTAAGTTGGTTTTTATTTTGTTAATTATTTTTTTTCACCACACCAGTGTGGAAGGAAATGCCACTGCTGCGCTTGATTCAAAGCTCGGGTCGGACCAAATGTTTGTATGATTTGCAAATAGTTGTTTCACAGTTTGGGTATTTGGACATTTCCAAAATAAAGTAGGTCTATATACAATTATACATTTATAGATGGTATCAGCTAAGTTAGTTTTTAAAATATGTATAAGCTTTGCTTAATTTGATACCAGGTGGCGTTGTATTTAAATATCCCATTTTTTATTACTGTCTAGAAAGCATAGTGTTATAAGTGACACTAAGTAGATTATTATTGTCATCAAAACATGATACAATCTTACAACAACGTATTACTGGATCGCGATTACATAGATGACAAATTGCAGCGTCAACTGGCATTGCTGATCAATAAGGACGGAATACATGTAATCCGAACTGAAATATGATATTTATTAATTAATATAAATTAGACAGCATGATATACAGTATTTTATTGCAATTTGCAGTAACATGTTGAGAAAATTATAATATTACAATATTTAACAAAAAAAAACAACTTCAAGAACTGGACCAAATTGAAATGGGTCCACGCGGGAAGCACCAGCTTTCAAATAAAAAAAGAATCATCGAAATATGTCGCGTACATACTTAATGGAAATTGAAGACTTGTATGGTTTTCTCATGGATGACATTGTCAGAACTGGACCAAAAAGAATCATGAAAGTCGAAAGTTATGAGGTAACAAACATAAAAAAATACATTAGAATTGATAACCTCCTCCTTATTTTGAACTCGGTTAAATACCTAGTAATAGATTAGAGACACGATATGTTCAAGAGACCAATCAACAAAAGTATCTTCATTTCCAACTTTTATTTAATTTTTCATGATAATAAAATTTGGTGAATACTCAAAAGAGTCAAACTATATACCTATACTAGCGTTGCCCGCAGTTCCGCCTGCGTTTATGCGGCAAAGAGTGGCCTATAATAGCCAAATTTCATTGAAATTGGTGTAGCAGTTTACTCGTGAAAGCGAATCAGCTGCCCGTCTGTCTGTCAGTTACTTTCGTATTTGTTTATGATTCTAGTATGGATTTAGATTATTGGATATAAGGTTAAGGTAAAATCAATTCCAGGTTTGTAAAACAGGTTCAGTGTTTATTTACATTTGTAGTTAGTGTTTTGTTTGTGTTTGTTTTAGTAGACGCGACAAGGTAATTTAATTTACATCGCCAAACAAGGTATTGTAACTCCTAAATTCCAATTAGATTAGACTATTTGCAATGTAAATAATTGCCTTTAGTACAGAGTTTGCTAAATAATCAATATAAATAAAAAATTAATCACAAAAATGTATGTAGGTACGCACATAACTTTCGATCGACTGCACCAAATTGTATAATTCTTTTTTTTAAGTGTTTGTTATTATCAGGACAAGGTTTGTATAGCTGAAAATTAAAAGAAAACCGAAGGTGTTATATTTTCTTAGTTCGGTTAGTTCTATGTACGGCCCGGCGGGAACTTGAGGCGGGCTTAAATACTAAAATAAGTTTTATGGTTATTTAGAAAATATTCCCAACAAAAATATGGCGGTATGAAGTTCGCCAGGTCAGCTAGTATCATATAAATATCAGTCTTTTTTTTTTTTTTTTTTTTTTTTTTTTTTTTTTTTTTTTTTTTTTTTTTTTTTTTGGCCTGCCAAAATGACTCTACTCTGCCTGATGGAAAGCATTAGCAGAATCCACGAGTGGTGGCCACCATACTCATTGCGAATACAGCAATGCAGTATGGCGGCCTAGTGATGCTTATGCATCTTTTAGTCTAGTCAACAAGTATGGAACTTGTTGACTAGACTAATTGGGCCTCCGGTCTCGCACTCACCAACGAAACACGACAGCGCAAACGCTGTCATTTTACGTTGATTTTCTGTGCGAGGGTAGTACCGCCCCGGTCGAGCCGGCCCATTCGTGCTGAAATCAGCGTGGCTCTACTACCTACATCTTTTAAAATAACATACGAAGTAAATTTCAATCACAAAATCAGTTACTATAAAAATTATGTGTGCAAGCATCACTGGGAGCATCACATCATCTGCATTAGCAATGAATATGGTGACCACCACTCTTGGATTCGGCTTATGCTTTCCATCAGGCAGAGTAGAGTCACTTTGACAGGCTAATACATAAAAAACATGTGGGTGGATATACATGCTATTTTTAAGTTAATCCTAAGAGATATGTCAATTTGAGTTGATTTGTTTATAAATCCGAAAAAAGTAACTAAAATGTCCCCAAGAATGATCTCAATTGATAGACAAGTAAACTTTTAAAGCGAGTGTTACTACGGGAAAATACAAATATTTTATAGCATTTGTTTAATGTTATGAATAACAAAGATAAAATTTACAAAATAATTTTACCACCTCCATGATTTACCTCGCTTAGTTAGGAATATATACGAGTATGAATAATTATAATGAACGGAATAGTGTGTTAATATTTTAAGCTATTGCATAGCTTTTATCGCGGACTTTGAGCGCGGAGACCAAATCAAGAAATTACGTAACGAAAATAAAACCTGACACCCGAAGCTCGCACGGATCGAGACGAGCTGCTCTGAAGTCTGTCTGTCTCTGTCAAAGATTGTCTATAGCAGTCCATACTTCTAATAGCTTCTAGAACTTATTAGTCTCCAGGAATATGACTAATAATGAAAATATGTATCGGTTATAACCTTCACATGATAACTACAAATAAACATACACACATCAAAAGTGTCTAGGGATCAACATATGTGTCTAGGGATCAACATATATTTTTGCAATAACTTTTCTCCTGATTGATATTAATTAAAATTTTCTTTAAGGATTCATCAAATAAAGTGTTTTCGTTTGTCACAGTAACGATAAACCAAGTCACCTTTGCATTAATAAAGAAATTTGCCATTTTCCTAATAAAAGGATTTTTGACATTTGAACCACTAACATTAAAGTTCGAAAAAAAGACTGAAATAACAGTTTTCTTTAAAATTTTATTAGGTAACTTAAACAATTAATAATCCGTAATTCTACCGCGAACACTAACACAAGAACATCGGTTTGGCATACTCAAAATGAGTTCATCCAAATCACGCTGTGGAATGGCCGCCCATGTTCGTTGCAACAACAAAAAAAGGTCTTCTTGCGACTGGATACCCTCCATATTTGGCAGAGCTCTTCTCTGTAGCATATCCCATGCATGCTCAATCGGGTTCAAGTCTGGCGACTGAGCAGGCCAGGGCCAAAGCTACATCTCAATCTCAAGAAATCCGCATAAAAATGCTTGATCCCTAGACACTTTTGATGTGTGTAGATCAAAGACCGTACTTTTATCTAAGTAATTCAATGACAATGGACCTATTAACCCAGTTTGTCAGTACAACCGATCCTACTTGTATCGAATATGTAACGTTTTGTGGCCCCAGGGGGTCATGTTTCAATAAATTAATTAAAAAGCCCGTAGACGAGACATAATAGGAGAAAGGGTTCCGTTCTTGTACCACTTACATATTACTCATATAATTTCTTAAGTTAATAGACTATAAATGGACCGATATATTATACTAGCTTTTACACGCGGCTTTACTCACGCAGATTTTCATCGCCTGATTCACCCCCTTAGGGGTGGAATTTCGAAAATTCCTTTCTTATTGCTCACTTACGTTATATAAAGATCCTACATGCAAAATTTCAGGAATTTAGCTTCAGCGGTTTGGGCTGTGCGTTGATCTCTGGGTATGTCAGTCTGTCAGTCAGTCACCTTCCTCTTTTATGTATATAGATAGATAAGTGGATATTAGCCCACGAAAATATGAGTCTTTACTTAGACTTTGACAAAATGGAGAATAGAAGACCAAAATTAAAGTTTTGAAAAGGAAAAAAAAAGAATGCCTTCTTAATTGATTTAAAACAACTCAAATGAGTTGCATTGATATCTGGAATATTCGGATATCCTCGAAATTAATTTACAACAAATGTTTAAATGAGTGTAAAAGAGAAACAGAGCTCACTACGTATCGTTAAAACAAAACAGAAAATAGATAATACTATAAACTTGTAAACTATTTGTATAAAAATAACATAATCAGGCATAATAAATTATTGCAATAACGACACACGTTAAATGTCGCTATTGGAAATAATTTATTGTTGATCATATCACACGATTCGTAGAATGAGCTTTTCTTCCTCTTCCAAGCTTAATTTCAAAAATTTAAATTAAATTTATGATGAGACAGGGTTCAATTTCTGTTCCATTTTTGTATTTAACTTCTTTTGATAGTCATGATCTGCAAAACCCTTTTTGTTTTTTTTTTTCGTGCGGAAGTCCCCTCGGATACCACCGGCTGGTGGTTATGTCGGACTCGAACCGACTAAAAACCGCACACCGTGTCGGATACTAGAAGCCGGGGAACCAGGTGCACCCTTGAAAGGAAAATCCCTGGAACCCCGACGTACCTTGGGCCACCCACTATTTGTAGATGGCCCCCTCCTGTGTAGGAACCCTAACACTTCTATTCAGTGAATAAGGCGAGAGCACTTTATAGAGCTCGCGCCGCCGCTCCGGCAATCTTCTGCTAGGGTGGCTGGTGGCCTCACCTGTCACCCTCAGGCTTGCGCTTATGGAGGACGGAGATCGTTTAGCGATCTCCGACGCCTGAGTCGTCTGCGGTACCTGGCCCGTTCCCGGGCCTGGCGGACAGGGAGAGTTCTAAACCTCTCCCGGTCCCGCTCCGCCATCTCCTTCGCAAGCATAACTTGCTCGCAGAAAGAGACGGCAGAGTTCCACGTGCTCTCGCTCCGCAACATAGCCGCAATCATGTCACCGAGCGAGAGAACCCCCACTCCGATGGCCGCCACGAGATCACGCCTCGGCTCGCCCCACGCCGGACATTCTGCCAGCGTGTGGAATGCCGTGTCCACAGTCTGGCCATCGCAATGGTGGCACTCAGGCGTTGGCTCCTTGCGAATAAGACGCAGGTGCTCTCCGAAGCATCCTTTTCCAGTGAGCACCTGCGTCAGCCGGTATGAGAGGCTCCCGTGATGCCTCTCGAGCCAATCCTCCATAGCGAGTCTTACCGCCGCAATAACGGCGTGCCCAGCGCTCGGTTGCCCAAGTCGTTCCTTCCATTCCTCCATGAGGACCTGGCGGAGTTGGGATTTCTGGTCTTCGATTTCTCGAATCTCAGGACTCCTACCCAACTCCCGCGCCTCCTTGCGTGATCTGCAAAACCCTTAAGTTGATCGAATTGATATTACTTGATAGACTTCATTGTGGCAAATGTATAGAGTTCCGTCAATTAACAATTGGCAAACAACTTTAGCATCTGGCCAAGGATGTACAGAAGATCAAAACCTTCTTTCTAAGGAGAGACCTCTATCCAACAGAAGACTATAAAAGACTGCCTTGTTAGTCTTGCGGTTGACATATTCGACTGCCGATCAAGAGGTCTCGGGTTCGGATCCCACGTCGGGCCAAAAAGTGTTATTGAGTTTTTCTGATTATAGAAATACTTACTAACAGCTCGAAGTTTGGAAGTTGGGGTCTGAACCCCTGTGCCTCAAAGGGCACGTAAAAACTATCGGTCCTGTGCCTGATCTCTCCCCGGTCGTGTCGGTTAACCGTCCCATCGGATGATGAAAGAGAAGGAACAGAGAGTGCATCTGTGTTTGCGCTCACACTTGTGCACTATAATATCTATTGCGTAGTTGGCTGGTCTCCGTTGAGACTGGCCGCGCGCCGTGGCCGTTATCGGCTAGGATTATTAAAGACTATTGACGATTTGTAATAGTATTATTTTTGTGATTTCATGTTACATTTTGTGACTAGTAACGCCAGAAGAAAGAGTTGGTAGGTTAATCAATACATTGCCGATTGGTTTTTAAGTTTCATCTGTAACATGGAGTTAAGCTTTATGTTGTAATGTTTCTTTGTCCTCAATAGACGAATGAATTCGGTTTATCCCCGTTTCGAAAATGCCTATCTTGTTTTCCAACACACAGAATAGTGCACAAATTAGACCGGTGTCCAACCTCCTTCAAGTCCTTGATGGATTGGCCATCAAGACTTTTGTTCCCCTCATGGTAATTAATTTAGACCGTTCCGTTATTCGAGTTCCATTCATATCGTGACAGAATAGTCCCGTATCTCAGATGGTAGGGTTGAACAATGTGTTGATAGCGAGATTGTGCGAATTGTGTTGTATAATAAACGTCTCGTCATTGTTTCTCTGAAAGGGTAGCTGTTTGACATTCGTGGTAATTCTCATTCCTCTGCCTTCATAAAAGTAAACACATCCCTGCTAATATGTGTTTATTTTATAAAACTATCTCGTATTACTTTTGATCTAGCAATAAGTTCTAGTACTGTTTGGACGGTAATTAATTCATTTCTACATATAAGATGCGTGTTTATAGATTCTACTAAACTACATATTCGAAGAATAATTTCGTTTGTATCATCATCATCAACCTATTGCATTCCACTGTTGCACGCCACTCTGATCGGTTTTGGCCTTTTTGTATCCAGCTCCTGCCAGCCATCTTGCGCAAATCGTCGCTTCTGTGACACCATAAGATATTTCTAATCCAGTTTTAAGAGTTTTAGTTTAAAATCTGGTAATAAGAAGTAATGCAATTATTTATTTTAACACCATTATAAATTAATTTATTAAATATTGAAACTGCTAATTGGGATAAACACAGCAATAGCGTTAATACATCAAATCAAAAATGTTCCTAAAATCAGCAAAACTTAATGGCGCACATTAAATAATATGTAACTAACTAACAATTTCCATTAAAATTTAGCTCATTAGGTCAAATACATTCTGTAATCTGTAATTACTGTGCCATAAAATTCGGATATCAAAATTTTACTGTAAATATTTCAAACACTTGATTATCAAATTCCACATATCAATTTAAATATAAATCGACCTTCTGATTAATCAAATCAAATCGAATTATAAATTTCAACTGCTATTAAAATTGTTAATTTCTAATTGTGTAAATGATGTATGGAATTCTTAATTTGAAGTCGTAAAATTAATTATATTAAAACAAAATAATTTATCGATTCTTCCGCGTGATCTTTCATTGAAGTTTATGATGACTATTAGTCGTAAGTTATTAAGGCCCCTTGTGCAAGCACACATTATGAAGTAAAATAATTACATAATTAAATAGGATAGTCAGTGATTAACACAACTCTCAATAGATAAATGTAATGAAAGTGTTTGTAAGATAACGTTAGCTTGAAGAGTGTTCCGGTGAATCATTAGGATATAAAATTATTCAAAGTTATATAATGCATTGGCGACTAATAGCTCTTTTGATGTAGATGTTGTAAATTAAAAGCCACATTATTTTTAATAATTATGTTACAGATAAATATAGATGGCCTTCTTAAATGCATAAATCGCGATGATTTTTATGAATAATATTATAGTGAAATTGTGTACATGTCCGGCACTCAAAAATGACATTTGTATTTTTAAATATAATTCCTATACTTTTAAAATTATCAATGCAGTGCTTGAACCGGGCGAAGACGAAAGCTAATAAATTAGGTACATCACTATAACCCTTACCGGTTGTGTAACGGTCCCAGTCACTAAATCACCCACGTGGGTTCATGACTGATTACTCTAAGTGAGAATCACACGTTCGCCTATAACACCTTTATAATGAATCAAAGCTTCCCACGCGCTCATTTGTTCAAAGAAGTACTTAATATAAGCTTTTAAGTCACCTATGATTATTGAGGCTTATAATTAATTTTGACTTGAAACTCGACATAAAATATAATATAACTTTTTGAAGTCGCGGATAGAAAAAAAACGAATTAATATTTTACCTTATTCTCTTTCGCCTAGTACCAAACTTCCATCTAGACCACATTTCTTCCTAATAACATAATCACATGCTTATCGAATAAGAACTAGTTTAGCAGGGTTCAGTATATGCGAACGTGTATCTTTGCAAGTTTACAATGAGTCTCTTTATCCCTCAGGGTTGTGGTTAAGTCCAGAACCTCATAAAAAATCCTATATAACTATGGAAATAACAGAGTTAGTGGCAAGTAGCCTAGCTTAGCTATTAAGCGTACCTGTTTACCATACATAACTGCGCTAACATAATTTCATAAACGGCCACCTGATCCCAAAATAGGCAGAGTTTAATAAAATTAATAGTTAATTTTTAGTTCTCGAGAATGGTCGTGTTTCATTATATTGAGATCGATCAGTTATCACAGACAGGACTATTGTTGCCAATAAGCCTGATATTGTGGTGATAGATCGACTGGAGCGCCGCGGCGCCGCGAGATTGTCTACATCGCCGTTCCTCATGACGATAATCTCGTGAAAGTTGAAAAAGAAAAACAATTAAAATATTTGGATTTATCTCAAGAGATTGTCGATATGTAGAATGTTGATTCGGTAATCATTGTTCCGATAGTCATATCTGCTCACGGATTGATTTCAGACATTTCACACACAACGCCATTTAGCTTCAAACTAAGTAGGGCCTGTATTATGATGGCTAGATTGACTGATATAATACTTATATATATTTGCAAGAAATTAAATATTTGCAGATCATACATATCATGAGTATGGTGGCTACCACTCTTGGATTTTGCTTATGATTTCCATCAGGCAGAGTAAAGTCATTTTGGCAGATCCACACATAAAAATAGTCTTTACATATACGTTATTTACGGCAAACTTCCAAGAAAAAATCAAACCCAGAGATGAAGATTACATCAGCTATTACGGCTAAAGAAATCTCTGTATTCACGTGCTCAGGTCATCAAGAGTTTAATTAAAAGAAGAATTCACTACTTATCGAATAATTATGTGCTATAAATGTAAAATAAATCGATAAGCTAAGTACATAAAGTTAATTTTATAATCAATAATTTAAAGCAAGGTAACTACGACACACTACCACTAAAGATATGCTTAACAATAAATCGAATGTAATAAAATAAAATCGTTATCTTTTAGACAATTTTTAAGCCCTGCCTATATTTTATGGGATAACCTTTCATTTAAGTTACGATTGTGCTATGTGTGAATTTATTTACTTAAATAACAAGTAAGAAATAGGAAACATTTAAATCGAATTGTCTGTACTTATAGGTTTAATATAAATATAATCTATACATCTACACAAATAAATAAAATTGGAGTTTCTGTTTGTAATAATAAAATAACCGCTTTTTATTACAAAATGCATAGGAGTAACTAAGCTACTTTTTTTAGACTAGCTTCGCCCCGCGGTTTCACCCGCGGTACGACAATAACCGCCGGTAATACAAATACCGCGGGACTCGGCTAGTAATTCATATTTCAGGCATCTGACACCCACCACCATCTAGCTTTCAACTAAGTAAAGCTGTGATAGTACAAGCTTTGCTTAATTTGACTGACAGAATTCTTATATAGTTTTTTTTTTGTAAATACGTGCACATTACACATAGAAAACACCCAAACTCCGAAACAAATATTTGCAGATCATTATTACAAACATTTGGTCCGACCCGGGAAACGAACCCGAAACCTCAAGCACAGCAGTCACATACGCAATCACACGCACACACCGAGGCGTCATTTCTCTGTCTTAGATCGATCAAACGGAATTTAAAACTTCAATATAACCGGTAACCACTGAAACTTCTTGAGTCTATCATTATATCATCTTTAAAATACTAAGTTATAAACAGTAGTGTCGCTTGCATCAGCTCTATTCTACAATTAAAGTATAGAAGCTAATAAAACGTATTTAAAGAAAAAACAAACATCATCATGGTGCTGATGATGAAATCACAAAGTACCGACTGATCCCTTACTTGGCAGATCCAGTACCATGGCAAATAGACTACTTATATATACTAATATTATAAACGCGAAAGTTTGTAAGTATGGATGGAGGGATGGATGGATGGATGTTACTCTTTCACGCAAAAACTACTGAACGGATTTTGATGAAACTTTACAGTAATATAGCTTATACATCAGAATAACACATAGACTACTATTTGCCGCGATAACCGACATATACGCGGGCGGAGCCGCGGGCAACCACTAGTATAAAAATAAACTTTTAATTATATACATCATATACTCATAATATGTAAATGTGATAAACTTCACACATAATATTTGAGAGATAATCTAGGAGTAAACCGTGACCTTCGTCTAGTCTAACAGTTAGGATTCATAATTACATCAATAGGCCAGTCAAATAGAAGGGTCGAAATAAACCTTAAAAACATTAAAAGCATTCAGAACATCAGAAATGGAGTCACTTCGCACGTCTATGTGACTTTCCTGTATTTTATGAAATCGATTTAATCGCAAGTGATTTTATGCAACACAAATTATTCATCGTTTAAATGTTAAATGTCAAGGCAGCTAAGCCATAACTTTCATTATATCTAAATACCTGTGTACGTTTGTTTCCCGAAATGTTTACACTAGTCAGTCATTTCTGTACTTGCAGTCAAACATAGTAACCGGTTGGTATTATACGCTTTGTGACTATAACTTGCGAAATATTAGGTAGGTGTGACTTAACGACGCATAAATCTTCAGGTACATAGTGTTAAAAAGTTACGTAATGGTAATTGATTGTAGGAATTATTGTGGGAGATTTTATAAGGCTCTCTCTAGCAGTTAATAATCTCGACTACTGACGGGATGGTTGGGACTGACTCTCAGCCCATGATAACTTATTGAGTGATGAGTCATTATCATTTCTTCTCTCTCTGCCCATAATGTTTAACATAACGTGCTAAAGAATATGTGAATATCTCAAACTCAAACTCAGTTGCCCCATAGCTATTTTATTAGAAATCAGTCTTAGTGTTTGTCGTAAATATATTTTTATACAGTTTTAAGTTGTAAGAAATAGATATTTATCTCGTCAACAAGTTTCGTAGTTTGGCGAGGAATTTGTTTATGTTTATAAAAAAAAAAGATTGAATGAAAAAAAAAAGTATATTGGGATTGCAGTATACCCGATCAATCTGCAATGATCATTTTTCATTTAAAGAATAATAATATCTTATGATATTTTACGTTTTAATCCACAAGAGTATCCGAAATGACAAATAGAGCCTTGTTGCTCAGCTGTCACTCACGTGTCCGTCTGTCCGTCATCTGCCACATACGTTGAACTACACACCACAGCTAATCGATTGAAGTTACGCTCTGCTAATTTTCACAGTATAAGCGTACTTGATCTAAGGTCATACAATCTGTATTTTTTTTAATATTATAAAGATGGGCCCCGATACAATACCTCCCATCATTAGCCTATTTTAGCATGAATATAGGGCTCTACAATCGCATAATTTAAGAAGATTTACTATTTACGAAGAAAAATTATTCACCTAACTATAATCAGTATCAATCAGAATCAGAGTCTTAGAAAAATAAAGTAATAAAAGAATATTAAATAATAAAAAAAATTCACCGTGGGAGAGCCACGCTTCGGCATGAATGGGCCGGCTCGACCGGAGTGATACCACGGCCTCACAGAAAACCGGTGTGAAATAGCGCTTGCGCTGTGTTTCACCGAGTGAGTGAGGTTACCGGAGGCTCATACCCCAACATCCCCACATCCCTCTCCCTATCCCCCAAAGGCCGGCAACGCACTTGTAACGCCACTGGTGTTGCGGGTGTCCATGGGCGGTGGTAATCGCTTGAACTTGAACTTGAACTCGCGGGCTGGGTTTCCGCAACTCGACGACTTTGATGCGCCTATTTTGCGTAGGGGGTCGGCACTAATGGTGCCATCCCAGTTCCTCCAGGAAGCCTAGCAGACCCCTGGCGTTGCCGACGACCTCCTGAAGTGACCTCGGCGATCCAAGGTGTTTTGCCCGGTATTCTGCCACCCCAGGACATGCCAAGATGACATGGGCGGCTGTTTCCTCCTCCTCCATGCATGCTCTGCACAGAGGGCTGTCCGTTACACCTAGAGTAAAAAGATATTTGTTTAATAGAGCATGACCAGTCATTGCTCCGATCAGAAGTCGAAGCGGCGGCCTCTTAAGTTGTTTCAGCTTCCGTGACAATCCGGGGTTGTTCGTCGGGAGGGCCTCCTTGGTCTGCCTGCAGGTACAAAGGTTGGACCAATATAACTGGTGTTCTACCTTGGTGTTCTGTTGCAGTGTCCGTCGTAGCCAAGCAGCTGGCAAGGGCAATATTGGTTCTGGGCCGACTGTAATCGCTTACCATCAGGTGATACGTTTGCTCGTTTGCCCCCTATTCGTTAAATAAAACAAAAAAAAAATACAATTTAATTCAACTGACGTTTGACAATAATGTACATTATATAACAAAATTGTTTCTGTGTGAGATTTTCCATTGAAAACTATAGAGAGAACAGACTTAATATGTTGTTTTTCATAATAATAGAAAGACATATTCTCACTACTTTATCTGAATAAAGAGATTTTGCTATAATGCGCAAACGTTTGAAACTTTATTCATGCTTATTTCCTTTTGTTTTAGAGTTTCTACTAGACAAAGGATATCTAAGCTTATGTCGCTGTAGAAACAAGCTACACTTGAGTTTAATTTGTAGTTAAACGAGTATAAGTTTTATTTGACATGAATAGCGAGTAAGTCACGTTTAGACATATATTTTCTTGTGAGAATTTAGACTAATTAACCGACTTCAAAAAAAGGAGGAGGTTCTTAATTCGACTGTATTTTTTTTTCATGTTTGTTACCTCATAACTTTCGACTGGGTGAACCGATTTTGATGATTTTTTTTTTTATTTGAAAGCTGGTGCTTCCCGTGTGGGCCCATTTCAATTTGGTCGTTCGTGAAGTCGGTTTTCTTTTTGTTACAATTTTGTATTATTTTTGTGTTACGTTCCACAAGGCATTGCATTGAAAGGAAAATATTTTTCAAAACTTTAATAAAGAAAGCTTTTGAACAAAGTGCTTATCTTCTTATAAAGTCATTGAATTGTCTGTAACTGAAAGAATCTAATATATTAATAACATCAGCTAATATTACAAGGTACGTATTTAATTTAATCCCACAGACTATGTACTAATTTTAACATGCAATTTTTTTGAATTCTATACTAATATTATAAAGCTGAAAAGTTTGTTTGTTGAACGCGCTTGAATCTCAGGAACCGCTGGTCTGATTTGAAAAAATATTTCAGTGTTGGACAGTACATTTATCGAGGAAGGCTATACATCATCACGCTAAGACCAATGAAGAATGTTTCAAAAACGGAGGAATATGGTCACGCTACGGGCAATTGGAGACGCAAACGAGATTGCGTGGGACAGCTAGTACATTATAAGCACAGATAGAATTATGAAATGAAGAATTTTCAAACTACATATATTACAAAGTTAAAAATGACTTGTCACGACATAAAAAAGACAAGTCCAAGTTATATTAATAACAAGAAAAAATTTAAACACTACAACCTGCATACGTAAGAAGTTTTGATAAATTTAAATAGTAGAAAAATTATAGATTCTTAATAATGACCCGGGTTTTTATTATCTGTCTGAGTCTGTCAAAGTGACTCTACTCTGCTTGATGGAAAACATGAGCAGAATCCAAGAGTGGTGGTGACCATACTCACTGTTAATGCAGACAAAACAGCAATGTAGCATGGTGACCCACACTATGGCGGCCTATTGAGATGCTTCTGCACCATTGCACCCGGTCTCGCACTCACCAACGAAATACAACAGCACGAATGCTGTCATTATTACCCGAGCCATTATTAAGCCCGAGTAATAAAAACTTATGGTAAACCGATGTCCATCTGATACCAACATACTGATAGGAATAGGAGAAAGGTCATTACGAAATTAGATAATAAAATTTTACATTCCAGTAAATATAGTAATGTATAATATAATAAGATAATCTGTGCCTTAAAATCAAAAAGTAAAAAAAATCGGACAAATACATTTATGTCAATCTTACAAACAGTCAGAAGATTTGAACTTGAATTTAAAGATCTATTTATTAACCCCCGATGCAAAGAGAGGGGTGTTTTAAGTTGGTGTGTCTGTCTGTCTGTGGCACCGTAGCTCGCGAACGGATGAAGCGATTTCAATTTAGTTTGTTTTGTATAATAGGTGAGTTACGTGCGAGTGTTCTTAGACATGTTTCATGAAAATCGGTTGAGTCGTTTAAAAATTATTTACTTTTTAAAGGGAACTCAGGTTATTATGTCGGGGGTTTTTTATCCTTAGATTATTAGCTTCACTAAAGAAAAAGTAATCATTAGGAATTCTCGTTGATTGGAGGAGAAGGGTTGTTCCCCACTCAAATTCTTCTCTCAGTCAGTCTCAATTACATCTTTGTCTAGACTTGTTAATTTCAACATTGGTATGTAGGTACTAACGTAACTTTCATTGCAATGAGCATGAGTCGACTCAAGTCTCGTTTACATTGATTCTAATTCTGTTGTTAATATCACTAAACGAAATTTCACTAAAATTGTCTTCTTGTGATAAGTGTTTTTCAAAATTATTTTCTGTTGTCAATTCGATATCCTAAATTTAGTGTTCGTTTTGACTACCTTAAATTTTAATCTGATATCGTTATAGTAAAAGCTACTATTACCGTAGAGTAGTAGGTAAGGCTGAAATGATATTACGTATATAGAATATGTTCTCTAACCTCTCTCAATAGGACGTCCCTCTCCAAGGTATTGAAAGCGTTGCGGATATCGAGCTTTAGCAAGATGCTCCCCTCGCGCTCCGGGCTCATCACAAACGCCCGCGTAGCGTGGATAGCCGCCTCGCAGCCAGACCGTGTACCAAACCCCAATTGATGCGGCTGCAAATAACCAGACATGTTCTCCCTGACAGCGCGACATGCCAATTTAGCAGCTAAGCGACGAAAAATGCTACCGACCGCGATTGGCCTAATGCCGCCGTCCCTCTTAACCAACGCGAAGAGTGAGGCACCATAAAGATATGGACATACCAATGGATTCAACTGGCCACTGAGTAGAAAATTAACCAGCCTGGTAATGCGTTCCAGAAGGCGAAGACCGTTATCCCCAGCCGACACCGATGTCAATTCCCTAAGGTGAGTCGGCCTGATGCCGTCCAGGCCCCCCGCCGAACCCCCGTAAAATGAGCCAAGAGCCATCGCAACGTCCTCCGCGGAGACCGATAGCGCGGGAAACGTCAAATCCAGATCAGACGGGAAACTGAGTGCCGCGAAGGTTCCGGATGCTTCGCTCTCAACGCGTCGATCGTGCCCTGATCTCGTCGTGCGAAAGAATCGTCGGACAACAAAAGACGGGCAGCACCCCTCAAGTCACCCTCGAAAACCCTAGCCTCGATTACCTTCCCAATAGAACGGGAACTATAGCTTGCCCTTGCATCGGAGCATCCCTCGCCGCGCCAAGATCTAGATGAGTTAATGTTTGCTTTTACCTTCGACGTCATATTTCCTGGTAATTCCTTAGCCGGAACTCTCAAAGCCGAATAAGCAAAGCAAAGGAGTTCGCTCCACTCATCTATCCCGTTATTAGCCAGACACAAATCAATGACATCACAAAGCCCGCCAGCCGCCTGGTTACTAGCTCCCTTAGGGACATGCCGGAGGACTGGGACACTCCTTCTGAGGCATGCGAGCCCATCCAGAGCAGTCCGATCAGGCAAGGAGGTCTGCGCCACTTGTCAAACACTTGGAAACTTCTACGTCAAAACCACCACAGTTACGACGTTCGCGGCGTAAAGGTCGTAAGCGCCGTGCAATACGCGTCGCTTACGCGTTTTTATCGGTGAAAGTCACTGGTCACTCAACACTTAAAGTAGATTTTGATTTTTAGTTTTATCGCACATTTAATTTAAATTATGAGCTTGTTTCTTTAAAACACTATTACTCATTCTTACTACTTGAGTTTATGCACAAAATTAGACAGAAGGCGCCACTCTTAAACAACTTTTCTTAATAATTTATCGAGAACGACCGTAAGGAGATGCTTGTCGTTCCACTCAATTTAATAAGACTCCAAAAAACATAATAATTTTATGTTTTCACTTCACATACACTACACCAAAAGATACCTCATTATAAATATTCCTCTAGATTTCTAGAACGACGACGACTTATTAAATACTGGTATTCTTGATTGCGGCGTAAACATACCTGACCATTGGGGAGAAGGTATTGAAAGCCTAGTAATTGGCATACAACCTGTCACGTCACAGTTCACAGTCGGAACACGTATGTCTAAATAATTGGCCATTCAAAACGTCGTACGATCAAGATTTCGCCGTGGCTGTCTCGATAAGTATTGATTACACGCAATAAAATTAAATTCAAGTGAATTTTATTACTGTAATTGAATATTGATGAGTTTTTAGGACTTTACACACACATACGGCATAAGCATACATCTGATAAAGCTTGTCATTAAGAATGCTTTAAAAGTTCATGATATTATTATATTACGCCACTTATGAAATTCTACAAAGAGTTAAATAACCGATAACAGTTTACAGAGGACGAGAAGGGGAAGATAGATCTATACTAATATTATAAACGCGAAAGTTTTTAAGTATGGATGGATGGATACATGTTTGTTACTCTTTCACGCAACAACTACTGAACCGATTTGGATGAAACTTTACAGTAATATAGCTTATACATCAGAATAACACATAGGCTACGTTTTACCGCGATAACCGACATATACGCGTGCGGAGCCGCGGGTAACCACTAGTTTAGAATAAAAGTGTGAGCATTATGGCCAAAGACATCATTTGATGCTTTGGCAATAACTCAAACTCTTTACCATAATATTAAGTTGTCTTTAATGAAAGCTTAAATAAATGAATGAAATTACAAAATTAGTAAAGTTTTTCTTACGTAGTGTTAATTTTTAGTCAGGAACTTTTTTAATAAATAGTCTCAAATATGTTTTATATTATTCAGTACCAAACTTGGTTTACATTCTCCTTGTTGCTTTTTGGTAAGAATTTTAATAGGTCTTATAACATAAAATTTATCTACCTCCTGCGACGTTCTTTATGCTGCTTTTTTATGCGATATTACCAAGAGACCATTTTTACACTGGCGCGGGCTTTTCCAGTATAACGAATTCCTCCAATCTATACTAATATATATATATATATATATATATATATATATATATATATATATATATATATATATATATATATATATTATAATATGTATACTTACTAATATTATAAAGCTGAAGAGTTTGTTTGTTTGAAGGCGCTAAACTAAGGAACCGCTGGTCCGATTTGAAAACATCTTTCAGTGTTGGATAGTACATTTATCGGGGAAGGATATAGACTATATATCATTACGCTACGATCAATAGGAGCGGAGCATCAATGAAAAATGTTTCAAAAACGGGGGAAAATTATTATCACGCTAGGGGCAATAGGAGACGCAAACGAGGTTGCGTGGGTCGGCTAGTGTAATATATTGTACCTTTTTTCACAAACTAAGTTAGCTTCTACTGTAGATCTAGCAATCCAGCACCTTTATAAACCAAAATCGAGAATACTAGATTACTAATCCACTAGGATCTCGATGATAGATAACTTTTCTGCATCACCTGTCAAAAAAGTCAAAATAGATAAGACATATCTATACAGTTTATACACTCAAAGACCTTACACAATTAATCGATTGAATTTAATAGTCTCACATACATTGAACGATTCTTACAAATGTCTCCACATCATGGACATTGTTGACTCTGCTTCCAAAATGCTTCCACGTCATGGACATTACTAGCATTTTTTTTTCGAATAGACATACATGCCCTTTCAAACATGTGTGGTAACCTTACTTAAATTAATCGCTTTTAATAATAATTGCAAGTTTCTTCAACAGTTTCCAGGTATTTCATCGCGACATTGCCGAGATACTGTACGGTCTGACGCTCTGTATGGTCTTGTTGTTACAAAATGTATTATGCAAATCCATACTTGAGTATCTTGTTACAAACTTAATTGAGTAATAATTATCTATTATTACTCTTTACTGTTATTTGTGTTATTATGTGTTACCACGATTACGTAGTGTAGGGCGGCATCAAGATGAACAGTCAGTCATTTTGTTTTGGACAAATATTATTAAACCAAGAAAATACTCTTTTTTATATGTATTATTAGCTGGGCCCCATGGTGTTACCCGTGGTAGTTGTAGTAGAGGTACAACAATAACCACGGGTAATAATAATAAAATAAAAGTAGCATAAGTTACCCCTTATAATCTATATATATATATCTGCTAGTTAGCCGAAACAAACTAGTCGGTCCTACCTTGAAAGACATAATCTTACGAGACGACCCTTCCTAAAAAATTACACTGATAAACTTGACAGCATTTTTAAATTTATTGTATAAAAACTTTATAAAATTGTATTAAAAAAAATCTTGAAAGTCTATTTCCTTAGTTTGACGTTTATAAAATAATAAATCTGTCTTTATCCCAAATGAACGGGCTATAAATTTCACCAAAGTAAACTAGTCGATAGCGACGTCAATATTCGTATCAATTAAGGCTCTCTTCAGCGAACGTTTCAAACAAGATCTGAATTGCAAATACATACTTTTTCTTCACGTTCCAATGTACGTCTAAATGGATCTAATTGGAAATTCAGCACCTTCTAACTCGTCTAACTTTACACTTCGAGTTGAACCTTTTGAAATGCTGTTTGTAAGCCAAAAAGTATTAATCCATGTACCCGAAAATGTAATTGAAACTTGAAATCAATGTAATAAGAGATTTTGAAATAGAAATTATGCTAGAGCGTAATTGGGTGCTATTGTTGGTTTAAACACAAACCTATTAAACCCCAGACGCAGAGATAGGGGGTTATTTAAGTTCTTTCTTTAGTAAATGAATGAACCGATTATGATGGGGTTTATTTGTTTTCAATTCTCATTCTGACTTTATTGTAACAGTTTTTAACTGTAATTTGTGAAGATTTTGAACTTGTTTCATTGTTGAAAAAAGATCTAACTAAGTCACACAACTCTGATCGCTTTAACGTTTTGTGTACTATTATTTCATCACTGAAGTACACCAAATTTCACCAGTACACCAAATTTCATTGCGGTCGAAATTCGACCATAAAATGTTACTGTTTTATGGTTGAATTATGTACTTCTCCCCTGTAAATATTGCATAAGTTTCGTAAAAAGGGGTACAAAGTTTTTGATTCGCGGATTTATATTATAGATATCATGGAAATACCACTATTTCAATAATACGATAAACTTAACCTGGTGCTGCAAATAAATCCTAGGTTTATACTGGTGTTGCAGATGTTGGAAATTTTTATATTGTGCTTTAAATATGTATTACAAATAATAGATTCTGAACTCAAGCGTTTTTTTTTCTTTAAATATGACCATTTTCTTGTTTTGTGTGCAGGTATCAGCTGTTACTCCTTATACTTCTGTCTACACAATGCTCGGCTAATGAAGGACTATTCGGATCGAAGTTTCAAACCGGTGAGTAGAAAAATGTTTTTGACAAATCATATTTTTATTCAATCTGAAACTACGTTCCAAAATTTTATTTGTTTTTATCCACTTTATGTATCTTTGTAAATACCCCAGTGGCACAGGATATTTTGTATTTTAAAGGAAAATAAAAGTTTTAGTTTAAATATAGATCCTGTGTATCTTTTTGAAATCATAACAAATGTGTTGCAGTGTGATCCCTTTAGAGTAGAGTAGAAATGAGTATGAAAACCAGAATTGTGGAATATTTATTACAAATTATAGTATAATATTTACAGATAGATATACCTACATATATTACGAACTTTTAACATTATTAAATACTGTACTAATATCTTATGTAAAAAAGTAAACTGTTCGATATTGTAGTAACCAAAAAACAAACAAAGAATATATAAATGTAATAAGACAAAAAAATCATAGAAATAACAATTAACGAAGATTTTTTTTAGTGAATTTTAGTTTAGTGATGACAACAACAGAATTATCAAAACTGTGTACGTAGTGGGGTAACACATGTCCAACCCATGTTCATGTTCATTTTTATTTTGAAAAGACAAATCCTATCTTAGAAAGGAGATTTAAGCCTTCAATACTAAGCTGGCCATGCAGGTTGGTATAGAGTTTATGTCGAGAGTTTGTAGTTCTCTGTTGTCGTGTCTGCGTTGTTTGCGGTCTTCTCACAGACCGGCTCGAAGAGCACTTCTTTTGTCATTCCAGGAATGATACAAGAAGTGCACATGCAAAAATAAACCTTACTACATTATTACTCGAAACTCTGTTTCCAATGTGATAAAAATCTGCTCTCCTCTCCGAGCCGGTCTGTATGAACGGACCCTTAGTCGGTTCTCACGAGTAACGACAACCACCACCTGAATAGGGTGGATCAAACACAAAAATAATAAAAAATTGCAAAAAATACAGTTAAAGTTAAGACACATAACAGATCATTAAGAAGGAAAATTAACTTTATTGGAATTTAACTAAAAAGTAGGCTGATCAAATTTTTTGGCATTTAAAATACAATATATGTAGGCGGTGCTACAAGATTTTTCTGTATCTCTGCCTAACGCAAAAGTAAAATTTTGCAAACAACTTCAAAAGTCTAGATATTATATTAAATTACAACTGATTAATACATTATTTCTATGTTTAACATAACTTAATAATTTAAAGTAATCAACAACCGTACCGTAGACAATGTTAGGCAACGGCTCATAGTTGATAAACAACAACATGGTGTTATTTACTTAGGGTCTAATGTACTGGAACTGAATACAAGCATCTAGGTTAACACGTGAAGTTCTAGCCAACCTTCGAACTTTAGCAACTAAACCAATCGTATTATTATAATAGTGAACTAGTTGAGAGCTGGTAAAGTTATTTCAGTATTGTTAAAGCTATATGATCATAGCGATACTACTTATAATGATTTTGGTACTTTCTAATATCTACTGTCAGTATGTTTTAAATATTGGTACTTTTTTTAGTTTTTTTTGTATTATTACTTACTAGTTGTTGCCCGCGGCTCCGCCCGAGTGTATGTCGGTTATCGCGATAAATAGTAGCCTGTGTTATTCTAATGTATAAGCTATATTACTGTAAAATTTCATCCAAATCCGTTCAGTAGTTTTTGCGTGAAAGAGTAAAAAACATCCATCCATCCATACTTACAAACTTTCGCGTTTATAATATTAGTATATAAGTATAGATAGTATAGATCTATAGATGTTAAAACAATAGATATCAGCTGGTATAATCGTATCATAAATAAAGTTATTTATTACCTGCGTGTTTGCTCCTCTTGCTATTTTAGACTATTTTATGTCAAGTTCTAGGGTGATTGAGTAATCAATCAACCAATACAGTATTACGATACCAAATAACAATATTTTTTTAACTCTAACTATAAATTGTGAAACAGCGCTTGCGCTGTGTTTTACCGAGTGAGTGAGGGTACCGGAGCGCGGAGGCCCATATACCTACCCCTCCCCCCTTCCCCTCTCAACCACAAAGGCCGGCAAGGCACTTGTGACGCCTCTGGTGTTGCGGGTGTCCGTGGGCGGTGGTAATCGCTTACCATCAGGCGATACGTCTGTTCGTTTGCCCCCTATTCCATAAAAAAATAACATCTCATTCATTAAAATCGGATCAGCAGTTTAACAACATAGAAATATACATATATACAAACAGTCAAAATTACTAGCCTTCCTTTTGAAATTGCCGTAGTCAGATAAAAAATCCAAACAGTAAAAGGCATAGAAGTGGATATTTGATGTTACTTTAAATATTAAATTAGAATATATTTTCTAAACATCTAAAATGTAGATCATACAGCTGGAACACCCATAAGTATCTACAGTAACTCGTCAACTAGCGTCTTCCTAACTATAAACTACCAACTAAATAGTACATAAAACAGGCTCAAAATTACTTGCCAATGATAAATCTTCTCGGCAATTTAGAACGTTCATCCCTATTCCAAGAACCGCAATCGTTTTAACTACATCATTTATCGTACAAAGCGGAGAAAATCGTTGAGCGTTAATTGTCTCCATTGCAAACAATTCGTATGAAAAGTACCTTCGTTCGTGGATTATGGTGTACTTAATTTTATGGTCTAATGTAAATGTGCATTGTGCGACGGTTGGAGTATGTCATTCGAATGTGGTTTATAGTAAGGTAAGCTCTTCTCAACTGATGTGACCCCAATCCCTGAAATATTATTGTTATATTGAATAATTTATGTTCATTAAGTTTGTAGAAAGAATTTAGTATTTAGCTCTATAGTATAGTAACATACTCACCTCTACCAACTCCACCTTACTATACAGACATCAACTCTTACAGAAAATAGACGATACCTAAATTTTCAATAAAATAATGGTGAGGAACTTCTAAATTCTATCGGTATGCGAGTTCTGTTCAAAGATTTGATTTAATGAGTGTATTGACTTATTAATAATAAATATCTAGACGAATATTATGCAGACACTGAAAATCTTTCAAATTTTAAACTTTATAATAAATATTTCCAAAATGAGGTTTCTTATATAGTTATCAAAACAATAAATGTTAGATTCCTTTATTTTTTTATTATAATACTTAATTAGTTATATTTAATACTAGCTGTGCTACTTCCTTTGACTTCCACAAATATTTCAAAACCACAATTAGGCAAATTGGTTCGCGATTCCCGAATCTTATTAGGACTAACGAACAGCAATTCATTTTTAAATATATGATTAAAACCTATTAGTTTGGGATTTGTTCCAATCATGTTTTTATTCATTTAAAATACATTTAAAACTACCGTAACTTTGTGGTGGTAAATAATTATGTAAGGAAGCAGGTCCGTAACCAATGGAATACATATTACATTAGTGAAAAAATGCCAAAAGGTATGCTAATATTATGTATATTTAATACTAGGTACGCACGTCGAATATTTGTTAGTTTATGAGTCATCCATTGTACCGCATTGATAGTTAAGAAAACCACGCTGGTTTGCTTTGAGAGAATACTCTAAGTGGAGTTAGTTATTGTTTCTTCTTGTACTCAAGAGTAGCAAATTGTATTAATATAATAATAATGATAGTATGCGAAGGTCACGACCGGCTACACACACTACACAAAAGATCAAGACCCGACCAGTTACGCACACTAAGCTATCTACCCCATTTCAATCTACCTCATTTCAATAATAGATATGGTAAGCGCCTTGTACGGTATCTGTTGCCAAATGTGTTAAATTCGTTTCCACGAGACATTATTGATAAATTGTTGATAGCTCCAAACGTAAAGAAATTACGCAATGTCTTAAAGGCATGGAGGGTAGACGCGACTTTTTGACTTGTATTTGTATAATCGCAACAACTGAATCACATATTGTATAACTATAAATTCTCAAAATTAAAAATAAAACCCGACCTAATAAGCTGACTTCCCTTTAAAAAGTAAAAAACACGTTATGCGCTTTCATTTGAGACCCCACTCAATGATATTTTTGCAGACATTCGGTTATTCTTCCCCACTTTCACCCCAATAACTTTTGAACGACTCAACCGATTTTCATGAAACATGTCTAAGAACACTCGCACGTAACTCACCTTTCATACAAAAAAAAACTAAATTGAAATCGCTTCATCCATTCGCGAGCTACGGTGCCACAGGCAGACAGACACGTCAAACTTATAACACCACTCTTTTTGCGTCGGGGTTAAAAATATCTATGAATCTATGCCTAAAATAGGTTTTTGTGTTTAGGTTAAGATTTTTATATTGTAATTGCTATTTTTTTAATTTTTATAATGTTTTTAAAAATAAACTAAAAATAAATAAATAAGTGTTTTATACAAGTGATGACTTTGAGTGTTACATTTAATATAATTCGGCAAATAATAGGTATATCTCAAACTTGTGTGCATCTGTCACCTATAAAACAAACAGGTATAATTAACAAGGTTATATACATAATTATTCTGTCTTAATACATTAAATGTTTTGGACAGAAACAAAATGCAATATACTCGTACTAATTATAGTCCATGAATGTACGTTTTGTAGATAAAGGATTTAATAAATTTGGATAGTATTGTCTTGCAAATATGACTTACAAGCGAAGCTGACCCGGCGAGCTTCGTTCCGCGGATTCCGCATCAGTCAATTAGTGAACGGATTCTGTTTTTTTAATGATATGTTTTATGAGTATCACATTTTAATACTTATTATCCTATTCTGGATGAAGACAAATCCAAAAACATACTAAATAAATCATAAAATTGATTCAGCCGTTCTTGGGCTATGAATGATGATACTAAAACGAATCTGCTTTATTTATAGAGAATCTGCTTTTTACGCTTCTCGTGACCACAAAGCCGGCCTTTTTCTCGCACAGAAAATTAGCATTGCCATTCAACGTGGCAATGTTGCCAGCCTTTGGGAACACTACCAGTAGGCGATGATGCGGAGGAATTTTTTGACTCCTGTATGTAAATACTGTTGCTTCCTTTTTTTATTTTTTATTTCCTAGTATTTTAATTTAATTTTAAGATAATATATTATAGTAGTGATACAGAATAATAGGGGAGGTCTTTGTACAGTAGTAGACGTCTTTCGGCTGAAATTGTATCAACTGTTTTTTTTACATATTACGAATGTAAAAAAATTTGAAATGAAACAAAAGAAATTAAGATAAAAAAAAAGGTTTTATGGTTTTCATGAAAGCGATATTAAATTTTGACTAGCTTAGTTTGTCTAATGAAATAGTTGAAACATGTCCCAAAGATCATAAACACCAGGTTTTAGTTTCTATTTTGCAGTAGATCAAGAGATTTTAAGTCCGATCTGTTATGCGGTTAACTGCAGATAGTGGTCAACAGTGCAGTTGCTTTTCAATCGTCACGTTTGTAACAATCGATAACGTTTCCATTCTCGGTAAATCATGCTCTCACAGCTACGTTTGCTTGGGCCGTTTTCGTCCTCAAGGACTATTGTGCATGTCGTATTCACCTTAAAACTTACACCAACAAAGTTTAGAAGTCTAGAGCTTGAGTTGAGATCAGAGTTATTGAATCTGATTTCAGTTTATTATAGGTACTGGGCTGGGCAAGATTGGCTATGACATTTTGCGAGGAAAATGGCCAGTGCTATGACCTATGTAGAATATTTTTAGGGTTCCGTACCTCAAAAGAATAAAAAACGGAACCATTATAGGAGCACTTTGTTGTTCGTCTGTCAGTCTGTCAAGACCCTTTTTCTCAGTAACGCGTAGAGGCATCAAGCTAAAATTCAAAGCAAATACCTAAGTCTACTATCCCTTAGAACTGTGAAAAAATCAAACTTCTAAGCCAGTCATAAGATACATCCGTTTGTGCTGCAAATTTTCGACACTTGCGAGGGAATCAAAACCTACTGGGTACTTCCTGTGAACTCAGAATCTTGAAATTTGGTACGAAGCAACGTCTTATAGTAGAGATAAAGAAAAAATTGCGAAAAGTGTTAATTTTTAGTTACATCATCTAATATACCTACAGGTTTGTACGAAACCCTCGGTGCGCGAGTCCAACTCGCACTTGGCCGGTTTTTTTCATTCAAAAAAGCATTTTTAAACCAAATGACGTTTTGTAAGACAAGTGATACAGGTGAGTCCAAACCCCCCAAGTTTGGACTTACCTGATTCGTCATGAGAAGTCCGAGAGATTGGGCTGGGTAGTAAAAGTTGAATGAGAAACCGACAGACAAATTAGTGGAAACATTACATTCTTAACTCTGATCCCGATTAACAGATATTAAAGCACCAAAAATGCACTTAAATATATTAACAATTTTCTCCTCCTCAATTTTTCTGCAATGACTTTGAACTTTTTATTTTGCTAGGATAGATCAGATATCAAAGTATTGCTAAGAGAAATTATTGCGACTTTAGTATTAAAGTGCATAAAGACTCCGTGACGCGTAAAATGGACTACGCCTTGATTGGTTTTTATTAAATGCTGGTAGAATAACGTTTACGGCCGCAAAGATCCGCATTAATACTACTCAGCCTGAGTGTCTACCAAGTTGCATTTACTGAACGCTGGCAGAATTAAAGAGAGTAATGGATTTTTATTTTACAGAAAATGAAAGGATCTAAGTAGTTTTATTTCTTTTACGTTGAGAACTTTCACTTCTTATCTGTTTAGTAGTAAATTAACTAAAAGTAATGAATATTTTGGATTACAAAAACTTACTTTTTGTGTTCTTATGATATTTCAATGTATGTATGTATGCTTGTATGTTCGGGTGGATACTTGCAACTAAATTTTGATGCAGATATCTTCAACCGATTTTGCTAAAATTTTGCAAGCATATGTACACAGCATGACAATACAATATTATAATGACATGGAGCTGATCGGATGCTGGAGCTGGAAGGTAGCCATAGGAGCTCTGTGAAGAAACGTCGCAACATCATCGAGTTTGGAATCGTTTGATTCGTCTCGAGGCATTCCAGTAAAAGATTGTTTTTAAAAAGCTTTTTAATTAAATTATTATAGGTAAAAAGCTTTTATACCGTTGTCATGCATGCGTTTTTTGTTAACAGTCCAGTACGTTTGACACTGGCTTCTGAAAATTCACTAGCGAGTGAAAACGTGTAGGATGCATGTTTTGATTGTTAAAAAAATAACTGCGAACGCTTTGAGTGCTTTTCAAATATAGAACACTTTTTGTGCGATCTAAACTATTTGGTTCGTTAATAGAAAAAATCGAAATCGGACAATCACTAGCATCTAAATATAAATAAAAATGAATCGCGGAAATGTATGTACGCGCATAACTTCCGATCGGCTGCACTAAATTAAATAATTCATTTTTATGTATTTGATAAGTTACGTTAATTTCGTTACGTAATTGATAAGACAAGTTTTATGTACAAGCAAAATTATACTATAATATATAATAACGGGAAAAGGTTTTTTTTTTGTCCGCAGCTGTACACCGCCAGTGGGAAGCTGAGACAAATATGTAAATATGGCGGTACGAAGTTCGCCGGGTCAGCTAGTTTTTTAATATTATATGGATACGTTTTGATCCTTGTTTGTACTAAATATTTCATTAATGTATGTAGACTGAAATGTATGACCTATATATTTAGTATGATTTTTATGGCTTAGGTAACGATAAATGGCTCATGGAAAATAAATAGAGAAAAACATTAACACTGGTCGTAAATGTAAACCATAAAAAGAATACTATAGATATCGATTGTAATAAAATAAAAATAAAAAATTACGATGGTTACCTGGAAATCTATTTACGTTCATTTGTTTTCAAACAGAAGCAAATGTAACAAACCTATTCAATTCAGCTACGATGATTATAGAGGAATATTTATAACCGACTTCCAAAAGTTTATAATTCAATAAACAATGTGAAAAACAAAGAATTAATATGTACGTTTACTATGAAAACTTACACAAAACAGTTCGAAATAACAATGTTAAAGAAATGTAAAATATGTCATTCACCATTCTTATGTCATTTAATCAACTATAAATAATAAATATTTTCGTTGACTTTGATCAGACACTACGTTAGGGCGCAACTTTTAACCACCATATCATAAAACAAATAAATAAAGCTTAGGTCATGTTTCATATCAAAATGTATTCACAAACATTTTAATACACTGTAACTATCTTTTTTCTTTCAGAAATACGAGAATACGACTTGCTGCACGCCATTGGAGTGCCATTTAGCAATCCGAAAACGCAATACTTCGACGAAGGTCTCGATGGCTTTCCTGCATACGGCCTTATGGCAGGGTCCGACATAAAATCTCCATACCGATTGTTTATGCCTGAGAAACTCTATTCTGAATTCTCTATAACGGCTACAGTAAGACCTGCAAATAAAGAAGGAGGATTCCTCTTTTCCGTCGTCAATCCTCTAGAGACTGTAGTACAATTAGGTGTACAACTAATTCCTTCTGGACCGGGATTGACAAACATCTCCTTATTATACACGGATGCTAATATTTATGCTCTATCGCAGACAATAGCATCCTTCGTCGTGCCATCTTTTGCAAAGAAATGGAGCAGGTTTGCTCTTAAGGTTACTACAGAAAATGTAACCCTGTTCCTAAATTGCCATGAGTTTGATACCGTTGTTGTAAGAAGAAACCCATTGGAATTAGTCTTCGATTCCGCATCGACGTTGTATGTTGGACAAGCTGGACCGCTCATCAGAGGTGCTTTTCACGTGAGTACTGCAATAATAATTATCTTAATTAAACTCATTTGTGCTTCTTGAAAGATCAACCTTTATTAAATGCATACAAACATACGATGTTGAAATTACATTTACTTTTTGTTATACATATTAATGTTTTAGTGTATGTATAAAAATAAGCAAAAAATTATTCCTAAAATAGTTACTGTACAATCAGCTGACAACTTATTGACCATCTATTCCTTTTTTAAACAACCGTTTATTCAAGTAAATACAACATAAACCTAATTAAAAAGAAAAATCCACGAGAATAAATGCTATTGTAAGAACCGTTGTTAAAACAGTACTATATAGCCTTGCAACTGTTTGCTACAAAGGATCTCTCAGCATAAACTTTTCTATTAAATTCCAGTTACACAAAGTTGAAATCTTTCTAAACCTTAGTCCTGCACCGACTTGTTTATGTAATTATCGATGTTATAAGTAGGAGAAACACTGATTCAAGTTTCCAGAGTCTTTTAAGTAGGTAAAAGTTTTTAATCCGTTCTAAAAGATATTACTTATTTGTGTTACTTTTTATTTACGACTGGTGAGCTAATCTTTTAGAAGAGAAAACATTGAGGGTATTAGGTACTTATCACATAGCATTGGTCGTAAAAGTTGACTGAGGAAGGATTACTGTCGTGGTAGATGGGATGGACCGGCGACCTTTCACTGAATAATATACTGCAAGCTTTGTCAACGTTCACGTCTTCATGTTTATAGTAAAATGAGTCATAAAATGCACATTTTCTGTAGCTTATAATTAGGGCCTTAATATGTCTGTTAGTAATTCACTTCGAAGATCTCCGATAAATGTATTGTGTTTAAATATCTACGGGACTTTAACAAACCCAAGTCATACCTACTTAATTTTACAACTTTACTGTGATTATGAGAAAAAAACTTGTCATATATTGTACTTTAATCATACCCATAAGCCACGTGCTAATGGTGGATACCCAACCTACACGACATGTTTGCACGTTGATAATTTTTCTTAAATAAAAGAACTATAAACGTAATACGGGTTTCTTCTTAGCAAAAACTTAAAAAAAACTTCTTATACAAATAAACACTTAATTCAATACTTAAATAACTTTTCAAAATAAATAAATTTATCATAAAACTCTTTGAACGTAAAAAAGACCAAATTTGGGAGATTAAGACGATTCATATCAAGCAATCATAAAATGGAACCTTTAAAAGCACTTTAATTTGCGATAATGGAGCCACAATTAACCATTTCGCTGCAATTGGAAGTGTTCAACTCACAAAAGGAGAGACAATTTCTTGCCAACAATACGGGCCGTAAATAATTGCGAACAAACAAGTTGGAGATAACAAGACCTACTGTCATCAGTCCTTGCGTACAACAGCTATTTATGAACATGTATTTTTATTGGTTTTTGTTCCTATAGATAGAGTTATATGTTTTTATTTTGTTAATTTTATCGTTAGCTAAGTTTAATACTTAACTTTCTTGTTGCATTTCACTTAAGATTGTTAGACAAACATTTTGTTCAGAAACTACGTGGATTTACTCGCCAAGAATACTATTTTCGTATTAATATTAATTTGCACACTTTTTGTTTAATACTTTAATGATAATAGTGGTACGTTTAATAATGGGGTCAAAACCTGAAACTCACTACCAGTGCACGTGTTTCCTTCTCACTATGATCTCGGGCCCTTTAATCGGGGCGTGAAAAAGCATCGCACTAAGCCGCCATAGTGTGGGTCACCATACTGCATTGTCCACGTTCGCATTAAGGATGGTGACCACCCACTCTTGGATTCTACTTATGTTTTCCATCAGACAGAGTACAGTGGTTTTTGCTGCTAATACTTAAAAAAAAGAATTATAAATATAGAAATTCAAATCATAACGCTGATTCTACACAAACACTTTATCATTTTAGATCATGTAAAACATATTTTTAACCGACTTCAAAAAAGGAGGAGGTTATCAATTCGACAGTTTTTTTTAATTTATTTTTATGTTTGTTACATCATAACTTTCGACTGGGTGAACCAATTTCGATGATTCTTTTTTTATTTGAAAACTGGTGTGGCGGCTTCCCGTATGGTCCTATTACAATTTGGTCCAGTTCTTAAAGTCGATTCTTTTTTTTGTTAAAATTTGTGATAATTATATTAAATCATTTGAATGGCGAGACTATTTACCAAACAGAAAACATTACTTACTGCCAAAAGTATTAGTTAATCGCTACTCTGTAGAATAGGATCCTCAGTCAGACTCCTTATTTCCTAGACAAAAACTCTTAAGAAAGGTAATCGTACACTATGAAGCTTTAATTGTAGGATAAATAAAGATTTTACTTACCTTAAGTACAACAAACGTAATCCCAAATAGAAGTCTACCGTAAACAGCTTAACCTTACAATGAAAATTGTTACAAGGGATGTTCATGCGTCGCAATTTTGTCGCATGCCTCCGTAAACAAAGCCGCTTTAGGAGACAGATAAACAGAATTCTGGCGCTAAGGTTTGGGTTAACAATGCAGCGACATACGTTTATGTTGTTTGAAAAATAAACTTATGAATTTTGTTTGTTTCAAAAGTTGAGCATAATTTTATAGTGAATTTTAGTTGTTGTGTTTCGAAAGTTGAGAGCTGTTCTAATATAATATTGAGGACATTCGAAGTAAAACTACAGCATATTTTCAATGAGCATTTTAGGACTACAAAATATAATTACACTATAAAAACATTAACTATTTTAGAATAGTTAATGTTTGTAATGTATCTTGACTTAGGCATTAACACTGTTCGTGAGGAAATAGTCCAGGCGAGCGTGAAATACCAGGAGAAAGTAGCAATTCATGCAAACGAACTCGCACAGGCCTTAAGTGGAGGGGGCTACTACAGTACAATCGACTGAAGAGACAAGGCATCCCCCAATCATACTTCTGTGTGTTACAATAGCTTATGTATTTAATTGGAACGAATAACTATATTTTATCTTAACATGAAGCCATTGCATATTTTTTTGGAGTGTAGCTGGCTAAAAATCGTTTGTGTGTGATGTGTTAGAACACTTTAGTTGGATAAATTAATTCTTACTTCCTTACCATACAACCGATCGCCTTATAAATATTATCTTAAGTGGGAGTCAAACCCACAACCTCCGCAACCGCAGTCAAAAGGATTACTCAGCACTGAACCATCAGACCGGTCCTTCAGTCATGATTTTTCACTGTTATTCAAAGAGTGTAGCTATTATACATAGAAGAAAAAAAATAACAGCTCGACATCTGAAACACAAACATAATAAAAAAAATCTTCGTTTAAAAAAACCGACTTCAAAAACTAAAAAGTATAAAATAACTTAATTTGTATGTGCTACTTTCATAGGTTTGAAGTCAGTGCCAAACCAATGGAATAGTACGTACCACACTCGCTATATTTCGAGACGAACGTCAACGACGCTTCGGTTGTTTTGTTCAACGTGAAGAGCAGCTATCCCGCTCCAGGTCACGCGCGGCGAGTGCGGTACCTACTATTACATTTTGTCTTGGCACCGACTTCACACCTATGAATAGGTAGCACATACAAATTAAGTTATTTTATACTTTTTAGTTTTTGAAGTCGGTTTTTTGAAACGAAGTTTTTTTTTTTTCGCTTTTTAGTCTTTCTCAAGTCTCTCATCATCGTTTCATTTAAAATTTAATGATGTCTACGAATATGAAGGCACGCAGACAACAATTGCTCGTAACTTCATTGCAGGCGTTCACGTAAATTTGAGGGTTTCCTTCGATTTCCTTAGGATCCCATCATCAGATCCTGATATGGTGGCCATGGGACCACATGGGGAGCATACCCTTTCGAATACAAAAAGAATTTTCAAAATCGGTCCACAATTGACGGAGTAATCGATGTACATACGTAAAAAAAAAAAACCGATGAAATTGAGAACCTCCTCCTTTTGGAAGTCGGTTAATAAGAAACTAATTTTACTACAGGATTACCTCTACTATTAATATGCATGTATTAAGTATATAAACTTTCCTCTTAAATAAATAATGATAATAAATATTTCGGACATCTAACACACAACGCCATCTAGTCCCAAGCGAAGCAGAGCTTGTGTTATGGGTACTAGACAACTGATTCAAATACATTTATACTTTTTTTTTGTAAATACATACATAATATACATAGAAAACACCCAAACTCCGAAACAAATATTTGTAGATCATACAAACCGTCCGACCCGGGAATCGAAAACCGAGACCTCATGATCAGCAGTCGCACACGCCAACCGCGAGACCAACGAATCACTCTATCTATTGCTGAAAACTGCATTAAAATCCGTTGACAAGTTTCAAAGATCTAAACAAACAGACTGTGGGGGCGACTTCATTTTATACTATGTGAAGATAAAAGTTCTTTGAACTCACAATTCAAAAGAGAGTATACTTACCTCACTATAAATGTTATTTATGGACGGTAAACCGCCCAGGATACCAATAGTAAATTGTGTACTTAACAAAGAGAGCCCCGTTTTGGCATTTTATCGTATTTTGTCAGCATACCGACCCCGTCATGCTTTTGAATATTTCAGATCCCTTTCGCGTACAATGGGATTATTTCTCAACACAAATCATGCGTAACTTCACGTTTATATCTCTTAAAACGGATAAATATTCGTTATTTTTGGTCTGTTTTTATTTTTGGATACAAATACCCTATTTATATTTAAAAGGATTATGCACAATTAACCTTGTATATTAAGTATCTGCATTTTTCTTAGTATTCAAGTCAATTAATCAAAACCTCTACACTGATAAACAAATGATGATCTTTTAATTGATGCATTAAGATGCTTCAATTAATAGTAAAGGTAAGGTACTATAATCGTGATTATTTTTTAAATAACAAACACAATTGCCTTCTACACAAACATGAAGCATTTTATGAAGATTTCAATGTACTTATTTGAATACCAAGCATATCAAATTATAATATTTTAAAGACCGGAGGCCCATTGATACAGAAGCATCTCACTAGGCCGCAATAGTGAGGGTCCCCATGTTGCATTGTCTGCATTCGCAATGAGTATGGTACCACTACTCTTGATTTTTTGTCGTGCTTTTCATCAGGCAAGTAAAGTCACTTTGGCAGGCTAATTAATAAAAAATACGAAAACTAATAAAAAAACATTCTAAATAATATATTTAAGATAGTTGAATATAAATGGAGCTACATATTCCACCAGCCCACTTGGTTATTTATTTCATTTATTTTTATTTTGCTTTAAGAAATTGAGGATTATTTACAATTTATCCGTGTATGCATAATATAATTAATTGAATCGAACAGTCTTGTCACTGTTCGAACCATCTCTGTTACTTTATCTATGTTTTTAAATATACTCTAGATTTTATATTGATGATTGAATACTATTTATTTAATGATAAAACATTATTTATCACACAGTGGTTGCCGATAAGACAAGGTAAGATTAATTTATTCCGAACTACGATTAATGAAATAAAGACAAGTTTAAATACTCGGATTAATTATTTCAACCTTTTTATACGTGAAACGTTTCAACCAAACAAAAAAAATAGTGATTAATCTATAAAATCCCACCCAGTAATTAACATACCTATTCGGTTGAAAAAAGATCTCGATGCAATTTGGCGCAAAAATAGAAACCACGTTGACAAATGTGCAAAATAAATACCTATCAACATTTCCCACTCGCTTTAAAACCTACATTGAAAGGTTCCTTTTTAAAATCTACTTAAAGATTAATCCAGCACAACAAGGCTCCACATACCTTTCAGCTACCCGGGTGACTTTCGTACGCGCTACCGCTTTTATTCCACACCAATGCCTTCTGCGTAAAACTGGTTCGTTTATTTTTTGATAATATTTTTTAGGAAAACCTCAAAAGTTTCATTTTGAAGTTTTTAAAAGCTCTAGTGTCTATTAAATAAGCGCTTCACTACTTCACATAATCGTAACCGGGTTCCGTTAAAAATTTATTCATAAGTGTGTAACTTAAAAAAAAGTCAAATTTCTATATTTTTTTTAGAAATGTTATTGCAAATATACTTAAGGTCAAGGTAAGACAACTCTTTTCCATGAAGAATATTTCTGTATCGCATATCGGTAACGTCGCGGGGTAAAACTAGTCTGAAAGTAAGCTAGCCTAAGTTACTTTTTATATCATCATCTAACTGTCAGTGAAAATCCCATCAAAATCTGTGCCAGCCGTTTCAGGGATTATCCAGAACAGACAAACAGACAGACAAAAAAAATGCTTTTTTGATGTAACTATGCATAAGTACTTTCACATGCATTTAGTGAAACTCTATCAATTTAAAATTACAAACAGGCACTTCATTTTTATTTATTTATATATTTATATATATATAATTATATAAAAGCTTAACACATAATATGTGTTAAGCTTTTATATATATTGTTTTTAATTATTCTAATCCGCTTTAAACATTCCTTCCCTAATTTATTCATGTCATCTAGTAAAATCCCACGTATATTTAAATTAAATATAAATTTAACTCGCACCCAAAAGTCGTAGAAGTCAATTGAAGTACATTTATAACAGGCTCATGTAGGACAAGTTATATTGCATGTCAGATGCGGCACTTACTGTGATGTATTTACTAGACACGTATCCAATACTTATATTCTATTAGGGTTTATCTGGCCTTTATAATATATTTACTGTTACATTTTAAGCGTATAGGCAAACGTGGAAGACCCACGCTTCAGCATGCATGGGCTAGCTCGACCGGAGTGATACCACGGCCTCATAGAATACAGCGCCTGCGCTGTGTTTCACCAAGTGAGTGAGGATACCGGAGGCCCATATCCTAACCCCTCCCCCCATCCTCCTCCCCATCCCCCAAAGGCCGGCAACGCACCTGTGACGCCTCTGGTATTGCGGGTGTCCATGGGCGGCGGTAATCGCTTACCATCAGGCGATTCTTCTCTCGTGTACCGCTTGTTCCATAAAAAAATTATCAACGAACGAACGTTTCTTAACCGACTGCGGAAAGTCGGAGACTCTTTCGAATGATTTTTTGTTTCATTTTTTTTTTATCACCTTATCAATTTTTAAAGAATATGCAAACAAACAAGGGTTTGAGATGGTCGTTTATGGTTAAAATGACTCAAAAGCTTTATCGTCTTTTGGTATATTTCTCTGAAAATGTAAACCGAGTTATGAATTAAAACTATGTATTAGGAAAAAATACTTCTGAGGTTATTGTTTTCTTTACTAATATTATTAATTACCTGTTTAAAATCTTATCATAACAACAACTTTCGCGACTGCTATTCATACTTATTTAAAAATTAAAAACTTGTGTGTATTTTGACAATGCTCGATTATTTTTTGACCTCCATCCTGTCGTAAAAATTATTTCGGTACATGAATTTCAGCTCTGGAAAACCATATCAGAAACTAAAATACATAGATAATTTGTAAACATTTTTCTAGAAATAATCTCTAAAGAAAAGTCTAAAGAAAAACACTCTTCAAATCTTACTAGTCAAATAGTGCCGTACATTGAAGTGGAAATGCCAGTAAAAACGCCCAGAGCGCTTCCACTCAGTGAATCTGCATTTTGGGTGAAACTGAAAAGCTTCAGTCTTGATATAGTACAGTCATGAGCTCGGCTCTAAGCTGAAAAACATGTTTGGGAACATTTTAAACTACTTTAAACTACCTACCATGGTATGATACAAAAGTTATGTTATTCATTTAATGAGGTTAAAATTATCGAAGTATAGTAAAGTCACTATCACGGACTGCCTCGTTGGTTTAGTGGTTAGCGTAAGCGACTGCAGATCAAGAGGTCTCGGGTTCGATGCCCGGGTCGGACTGCTGTTGGGTTTTTCTTACAAGAAATTCTTAATAGCAGCCCGGAGTATGGAAAATGGCGGTGTTTCCCGCCCGTGCCTCGGAGAGCACGTCAAGCCGTCGGTCCTGGTTGTCATTAACATCTATGGCAATCGTTATTGGGAAGTCAGTGCCCTCAAATATACTGACAAGTAGTTCAACCTTCGAATTAAGTTCACCCTCAGGGTTGCGGAGGTCCGATGCCAGTCGCTCCGTGTAAAAACTGATATTAAGGTAAAACCGGTTGAACTAGTTGCCGACCTCCAATCTTGGGAATAATAAAGGCTAGGAAGAAGGAGATAGTAAAGTCAATACAATATTATGTTACAAAGGAGAACTTGTTTTTGAGCAAAAAATGTTATACGGCAAACTTTCTACCCAGAGGATATTATGCATACTGTGGAATATTCTAAGTGCTCCTTCAGTATTCCTGTGAATTCCCCACACTGACATAGCTAAGCACAATATGAATATGGAATACTGGACTTTTTTGGAGTCAGAAAAAAACGTTAGACAAATAGGAAGGCAGGCAAATCGTTACGTGAAAATTATTTCTTGAAAATCAAATTACATGCGAAATGATTTGTATTTATTATAATTACTAGAGATCGATTACGTCTTTCTCATTAATTTTAAATTATTTTTTTGGCAGTATTTTATTTCATTGTTTATTTATAATGACTTTGAACGGTTTCTCTTAAACTACCACTATGCAAACTACATCGTAAAACATTGTTTAGACAACTAAGACTTACACTATTACATAAAAACCTTTAGTATACCATATTTCGTCTATCTATATATATAAAAGCGAAATACCACTCACTTATTAATGACGAAATCTCAGAAAGTATAACACCTACAGACTTGAAATTTGGCAGGTAGGTTCCTTTTAGGATGTAGACATCCGCTAAGAACGAATTTTACGAAACTCCACCTCCAAGGGGGCAAAACGGGGGTTGGAAGTTTGTATGAAAGTCCTATGTTTTTGAAGTAAGAGACTTGAAATTTAAAATGTATGCTCTATAGATGGTGTGGAGGTGTACTAATAATGTATCTAGCTTTTCCGAATCTAATTAAAAATTATTTGCAAAAAACTAGCTCCACGCGTACGAAGTCGCAAGCGGCCGCTAGTTATAAATAAAAAACTATAAGATTGATACAAGGAATACACATCACACTAGTATTATAAAGGTGAAAGAAAATTTTTTTGTTACGCTTCCACGGGACTACTTAAACGATCATCTTGAAACTTTGTACCTACACATATCCTTGGAGGTATTAGAAGTACCATAGGATACTTTTTATTTAATGCGAGCGAAGCCGCGGGCGACAGCTAGTAGGGAATAAATAAAAACCCCGTTTTGAACTGAGACATTGTGATGATGTGCGTAACGCCATCTGTGTTTGTCCGTGCTTACTAAAGTGATGTAAGGAAAGGACGGATCTGGCATATCCAATTGTGTATTCTCCCTTTTAAAACATATGTACATATTGATTTTTTAAAGCAACATCACTAAAATTTTAATAGTGTAACGAGAAGTAAACTATTATTATTATTAAGAAGTAACTCATGATATCAAATAATATAAAAATACAAATTCAGAGTAGTCCAATTTATTTCAAAATTGAACTACTCCGAATTTGTATTTTTGACAAAAAAGAATAGGTCTCACGGTCTCTTGTTTCTTTTGTTCTTTTCACTGAGTGTGTGATGTTACCGGGGTCTAAACCACCCCTTCTCTTAATTGGGGAGGTTGTAGTTCAGTGGTTCAGCTTCTCGCATTCAGTTCCTACCAGCCGTCTTGCGCAAATCATCACTCTACCTGGCCTGTGGACATCCCACATTACGTTAGCCGAGACGCGGTCTCCACTCATCCCGTTTACCGCAACGGTTATGAGTTCTGAATATCTCTTCCTATCAATATTTACTGCCAATAGATTAAGTAAAAACCCTTTTAACACCACATAAGAGAGTACGGCGCTTCGTTATAACACCACTCTGAATTAAACATTCGATACTTTACACGGTGTATCCTTTAACGAACACTAGATTTTGGACTACGTGGACTTACGACTAGTCGCAGTTTTTTTTATGCAAAGAATAATTAAGAATTATTTTTCTGCTAGAGATCGTTCATCTTTTAAATATAAAATTGGGTTTTCTTTAAAAACGTTCATCAATCGCTACTGCATAGAATACGTAGTAGGTAAATGAGTATTAATTTACTTTCAATGCATTATACTCGTGTAGTACTTGCATATAATATGTTTATCAAGAGCGACATTTAATGTTAAGAAATACACATCTGTTTTACATTTCATAAATTAGTGGCATTGGCTAACTCTGTAAGCCAATCCTCATTCCGTATTTGGTTTCCTGTTTTGATTATTTAGTAAGCTTTAAGAGCTTACACGAAATCCGGTGTCTTTACTTTAAATTATGCTTAGATACATATACATCTAAATCAACATTAGTACCTAACATGAAGAGTGCTTTTTTGTACACACTGCGTTATTTAAATAAAATTACTTAGATTAGATGTATTCTCAATATCTAATCGAAGTAATTAAAAAAAACTTGTATTTTTAACTAAACTAGTGGTCGCCCAGTTGTCTAAATTTGACCATAATTCATTTTTACTGCATTCCTCCTTTATATAAACTTTAACTGTGCCAAATTTCATATTCATCCATTTGCAGAATTTTCGTAAAAAGGGTCACAACAAGGTAGATAGATTGTGCCCATAGCTATACTAATATTATTTATTGTTTAATCCTAGTTTTTTTTTTAAATATCTAATAACTAAATGTATTTGCCATAAATACAAAAATTAACAAACATAAAATAACCAGACTTAATAATAATCAATAAACTGAATTAAAGTTAAAAAACTATTTTCAATTAATTAAACTCTTTGAAAACTGTTTGAAACTATTAAATTTTAAATCTGTGACATCTTTGGAAATTTCGTTGTATATAATTGGAGCCATACATGATTTTTCTAACATACAGATACTTCGTCATTCATTTGAAAATTAACAACCTTGGAATATTTAATAGTACTTTTATTTCGGACTTAGAGGCACTAGTGACCAAAACATTTTTTAAAGTATGTTCTGTTACCATCAAACCAGCGATATCTTAACTTAACTCGATCACAAAGCCAAGCTCTAAAAAGTCGCACGTATACTCATGCAATACACACTGCTACCTGAACACTAATACACACTCAATATAACAACATACACCAACAACAAATGCAAGTTGTAATGCAGTTACAGAAATACTTCATCGTCAATTTAGTACTTTAATCCCTTTGATTTAAGGTTGTAATTTTATTAATAGATAGTAAAATTTATATATGTTTGCCGAATTCAAAGAGTTTTGGATAGGACGTGACGAGTGGATTGTTAAAATACGTCCGTAAAACGTTTCAGGGAGTGTGATGTTTATTTGATTTGGACTTTCTGACGTTTTTTAAATTCAATATCAATTTAAAAGTGGGGGTTAAAAGTGCTTACAGTTATACTTAAGGCTAATATAAGCTAATATAAAACGCAATGCCTTTTACAAAGTTAAAGCATGTATACTTTTAGAAGTTGTGCATTCGTTTTTAAGGGTAAAATAATATAAGCCACAAATGCTTTGTATAGCATTAGAATAGAATAAAACATACCTTATTTCACAAATTATATTACACTTTAATATTTCAAGCAGTTGTGTACAATGGATAGCCTTATTGCTAAAAGCAATCTCTTCCAGGCAACCTTTGGATGGACAAGTTCGCATTACTGGTATATAAAAGTTTAATACTATTAATATATTTCTAAAATACCAATAGACGCTAATCTAAATAAATCTTCTGTATTCATTCAGGAGGTCATTTTGAATAATGTCTTAGTTTTTTAACCGACTTCCAAAAAGGAGGAGGTTCTATGTTCCATTGTATGTATTTTTTTTTTATGTTCACCGATTACTCCGTCAGTTGTGGACCGATTTTGAAATTTTTTTTTGGATTCGAAAGGGTATGGTCCCGAGGTAGTCCCATTGCCACCATATCAGGATCTGATGATGGGATCCTAGGGAAATCGAGAGAAACCCTCAATTTTTATAGGCACATACTATGTTTTTCGTATATTTTCTGGAGTTACACCGGTATTTGCATCTGGTAGTCATCATTTTATGATGATGAGCTGATGATGTAAGGCACAACTCCTTAACGGTTAGGAGTTGGAGGATAAATCTTTAAATATCATATGTTACCTTTAGTCGTATTCTTTCAAATTATTTGGGTAAGCTGATGATGGAAGGTACAACTCCTCAAAGGTTAGGAGTTGGAGGATAATTCTTTCAATTTCATACGTATCTAAAGACCTTCAGTCGTATACTTTCAAGTTATTTAGGTGAGCTGATGACAGAAGGTTAAACTCTTCCACAGTTAGGGATTAGAGGATGATTTTTATATTAAACGTACGTATAGACCTAGTATCAAGAATACAAATTATAATTTGTATTCTTGATATCTTTATTCATTTAAATAGTAGTATTAAAATGTGTGCTAGATACCTAAAATCTGTTTGAAGTCGGTGCTAAGCCAAAAAGAATACAAACGAACAATTACAAAAGTCTAAGCGATAGTCACTTAGCACCGACTTCAAACAGATTCTAGGTACCTAGCACACATTTTAATACTACAATTTAAATGAATAAAAATAAATTTCACCGTGGGAGAGCCACGCTTAGGCATGAATGGGCCGGCTCGACCGGAGTGATACCACGGCCTCACAGAAAACCGGTGTGAAATAGTGCTTGCGCTGTGTTTCACCGAGTGAGTGAGGATACCGGAGGCACATACCCCAACCCCTCCCCCTATCTCCCCCCTCATCCCGCAAAGGCCGGTAACGCACTTGTGACGCCTCTGGTGTTGCGGGTGTCCATGGGCGGCGGTAATCGCTTACCATCAGGCGATACGTCTGCTCGTTTGCGACCGGCATTCCATAAAAAAAAAAAAAAAAATTAGGTATAGGCGATTTATGAAGAACCAGTTTATTTTACGCTTTTAAGTGTTTCTTTGGCAGAGAGTTTTCGTTGGATGTTTTTTGGAAGTCGGTTTTTTTTTTATTAAATCTAATAAAGTTTAATAAATAAGATCAATTTATTATGCCACGTATGTAAATATGAATGTGAACATTTAAGGAATTGATGGTCTGCATCGGCTACCCTTATTCGTTAGCACATTTCTGTCAATTTTATAGTTATGTACCTTCTGACGCAAGATACACTCATAAAACGTTTTACTCTTTTAGTGCCACCCACAAATAAAAATAAAATGTTTTTCAACTTGTGATGGGCGGTAATTCGCACGTAGCTCATAATTGGGGCCTGCAAAAGGCACGTAGACGCCACGCAATTCATAACAGATCAAATATAAAAATGGGAAAACAAACATTAGAGTTATCTCTATTATATATTTTTTATTATCTTCCACCGCATAATATATCTACTTTATTCATATTACGATGAATCTAAAATTAGTTTTACTCAGAAGTCGAAAACAGAATTAGCTCTTATTTCGACTTTCAATTAGACATGACTTGAAATGTATTATTGGTTCTTTTATTTATATTAAGTTGTCCCAATTAACTTCATCTGTGTTTTTATAAAGTAAGAAGTTATTAGTCCGGGATCCCCAGAACAAATTTTACAAGTCATTACTATCAAGCAAATTTTTCGTGAATGGCTTCATTTTGATGAGGGCCCAACTTTCACCCTAAAAGAAAAATTCGATTGTGGGAACTAACAGGGCTGCAGAGAAAAAAAACTTTTGAGCGTAGGACCGGGATAACGTACCACGCAATTTGTAGGACAATGTGTCTGTTAAATTATATCAATATCGCTCCGCAGCGTCCGCGCTTCCACCCGAGCCTGCTTCTACTACACCCTCAGGCTTGCGCTTATGGAGGACGGAGATCGTACTGAGATCTCAAGCGCTCGAGTTCCCAAGCCTGGCGGGCCGGTAGAGTTCTAAACCTCTCCCGGTCCCGCTCCGCCGTCTCCTTGGCAAGCATAACTTGCTCGCAGAAAGAAACGGTGGAGTTCCTCTATGACGCACCCTGACAAAAAATGTAAGTCTTTAAAGGCAAGTGAACTGACGAGTAGTCCTTTATATTTACCAAACAACCCTAAAACATAATGCACAGTGGTTAGGATGCAGCAACGAAATCTTCGTGAAGAAAATTCCTTTTCTTTTCAAAGATTGGAGTTAAATCTACTAAAACAGGTAGAATGTCCTTTTATTTTCTAAGATTTGAGTTAAATCTAATATAATAGATGAAAATGAAACGTAATACAATGTCACTATCAATAAAGATTTTTTTTCAAATAATAATTTCCATGAAAAGAACGAACCAACCAAAACCTAATAAAAATTTCATTGGACAATCAAGCTCGGTCCTCGAAGTGATGACGTGTTTACTTTAATCATTCCGGGCCGGCCCTCGTTGTGTATTCAGCCCCATCTAACCGTGGTAACCGACGCGTTTGGAGATTGCTTTATACACTCACTGAAAACTTTACAGGTTGTATAGGTAGAAATAAACGAGGAGTAAGAATGCATTCGAAATTTCTAGAAGAACCTTCTAGTTTCAAAACATGAAATTATTGACTTTTTTTTAAATAATGATGCAGCTGTGATTAAAATTCATAAATGCCAGAAAAATCATATGAAATACTAGCTTTCGCCCGCGTCTTCGCTCGCATTTAATAAAAGTATACTATGTTACTTCTAATACCTCCAAGAATATGCGTATAAAATTTCATGATGATCGGTTAAGTAGTTTTCTCGTGAAAGAAAACGAGAAACTAACTTACATTCACGTAATTTATGATATTAAGGATAATAACCTAAATTAATTTTTTAATAAACTGGAGATTCAGTAAGTTGTGTCGACTGCGACTGGCAGTAAAAAAAAAGTAAATTATATGTAGCGAGTTAGTAATTTTGGATAATTTTACTTTTATTTTATTCCGGGAGCTTACAGCTAAATTTACAATATACTTATAATGTTGCTTCTCTATATGCCAATTAAAAACTTCCGCATGTAGAAAGAAGAGAGTACTGGTAAATATAATCAAACTCGATGTAGAATTCTAGAACAACAATGCTGGTTCATGAGACATAAGACTTTTGATATTACTGTTGCTATTGCAGAATAAATCAATGCGTTCTAAACGATTTATCTAAACAACCTGGAAACTCGCGAAATATAGCAACTTTTCAAAAATTACTTAGTTCCTCTATTCTTAAGTCGATGCAAAGCTTAAACATTTTTATTCACAGTACGAAGCTTACAGTGGCTCTTACATAATCCATATTTAAATTACATTAAAGTTCAAGCAAGACTTTCCTTCATTAACTAAGTATTTTTTTTATTTATTTTATAGATTTTGTTACTTGACATCTTTTTCACAGCCATATGTCAAAATTTATACAGACTTCAGACAATGATAGTTGAACTACAAAAGATTATATTGTGCAATAAAAGTATTATGTACTTGTTATCCTGAAGATTGAAAATATTTTGTTTATGGTGCTTTCTGCTACTCAAGTGTATCAAACCTGCATTCAACTGTAACGAAACATTTTCTATTCCATTTCGGATTTGTCCTTATTTTGAAATAGATTCCTCGTTAAAAAAATAAATTTTTATAGACTGATAATCTTTTAGCCATAGACGAACATGTTCTGTTTGTTGAAAGATTAAACAATAAATAAAATAAAATAATTAAAAACACATAAATCCTTAAACAGGTTTTAATACAACCTGTGCTGTATTGAAGTGCATTGAATATTGCCCTTCAATACAATGAAGTGCAATATTTTTAATTTTAATATTTGAAAGTCAATGTAATTGCATCCTTACTTATTTAGATGATGTAATCGTTTAAGTAAAAGTGTTCCTCTACTTCAGAATATTAAAGTTTTTTTGCTCAACTCCACCGTAGATAAGCAAAGACTTAAGCATAATTAACTCTTAGTCTGTAGAGACAAGTCTGAATTAAAACTTACGACATAAAACCTTAAAATTTTCTAAAAGATACTTTTCGAAATTAAAATTCTTCACTAAATTGAGATTTCAGAACTTAATTGTAAGGTGTCTTTCAAGTTCTATGCTAAAAATCGTGTTGCATGTTAATGTTTAAAAGTTAAACCATCACTTTATTCATACACTGGATAAGCGTACAGTTTAATTGGCCAATAATTTAAAGTTATGTACTAAGAAAACTTTTTGAAAAAAACTTTGAATATTAATTTGAATTGTCATGACGCGAATAGATACTATCAACTACTATTGGTAGTAAAAGCCGTAGTGTTACCGGCACTTCTTTCTTCAGTCCCTAAGGATTTATTTTCTTGTTCAACATTATACTTATACTGTTTGCGCTGTAGCATGGTGCGGGTGACAGTTGCCTGGTACGACATTGGTTGAACATTCTGGTTGGTTTAATTTAATTTACTACAGTTATAAATGATTTAATTATAGGTGTTTACCTATGAAATAAGTGATACTTATGGCACTTATTGCATACAAAACGGCAATTTCATAGGTAAAGACCTATTATATTGCGAATGTGGTACAGCTGAAATACTAAGCCATAATTTGTAAATCGCAACAACTTTCAAGAGTGAAACGAAATGTTACTGAAACTGTCACCCACACCATGCTACAGCGTAAAGAATTACTATAAGGCTACCACCCAAAAAAACGCCTTTTCAAAGAAACTGCTTACACAGTAGTTTTTGATGTCGGAATAAGCAGGTTTTTTTTTGAAAAGGCAAACAACGCACTAGTGTGGTTAGAGTAAGCAGTTTTCTTGAAAATTAGTGGACTAATTGAATGATTGGGTGGATAAAGGAGTTGGAAACAACTGTTGTTGTTCGAATTTAATAGACATGATATTTTGTGTAAACAATGCCTTTGCATCGAAGAACCGTGCTTGAAATTAGTAGTAGGTTATTCTTTCTATCCTTTTCATTTAGTAAGTGTAGTTTTTCGTGGCCAAACGCTTTGATTTGAAGGAGCTAAACGGTTGGCAACGCACTTGTGACTCTTAAATTTCAAGTTTCCATGAACTGCAAAGTAATAAAATTATAGTCCTTCAAATATAACTTGATCTCTGTGACAGCTGTCATTAGTGTCATTATAGAACTTACAAGGTACATTATAAGTGTGAATTTTTTAATTTATAATGTATTTCACTTCAATTATGTGTGTGTGATAAAACTGGTACGTAAATATTGAAAATAAATGTTAAATTACTTGTCGGTTTCGTAGCCATCAGTCACTCAAGATATATTTTAAAGTCATATCAAACATATATGACCACTTCTCACACAAACTTAGATATTAAATTCGAAGCAATGAGTCTCTAAATCAAATCGATAACGATGAATTCAAATATACTTGTTTTGGAAGTAGATTCCAAAACAGATCTGAATTACCACTCACCTAATATGTAAATTATTAAGCGATATTGAATCCTTCACTTTGCGAGCTTAATCTACCGTACAAACTCATTTGACGACAACATTGAAATTGCGAGGACAATTGCGTACAATGATGAAAAGGCAAACTGCTCATAACCGAGACTTGTCGACTTGTTCTTTTTTATGAAGATCGTTAATCCCAACTCGAGGAGAGAAGAATTCAATGTTGCGTTTATATGTCATAAGTTTTACTTTTTAGATTTCCTACGGTTAGAGTGACATTTACATGTTATTAAATGTGAAAGGTTTTTTTTATTAGAAAGTGAATTGTGTATACCTACAACCACTGACCTCTATTATACAAGTACGCTGGACTGCATACGTCGTAATCTAAATGAAGCCATTTGATTTTCGCCATTTTGGCGCTGATAACAGTGTGAAGTTCCGTGGAACTAATATTAGGGATGAGACATAACTTGAAGTATTGCATCACTTTATCGAAATAAATACTTGGTGTCATTTCCTCCTTTATATGTGTACTTACAAGGCATAAAAGGAATTTCACCCAGTTATTAATAATTTGTTAGCAGTTAAGAAATCAACTTTACTAACAATCATTTTCAGTTTCAATAAAATGTAACCCCCTTATTCACTAGTAGTTCACTGCAAGTTCAAATACACAAACTCTTATTATATAAATGTTTTAAATATCACTTGGCAAACACCAAACATAACAAGTATAGTCTTAAATAAACAGAGATGCACCAAAATAACAACGGTGATTTGCAACAAATGTCAGTTTTAGTACGTGAGACCCTCGTGAGGGGCGCTTCAAAACGGCACAAAAACAACTATCATTTCTTAGAGTATATTTAGTCCAGCGTACTTGTATAATAGAGGTCAGTGCCTACAACTGACCAAAAACTATATTCATGGTTTATTAAATACAGCTTTGTCTTGCCCAAAAATTAAATTTTACTTGAACGAGGACTGAAAATATAAATTTCCTGCATAGGAATGTCTACTCAATCAGTTGCGTAAGCGTAAACGTTGCCAGAAGCAACATTCTGGTAAAATGTGCAGAGCCTTTTTTTTTGACGGTGGGAAATTCTCATGGATGTCCTCCGCCCTGGGGAGAGGGCGAAGGGGTCTGTCAGACTGTTACTGACTAAAACCCCCGGTGTTCCATCTCTCACCTACGCCGGGGATCGTGGGAACATAAGAGACAACCGCAATCCCCGACTGGTGCTGGCCATAATGTGCAGAGCCTAACCTAAGCCACCTTCTTTGATGACCCTATCAGTAGTCTTTTGTAAGAAGGATAAAAGTTTCTCAAAGTGGCTTCGATTCAGACATACATATCTGATGTGGATATACTTACCTAATAAATTCTGTAAATAGTTTTTATTGTTCTCTACTTCACTTTTCTACTTCAAAGAACTGCGTCCCTACGCATCCTTTTTCATCTTTATTAACAAGGAAATACAATTTCCTTAATGATATCACCTTAGCGACAGCAGTACATAATAAACCTAAAACAGGGTACTTTATGTCATCCTAAAAAGAAGACAACGCAGCAAAACTTGTTACCTTAACAAGTCCATCCTCGTTCGAACTTCGTCCTAATTTAATGTACCGTAGTTTGTGATACAATGGCGTTTTTATCCTTCACGTATATTTTGGCAAGTGTATTGCGAGAGAAGTAGATTACATCTCAGTCTAGATCGGTCGGCTGCGCGGCGCGCACGTTGTATACATAGTTTTAATGTCATATCCACGTGTCACTTTGACGTGAGTGACGTGAGGTGACGTATAAGTCAAAACGCGTGACATCACGTGATGCGTCCAGTATAGATGACAGTTACGTTCGTATTTTGAATTTAAATTTGGCTATGCTCGCAAATCTGTGCTTAAAACGAACGTGAGATAAAGCTGAATATTTTTAAATTCTGATTCGTTGAAATTACTGCTTCGTGGATCTGGAGCTTTTGTTTTTACATATATCGATGCTATAAAGGTGTGTGCCATGACTAGTATATAACAATAGGTCCACTTTCTATAACATGAGGCCTAAAGTATAGTTTCTGTAGTATGAGTAAACAATAGGTACAGGTTTGGTGTCTTCAAAAATAAACGGGAGTGAGTATATTAAATACTAATGTAGGTACGCATAACTATATAATACAACAATGCTTTAACTAAATGGCTTTTAAATTAAGCAATGAACTATGCTCATACGATCGCTGAACCGCTGAACACTGAATGAAACAAAAGTTATAAACAGTAACGTCAAAGGGGCTTTCTACGTGTATATCGATCTGTGCTTAAAATACTTCTATGATTCGCTGTCAATGAAAAATATTTAATACTAGTTTTTGCCCGCAGCTCCGCTCGCATGTTTGTCGGTTATCGCGGCAAATAGTAGCCTATTTGTTATTCTGATGTATATGCTACATTACTTTAAAGTTTCATCCAAATCCGTTGAGTAGTTTTTGCGTCAAGAAGTAACAAACATACACACTCACAAACTTTCACCTTTATATATTAGTGTGACTAGTTGTTGCCCGCGGCTCCACCCACGTGTATGTCGGTTATCGCAGCAAATAGTAGCCTATATGTTATTCTGATGTATAAGCTATATTACTGTAAAGTTTCACCCAAATCCATTCAGAAGTTTTTGCGTGAAAGAGTAACAAACATCCATCAATCCATCCATCCATACTTACAAACTTTCGCGTTTATAATATTAGTATAGATTGTGAATAAACACGATAATCTCTAATAAATTACAGGTTTTATTTTGATTTCTTCAACTGGGAGCTCTTTCGTTTATTAAACTTATTTTTAGCTCAAATACTTTTGGTTTAATAAATCTTCTCTTGGCTATTTCACTTGTTAATAGAAGCCCTTATGTTAAGAGCAACATTTAATTATTTGTTCACTGTGGCTCACTATTCGTATTTGAAATTCCAAAACCACTGCATAGTTTAATATTCCTGGATATAAAAATAGCTTGCTGAGTATATGATAAAGGAAAAAATATACATATATACCCTTTTATCATATTCTCTCATAAAGGGATATAATTATAATATACATACAGACCTTTATCCAACTTTAGATAGATAGATATTATAGTTCTATGTTAGTTTCAAGAACTTAATTAATTGCAAGTTTTTTGAAAACGTTGGAACAACCACACTAAAGTTAAAAAAATAAATGTAATGCGATTCCATTATTATTATTTACTAAGACAGATAGGTCTGTTAAGTACGCCACTTTCGAAATATATTCCACAGAGCGTATACACAGGGACAATTTACTGTAAAAGTTTTGATGAAGTTAACAGCTGTTATAAAAAGCTGTATCTCACATTGAAAGTTTTAATTTGTGTAGATAAACAAACAAAAATTGTACTGCAAAGGAGCAATGTAAAAATCATTTATTGGGTAGTCGGCACACTGCGGTACTCTGAGATAACTGGGTCAGTTCTGCAGACTGAGCGGCGCCTGGACTATTGACTAGTCGACGTAGTGCGGAGAATGTGAGCGGGAATAATATACTTTAAGTATAGTAGTTGGTATTCGCTGTGATTTAAATGCTTAAAGATTTGAAAACCTGAGTCTGGTACATAATGATTTAATGTCATTACAATGATAAAAAATAGTCAGGACATTACTGAAAAAAGAAGGAATATTTTAACCAATTTTTCTTATTGCCTCCTAGGCAAATGAGCGGACGGATCGCCTGATGGTAAGCGATTACCGCCGTCCATGGACACCCGCAACACCAGAGGAGTTACAGGTGCTTTGCCGGCCTTTTAAAAAGGAGTACACTCTTTTCTTAAAAGTTTAAAGGTCATATTGGTCCGGGAATATCGCAGGCGACAGTTCATTCCACAGTTTTGTTGTGCGAGGCAGAAAGTTTCTAGAGAAGCGCACAGCTATGGACTGACAATCATCTAAATGCTGGGGATGAAACTGCTATCGTGTGGGCCGATGGTGTAAAGGGGCGGGATCAGTTCGAACAATTCCTCGGAGAACTTCCTATAGAAAAAGCGATAGAAGATGCATGGCGAAGCCACATCTCTACGCAGCGCCAGAGAGTCTAGCCGATTTGAAACATCTTGGCAGTCGACAAATTCTATCCCAATCCGTCAGCCGTGGTATAAAAAGCTAAAACCTAGTTTCTAAGGATAGGCATTTATCCAGCAGTGGACTGTTAAAAGATGTGTTTTAAAATGATACAAAATTAGGTGGGAGTATAATTTCTTTTTCCATATATTCTTGTGGGATAATCTAACAGCCAAGCAAATTGGCCAAGAAAATGTGTAGTGAACCTCGAAGTCTAAATAATCTAAAAATAGAAATGTAGTACTCGATAAGGTGAGCAACTACTTTTTAACTCCAAAACTGTTAGCATGGCAAGTTCCAAGAAATAAAAAAAAATGAGGAATACAGCTAAAGAATAAAGAATTGAATTGAGAAAAGTCCCCGCCACTTACTTAAGCGAGGGAAAGGTTACTGGAGTGTTTAATACAAAGAATACAGAAAAAAGATATCGATGCTGTTAACTTGATAGCTACTAATACGCGAGATTATTGCAGGGAGTTAAAAGAGCGAGAACAAAGGCTCTTGATCGAAAGACACAAAACGTACCTCATAGATTTTCTGTGGCGACTGCTGTACGACTGCCTCTGAGGCGCAGTGGTAGCGTATGCGACTGCTGTGCTTCTGTGAATCTTTGTATGATCTGCAAATATTTGTTTCGGAGTTCGGTTGTTTTATATGTATAATATGTATGTATTTACAAAAAAAAGTAATATATGTATTTATATTAGTTGTTTAGTACCCATAATACAAGCTTTGCTTAGCTTGGGACTAGATGGCGTTGTGTATTAAATGTCCAAAATATTTATTATTATTATTATTTTATTTATTTCTTCTATGTTCCTCTAAGCTGGAAATATTATTCCAGGTATTCATTGGGAGAAAAATCAAGTAACTGCTACCACCAACAAACGCCTTATCATTATTATTCTTTACCAGCTGACCCGGCAAACTTCCTACTGCCATATTTTTCTGTCGTAAATATTTTTTAATTCCTGAAATACTTATTTTAATAATTTTGCCGGCTTTAGTTTCGTACAAGTAGTGAAAAAAAAAATAACTTTTAAGGATAACTTTTAATTTTCTTCTAAACAAACCTTGTCCTAACAATAACGAACACAAAGAAACAAGAATTATCCAATTTGGTGCAGCCGATCGGAAGTTATGCGCGTACATACTGATCGTGGGAGAGCCACGCTTCGGCATGAATGGGCCGGCTCGACCGGAGTGATACCACGGCCTCACAGAAAACCGGTGTGAAATAGTGCTTGCGCTGTGTTTCACCGAGTGAGTGAGGATACCGGAGGCCCATACCCCAACCCTTCCCCCTATCTCCCCCCCATCCCCCAAAGGCCGGTAACGCACTTGTGACGGGTCTGGTGTTGCGGGTGTCCATGGGCGGCGGTAATCTCTTACCATCAGGCGATACGTCTGCTCGTTTGCCGGTCTATTCCATAAAAAAAAAAAAAAAAAAAAAAAAAAAAAAAAAAAAAAAAAAAAAAAAAAACATACATTTGGGTGACATTTTTATCTATATAGATAATTTTTAAGTGTCGACATGTCCTCTATCCTGCCCCCCCAGCCAAGTTGCAAGCGTTCTTCGTTCTGCAATCGTTAACGCCTAAATTCTCGTGTGTCATTGGGGCTCATCTTTGGCTAATACTTTCTTTAAGGTTACTTTGTCTAAGATTAGCCAATGACACACGAGAATTTAGGCGTTAACGATTGCAGAACGAAGAACGCTTGCAACTTGGCTAGGGGGGCTGGTATAATATATTTGTGTGTGGCCGCAAGTAAATATGGTTTTTCACATTCAGTCTCTCAATATTGTATTCTTACCATGGACTGCCAAGAGCACAAAGTGAATGAAATGTCAGTTCTATCACATTACTTTCCAAATTTACTTCTCAATTTTGTAAATGGTATAAATATATTTGTAGCAAATACTTTACGTGGGTAGGTATCGATAAGGCCAAATGGTTGCCACGAATCTAAGATACTTCTATTGTGGGACAAGAAACAATAAGCAAGAGGGCTAAAAAACATGACATTTAACGTTTAGATCATACTGAAATACGAATTTCAACCATGTCTTTCCTTGACTTTGATGTCACGTCGTTATTTCGTTGAAATGCATGCAATGTTTTTGGTACAAAATAAGACAGGAAACCAATTTTGAAATAGTTTTTGACTGAAAATCTGGATAAATTCATGAAGTACAGGGCCATTTGAATATTTATTGCCTGGACTACATGATTTTTGCATCGCATTCATAGCAATCCCTAAATAACTATATGGAACAATGTATCATAAGATCCATCAAATTTAAGGACGATATATGCCTTACATTGAATAATATGTGTTTCGTTGGTGAGTGCGAGACCGGAGGCCCAATTAGTCTAGTCAACAAGTTCCATACTTGTTGACTAGACTAAAAGATGCAGCAGCATCACTAGGCCGCCATGGTGTGGGTCGCCATACTGCATTGTCTGCATTCGCAGCGAGTATGGTGACCGCCACTCTTGGATTCTGCTTATGCTTTCCATCAGGCAGAGTAGAGTCATTTTGGCGGGCCATACATAAAAAAATGTAAAGCCTGATTACAAGGTATGCAAATTATATTTTTGTTTCTATGTTTTATTGTAATATTTCATTTATACTGTGTAGATTTTTTTTAAAGTCTGCGAATATTGTTTAAAACAGTTCTTATACATAAGTAAAGTGAATTAAAAAATAAGTTGAGAGAATAATTCGCGGAGGGGGGGGCCTATTTAATTGACATAAATGCTTCTACGTAAATAAGAGAAAGTAGTCTTCAACGGCAAATTCATCTTACTGAACCCTTCTAAGCAAGTTCTACTCGCCCTTGGCCGTTTATTTTATTTTAGTACTCAATGTTACCATTAGTTTACATTAATACAAACATGGTGTGAACAGAGATATTCCTTCTGAGTTGCAGATGAACTCGACTTTTGACTGTTTATAAAAAATTAAGACTGATTTTACATAACATTTAAACTAACTTGCTTTATGGTTGATATGCATGGGGTAGAGGTATGGTATTAACAACAATGACACCGTTAAAAATTTGTTAAAGTTAAGGCAGTAGCGTTGCATTTATGCACCTACAGCTTACCATATACTTTACAAATACGTCTGTTACTTTCTTTAAGTATACTTTAAGTAACATTTTCAAACCTAATAATAGTTCATTTCTTAAAAAAAATTAATCGTTTTATTTGTATATATGTATAGGACTTTCTTTAAATACCCGCAAATCATAATAAAATCGCAAATAACTTCCATCTCAAAAGCATGGGAGCTTACGCAACGTCGAGTAATTCACCCCGGAAAATAGGCTTCCAGACAACGGGGTCAGCCATCGGAGACGAGACGACGCCAGCGATATCGACGTAACCAGCTGATGGTTCAAGATTTTAGTAGAACATCCACAGACCGGAGCACGACCGGCGTGCACGCGGATCTGATCCAGTTACGCGCCGCTCGCGAATAATACATTGTAATCGAAAATCTTTTAATCGTGTAATTGATGAAACTAAGTGTTAAAAAATTTATATTCAGTTTTGTGCGAACGTACTGTTAGAATAAATAAAGTTTAAGCGTTAAATACTTTGTGTGATACATTATAAATTAAAACTACTTTATTCAAGTTGAAATATAATTCAAAAATTAGAATCCTGAGCGTCAGCGAGGGAATCAAAAGAGCACGAGGTGAAAAATCTTTGCACTCGAGTGCAACACGTAACTTTTCACTCCACCTCAGCGAGGAAACAACTAAATGCAAAAAAAGCATTAACAATCACAAGATACTTTTATTTCAGTTTAGGTATTAATATTTATTAGGTTCTACATTATGATAGGTAAGTATTACAGATTAATTTTTAAATTATTTCAAAAATACTTTGGTACTCGCTCAACCCCGCGGTGTTACCCGCGGTTTTTGTCGTAGCGCGAGTAACACCGCGGGACAAAGCTAGTCTAAAAAAGTAGTCTAAGTTACTCCTTAGATTATCAGCTATCTGCCAGTGAAAGTCCCGTCAAAATCAGTCCAGCCGTTCCAGAGATTACCCGGAACAAACAGACAGACAGACAGACAGACCGACTGACAGACAGACAATGTAACAGAATTTGAAAAAAATTTTTTTAGTATATGTACCGTGTATACATATGCATTTAGTACAAAGCGGTTATTTTAATATTACAGACAGACATTTCAATTTTATTTATTTATTTGGATGTCTATATAAATTAAGAAAAAATGAAAGTTAAGTTGCTATAGTTACTTAAGAAGAAAATGGTGCGGGCAGAGCAAATTATAAAAACTACACCATGAAGGTTCCGAGTCTGAGTTTTTAACAAATTAAAAAATATTGTATGATTAATTCGTCACCATGGAGGTAGAAGTAAATAGGTTTAATTACGTTTTGAATTCACAAACTTAGTGCACTCGAGCGCTGTTTTAGATTCAATTTACTTTATTCCTCTAGAGGATAAAAACGGCTTTTGCACTCAGATATCGAAGGGCGAAAATACTCTTTACGAGCTGGTGGGATGAAAAAAAATTTAATTAAATATTCCACAGTTTAAAAATTGCCTGATAGATATTTATTAAATTTAATTTTAAAGTTATAGAATAGACTTAATCTAGAGTTATGTGAAGTGTTTTAGTAGGTAGGTACGTAATTTTTAAGTTCAAAGGGGTTTCTGAAATACTAGCAGACCCACGCAACCCCGTTTGCGTCTCCTATTGCCCGTAGCGTGATAATTTTCCCCCGTTTTTGAAACATTCTTCATTGATACTCCGCTCCTATTTGTATAAGCGTGATGGTATATAGCCTATAGCCTTCCTCGATAAATGTACTATCTAACACTGAAAGAATTTTTCAAATCGGACCAGCGGTTCCTGTGATTAGGGCGTTCAAACATACAAACAAACTCTTCAGTTTTATAATATTATAGTATAGATTTTCACTGAGTGACGGATTGAATTCAATGTTTGAAGTTTGAATTCTAGTATTTACAAATTATGCTTTTTGTCAGATTACTAAAAGCACTGATTAAACTCTGGCGATAATCATCTTAATTTGATGGGTAATAACAGTTTGAAGTACGGTAGTATGTTCAAATACTATTTCGGTCAGTAGAATCCAATAACAAAAAAAAAAAAAAAAAACTTCTAACCGTAGTTGAAACGTAGTTTGAAGCACAGACGTTACGTCGTTTGTCGTTATGAAAAGCTATTATGTCTCTAAATTAGGTCTCTTCAATCAGTTAATATAGTTTTTTTTATGTATGGGTCTGACAAAGTGACATTACTCTGCCTGATACTAAGTATAAGCAGAATTCAAGAGTAGTGGTCACCATACTCATTGCAAATGCAGACAATGCAACAATGCTGCATGGTGACCCACACTATGGCGGCCTATTGAGATTGCATCATTGGGCCTCCGGTCTCGCACTTATCAACGAAACACGACAGTACGAACGGTGTCATTTTAGGTTTGCCTTCTGTGAGAGGGTAATGATGATATTATTTAAGACTCCATAGATATCCATATCGAAACAAACCATTTTTATTGCGTCCGATCTTATAATAATATAATGTATTTAATTAGAGAATTAATGCTCAAAATAGCGTAATTTACAAAGAAATTGATAGATGCATATTAATAAATATTAGATGACTACCAAATACTACCGGCTTGACTACTAACTACTAACAATAGCTTTATGGCCGTTAATAATTAGGTCTAAGCCTATATTTATCAATCACAAATCAAACAATGTACCTACGAAACGCAAGAAAATTTGTAAACAATTGTTATTTACGGTTACCTAGATGTGAATGGGAAATTGAAGATTTTGATGGAATTATTTGTACATATATAAGAAGACAAAGAAGAATCGTTTAGGGCTTAGGGTATTATACTCTTTGCGCTGTAGCATGGTGCGTAGTGGTTTAATTTAATTTAGTACAGTTTATGGTTTAATTTAATTTTCATCCCACCAGCTCGTAAAGAGTATTTTTGATCTTCGATATCTGAGTGCAAAAGCCGTTTTTATCCTCTAGAGGAATAAAGTAAATTGAATTTAAAACATCGCTCGGGTGCACTAAGTTTGTGAATTCAAAACATCATTAAACCTATTTACTTCTACCTCCATGGTGCCGAATGAATCATACAATATTTTTTAATTTGTTAATAACTCAGACTCGGAACCTTCTTGGTGTAGTTTTTTTTTATTTGCTCTGCCCGCACCATTTTCTTACTATAGCAACTTAACTTTCAATTTTTCTTAATTTATCTATACATCCATACAAATAAATAAAATTGAAATGTCTGTTTGTAATATTAAAATAACCGCTTTTTACTAAATGCATATGTATGTATACACGGTACATATTTTATCATATTTTTTTTATAATTTCTGTTACTGTCTATCAGTCGGTCTGTCTGTCTGTTTGTTCCGGATAATCTCTGGAACCGCTGGACTGATTTTGACGTGACTTTCACTGGCAGATAGCTGATAATCTAAGGAGTAACTGAGGCTACTTTTTATAGACTAGCTTTGTCCCGCGGCGTTACTCGCGGTACGACAAAAGCCGTGGGTAACACCGCGGGGTTGAGCGAGTACCTAAGTATTTTTGACATAATTTAAAAATTTATCTGTAATACTTACCTATCATAATGTAGTACCTAATAAATATTAATACCTAAACTGAAATAAAAGTATCTTGTGATTGTTAATGCGTTTTTTGCATTTAGTTGTTTCCTCGCTGAGGTGGAATGAAAAGTTACGTGTTGCAAAGATTTTTCACCTCGTGCTTTTGAGCACGAGGTGAAAAATCTGAATCTGAATCCGAGGTCATCAAAATAGAGCACGCGGTTAAAAAGCAACTTTACACTCTTGTGTATAACAAATAACTATTACTACAGTTATTAATGATTTAATATATTGCGAATGTGGTACAGCTGAAATACTAAGTCATAATTTTTAAATCGCGGCAACTTTCAAGAGTGAAACGAAATGTTACTGAAACTGTCACCCGCACCATGTTACAGCGCAAAGAGAAAGTTAGGATATTATCAATTAGTAACCGTGATTCGGCAACATAAGTGTACTTACCAACTTTGTATAAGCTTTATATATAATACATAATATATATAAATACCCATAACTCTAATTATACATACATACCTACATAATATAACGCATATTGTTGTTGTTCTGAAGAAGGGCTGTTTGAAATGTACCAGGAACCGACGAACATGCATGCAGCGATTGATGAATGTGGACGAAGTCAAATAAGTATGTCAGGTCCGTTAGTAGTAAAGGGAAAATCAATTGTCTCTACCTACCTCTCTGGGCAATAGGCGTGACATTATATAAATGTAATTAATTTCTGATTAAAGCAATTATGAGACATAGGTTATGTCTATTATTGAAATACAGTTTTCATAAATTTTAAATTCGGAGCTACTAATTGGTTCTAGCGTTATTTGGATATTATTATTATTTTATGGAATAGGCGGGCAAACGAGCAGACGTATCGCCTGATGGTAGGTAAGTGATTACCGCCACCCACTGACACCTGCAACACCAGAAGCATCACAAGTGCGTTGCTGGCCTTTTAGGGATAGGGGGGGAGGTAGGGGTAGGGGATTGGGGTATGGGCTGCCGGTATTCTCACTCACTCGGTGAAACACAGCGCAAGCACTATTTCATACCGGTTTTCTGTGAGGCCTGTGATATCACTCCTGTCGAGCCGGCCCATTCATGCCGAAGCGTGGCTCTCCCACGGATATGTAGACAACTTGCACACATTCTCTTTCATTGTAATTCTAACCATTTAGAATTTATACTTTTGATAAAGCTGAAAATACTAAACTGAGTACTAGGTATAGTATAAGTAACTTGACTTTGATTGCCCCCGATTGAATGCAGGGATGACTTGCTGGTTTAAGCGGTATCTACGACGGCGCGTCCTCTATTTTCTACTGCGCTGAGTGTTGTGGGTTCAAATTTAAACCCCAAGTGGTACAACACTTTGTGCGATCTACAATTGTTGTTCTGAGTCTGGGTGTTCTTTGCGCAAGTTTTATGTATGTTTGTAATGTCCCCCGTGACACAGGGTGTCCCTATTCAAAAAATAGTTTCAATTTCGGTTGGTGTCGGTCATTTTGGAAAAAAAATTCTCTTACGATATTTTGAACAAAAACTATGATAACATTTTCAAGTAAACATGACCCCATAGTGTCTCATTTTATAAACATTGAATAAGTATTAGACTATCTCACCGACTAATCTGTCTTTAACGGCTAATAATATCAACACCTTTATGTCATAATAATAACAGTTTTACTTAGTATCATTTTCTGGGTATAAGAAAGCAAATTGAATATTAAACAGCATTGTCAATTTGATCAGCAATAAGGCGAAGGCTAAGCGCCTTACAGTTTATCTATGTAATACTGATGAAACACAAAATTGCCTCTCACATTTTAGCAGGCGCTTTGGGTTTGCATGAGAATATTTTAATGTCGTGTTTTCATTTTCGGTCATTTAAATTATAGCCAGTTTTGATAGTAACCAAGAAAATTGTTTTATATACAAAATATGTACAGAGGCAGTCTAGTATTATATCTAAGAATTAAACAGGTTTAGAAGACAATTTGCTAAACCTATTTTCAGTTTCAAATCAATGACAGCAACGGGCAAATATTATGTAATTAATGTTCTTTATTTATAAAATGTAAGAATTTTATTGTACCTTTTAAACTAAATAAATATTCTTATTTTTAACTAAATCAATATTATTATTATTAAAGCTAGTGATTCCTAAAATACAAATGCTCAAGATTTTTAGATACCTACCTACTGATTTTATTATTCTAGTTAGTGATTCTGACTGCTGAGTTATTATAAGTTCCCGCATTGGTCAAATAATAGTGTAAGCCACATAATCACATGTGCCGCATCTGGAAAAATGTATCTAGGTATAGTATGTATGATTTTCTGCCTAATTTAGGATCAGACAGATTTATGTAAGATTTATCAAGTTATTATAAAATATAGAATTATTAATTCATTATAGAACAATAGAATATTTTTAAACGGTTTTATTTAGCTCACCCCGTTTGTTTTATTATTTATTATTCTTGGGTCAAATTTAGTAATTCAAATTTCACCCTCTTCCTGTCAACCGATTAATCTGAAATTTTGTATACACTTTGGATTTTGGTGACAATACAATTACGTTTATTCATTATCATTATAAATTCAAGATGGCCGCCGCTACAAAATGGTGGATAATTTATGTTTTATTAATCCCATCAATATGGGTATCAAATGAAAGGGCTCAACAAGCAGAATACAATATACTATAAAAAATTGAAATCCAAGATGGCGGCCGCTACAAAATGGCGGATAACGTAGGTTTTATCAATCCCATCAATATGGGTATCAAATGAAAGGGCTCAACAAGCAGAATACAATATACTATAAAAAATTGAAATACAAGATGGCGGCCGCTACAAAATGGCGGATAACATAGGTTTTATCGATCCCATCATTCACACAAGCTTTTCGTTTTTAATTTTTCATAGTGAACTACTGATACTACTAATACTATGAAAAATTAAACCTAAAAACTTGAAAATAAAAAATATATAAAAAAGTTTTTTAATTTAAACGGTTTTATCGAAAATAATGTACTAAAAGGTAAAAAATAAAAAAAACATTGTCTGATAAAAAATAAAATCGTTGGGCCCGTGTTTCCATCAAGTCAACTCAGTTTACGCTACGCCCAACGATTTTATTTTTTATCAGACAATGTTTTTTTTATTTTTTACCTTTTAGTACATTATTTTCGATAAAACCGTTTAAATTAAAAAACTTTTTTATATATTTTTTTATTATTATCAAGTTATTATGATTCTTATTAAGTACATTTGAGATTTTAACAATAAGGTATTTGAGATACCTAATTATTACTTAATTTGCTTTGGGTATCTTTCGATAAAATTAATTAATAATGAAACTACTTATTTATAAAATATTTTTGACTATAGCCTGAATCACGTCAGGTCAAGTCAGGTCACGAATCAAGTCAGGTCTATTTCCCAATAAATACAAATTAGTAAATATTTAAACTTTCGTAAATACGTTAGCAAACAAACATTATATCAAATTAACGGAACCAACATTTCCCAGTACTGTCTCATTGTGCGTCAAACCCAGATCCAATCTGTATTACACAAATCAACATCGGATTTACTCTATTGATTTCCTCAGCTTTGACATGAAGTGCAGTCGAACTTATTTTGAATAGCTTGGAAGGTTCAAGCCAAGACCTGGTTGGTTCAAAAGGTTTGTTTGAGGTTCGACTCAAGTTTCCTTTCATTACCACCCGGGAAATGCTAATTAATATTTGTTTATGAACCTCGCTATCTCAACCTTAGATAAATAGACGCATTGATAATAACCACCGGACCGACCGGAGACCCAATGATTCAGAAGCATCACTAGAAGGCCACGGTGTGGATCACCATGCTGCATTGTTGCATTGTCTGCATTCGCAATTAGTATGCTGACCGCCACTCTTGGAGTCTGCTTATGCTTTTTTTATGGTATTGGCGGGCAAACGAGCAGACGTAGCGCCTGATGGTAAGCAATTACCGCCGCCCATGGACACCTGCAACACCAGAGACGTCACAAGTGCGTTGCCGGCCTTCGGGGGGATGGGAGTGGGCAAAATAGGGCTTTCAACCAAGCAGAGTAGAGTCACTTCCGCAGGCCCATACATAATAAAACCTACATACCTGCTAAAACTGCCCATGAATTCGTATATTTTAATTTTTTTACAATCTTTTTTTTCCATCCCAAGGTTGCCTGGAAGAAATTGCTTTTTAGCGATAAGGCCGCCATTTTTTTTTTAAAGACAGATCCCGCACTAGGAATAAATCCTGTGTCACGGGGGACTTTACAAACATACATGAAACGGACACAAAGAACAACCAGACTCAGAACAACAATTTGTGGATCACACAAAGTATTGTCCTACGTGGGATTTGAACCCACGACACTTGGCGAAGTAGGAAACGGCGTGGTGACAGTTAAACCACTAGGCCAAACGTGCAGTCGTACATGGTAATTTAAATGATTTGTTATTTTTATGTAAACTGTAATATATCTTGTGTACAATAAAGTTTATTCTATTCTACATTCCAATAAACATAATTCTGCATAAAGAACTAGAACATATAAATTATAAAGTGGTCCAGTGCACTCAATGTACAAAAAGTTCGTCGTCATAAAAATACTTAGTTTAAAGCTGTTGAAATAAAAGACTGAATAGTGCCAAAGAAACTTTTCTATTAAAAGTGATATAAAGTTTAAAACAAGATGGCAATGGTGGTGTCTAGAAAATCAAAGTGTTGTATCTGTTCTTTATTCCTTTTGATGCTCTTGGGCATCGGTTTGGCTGTGGTGTCTACTCTTAACCTCTTTGAACCGAAGAAAGAACAACATCAGGTGGTTGCTGAGATGTACAGTCAGTCAAAATCAGCGCCGAGAGTCGTGGAGATGAATAGTGTAAGTAAAGAATTTGAAGGAAGAGTGTCATGTAATATATTTTTAGTATTACTTACATTTTTTTTCTGTGGAAGAAAAGGTATTGTATTTAGTGAAAGATTTCTTTTACTTACCAAAAAAATATATTGGACACTTAACAGTATACCAAGTTTTTAGTATCATCTATAAAATTCCCATACACTCCATCGTGTGCTTTTACCATAAACTATGCCATTAAATTTTTTTTGTTTTCATGGAACTAGAAAAAAAAAAATTTGTTAAAATATTCTCAGAGCAACGATATCCAACAATACAAATGCTTCAAAATTAAAATAGTGAGGAGTAAACAGTATCTAGGTAGTGTCCAAAAATCGAGACCGACATACCACCAGTCGGTGGTATCCGAGGGGATTTCCGCACAAGAATAAAAAAAAAGTGGTGTCCAATTCAATTTTTAATCATATTACATGTTTGGATGGAGCGATAAACCATTTATTTACTTCAATGCTTATATTTAACACTAGCTGACCCGGCGAACTTCGTACCGCCAAATTTACATATCTGTCTTAGCTTTCCACAGGCAGTGTACAGTCGCGGACAAAAAAAAACACTTTTCCCGTTATCTTTTATTTTCTTTCTTTCCAGAAAAAAAGAATGAACGAAATCGGACTATGTGTTACTGAATTACAACTAAGTAGGTACATATTTTGACTTTTATCCCCTCTCTCCAGGAAACCATGATGAATTTCGGGATAAAAAGTATCCTATGTCCTACCTCGTAGTATGAACTCAAATCATGCCAAGTTTCATTTGAATCCATTCAGTAGTTTTTTTATTATGTATGTATGTATATTTTATAAATATATGTGTATTCGTGTTTGTATTTTAAATAGCTTTCTTTTTCTTCTCTCTTATTTCTATCATACATGCACCTGGCCCTTACTGAACCAACTCAAGGTTGACTGGTAGATAATGCCACGTGACATTAAGTCCGCCTCGTGCAATTTGTAATGCAGGAAGTATAATAAATAAATATATTTTGGCTATGAGGTCATGACGAAACTATTTCTATAAAATTCCTTTTTACATTTTTAAACATGGTCTTTTATTTGTGGTCTTTATCTTTTTTTGCAATTACTGACAATGTTTATAGCAGCGTACTACCGCTGTGTGAATGTTAACATTTATTTTTATGTTTTTAAATTACTAAAACTCGATTTTTTCTTAATATTATGCCATTAAAAACGTGTTTGGAATATCTTCATGAATTTTTTCACGAATTCAAAAGCGAAAATTACATTTCGGGTACAGGCAGATACTAAAGAATTCCTCGTTTATCGACACGTATTTTTTGTGTAATCCGTTGGGAAATGTACGTACCATTATATGGGATTGTCTCACATCGAACAGGGTAGTTCACAGTAAGTAGCCGTTATCATAACCTCACACATAGGCAATAACAATTTGTAGGCTTACGTAAAGAAAAAACTAAAAGGCTCTTAGTGAAAAGCCCCCTTGAGGTACCGTTAAGAGTTCTAAAATACCTTGGAAACTTCGGATAATAATGCAATAGTTTATCCTTATAGTAGATTAGTTATATGACTATGAATGTTCGAGATTATGACATAGGTACATAACACGACTAGTATCATTTTTTTTAAATAAATTAATCGAACCAAATAGGTACTCTCTCAAAATCAAAATGACACATTCAAGACAAAATATTTATTGCCTTACTTTGCTTATTTGTATATTGTAATATTATGGTCATTATATTCATAAAAATATTAACTATCATGTGGCCAAATAAAAGTATTTGTCATTATGACTTTAACTAACACTATAGAAGAACATTAGACAGAAGAGTTGAAAAGTATTTACAGTGTTATATGAACTCACCGGTACAGTAATGTTCATTGCAGACTCCAGTCCATTGCAGACTGATTTTCCAACGTGTGCCAAAACTGAGATTACATTTTCAACTTTTATTTTAATGCATTACTACTACAGACATAAATCAACCGAGTGTTTTATTTCCTTGAAATTTTCATCTGCGTCATCATTCTCAAAAAATATACATTTTAAAGTAGGACATGTTTTATACGTAGCTATCAATTGTATTTACACCTATTATGGCAGTGTCATCCGATGCTGCAAAATCCGTTTAGTCAGTAATAAATCATGGTGGTAAAAAATTAACGTTATACTTGTACCACGGGGTCACTCGACATTATTCGGGGCATTCTATTATAGCCTGGATTGGGCAACCATCCAGGGACATTTTTCATTAAACGCCGAAAACCGATAAAAGGGTCAACAGTTTGACCGAAGGTTAAAGAAAATCTTTCAGAAATGAATGTATGAGTTTCGTGCGTGAGAGAGCAATGCACACATATGGCACATATGGTCCGGATCGACTGAAGTACATTGGCGCCACAATAAACTAGAGTTAACCCATACTTTCAATGCTTTTTACAAGCTTTTTATTAACTTGCAATGTATGTATGTATGCTTGTATGTTCGGGTGGAATCTTGCAACTCAATTTTGAAGCTGATACCTTGATCCAATTTTGCTGAAATTTTGCAAGCATATGTATACAGCATGACAATGCAATATTATGATGACTTGGAGCTGATCTGATACTGGAGCTGGAAGGTGGGCATAGGAACTCTGTAAAGAAACGTCGCAACACCATCAAGTTTGGACTCATTTCTGACTCGATGAGTACTTTATGAGGGCATTCCAATAAAAGCTTGTTTTTAAAAGATTTTTAAATTAATTTATTACCAATGAGTGAGAACGTTATAACTTGTGAAGCAGGTGGCAACGTACCTTTGACTCTCGAGGCGATCATAAGTAGCAGTATTTACTTACCATTAAATAACTCATTTGCTCTTTTGCCCTCTCTTACTAGGTATAAACAAAAGAAAGCCTAAATAGAATTTTCACATTCCGTCCGTAGTCGGATAAATTAGTCACAAAATTACAGAAAGAAAATTGTAAAAAAACTTCGAAATACTCAACAGCTTATAAGAGTTATGACTGAACCTGAAATTGTGATATCGAAAAATATGTTCGCAACTGGCGTATCTATGTATATAGAAAAAAAAGCCACAACAAAATATCAGCATTTAACGCATGTATTTTTTAGAAATTTCTTTCCGTTTATAACAATGATGCGGGTTCATGCGAGGCGTCATCGTTATCCGATCCCCCGTTCGTTCCTAAATGTGAACTGTCGAAAAAATAATGTTACCGTACATGCACCAGAAAATAAAACGGCTGCAGTTGGAATTACTTTTAGTTCTAGCTTTTGGCATCACGAAAATCGAGGTGAATTACTGCAAACTCACTTTTGTTCCCTAGTACTTTTAATTAAAATCACATGTGGAGACTGAATATTTGGCTTCATTTAACTGAAATGCTACTAGAACTCATTTAAATTCAAAAATCACTTTTAGCTTCATCACCGAACAAATAGCTGGGTATTATTTCAACAACGAGTCATGGTTATTATATTTTGACAATAGAAAACATCTTGCTAGCATTTAATTAATATCAACCAACGTGACACCAACCAACTAGTACTGAGAACTTTACTGTAGCAAAGAGCTTTAATGTTCTATGGGGTAACAAACATTATAGCGCTTATTCTGAACATTAGTAAACAAATTATATTGTAGAAGAAATCCTTATGTTTAACCAATAAATCCTTGTGTTTAAACAATAACTTCGAGCACGTTGTTTACATATAATGTGTGGTTTTTTCTTTGATAAAGGGTTGCAGCAAAGAGAATTAATCGATTATTATTCTGACAATCATATCTCCTTCTTATGTATCGTTTACACTTTTTGAAACTGGATTTTAGAAATAAAGTATCACGCCATTCCTTTCTTTCTTGCTACAATGTACTATTAATTACCTTTATATTTTTTTATGATCATTATGTTCATCAATAAAAGAGAATCGTCATATAAACATCTACTCCAGCACAGTTTCTTTTGTATGTTGTCAACATTAACATGTTCTCTATAAAACATGGGTAGTTTACACGCGTTTTCTGGGTCTCATATCGTGTGACGTCAGAATACCATCCTCACACTTCAACGCTGCCAAGCAGCAGTAATTAGATCGCGTTCCTCGTAAATAGAACTTAGTGCTTTGACAAAGGCATATGCATTTGAATAGAAATGTAGGTGTCTCGTACGTAGCGAACATTACTAATTATATTCTGTGAATGCAGTTATTCGCTCTTTGATGCTTAAAAAGTTGTTATTTCATTGTATTCATTGCCTATTTGTTTTTTTTAACGAATTTATTCTCAATTAAATTCTCAATTAAATTGTAAAGAATTATTTTAAGCATTGAATTCATTTATTAAAACTATCCATCCATATCAGATTCAATAAATGATTGTTTTCGAAAATAATTTATGAAGTTTCTGAGAACTCGTCTCTTTGCTCTCTCTGTGTGATAATTATAATTATCTTTCATATTTTGTTCTTTAAAATTGCAGGAGATTAAAGAGGCCGTGGTCGTGTATATTTATATTCGTCATATGATTTGAAAGGCCATTGGGGTATTGGATGATCTGTTATCATAAATGATGTACTTTTTTTTAGAAATTTTATTATTATTTCTTTCCTTTGTCTTTTTATTTTTATTTTAAATTCCATTGAAATTTATAATTATTATTTATACAAAATAAGTAAAAGGAAATGACTGCTTGTAATTTCAAATCAATAGTTTTCCTCTAAATGCATATTGAAGTTGATACGGTACTTACCTTAAAAATATGTGTCTGTTTCGGCTAATCTCCGGAACGGTTGGACTGATTTGGACGGGAATTTCACTGTCAGAGAGCTGATGTTCTAAGGAGGGCGAAAACAAAATTAAAACCAATGAAATAGTGAACAATATTTAATACAAAAGCAACAAAACCAGCGGGTAAAACTGGGGACTGGGTACAATAATTTTATTTTAAAAAGAATTTAATTTGACTTCATTGAAGTAATCAAATTCCTATTCAAAAGTCAATGCATTGGCCATATCTGAACTAATTATTTTTTCTGTGCCCCCAAAAATTTTTAAGCTATTGCATAACTTTTATCGCGGGCTTTGAGGCCTTTGAGCGCGGCTACCAAATCAAGAAATTCCGTAACGTAACGAAAATAACACCGGACACCCGAAGCTCGCACGGATCGAGACGAGCTGCTCCGAAATCTATCATATTTTTATAACTCATCGCATGTGCGCCCCGTAAGTATACATGTTCAAAGAAAAAAAAATACCGTGAATTAATCAACCCGTTCAATGACGAAGACATTTATTTGGAATAGTTTAAACCTTTTATAGTATGCTGTGTAACGAAACCATATCGCTACTTAAAAAAAGTGATCAACGCCATCTAGTGACGATGTTGGTACTAATATAATAGTTTAGTTTTTTTCATTCACAATATTATACATACTGCATAAATAAAAAATAAATAAATAATTATAATTGCATAAGTTGATAAGAAATGCTATGCAATATGCTTTACCGCGGCAGTCCCCGAGTGCCACACGTCTTTTTTTTGTAAGTAGTTGCGTTTCCAAAATTCTTTAAAACACATTTATTTTTTCTAGAGAAAAGCAACATTTATTTATTAAACAATGTATTTTGTTTGTATTTAAATAATTTATAACTTAAATTGACAAGATTTAGTACTCTTTCGCTATTACCGTCATAAATACACTGATGAACTTAAAAAAAACGAATAATCCTGGTAGCTTTTGAAACTTAAACATCAGTCATAAAAATCAAACAAAACATTCGGGATAGCCCGTTTTTAATTCAGTGCATCGCGGTGCTTGCGTTCGACCACCTGCGCCGGCGCATCTGTGACAATCCGGTTTGGTTTTAACCACTGAACTTTGAATTAAAGTGACTGTTCTGATTTTGTTTTGATTAAAGGGACTTATATCTGTTCCTCAATTATTAAGTGTATATCTTTAAAATAGTTTTAATTTTTTTCTTCTCTCACTCTTTTTTTTTTAAATTTTTAATGAATAGGCACGTCAAAGAGGCACTATTTAATAAATGCTTCGTATGATTATAAGTTCCCTTAACAAACCAAAGACAAATTACCAACTTTTAATTAATATAGAAAACTTCACAGACTAACATTTTTGTGTACATTAATAATCAAACGATCGCTTTGACGTTCTCTTTAGTATAAATTAAACGTTGTTGTGTGGAACCATGATCATTTACTCGTTTTGCTTCTGATATATTATCAGTTAATTTAATTTCCATTGTATTATTCATAGTGTAATTGTATTAAAATACATTGTTCATAACTAAAATAATAAGAGGTACAATGTAAAAGAAAATATTTACCATTTGATACATACCTACATATGTCGAAAATTTTCTCCGCAAATCGCCTACTGGTAGCCATCCCAGAAGACTGGCAGCATCACCGCATTTAATTATATATTGTTAATAACTAGCTATGCCCGCTACTTCATAAGCGTGACATTTGGATAGTAAAGTTGTTTTAAAATTTTCACCGTTTACACTTTCCCTGGACTTCCACGAATGATTTAAGATCAAGATTATCGGAATTGGTCCAGTCAGTAATTCTCGAGTTTCAGTGAGACATACGAACAGTATTTTATATATATATATATATAAGAAGAAGATAAAGGTTGTAGAATGAATCTCTTTGGACATATTGCACAGTTAGTATTAGACAATAGCCAAAGCAGGATAATGCATCTTAATATTTTGCTCGTGGTCCTACTTATTATGTGCCCATAATGAATTTATTTGTTATGAGCTGCAAATAAATGTATTTCTTTGTCAAGAAGAATATACTGAGAGTATTGTGTCTACAAATAACAGTTCTAACAATGGAATTCATTAATAAGTAATATATTTCAAAAAACATAACCCGTTATAATTTCCGGGGTTATGAAAAACAAAATTAAATCAAAGGAATGGTCAATAAGTTGTCAGTCGAAATGAGATCGGTGTTTACCCGATTTTTAACTTTTATCGTGGTACAGGGTGCATTTCAAGAACTTAAATTGTACGGGTCACCAACGCAAGCTGAAGTGCAGTGTGTCAATACATTTGAGGTAAGATCGTTTTTATTATTCTTTAAAATATCTAAGAAAAATATCCACTTTTAGTCATAGAGCCAGAGAGTCTCCCATTTTTTGCGGAGGGAAATCTTCACACATACACATTTTATACTCACAAAAACAGTCGACTGTCACTACGAACTCACACATAAGAAATAAAACAAAACATTCAGAATTTCACGCACACATAAATACATTCTGTGTCATAACAGTGTAATGCATATGACCATTTGGGCTTATACTTTGACAGAGGTAAACGCCTACGTATGGCTACTGCCTATTTACAACTAATACTCGAGCAGTAGTATAGCGTTCTTTTGAAATGTGATGCTATTTTAGCACTAAGTTATGTTCAACTTTTATTTGTTGATCTCCTTACAGTACTAGAGTTCATTACCTTCTATGTTCTTACAAAAGGTATTTAAAATTGTTACTGTACGTTTAACTAAGCTACACATAAATCTACATTTTGACAGGACCCCATCGACGGTGAAGAAATTTTCATTGACAACAATGACAACTTGGTGATTACTTTCATATTATTGTTTGTATTTTATTGCTTTCACCTAAAGCTATCACTAACAACTTGATTTGGCGTCCTATTAAGTTCTGACAAAATCAGAATTTTATTTAACTATGCTGTATTATTAAAGGTAACACCAGACTGGCATCATATTAACACAGCTTTTGTGTGTGTTCTATGTATTTTAACACAAATTTATCAGGTCTACAAGGTACACATCGAACTAAAAAACTCTAAATGCGTCACATTTTTTGATAATAGGATTTTTTAGATACTTATATAAAACATTGTTTCTAATACACACATCAAAAGTGTCTAGGGATCAAGCATTTTTATGCGGATTTCTTGAGATTGAGATGTGGCTTTGGCCCTGGCCTGCTCAGTCGCCAGACTTGAACCCGATTGAGCATGCATGGGATATGCTACAGAGAAGAGCTCTGCCGAATATGGAGGGTATCCAGTCGCAAGAAGACCTTTTTTTGTTGTTGCAACGAACATGGGCGGCCATTCCACAGCGTGATTTGGATGAACTCATTTTGAGTATGCCAAACCGATTCTTGTGTTGTTAGTGTTCGCGGTAGAAACACGGATTATTAATTGTTTAAGTTACCTAATAAAATTTTAAAGAAAACTGTTATTTCAGTCTTTTTTTCGAACTTTAATGTTAGTGGTTCAAATGTCAAAAATCCCTTTATTAGGAAAATGGCAAATTTCTTTATTAATGCAAAGGTGACTTGGTTTATCGTTACTGTGACAAACGAAAACACTTTATTTGATGAATCCTTAAAGAAAATTTTAATTAATATCAATCAGGAGAAAAGTTATTGCAAAAATATATGTTGATCCCTAGACACATATGTTGATCCCTAGACACTTTTGATGTGTGTATAAAGTTTAGGCAAGCTAAGCAACTATTGGATCAGACATATTATTGATACACGAACATAAAACATTAATGTCTAATATTATTAGAACATGTTTAAAATTGTTGTCAATTAAGGCGTTTATGTCTTAGTATTTCTACTAAATGATATCTGGTATGCCGCAGTTTTAAATGATTGATTGAATAAATAAATATCAAACCGGTACTTAAATAATACATTACCAGGATTATAACCTAATTTACAATTCCAATGTCAAACTCAAAACGGCAAAACTTAATGCGTATTTGTAAAATCATATCCTCGTAAAGCGCGATTTACCATGCTCCCCTTTATATTTTCTTGGAAATTAAAGTTGTTTACTTACCTAAGAAATAGACACTTAGGGATTTATTTTATGGGCCCTTAACGTTGTTGGTGTTACTTTGTTCCAAATTAGATTCCAAAAAATAAAACAACCTATCCAAAGACATTACGGAATATATCGTTACTTTGACAGCGTATATATGTAAATTATAATCGTAATACTTAATTTATTTCCCATACTTAGGAAAGAGACTTATCACTCAAATTTAAATTGATCAAAACAATAATAACCTCTCAAATTAAATGTTTTTGTTTTAAATCAATAAAAAGAGGTAATAAATAAGGTAATAAACATAACATGAACAATATAACCGAATTGAGTACCTCACAGAGCTATTTAAAATTTAAGTTTGGAACGTGTCTTTGAAATGCTGTTCCAATAAGGTTGAACATTGATGTAAAGTCCGAAACCTCTAACTCATGCTTGTATAATCTCTTGACATGTACCGATCGAGGCCGGATGATTTCTAACCTCGAATGTACATTGACACTGGAAAGCACAAACAGTCATATCGTAAACAAACTTGGTAGCGGAACAGCGGATTGCAATCACTTAGACAGAGGACTGGGTAAGGGGAGAAGCGAAAGTGATTTATCGTTTTCAGCTAATAGAATAGGTTAAACTTCATTGTGTACCAATTACAATCAGATATTTCAAACAGACATGTAGGTACATTGGGTGGTCTTATTGGTAAAAGCAATATTGTCAAGGTAATCTTTCGATGTACAAATCAACAGTAGATAAATAGTGAAATAGTAGAAATCAAATTAAAGTTTTATACACTATTGATACAGACATCGTAATCAATTTAATATTTTCGTTCTAAATGTAGTTATTGTTGTTTTTTTACGTTATAATTGTCATTTTTACTTTAACTCGTCTGCTCAACATAGGTACGTATAAATCATTGCTTCAATAACTGGCGCTGTGTGGAACTGACAACCATTTTCGAGTCATTCAAAGATGTTGGGTATAAATTTTATTAAAATTGCGTTAAAGCAATAAAATAAAACCAACTTTAACAATGTAAAAAAGAAAAAGAAGTGTTTTCATTTACGTATTAACCAATGAAAGACTACATTAGACTTTTCACGAGAAATAAACTTTATCCATAAATACTGGTCAGATAAACTAAAAAATGATTGTAAACCCTTATTATGAATGAAAGAATATGATTGAGATAAGACTAAATCACATGTAATTTTTCATCCGAACAATGAAACTTGTTATTGTTCGTCGTCGTTTCAAGCATGAATAACGTGACTCTTAAGACTCATAATCATTTTCTTAAGAACTTTGATTTGTAATCTAGAAGTAAATCCGTCAAATAAAGTGTCCATAAAAGAGATGTATAGTTAAAGCTGTGTATGTTATTCATAATTTACACAGAGATTAAATATTATTGGAACGAAGTTCCTTATGGCGCGTTGTGAAAGGGGGCTAGACGGATTAAGACCAAAAGTTGTAACGACAATTTTAATTGTAACGACACTTTTAACATTGAGTTGGCGTCATAGTGCTAGATAGTATATATTTATGTATATAAACTTCGTTCCATCCGGGTGTCTCTTGACACTCGACACACCTCTTAAGTTTTTATTATGCATTTATACAGTTAAAATTAAAAAAAAAGCTTATAAAGCTTAGTGGCCACTAAACCTAGGAGTTACTTGCTACAGTAATAGTTACAGTTGCTTATCGCTCTTCTTAAGACCATTCTTGTCTTATAGGCCTATTAACCAATTTTAAAAAATGGGATATTTATTGATTCGGTTGTATGTTTTGTTTTGAGAAAAAAAAAACATCCTTAAGGATGAATATTATTGAATGAAGAATAAAGTATATTATACTACAATGAAACTCGATGTAGGCCCACCGAAAATTATCCTTTCAAATTAATTATTTATTTTGTAACTTCAAAAGCCTGCAAAGGTGGTACTCTACCTACCTATCTTAATATATATAAATCTCGTGTCACAATGTTTGTCCTCAATGGACTCCTAAACCACTTAACCGATTATAATAAAATTTGCACACCATGTGCAGTTCAATCCAAATTGAGAGATAGGATAGTTTAAATCTCAAATTATAGTCTCAATTTTAATTTATTGCTAATTATTGTATATAAATATGGCGGTACGAAGTTCGCCGGGTCAGCTAGTAATTATATACGAATATATATTTTTTGATGAGATGGCAACCAGCCGTATTAGCTATTTCTGTCAATGGCAAGTATTTAAAGTCTTAAAGTCTAAGTCGTAATGAAATTAATGTTATTAAAAAATAAAAATAAAATGTGGACGAGATAGAATAGGGACCGTTTTTCGAAAAAAAACAAATTAAGATCTCTTACAATGATATTATAATCATTGATCTCCTACTAATACTTTAACCCGCTTTACGTTGCGTTTAGTAATTCAAACCACAGTCATAGCATCGGTATCGATGACACATTGTCAAGAGAAACAACATCGTGTTGTCGTGTTTACACTTGGCATTAGATATCAACTCGTGATAAGTCACGTTATATATGCTGTTTAGAACAAGCTTGCAGCTTCCTTACAACATTATCATCTACACGTGTCAAAATTATTTAATCAAGCCATTACAGCATTTTATAGGACCGATATATATGAGTTTTAAATCTGTTCCCCGTTTCCCAACTGACAGAAATTTGCTTTCACAAAAACTACAAAGTGCCTATATCGTTTCCAGTCAATTAATTGAACCCTTTATGTCGATCTTTGAAAACGCGACTTTCCACTCTGACTCGGGAATCAAAGAAGACCCCCTTACTACGTACACTTACACATATATTCACTTGTAAGTACAAACGTACTCGACGTCTTTGTACGTAGCAAATCAGACACTTATGTCTTTTGTTGGAACACGAATGACACTTGTGTTTGCAGAATGAAAGGCTACTACAGCGCTGAAAAGATGAATGAGTAATATGTACTTGCTAAAGTTATCGGAGAGAAATAGTCGTTCTCCATAAGAAATAGCATTGGGCTTGTAAAGAAAGATTACCTGTATATAATTTTAGTTACTTGCACAGCATAAAACTAGACCTATAAGCTTACTAAAATAAATAGATTAAGATTAAATAACAGCTAAAGTCAAGGATATAAAAAAAAAAACTTGTACTTAAAATACGTTGTTGTGATTTAATAGTTAGATAAATATCATTAAAGTTTCCAGTAAACGTTTCTTTGTTAGCTAAACATTTTATATGAGAATGGTCAGGTAACAACCTAAAAATATATTTCTTGTGCTTTTGCTTCGAGACAATTTTTGTAACACATAAATCGCCCTATAGCTAATAACACATAACATAGCTTAAAATATTAATCTTAATCCATGCTTTAATCCTATAAACACACTGCATATTAATCATACACTATTTACTAACGTCTTAACCCAACCAAATCCCACTGCATTAATTCAAAGACAAATCTTTGTGTTTGCTTGGTACGCCCGTCGGTAATTGCGGGGTACATTTTGAATGTTTGAATACAGTCCTATGTAATCAGGAGATTACGAAGAGGTGTTTCTGTTTAATGACAACCTTTTTAGAAACCCTAAAAAGTGCTGACCCACTTTTGATTGTTTTGAATTTTAAATGGCATTTAGTAAATTAGGTTTGAGTTTTAAGTTTAATTGAATTATTTATGAAAAAATATTTAAAATCGTATATTTAAAGACTTTCCTAAACTGTTTCAAAGAGAGGTTATGTACCTACCAAAAAATACAAATTGTTTTACCTTTTTATTTACAAGTAGTCTCTAACGAATAATAAAAAATAATGTATGAGAGACGATTATTTTTTACAAATAGACCAAACTTAATAGTAGGAGAGCTGGTACCATTTTTTGGGTAGGTATTTGAGGCAAGCTGAAAACTTGTCGCACACCTCTCCTGATATACCCCAAAACGAAACTGCAGACCTGGCTAGTGAGTAGCGGGGCAAATTTTTGACAACCAGCGATAGTGATGATGACGTAGGCTTGTGTCTCCTACATGAGCACTGTTTCTCGGAGTGCTATAACTGGCGAAGTATATCGTTATACCATGGCTATTGTAAGTCACGAGACCTAGCCAGAGGGGGGGGTTGATTTTGCCCCGCTGCTCACCAGCCAGGTCTGCAGTTCCGTGTTGGGATATAAAGAGAGGTGTGTGACAAGTTTTTAGCTTGCCTCAAATACCTACTCAAAAAATGGTACCAGCTCTCGGACCATAACATTAATTTAAATTTAAGATGGAGATCACTTTTAATTCATGGTGATGTGTTCAAATATGTAGGAGTTTACTAACATAAATAACATAATGTATAGTTCATCTAATGTTACTATAATATTTTTTATGAAAATCTAGGTCGATCAAGAGGAAGGTGACGGCGAGGGTTCAGGTCGATATGGTACTATACCGCCGTTTCCACCACCGCCACCGGGACTAGATGGAGCAGGTATTTTTATGTTGCTCTCTAATGATCTTACAGTAGTTACACTAAAGTCAGTAAGCAAATACTCCTTCATCAATTTTTGACTTATCGCATTCCACAATATGTCTACGGAAACACCTTGATTTCGCGCTCACGAAAGGTATTAAGTACATACTATTTAATTGCCTGACTTTTTAAACAAGTTAATATTACAGACTGATTGATAGTTACGTAATATTATTATATAACATACCTACTTCTGTTTATCAAACGTGCAAATAAGCTTCATTGTTTTGCATTTTAACAATAAAAAATATTTTTTGGATTTCAGGGTATATGATGCGGCTGAAAGGTGAAAAAGGGGAACGAGGACCAAGGGCAAGATATTTATTCTGTTTTAAACGTGAAACTTTTTATTTCTATTTAAAAGTGTAGCTGTAAAAAGTTGTGTTCCATTTTTAACCGACTTCAAAAAAGGTGGAGGTTCTCAATTCGACCGTATATATGTTTTTTTTTTGTTTTTTTTATGTGTGTTCGCGGATAACTTTGTCGTTTATGAACCGATTTTGATGATTATTTTTTAATGGAAAGGAGATTTCCCAACAGTGGTACCATGATAAGGACACTAAGATTTGATGACGGCATCCAAGAAAAATCGAGTCGAACTATGAAGTCGGTTTTTATTTTGTTAAAATTTTACTTGTTATCAATTTTATTTGAACACATTTCGAATGGTACACAATACGGGCATAAGTTAATGTCCCATTAAAATTCCAAATAACTCAAAATATAACCATATATTATAAACAAATATGTGATCGGTAACACGTAACTGCCCGTTTACATACAAAAGGGGGTCGTGCATTGTTTCGTTGGAATTTATGGGCTTACCCTCCTGCTATAGGAATATATTTAGGTGCAGCGGACATTCCGAAAGATATACATTCAACATGTAAATATATGACCCATATTCAGTTTAACATTAATTTACTATTCAAAGAAATTGTATTTAATGTAATCCACATCCCTTTTAAGTAAACTTTCTTCTTTTTTTGTAATCTGCTGCCAAATAACTCGAGATAAGTCATTGAAAACGGTTTTAATTTACCTTAAAAAGAGTATTTGTTCTTTTATTTCACAATTTTACTTTTCAAAAAAGTAAAAAATTGATCCTCCATATCAATGGAAGTTCTGAGTCAATCATATAAAAAAAATAAAAAACTTATATTTAGACTATCTCCAGTTTGAACTAGAGATAGCTTACTAAAAAAACAACCCTAAGCAAAGTATTTTTGGGTATATTTTTAAATTGTATTTTATTGGACTGGTTTTATGCCACATATTTCATGAATACTTTTATTGGCTTTGTAGTTTTTTTTATCCAACAATTATCGAATAAACCTACATAAACAATTTACAGAATTAAATACAAGAGAAAAATAAAATACATAACGAGAAAATATCTATAAATCTGTTACGTCACACTCAAGAAGACGTTTGTGACTCCTCATGTGTTCTCACATCATGTACACACTCGACTTAACTCTGTACCGGTTATAAATAATGTACCACTGACCTGAAATATAAATCATATTAAAAGATGTTTATTTTCGTTCATTTTTACATTGACTGAACTGAAATCCTATTTGGTTTAAGAAAGTGATTATTACATTTAAATTAACAAATATTATTACAAGATTACTTAGTGTAAAATATAGTATAAAATTGTTATACACATTTAGAAAATATCTCTAACACTAACAAACATTTTTATTCATGCGTTTGCACATCGCTTATAGGCGGTACACACTACAACAATTTATCGTAGCGATTTAACTGTGCAGTTCGTTTGTGCAGTTTTATCGATAGTGTGGAGGGAAATTGGCTCTGATATTTCTCAAAAATCTGAACCAATTTCCGTCCACACTATCGATAAAAATGCACAAACGAACTGCACAGTTAAATCGCTACGATAAATCGTTGTAGTGTGTACCGCCTATTACATAATAACGGAGCGGTTGCTTACATCTAATTCCCTATCGGAAACAAAAATCTGTGTTGAACAATTATCTTTAAATTACAGAAAACTATTTTAATAGATTCAGTAGTACTAGTACAACTGTTATAATATACAGGCTTGGCCAAAAGTATTAGGCACCCTATAATTTATGGAATTTTTCACGTTTAAGGCCAAAAATAAACCTAGTTTAGATTTCAACATTGGTATATTAACATCGTATGACTTAAGAAACTATTATTTAGTTAGACCACCCTCAACTTTGATCACAGTAGCGATTCTCTGGGGTATGCTACTTAGAATCCTTGTACATTCGGCTGCAGTTATAGCACTACATTCTTGAATTATAGCATTTTTTAATACTGTCTTAGATGTAATGCTGTGCTCACTGACCTTACGCTTCAGGAGACCCCAAAAATGCTCGATGGGGCGCAGTCCCCAGATCTAATCCCCAGATTTCGGGATTGCGGGACCAATCTAAAAAGACGATGTTGTTATTTCTAAGCAAATGCATTGTGGCTGCCGATTTATGACAAGTAGCATTGTGTTGTTGGAATTTGACATCATTCAAGTTTGTGTCACCCAAAATGCATGTAAGCGAACGCGATAGTGCAGTTTCGAGCACATTTATGCACTTTGCGTTGCTCATAAGACCTTCACAAGCAAACATTTTTCCGACACAACTTGGTTGCCATGCAGCCCCAGATCAAATTGCTACCTACGCTGTGTTTAGCAGTAGACACCGCATAATCTATATGATACTCCTCACCGATGCGCCGCCTCATAAATGTTACAGCCGCTGTACCAAATACACACATCAAAAGTGTCTAGGGATCAAGCATTTTTATGCGGATTTCTTGAGATTGAGATGTGGCTTTGTAATAAATTTATGATTTTATAAATTTATATGGATCCTTTTTGGTGCATTTCATAATTTGAATTAGGAACTGTCAATCAAATTCGAGTAAAAGATGAAAATCAGCTGTCAATATTTTCCCTATAAAAACATACAACGCATTGAAAACATTATTAGTGCTACTGTTTCCCTACTACTGATTAAAACCAACGTTATTATGGAGCGGCGACGTCATTTAAGCAGGGAAGAAATGCTCAGAGCCGTGGGAATGATAGAAGCTGGTTCCCGGCAACGTACTGTGGCTTTAGCTCTGAATACAAGTCAGAGTGTTATCACTCGACTTTGGACACGTTACCGAAGCACTGGTACCGTGGCTGAGCGCCATGGAGGACGGTATCGCTGCACCACACGGAGACAAGACCGATACATTCAAATCTTAACTCGAAGAGCTCCAACAATAACCGCCATGATGTTAGCCGTGAGGCTTCATCACTCTTCAGGGAACTTAATTAGCGACCAAACAGTCAGAAACCGCTTGCATGAAGTGAACCTTCATTCCTGAAGACCGCTACGGGTACCACCTATAGCAATGCACAATCGTAGGATTCGATATCAATGGGCTCTTGAACACAGAAATTGGGCAGAAGAACAATGGCGTTTCGTGTGCTTTTCTGATGAGTCTCGTTTTGGTATGAGACCGGATACAAGACGTATACGACACTGGCGAACCCCTGGACGCCAACAGCGATTAAAATCCTGCCAGGAAGTCCATCCTTATAGTGGTGGAACCATCATGGTATGGGCGGGTATTTGGATCGGCGGAAGAACTGAGTTGATTTGGATCAGAGGCAACTTCAACGCTCAAATTTATGCTGAGACGATTGTATCAGACGTCATCGTTCCTCTACAAGTGCAAATCGGTCCCTTATTTCAGTTAATGCATGATAATGCACGACCGCACATCGCAAGAGTTGTAAGACAGACTCTCACCGCAGCTAACATCAATGTCCTGCCCTGGCCTGCTCAGTCGCCAGACTTGAACCCGATTGAGCATGCATGGGATATGCTACAGAGAAGAGCTCTGCCGAATATGGAGGGTATCCAGTCGCAAGAAGACCTTTTTTTGTTGTTGCAACGAACATGGGCGGCCATTCCACAGCGTGATTTGGATGAACTCATTTTGAGTATGCCAAACCGATGTTCTTGTGTTGTTAGTGTTCGCGGTAGAAACACGGATTATTAATTGTTTAAGTTACCTAATAAAATTTTAAAGAAAACTGTTATATCAGTCTTTTGTTCGAACTTTAATGTTAGTGGTTCAAATGTCAAAAATCCCTTTATTAGGAAAATGGCAAATTTCTTTATTAATGCAAAGGTAACTTGGTTTATCGTTACTGTGACAAACGAAAACACTTTATTTGATGAATCCATAAAGAAAATTTTAATTAATATCAATCAGGAGAAAAGTTATTGCAAAAATATATGTTGATCCCTAGACACTTTTGATGTGTGTACTTGCGAAAACGAAAAAAAAAGAGTTGAAATGTGTGCTCATTATTTTTATGGAAGTTAACATCATCATCGTTAACACACAAATATTAGTCAATTACTCTTCAACTAATGAAACATACAATTTTTATACGCAAATATAAACATGGCAAATGGTTAATATCGCATATTAAATATCTACATATTTAAATAAAGGATCGAAACATATTTGATTAACCATGTAAACAAAACTAACATTTTTAAATAAATATTGAATAGTCAATACCTTTTCTTTCTACTGATGTCATTGTCAGAAATAATTTCTTAATACTTAGATTATAAAAAACTGCTATTGTCCAGACTTCATTTCATGATTCAAAAAGAATTTAAAGAACAAGAAATATCTTAGTTTTTAAAAATACATATTTGATGAATCGTTTGCCGGCCTATTCCATAAAAAAATAAATAAAAAAATTAGTTTCTGTCAAAAATTTACTAACGATTTGTGTACAGGGTATTCCAGGAGAGGCTATAAGAGGTCCGCCAGGCCCTCCAGGTCCGCCAGGACCCCCAGGTTCAACAGGTACTCCTGGGGTTATTGCAGAAATATCAGGCTCTGGTGATGATGTAAGTATACTTTGATTATTGTTATCTTCTATATATATATAAATAAAAGAGGAAGGTGACTGACTGACTGGCTGACTGACATACCCAGAGATCAACGCACAGCCCAAACCGCTGAACCTAGAATCCTGAAATTTTGCATGTAGGTTCTTTATATAACGTAAGTGAGCACTAAGAAAGGAATTTTCGAAATTCCACCCCTAAGGGGGTTAATTAGGGGATGAAAGTCTGCGTGAGCGAAGCTGCGTGTAAAAGCTAGTTTAAAATAAAACTTTAAGTGAATGTCTATAAAGATGTTATTTAGTAGCATGCACTTCTCTTGACTTTTTTAACTCGCATGTTGCAGTTATATTTTCTTATTTGTCTTTCATTTTATATCTCGAATTTTGTGCTGGTTGAAATTACTAGTTATTTAGGAGACATCAATTTCATAACTTTGGCGTAGGTGTTGTAGTGTATACGTCTATTCACTAAGTCACGCATTCATTTTTGCTCACTCATTGTACTATCTGTGAATGAATGAGAAGGAAGCATTGTATCATCTCTAGTGCACGTGCGGTCGTTATACAGTTCAGTCAAACTGTAAGCGACGGAGATGAGTGGGCGCGTGCGTCTAAGAGCCGACAATTATGGATATACTACAGGTGTAATCAGAATTTATCGACAAAATATCTTATTCATGACATCAATTAGATGAATTGAAAAAGCGTGTATGTGTTTAATTCCGTGTTAATGACTATCAAGAAAATATAGGAACCGTTATTTTTCTAGAAAGAAACTTTTTTTTCTTGTCTTACAAATTATCTAATCATTGCTTAACTTGACGATGGAAAAATATTGATTTCTCTATATATCTTTTAGCTAACCGTATAATTATCTCCTATTATTATTAGTTAATCATTTACCTATCCAATAATTTCAGCTACATAAATCCCCTTATCACGATAAAGGCAATTTATCCGCTTATGAAATTTGGTTCCTACTTCGAATATCTTCATATTATATAACAATATACATACATATATTCTACTTAAGCTTATAACTAATTATAGACGGTAATATCAACTTACCTTTGAATATCCTGATGAAACCATGTTAATCATAGGTATATAATATGCATATGTATCATAATGTTACTTGAAGCATCTCATACTTTTACGCTAACAAATCTTGTAAATATTGATATAAATATATATATGGCTCTGTTGACATTTGATATGCAGGGGGTGCTCATAGCCCAGTTGCACTCGGTGATTAGAAACAATCACCTAGGGTAAACAACGTCGGCGCGGTCGTGACCTGGTCTGGATGGGTGACCGCTAGTGGCATGTTACCATGAGCATCTCCGTGATTCGGAGGTCATGTTAAGCAGTCGGCCCCGGTTGTTATCATATGATAACAGTCGTGAAGCTTAGTTGGAGGCCTTTGGGCGGCTTAAAAACATCCAACGACAAGAAAAGTAGCCACAACATTTTCTTGCCAGTCCCCCCAACCCGCACTAAGCCAGCGTGGGGACGTATGGCTTTAACCCTCTCCTGAGAGGAGACCCGAGCCCAGCAGTGGGATGTTATGGGTTGTTGATGATATGGCTCCAACTATTTCCATGAAATTTGATATGCAGGGGGTTTCGGGGGCGATAAATCGAGCTAGTTAGCATTCATTTTTGCAAAATTTACCAAAAATCGGTCTCGGTCATCTAGTAGGTCCTGTTACTGGAAGCCTTAATTATATTTTATTACTTTCTTAGTTACTATAACATGATATTCTCAATAAACGTATAATTTCAAATATGATTTTGTTTGTTACACAGGTTACACTTGCCTGAATTACTTCATCAATGATCATGATATTACAATTTATGAATTGAAAATTTTGAAGGGTTACATAAAACGACGTACTAAACTAAGCTTTTATCTTTAATAACTCTAAAATTTAAATACCCTAACCACGCAAGCCCTTAATCGAGTAATCATACACCAAAAATGCCTTACATAATTTTGGAAAAGAGCTGATACTCGGTACACTTTTCTTTTAAGAGGTATGACTCCGATTTAGACGACCCACACATGCTAAAGTTTTCTCACGGCAAAATACAGTGAGAAGATAACTATTATACTTACAATTATTGTTGTTCATTGTAAAAGTAACTAGTATCCTTATCGTTGCTCTCCAAAAAACAATACACACAATCTGAAAACGACACGGCAGAATGGCTCATAACGAGTTTACATGTATTAAACAATGGCTCGTTACGGTCCAATACGAGCAAGAATGCGGGGTAGGCATGTCCATATCAAACTCTAGACCACAGAGTTCTCATTTACCCTGCGGACATCACCTGCCTCCCTCTATAAGCAAACACGACGTCGCGAATATAAAATAACTTTTTTAACCCCCGACGCAAAAAGAGGGGTGTAATAAGTTTGACGTGTGTGTCTGTCTGTTTATCTGTCTGTATGTCTGTGGCACCGTAGCTCGCGAACGGATGAAGCGATTTCAATTTAGTTTTATTTGTATGAAAGGTGAGTTACGTGCGAGTGTTCTTAGACATGTGGTGTGAAAAAGTGGGGAAGAATAACCGATAGGCATATGATTACTCAATTATTATTTTAAGTACGCTGATATTTAAGATAAATGCAGTAAAAAATAATGAAGAATATACAAATAAAATAATGTACGTAAACGCGATAATTTTAAATTGAAACGAAAAGGAGAGAACACAAAATGTTGCCAACATAAAAAAATTAAGTAACGCTCTCAAATTCTAACAGCAACACACAACAGCGTTTTTTTTTATGGAATAGGCGGGCAAACGAGCAGACGTATCGCCTGATGGTAAGCGATTAACGCCGCCCATGGACACGTGCAACACCAGAAGCGTCACAAGTGCGTTGCCGGCCTCTTGGTGATGGGGGGAGGTAGGGATTGGGATATGGGCCTTCAAAGCGTCTTCAAAATATCAAAAGAAGCAGCTAAAATAATTGAGATGCTTCTGGATCATTGGGTCTCCGTTCTCGTACTAACCAACGAAACGCTACAACAGGAATGCTGTAACTTTTTGTGGTTGGTCTTCAGTGCGAGGGTAGTATCGCACCGATCGAGCCGGCCCGTTTGTGCTGAAATCAGCGTGACACTTTTACCTTGACGTTTTTCTTAAGTAAGTTAGGGTTGCTCATATCCTATATCATAAACATATATACATATAAACATATCATATTTAATTATATTCAAATCCAAAAGAACAGAATTTGATTACGAAAATATAATAATTCCTATGTAAAACTCTGGCCATGAGTTTTATTACTTGAATAATTTTCCAATTATATTATTATTAAAGAGACCGTCATAAATCGATCATCAGCGGATGTTACTTTTAACTAATTTTAACAAAATTTCTTGTTGTTAGAGTAACCGCGCGGAGAAAAACATTTATAATGTTTTTTTACTTATTAATGTAATTAATGGAATAATACATATCGTTCATGGCACTAGATTATGGCAGTGGTCACAAATAATAATAAATAAATAAATATTTTCGGACATCTAGCACACAACGCCATCTAGTTCCAAGCTAAGCAGGGCTTGTGTTATGGGTACTAGACTACTGATACAAATGCATATATACTTTTTTTTGTAAATACATACATATTATGCATAGAAAACACCCAAACTCCGAAACAAATATTTTTAGATCATACAAACATTTGGTCCGTCCCTCATCATCCGACCCTGGGACCTCATGATCACGAGTCGCACACGCCAACCGCGAGACCAACGAGGCAGTTGATCATAAATGGGTTGATAGTGCATCAATTTGGTACAATAAAGATGTGCAATACGATAAGATTAGGCACACTGTAATTTTAACGTAAAATCGGCTGCAAAATATAAGAGCGACAGTTATAGCACTAGGTACAACAGCGCCGAGCTAACTCATGCTAGAATCAACCATTTCATAAATATTAAACCAGGTTTTAACAGTTAAACGAGGTTTAAACTGTTGAAATTGTTTCCTGTCGTAACATAAACCGAGGCAGATATACATAATAGCACAATATCTGCTTACCTCGCCGATCACAGTGTAGTTGAATCAAACATTGACGTGAATAAGCCATTGAAAACCAACTTTTTACATTATCTACGTTCACTGGAAACATTACATTCAATAAGGCACTTTATCTGGTATTTTTGTTCCAAAGGCAAAGTAATTGAGATCATGCCCACGTAAGCATTTAGACCTTTATAAGAACGTGTTATGTAAATTTTCTATAGTTCTTAAAAAATAACTGGATCTCTATGATAGTTATTACTTATGTCACTTTAGAACTTACTAGTTTTTTTTTTAATGTATGGCCCGCCAAAATGACTCTACTCTGCCTGATGGAAAGCATAAGCAAAATCCAAGAGTGGTGGTCACCATACTCATTGCGAATGCAGACAATGCAGCATGGCGACCCACACCATGGCGGCCTAGTGATGCTTCTGCATCTTTTAGTCTAGTCAACAAGTATGGAACTTGTTGACTAGACTATTTGGGCCTCCTGTCTCACATTCACCAACGAAACACGACAGCACGAACGCTGTCATTTTATGTATATTTTCTGTGCGAGGGTAGTACAGTACATATTCTTATCTATGGGTAGTACCGCCCCGGTCGAGCCGACCCGTTCGTGCTGAAATCAGCGTGGCTCTACTACCTTATGATACATTTTAGTGTGTATTTTTATATTTATAAATAGCTTTTACCCGCGGCTTCGCTAGCATTCAATAAAAATATCCTATGTTACTTCTAATACCTCGAAGAATATGTGTACAAAGTTTCATGATGATCGGCTTAGTAGTTTTCGCGTGAAAGCGTAACAAACAAACGTACATTCACATTTATAGTAATAGAATAATAATTATAATTAATAATTTGTATTTATTTAATTATTATTTCCTAGTATTTTAATTTAATTTTAAGATAATATATTTAAGTTGTTATCTCTGTATTTAGCAATAGATAGATAGATACTAAGAATAATGTACATAGACTGGATGACCGATGGATGTAAGATAAATAGTAACTGGAAAGGTAGTATATGAGCAATATTCGATCCTACAGCCATTTTCATTTGCAGTTGACGGATGATCAGTAACTCGATCCATCTCAATTTCAAAAACAAATAAGTCGTAAAAAGATCAAAGATGCTCTACAAATGTGACTGAGATTAATGTCATTCTACTTAGGATAATATTCAACTATAGTTTATGTTCCGGAATGAAGTAGTCGTAGTATATTAAAGTATAGAATTAAATTTTTCACCATTTATGTCAAATGAAAATTTAAATATTCAAAGAGTGAAAGAAATTAATATGTCACTTAATATCTATTAGCAAAATATAGGTGAATGATTTTGTTACTTTCAAGCACATTGACGGCAAAACACTTAACTATAGTATAGTTACGTTTATACCTACATACTTACCAGTATTTTTATGGGACAAATCTCGCCGCCGACATCTTTATCATTTAGTTGTGTAAACGGCTGTAAACACTTCTAACCACTACTGGGTTGAGCATCTCGAATGTAAGGTAATAATTAGTACAATTGAATACCTACCTATAATTATAGAAAAAAATCAACGACTTCAGGAAAAACATAATGTAATACACATCATCTAAATAGACTGATCCAAGCAGTAAATACTAATCCTGTTTCGCTTGATAAAAGTTTCCTCGTCAATAATTTATGATAAATATTTTATTAACCGACTTCAAAAAAAGAGGAGGTTATCAATTCGACTGTATTTTTAGGGTTCCGTGCCAAAGGCAAAAAACGGAACCCTTATAGATTCGTCATGTCTGTCTGTCCGTCTGTCCGTCTGTCTGTCCGTCCGTATGTCACAGCCACTTTTTTCTGAAACTATAAGACCTATAATGTTGAAACTTGGTCAGTAGATGTATTCTGTGAACTGCATTAAGATTTTCTCTCAAAAATTTAAAAAAGACTATAAATTTTGGGGGTCTGAAACTCAAAATTTTTTTTGTCATCAAACCTATATGTGTGGGGGGGTATCTATGGATAGGTCTTCGAAAATGATATTGAGGTTTCCACTATCATTTTTTTTCTAAACTGAATAGTTTGCGCGAGAGACACTTCCAAAGTGATGAAATGTGTACCACCCCCCCCCCCTGTAACTTCTAAAATAAGAGAATGATAAATCTAAAAAAAAAATTATGTACATTACCATGCTAACTTCCATCGAAAATTGGTTTGAACGAAATCTAGTAAGTAGTTTTTTTTAATACGTCATAAATCGTAAACTGCAATTTACATTTCATTCAATCAACACAAATATAAAAATAAAATAAAAATTATATTATGTTACTTGCTGCTGCGGAACCCTTCATGGGCGAGTCCGACTCGCACTTGGCAGCTTTTTTTATGTTTGTTACCTCTTATATTTCGACTGGGTGAACCAATTTTGATGATTCTTTTTTTATTTGAAAGCTAGTGCTTCCCGTGTGGTCCCATTTTATTTTTATTATATATATATTAATATATATATTTGATAAAATTTGTGATTATTTTATTTAAAAACATTCAAATTTTCACTTATAACCTACAGAATAACTAGCTAGACGTAATCAGTGTGCTTCTGAGTCTCGGTGTTCTTTGTGTCTGTTTCATGAATGTCTGTGAAGTCGCCCACGACACAGGATCTGGGGGCACGGTCGTGCCTCCGCCAAGACGAGCCAAGCGGAGCGCAAGGGCACTACCTACCTTTTCTCGAAGTGTTTCGTCGTTTTTTTGAACCCTCATAACTTTGGTTCCCGATATACCAGATCGTTCAAATTCTCAGAATATGATGTTACCAATAGACTAATGAAACACACAAAGTTTCAATTACATAGCTCTGATACTTTAGATTTTATTGATACCTAAAAAACACCGATTTCGTCACTGACACACTGATGATCATCAAAACTGTTAGGGTACTTCCTGAAGTGCTAGAAAGCTGAAATTTGGTATGTAAACTAAGTTTAGTATAAAAACAACAGAAAAATTCATAATCCTATTACTTTTACCCCCCAACCCCTAAATTCGGGGGGTAGAAGTTTGTATGAGACTTTCACAAATGTTTGTGCTAGAGGTTTTATTTTTGGTACACGGGCTTTTTCGAAAGAAGAAAGAAGATGTCCGACCAATACAGCCCAAAAAAGAAAAAAAAAACTGCCTCAAGTAACTTACAAAAATAAATGAAATCCCACCAAAAACATTTTCATGTAAAATGTTGCCAAGACGACTGCATATGGCTTATCATGTGAAAAAGATATCAGATCTCATGTGGAGCCAAGGTTCCGAATCTACACGCCCTAACTCTACCAACCCTAACTTCATAAACTCTACATCTCAGTAAAAATGTATGGCTTGGCTGTTTCGTTACTTCAGAAACTAAATATTCGTATAACACATTACTTCAGAAACTAGATATTTGCAAACACAAAAGGCGTTCGGTTCCCCTTCGTGATGGTATGGTAGCGAAACGGCGAAAAACCTTGGCTCCACATGAGATCTGATATCTTTTTCACATGATAAGCCATATGCAGTCGTCTTGGCAACATTTTACATGAAAATGTTTTTGGTGGGATATACATATTTCTAGTGCGGGAGTTGTCTAACTGCCTCATTGGTCTCGCGGTTGGCGTGTGCAACTGCTGATAATGAGGTCTCGGGTTCAATTCCCGGGTCGGACCAAATGTTTGTATGATCTACAAATATTTATTTTGGAGTTTGGGTGTTTTCTATGTATAATATGTATGGATTTACAAAAAAAAAGGTATAAATGTATTTGTATCAGTTGTCTAGTACCCATAACACAAGCTCTGCTTAGCTTGGGACAAGATGGCATTGTGTGTGAGATGTCCGAAATATTTATTTTAAAAAAAAAACAACCTTTAGTTAACGATCATAACTTATCGTACGATATAACACTCTTTCTTAATGTTGGAGATCACACCGTGTTGGAGATGAATGGTTATTGTATTAACAATAACCATTCATCTATAAATGGCATATAACTTAATATTTAGATATTATTCAGTAGCGTTCTCCTTATAACAAATATTGTATCACCAAAAATATTCCCTATATTACTCAGCGGTTCAATTATACTTTGCGTTCCCATAAAATTATTTGTTCGTTATAATAGAAGCCTATAATGAAACATCCAATATTGGCGGCTAAATTGGGACATTCTGTCCGTAACAGTCGTAACAAAGTTTATTATACTCTTGGCGCTCGTCCTACATCCGATTTGACAATATCGATTCAATTGATTCGTTCTCCAAAAGGTTTTAAGTCCAACCACCAGAGTAATGAAGTCGGGTAATTGGATCTTATCTTTTTAGTGTTTTATTTCTATTAATTTCTTTATTAACCTCTTTGTTTTGTTTTGGTATTCATATGCTTCTCTTTTCGAATTACCTACATTAATTGCAGTAAATAGTCTAATAATAATTGGTATACTCTCATATATAGTTAAATAAATCTAGTTTATATTGATTATTCATGTACAGCCATTTTCAGTTTCGATTATTTGTTACCAAAACTTGAATCTGAAAAAATATCTGTGACTTACTAATACTCATACATAAGTGTGGCAGTATGCTTTAATACTAAACAATATTAACATGCAAATATTAACTATTTAAAAAAAATATATATTGTTCTTTTTTAATTTTAATTGATGTAACCAATCTATTATTTCTTTTGTCTGTGCACCTTTTTGGAATCTTCACAGAGAAGTACAATCAAGGTTAGTATTTAAACTTTTGAATTTTACTTCATACTTCATTTCTAATAATAAACTCTAAATAGACTATACTCTGTCCATTACTTTATTTTCTTTTTGACAGCTCACGCCTATAAATTACCATTTTTTTTTCGGAATTATGTACTACTGTAATGTCGTACTTTATTGACGGTGACGCTACTTTAGTGAAGTGGTCTGTGCATAACAAACAACCACAGACTATAAAACAGTACTTGAAATACGATAAATCGATCATGTGATAAAAATAATTTGACTTCATGTAAGTATTTTGTGTAAATGTAATAAAAAAAGGAAATAAAAATTGTATCTATGACTCCAAGATTGAATTTTTGCAAGGAATTAAGTCGAAATCTTGGAATTTAGGATCAAACCAAGAGTAAAGAACAATAACTCTGTTCATTCATCTAATTTACTGATTTATTATTTATATTTTTGTTTATTTCTTACATAATATAAAAAACTAATGAAGGCATAATTAATATTTCAACAAAAAATATTTAATTAAAACGATTGAAAGTTCTTCGTAAATAAAATCGCTATTCGTTTCAAATCGAATCGGTTATGAGTGAGGGCGTCACTAATTTCAAAATTTCTTGAACTGTCAAAAAGAAAATAAAGTAATGGACAGAGTATAGCAAGCAGGTATCTATTGCTATTCTAATTTTATCTTTTACATTACATTTAGTGCTACTTGCTAGTATAATAAATTTGAAGTTAGCTCCATAAAAAAAAAAATATAACTGTTTGTATGACAAGGAACACATAACATCTAGTTACACCACGGTGAATATAATACTAGACTATTATCATTAACGTTACAAGTAACAAGTAAACAAACTACACGATACAACCCCTATTACCTGAAAATGTTTCCGAGAGAATGAGTTTTGCATAATGAGAGATAATGTCTAACAATCCTAATGAGGCCCGGATCCTTTACAAACTTTCCCCGATCCTTTGCACACCTTCCCCGATCCCCCAAGTTAGGGAATAAACACTGCACACCGAGTGCGGCTGCCACTCGATAAAAATATCCATAGTCATTATGGTCGGATTATCCTCAATCGTTAGCAGTATGCGGATACATCGCATACGATCGCAATTAAATGTGAAAATGTACATGTATCCAACTAATTCAATTGCAACCACATTCCTTTAGCGTTGAATTTGGCAATGTGCCCCATTTGGCTGACCACCACATTTGGGCACTCTACTGTGACCGATATAATTAACAGCTAATCGTTTCCTTAATGACATTAGGCGAAAATGTACATTGAAAATATAAAATGCGATGACTTATTCAATATTTCATGTAGATCATAGAACGAAAGCATTTCGTCAGTATTTACAAGTATTGAATATTTTTCCCAGTTACGAAACAACCTTAAGAACTGTTTTCACAAGTCTGTATTTTAGCCGAATCACTTCGAATGATTAAGCAGTAACCAGACTTCGCAATTTCTACTTTCCTCGTATCAATTTTGAAAGCTCAATAACAGGCTTGTAAGCACTTGAACTTTAATGTACTCTCTCATGCGATCAAGTGCTCTTCTCCTTTTTACCGATTCTATCAAGTAACTTCTTTATTACTTTTCATGCTTCGTCGATTGCAAGTAATACGTAGCTTTATTGTACAAAGTATTTTCTGCCCAATTTTCGTTTATATGTTCTTATATTTCTAATTAATAAATAGATATATATATATATATATAAAAGAAAGTCGTGTTAGTTACACTATTTATAACTCAAGAACGGCTGAACCGATTTGGCTGAAAATTGGTGGGGAGGTAGCTTAGAACCAGGAGACGGACATACAATACTTTTTACAAAGTTTTTTTTTTACTTTTTGCCACGGCGTTAATCGTAGTTGTTTTTGTACCGCGGCTAAAACCGCGGGGCGAAGCTAGTAACTCATAATATGAAGTACTGTACTGTATAATCAATAGAACATTAAAACATAGAAAAACAATAACAACATCTAGTGTCAAACAGAAATGCGTTTTAGAGGAGTTTGATTCAAGAAACACAAAATATACTTTTTTTTTTCAGCAGCAAATATTTGGAGAGAACTACGCATCGCTCGGTCAATGCGGTTGTAACTCCAGCACTATTCTAGCTCTGCTACAAACTGCTCCAGAGTTAAAAGGACCTCCCGGTCCTCCAGGAATTACTGGCCCAGATGGCAGGACAGGCGCTCCTGGCTTGCCTGTACGTATTCATATTTGTATACTTTAAAATACAAAATGTAGTATTTCTATTCAGTAATAGATAAAATCTAATAGTTATGTCATAAAACATTGTTTGTAAGGGTTACTGGCTCATCTACAACTTACCTTACCTTGCACTATTGTAATATAAAACAAATAACACATAGAATATAAATACTTAATTAATTTGTGATTCTCTCAACAATTTCACATTTAATTTAACATAATTTACAGGGTCAACCCGGTACACCAGGGGAAAGAGGACCAATCGGTCCGAGAGGTGACAAAGGAGATCGCGGTGATTCTGGATCTAGAGGACCTGAAGGTCCTACAGGTCCAAAAGGGGAAGCCGGAGTAGATGGTAGAGCTGGTAACCCTGGCCCACCAGGCCCGCCTGGAGCGCCAGGAACATCCGATTATAATAATTTTGATGTAAGTTATTAAAATGGATATTTAATTGCTTCAGATGGTTTTTGAAGCTTTATATAATGAATTCATAAATAAGTAGTAGTATAGCTACTTCATAAGTAAGTAGCTAAGTACAAGTTGATGATATTGAATTATTCAAAAATAAGTTTTAGTAACTATTTTTTTTTCTTCATATTTAATGTTTTCTACATAAAAGATTCACGTCACCAACTTGAAAATAAAAACTTAAGAAGTGCTTTTAGAAATTGATTTGTAAAATCACTTATGTATTTGCAAAATTTTGGTACTACTAAGACATTATGTTTACATAGGTATTACAACTGAAATAGATGTCAGCCTAGAATATAAACTATAAATTTTATGTAGATTCATGGCCTTAATTCTAATCCGTGTGTGAATTTTATCATTTTCATGCAATCCATTTGTAATAATTTAGTCAAATTGGAAGCCTAGACCCATTTACAAGGTAAGTGGTAGGAAGTTTCAATTAGTACCTAGTCGTATCTATGAATAGTACTAAGTTTAGAACAGAGATTGTTGTTGGAATTGTAAAAAAAATTCTTAAATTAACTTTTATAAAGATTGATACCTACTTTTACTGATAGCTACACGATAATTATGTTTGCAAACTGTTTTTTTTTATCTAAGCATTCCGTGCATGCTACGATAAACGCAAAACAATTGCTGCACCATTATCTACATTATTTGGTGCATACTTACTGACAACAATCTAATAATTATCTGCTTATTAAACTTTCCCATCTTACGTTCAAGCTAAGCTTATATTGGCTTATATCGTAGAAGTCATTACTTTAATTCTGGGTTTCTACCCTTACTCCGATCCTTTGCCACAACTCTTTTAGTCCTTCACTTTTCACACAATTTCATCTTAATTTAATCCTTTACGTCTATTTATTACTTTATCATCTTATATTAAAGTAAAATAAGTTATAAGACATTCTTAATACTTATCAAATACTAGCTGTTGCCCGCAGCTCCGCCCGCGTATATGTCGGTTATCGCGGCAAATAGTAGCCTATGTGTCATTCTGATGTATAAGCTATATTACTGTAAAATTTAATCCAAATCCGCTCAGTAGTTTTTGCGTGAAAGAGTAACAAAAATCCATACTTAAAGACTTTCGCGTTTATAATATTAGTATGATATACCTTCGCTTATACCTGTTCCTAGTTTTTTGTAATTCCTATTTATTTAGGTATTTATTTTTGATGAAGGCTTACAGACTAATAAACACATTTATGGTTAATACAAATATGTGATCAAGTTGCTAACAACAAGCCTCCATATATAGGTGAGAACTTATTACACTGGTCTAAGTGCCAGGTCATGGATTTACATATTACATGATATTATGTATTTAGGTAGATATTTTTACACATTATTTTATGAATGCATTTATACGCTGATATAAAAAGGATACAGAAAAAGAAACAAAATATAAATAAAACAAAGTGGCAATGAACCCACAAAACACATTCAAAATTACTCAAACAGAACAAAGTTAACCAAAAGTTTGACACATTTAAATATTTAGAACCGCTTTTTTTTTAAAGTATTAATAAACAAAACTTATCACATTTTATTTTAACTAACAGTTTGAGCACCGCATCCAACGCCTACATTAAAAAATGACCTCGATAAAAGCTGCCTCACTGTGCTAGGGTTAGTACAGAACAAGTCAAACCGCAAAGAGCTATGAAGTTCATTGAAGCTACGTGCACCTCGCAGGAGGAAGGAACTGCACCTGTAGTTAGTGGTCACAAAAGGCACATGTAGCAAAGGTCGTTGCCTTAGACCGATTCTATTAACAGGTTCTTCTGAAAGTAATATCTAAACGCCTTGTCATTAATGTCGTAATCTTGTTTGGGGTCTATTTTAAAGCTAGGGAATCAAACGAAAAAAAATAATGAAATTATGTGCATCTGCTATTATTGCAGAAGTGAATTCAACTTTGTCAATTGTCATAAACACCAACATTAGTTACAAAGTGACGTAAAGAAATTGATCTTCAGTTTCATTACTTTCACTGTCAAGTCACTTTGTTTGCGACTGAAACGAATTGCTTTTCGGTGGCAGCGATTGTGCTCGCTTTGCAAACAAACCACTCCGAATAACTTTGGCAAAAGTGTGAAAGTGTCTTGTTCATTCTTGATTTATACCGACGACAGGGCCAGTTATGGGAATTTATTTGGAAACCTCTCGCAGTTTTGTCATGTGTATCATTTTTATGTCTAAAAAATGTTTAAACTTTTATCCTTTTTACATATTTATGTAGGTAAATACGTATCAATACCAATACTACTAGTATATACCTTAAGTGTGTAATAATAGTAGTAGTAGCCAAGGGCTGTAAGGCATCAATTGTGCGCTCGTGCGCCTATAGTTCGAGGGTGCAATTGGTGCTTACACCCGAGCTAACTATTCTGCTTTACATCTCGATTGTGAGGTAAGTAGAAAAAAACGGCATTATAAGAAATCCCAAAAACAAACAATATTTAAAGTAAAAGTTTTCTATTCCCGCCTTTTTTCGTTAAACGAATCAAGTAAAGAACTTTAAGATTTTTTTTTAAGAACGAAATGTAGCTTCGCCGTTCGATATTTAAAATTGGTGACTATTATACTCACACGAAGACAAGGCTGAATAGCAAAGCGACCTCTTTGGTCATTGGGCTGAATACATGATGTCTATTGCCAGTATGATGGTTAGATTTACGCGAACTTTTTGAAAGAAAGAAGTTTTTTTTTTTAATTACTTACCGCTCTAGGGCTTTTCTAGCTACATTATTACCCTAGAGCGCTAATTAGTCACCTACAAGCCCCATTTGGAGGTAATAAGAACCTACTTACCGAACATGAGAGATGTAAAATACAGAATTAAATATTTTATTTGGACGGGCGTAGACTGAACTGATTTCTCACCCACCCAGAATAAATAATGTGATAAGCACGATTATTTGTTCATTGTCTGGACTGGATGAATTCTTATATAAATAATTCTTGTGCCACGTTGTTGTTCACGATAAACTCCGAAATCATCTGACCGATTATTACTTTTTTAAAATATGAGTTTTACTGGCATGCTTAAGATGATAGCATCATGCTTAGACGAACAGGTGCCGAGCATGATTGAGTGTGAGTGTATCTATAAAACTATACCTACATGTTTACCAGCAATAGCTAGCAGTAAGAAGATTAGGGGATATGTTAGGTTATTTTTAGATACCAAATACGGTTCAACGCTTCTGTAAAATAAAACATGGATTTAATAATATACATTAAAACAGGAATCACTCCTTGGCTCTTACGGTGGAGCTATTGGTCGGCCTGGAGCACCAGGACCTAAAGGAGACGCAGGTCAACCTGGACCAGTTGGGCCTCATGGCGAAAGAGGTTTTCCTGGACAAAAGGGAGAACGAGGACAGGCAGGTCTAGGTGGCGTTAAAGGAGATAGAGTAAGTAGAAATGAGGTTTCTTTTGTTTTTGGTAGCTTTGTAAAGATTTTTCTAGATAAATGTCAAATATGTCTTCTGATTTGATACTATATAATTTACACCTATTGGTATTATTTATTGTATATTGTAAATGAATAATTACATCTTTTCTAACAGTAGTATTTGTATTATGGTCATTCTTTCACAAAGACAAAAATCTGGGCAAATTTTACTTTGTTTTCTATTTGATTTATAGTACGTTTATACTCTTTGCGCTGTAGCATGGTGCGGCATTTCTTTCTAGACTAGAACATTTTGGTTGGTTTAATTTAATTAACTACAGTTATTAATGATTTGAAATATTGCGAATGTGGTACAGCTGAACTATTAAGTGATAATTTGTCAATCGCGGCAACTTTCAAGAGTGAAACGAAATGTTACTGAAACTGTCCCGCACCATGCTACAGCGCAAAGAGTATAGTTTATGAACAAACGAATAAATATATACATCCAACAATTTAACCTTTTAAGCAAAGATGCATTTTTTTAAATTATAAATTGTATTGATTATATTTTCTGACAGGGATATCCTGGTCCTCAAGGAGATAGAGGCTACAAAGGAGACCGAGGTAGTTCAGGATTAGATGGAAGACCTGGGATTCCTGGAGCAAGTGGCAGACCAGCCGACAAAGGAGAAAAAGGTAAACTGTAAACTTGTGTACAGCATATTTACTTAATGTCCCTAAACTGTCCCTATACTCAGTAAAAAATACTCTCAGTAAAAGTAAAAGGAAAATTTATTTAAAATAATACAATGAATAAAATTTCACTGGATTTATTATACATGTATGTATATAAATTTCCATTCAACATGGCAAAGCTGCCAGTCTTTTGTTAACGCTACCAGTAGGCGATGATGTGGAGGATTTTTTTAAAGCTTGTATGTAAATATTTACATGCATAATATTGCAAATGGCCTCTGGCCGGATGGCAGGATGAATTACGTAAGAGGGCTGGCACCGACTGGATGCAGAAAGCAACAGACCGGGCTCTGTGGTGTTCCTTGGGAGAAGTCTTTGTCCAGCAATGGGCTGCAACGCGCTGATGATGATGATAATATTGCAAATATTTGTAGAAGAAGGAACCAACCACTAGGCCAACCGTGCAGTCGTCAACTTTATATAAACTATATCAGCTACAACTAATGAAAGAATCCCGTGTCCTGTAAAAAAGCTTCCACTAGGCCGGCCGCCATAGTGGGGGTCATCATACTGTCTGTGTTCGCATTGAGGGTGACTACCACTCTTGGATTCTGCTCATGCTTTCCATCAGGCAGAGTAGTTTCATTTTGGCAGGACAGCAAATACGTGAACGATGGTAATGGCACATTAAAAACTATGGGATAATCAGACGGTATGTTAAACACCTGTTTATAATGTTCCCAGAAATAACCAAAAACACGTCTTCTTGAATGGTGACTACTAGAGAATCGAACATGTGTACTTAAATTTTATTCTTCCCTGGTGGGCCTCGCAAGGAGGAAACAGTGGATCTCGTTATGAAGTCTTCTAACTCTTTAGAAGACTTCCCGTCGTTCTTATTAACCGTTTACACAGCGCACGCAATGAATAGGAATAATATTCCTTTCCTCAGTTTTTGTAACATATTTCATTAATACTCCGTTCCTTTTGATCCTATCGTGATGATGCCTATAGCCTTCCTTGATCACTGAGCTAGTTAACAGCGAAATATTGTTTTGAATCGGAACAGTATTACCTGAGATTAGCGCGTTCAACCAAACAAACAAACTCATCAGCTTTATAATATTAGTAGGTAGGTATAGATTTTGATAATTTTTTAAAAGTTTTACTTGAAGACGCAAATCAATCGTATTTACTGACATTCACAGTACAGATTGCACCTAGTGTCGCTATCATAGTCGATGAAACTGTACTATTATTAATATTCTCTTCATTAGATCTATTATAAATTATAAACATTGCATTTATATTTGATTATTATCGCAACAGGTGAACGAGGTCAACCGGGGCCACCGGGTCCGCCATTATCTGGCGTCTACAATGCCGACGATGAATTTGTTGGAGCAGCAGGTATGAAAGGTTTATTATTACTACCGGATCTCCCGTAAATCTTTACATAGTCTAAAATGAAGTCGCAGCGCTGTCTGTCCGCTTAGATCTTTTAAACTACTCAACGGATTTCAATGCAGTTTTCAGCAATTGATAGAGTGATTCATATCTATACTTATAATAAAATGTGACAGGTCCAATTCTGTACATTAAAGATATTTTGAAATTTTTTTTTGGAGGGCGTTCTATTATCGATACTGAAGCCAAAACTGTATTATTATTTTTTCATTTTTGTCTGTCTGTCTGTCTGTATCTTGGCCGCGCATCACGTCGAAACTACTGAACGGATTGAAATAAAACTTGGCATGATTTGACTTCATACTACGAGGTAGGACATAGGATACTTTTTATCCCAAAATTCAGTACGGTTTCCTGGAGAGAGGGGATGAAAGTCAAAATATGTACTTAGTTGTAATTAAATAACACATAGTCCGATTTCAATCATTCTTTTTTGCTAGAAAGAAAAAAAAAGATAACGGGAAGTCTTTTTTTTTGTCCGCGACTGTACACTGCCTGTGGGAAGCTGAGACAGATATGTAAATATGGCCGTACGAAGTTCGCCGGGTCAGCTAGTATGTAATATGTATGCATATTATAGTAGAGGAAATCAAATAATTTTAAACACTTCCGTGCGAAGCCGGGCCGGGTTGCTTCACCGTTGTAGTAATTTATAAAAGATAAATTTTAAATGCTTGATAAGTTGTGCTTAACTTGACTATCTGATTGTTTTGTTCTGTTTTTTTATGGAGCCTAAAGTGATATCATATTCGAATCAGTGCAACATGTTTTTTAAACATGACTTTAAATTTCAACCTTTTACAATCTTAATAACCGTATCCGATATAACTTGCGTGTGTTAGGTATATAATCATGATATACATAGCTCACAACATATGCGCAAAGCGAGGGAACGGGTCTGAGTGCAAACTTTTCGCGCCCGTGCATATCAGTAATGCTGGGGCCACACTAACGAGAAACGCCTTTAATGATAGCGATGATGAACGTTTGACGTTGGTGTAGCCACGACTTATTGCGATAATTTTACAACGGCATTCACATTGCCGTTTCCCGTTACTTTTTTCTTCATTCGGTAATGATAAACTATAGTCATAAAATAAAAATTTACACTCATGAAATACAGTGTAGCAGCGTCAAGGTCCATCTTGCTTGAAATTCAAGGAACATTAACGCCAATTTTATTGCCAAGAACGGACACTGACTTTGACCGTCCAAGTGTGGCCACTCCAATATCGCGTTAAAATTAACGCATTAATTATCGCAGTATTTATCGCGATGATCAGCATTGGCGTTTCCCAGTAGTGTGGCCCCAGCATAATATGCAATGCACTTCCCAGTAAATAATACCTAAGTACTTATGTATAATAAAAAAATATACTAATCACGATGATTACAAATTGATAACTTCTGACTATTTGAATTTTTATATAGAAGTCTATATTCTCTATGTTTTTACCCGCATCATCGTCCGCATGTATTATTTATTAGTATTATCGCAACAAAAAGTAGCCTACGTACTCCTCTACGGTCCGATCTATTTCTATACCGAAATTCATTCAAATCGGTTTATTGATTTATCTGTGAAAGCGTTTAAGATAGATAGATACAGTTACTTTCGAATTTGTAATATTAATATGGATTTTTGGAACACTGTGCACTGTAATGTGATACGACAAATAAAATTAAACCTTGAATGTGCCATTCGTAATCAACATATGGAAGCAGTATAGACAAACTTTAGACAAGTTTAACTATGTACACATTACGTAACATAACTTTGTTTTAAACTTTTAAAGACAATAAATTATCAGTTATTCCTGTAGACTGGAATAACATATTATTAGACATATTTATCTGATGAGTTTGCGCGTCGATTCCTATTATTGTTTGAAATAACCTATACTAATAAATAAAGCTGAAGAGTTTTTTTGTTTGTTTGTTTGAACGCGCTAATCTTAGGAACCGCTGGTCCGATTTGAAAAATTATTTCAGTGTTGGATAGTACATTTATCGAGGAAGGCTATAGGCTATATATCATCACGCTACGACCAATAGGAGCGGAGCATCAAAGAAAAATGTTTCAAAAACGGGGGTAAATTATCACGCTACGGGCAATAGGAGACGCAAACGAGGTTGCGTGGGTCGGCTAGTTATAATATAAGTTGCAAATGACAAACGGTTTATTTTATTTTTACAAATGTACACTTATAATGTTTATGTATATATAAAATTAAATACCAAACGATGTATTAATCGTTTAGTATTTCATTTTTAATAAACTCTATAAATTGCTGAAAATCATTCCTATAAGTACAGTTATCCAAAACTAGAATAAAACTATTATCGGATGAATGCTTGCGATGGTAACCACTGGTTGCTGCTGAATGCTTGCGATTGATAAAAACGCTTTGCCACTATTAAATACATTTTTATTGAAGTGAAACTTCTTATGCGACTTCCAACAAGGTTGCGTTAAACGTTTAACGCTACCATGGAGGGGGAATATGAAAGAAACAATATGATTTCACTAAAAAACTATTTCTACCCCTTCCTATTTTCATTTCGTCATTACGAAGTTTCACTTCTTCCGCGCGGAAGGACTACACGCACTTTTTTCGTTGCTAGCTTTTGCCGGCGGCTTCGCCCTTGAATGTGTTGATTATCGCGTTAAAGAGATGACTATGTCCTTCCTCAAAAATCAAAGTATTTCCATGCCAAACTTCATTGAAATTTGTGCAGCAGTTTAGCCGTGAAAGCCTAACATAGAGACAGACTGACAGAGTTACTATCGAAATTAGTATGGACTAGTTGTTGCCCGCTGCTCCGCCCGCGTATGTGTCGGTTATCTCGGCAAATAGTAGCCTATGTGTTATTCTGATGAATAACCTATATTACTGTAAAGTTTCATCCAAATCCGTCCATTAGTTTTTGCGTGAAAGAGTAACAAACCATCCATCCATCCATTCATACTTACAAACTTTTTTTTTTTTTAAAGACAACTCCCGCACTAGGAATAAATCCTGTGTCGCGGGGGACTTTACAAACATACATGAAACGGACACAAAGAACACCCAGACTCAGAACAACAATTTGTGGATCACACAAAGTGTTGTCCTACGTGGGATTTGAACCCACGACACTTGGCGAAGTAGGAAACGGCGTGGTGACCGTTAAACCACTAGGCCTAACGCGCAGTCGTTTGGCCTAGTTTGTTGTAGTTAGAACTTTGGCGTTTATAATATTAGTATACACACATCAAAAGTGTCTAGGGATCAAGCATTTTTATGCGGATTTCTTGAGATTGAGATGTGGCTTTGGCCCTGGCCTGGTCGCCAGACTTGAACCCGATTGAGCATGCATGGGATATGCTACAGAGAAGAGCTCTGCCGAATATGGAGAGTATCCAGTCGCAAGAAGACCTTTTTTTGTTGTTGCAACGAACATGGGCGGCCATTCCACAGCGTGATTTGGATGAACTCATTTTGAGTATGCCAAACCGATGTTCTTGTGTTAGTGTTCGCGGTAGAAACACGGATTATTAATTGTTTAAGTTACCTAATAAAATTTTAAAGAAAACTGTTATTTCAGTCTTTTTTTCGAACTTTAATGTTAGTGGTTCAAATGTCAAAAATCCTTTTATTATGAAAATGGCAAATTTCTTTATTAATGCAAAGGTGACTTGGTTTATCGTTACTGTGACAAACGAAAACACTTTATTTGATGAATCCTTAAAGAAAATTTTTATTAATATCAATCAGGAGAAAAGTTATTGCAAAAATATATGTTGATCCCTAGACACATATGTTGATCCCTAGACACTTTTGATGTGTGTAGATATAGATATTTTGGATTTTTGGTTTTGACGCAATTTCTAAGTAAGAAACTTTATCTGAAAATATTTGAATAATAAATATACAAAATTAAATTCACATTTTGTAGGACAAAGGCAGGCTGCGTTGGGTTCAAAAGGAGACAAAGGCGAAAAGGTGAGATCGTCAATTCGTTATTCATACGCCAATTAAACTTGAAACCATTTCATCATCTGAAAAACTCACAATTTGATTTTAATTGATAATTTTATTCATTCATTGAGTAATGAAATTGTTTTTGAGTAAATAATACGATGGTCTATAGATCTATTAGATGGTGATCCTGACTGCTAAGCCAGAGGGCGTGAGTATGAGTCCCATTCAGGACAAATGATTTGTAAAGATCATTACAATATATACAAATTCAAAATTATTTATTCTGTGTTTTGAAGTACTTTATCTATAAGTTATGTGTTTAATACACACATATTATATAACATATAAATATGTTAATCCATATTATTGTTGCAATAGTTTGGGATCAGGCGACCATGTCTGAAATACATTAGATTATTATTGTAGCTTATTAAGTGAAGTATTCCGAATTAAGGATTAGCAAGGATTTCGATTCTTACTCAACAGTGAATTTTCGAAAACCTAACTTTAAGACACTATCTCAGTCTATGTAACTCTAAAGAGATCTACTGAAACCTAGAAAGATTTATATTCTAGGGTGAAAAAGGTGGTCGCGGCAGTGAAGGGCCTCCTGGTTTCCCGGGTAAAGATGGTAAAAGCGGTGATCGTGGAGATATAGGGCCTTCTGGAATGCCTGGTATTTCTGGCCCCCCTGGGCCTGCCGGTTTGAAGGGAGAAAGAGGAGAACGAGGACCTCCTGGACCTATCAGTGTTACGCTGCCTGGATCCGATGTGGTCACAATCAAGGTAAAGTTGTTTGATCTTAACATTTTTATACCTTACGATTGTTTGTTATTTTCAAAGTAATTGATATTATTATCATATTTTTTCTAAAATATTTATTTTCAAATATGATGTTTTAAACTACCTACGTTCTTCAATGTTCAATACAATGAAGAATGTTGATTTTAGTAATGTTATAACATAACGCACGTATATTGCAAGAGTTTTTTTGTATTGATAAAGTGAATTCAACTTTATATGATATATCAAACAGGGCGATAAAGGTGATGCAGGGCCTCGTGGCAGAAGAGGAAGACCAGGTCCAGTGGGACCTAAAGGATCGCTTGGTCTCCAAGGCCCTACTGGGCCACCAGGCAGGCCTGGAGAAAAAGGAGATATAGGCTTACCTGGATGGATTGTACGTATTTGTGCATTTACTCGTAATATTATTTATTGAAACATTAGTTTAAACTTCAGTTGATTAGGAATAAGATTTTATGAAGTAACGGTTCACTAAATACTGATCACTCAAATAAAGTAATAAAAAAATAAAAAAAATATTCCATATTCAATGTACAAGATTTGGGTGTTTTTCTTAAGAGTAGACTTATCTTAACTTAAGTAAATAATAATAAGTAATATTAATAACACTTTTTCATGTTATGCTGCTAAGAATTCCAAGGTAACTAACAGTTTATTTATTAGTCATACCTAAATATTTTTATGTTAAATATGTACTTTTCCATTTTTACTATATTTTTTTAATATTTGTAATATTTTTTTAGATTATGAATAACTAATTTCTAAAATTGAAACAATAGTAACTCATATAGGATGAAGCTAAATAAAAATCAAAATATTTAAAACAAATACTTTAACGTGTTTTTTTCTTTTTCATTTGTTAATGGCAAACTACCACAATTTTGAAACTTGAAAAAAATGTAACAATGCGAATGAAAATTTTTAGATTTTTATCTACAAAAATAAATTCACAATAATATAGTAATATATCTACAATCCAGTACATTATCTACCTTACTGAAATATCTATAGTACCTAATATAGAAAAATATAAAATTGAAATAGCCTGTCAAAATCATAACCCTCCTTTGGCTTTGCCGTAGTCGGGTAAAAATATTACAACTGAATTTTCAATGCGCTTAATAAAAATACATTGTGGATTATAGGAATATTTTAGCTATTGACTTATTACAGGGACGCCCAGGCACATTGGGGCCCCCAGGTCCACAAGGACTTTCAGGACCTAAAGGGGAGAAAGGAGATCCAGGAGTAAACATTTTAGACGTCTCTATGGTAAATATATAAAAGTTTATTTTCTGTTTGCCCATTTAACCTAAATATCAACTTTTACATCACTAATATTAAGTCTTAGTTTATAAACTCTATCATAAGTATGATTTATGAAATAGTAGCAAGCTTCTCTCGTCTCCTAATTTTAAGAGGCAGTCCATTAATAAATCCTTCGGAGACAATACCCGAGGGTTCTGGCAAAGGATTCTCTTCACTACAGGCTGCAGGCTCGACGGTGTATTTATGAAGGACAGCTGCTAAGCCAGCCATTGACTGCATTTGTCCTAATCTCTCACCTAAAATTATATTAATAATTACGAAATATGCAAATAAAAGTGCTATAGTTAAAAACTCACCGTGGGAGAGCCACGCTTCGTCATAAATGGGCCGGCTCGACCGACCACGGCCTCACAGAAAACCGGTGTGAAATAGTGCTTGCGCTGTGTTTCACCGAGTGAGTGAGGATACCGGAGGCCCATACCCCAATCCCCTAACCCTACCTCCTTCCCCTCCCATCCCCAAAAGGCCGGCAACGGACTTGTGACGCTTCTGGTGTTGCAGGTGTCCATGGGCGGCGGTAATCGCTTACCATCAGGCGATACGTCTGCTCGTTTGCCCGCCTAATCCATAAAAAAAAACATACAAAGTTCTTCCTAATTTAGACCAGATGATTTAAGGTTAACTCTAGAAACAATATCTAAAGAAAGACATTTATTTCCCTTTCATTTAATTCATTAATTTTATTTAGGTTTGCTCACGTCAGTTTCCAATAGGTTTCATATAAATTTGTATAATTGCGCATAGAAACTCAAATTTGACATGGCAACGTATGTATTTTTTACCACTATACCAATATCTGATTACGAATACTCAAATTTTGAAGTTTAGCCTTGATCTTTAGAATAAAATCTAATAGTTTAAATTTGAATAATTGTCTGAATAAATAATTTTATTAATTAGTTGCTTTATGAATAAGCTTACCGACGCAAGAGCGAGGTCCTTCACCAAAAGGCAGATACACAAAATTTTTCGTAGCTTCTTTGGCTCCGTCACTGAAACGTTCAGGATAAAACTTATCTGGGTCCTGAAAATATGTTTCATCTCTGTGGATTGCTTGAATGGGAATTATTACTTTAACGTCTTGGTGAATAGTAAGATTAATTTCAGGGAAGGTATATTGTGGCACGGCACACATTCGTATTAAATAAGCTACTGACGGATACATCCTCATGGATTCGTAAAATGCCATCTCTAAGTATTTCATCTCTTTGATAGCATCGTACGTTATTTTATTATTGTATCTCGCTAATACATCGTCGATTTCTTTTTGTACTTTTTCTTGGAAATCTGGATTAAAAGCTAACTGATGTAATGTGTAACTAGACGCTGTCGATGATGTTTCAAACCCAGCCCCAAAGAAAACGAACGCTTGGGCGGTCATAAGTAAATCATCCATTTCGATTTTAATAATATTAGGTGTGCCATCAGGATTTTTTTTTTCAATTGATTCTCCAACCATTACTCCTTTTTGTTTTAATTCCAACATAAGATCTATGAAATCATTTCTACCCGATGGCTTATAGTTTCTTTGCTTTAGAACATTTTGGACAAGATATTTCATTTCCCTTTCTAATTCAGGTGTTAAGAAATGTAAATTTTTACATAATTCAGGAAACATCATTTTTAAAGCTCCATTAACAGTATCTCTAAAGTTCCTCTCGAAAATTCTTTTACCTAGTTTTCTAAACTGCGAATTTTCATCGTTTAACGAATCCATATCAATTCCAAAAGCACAAGCACCAATAAAATCCGTTGTATAGCGTGCCATGAGTTCTCGTACGTCATAATATTCACGATCTGCTACTTCTTCAGTAATAACTTGTAATTTTTCTGCTCTCTCAGTGATTATATGAAACATAGCCTTTAACTTGCCTGAGCTAAAAGCAGGTGTAAATCTTTGTCTTAATAATCGCCATAGATCTCCATCAGCGAAGAAAATATTTTTCATTAAAGGTTCTATAACTGTCTTGTGTGGTTGAAGTCCTCTGGGATGAAAAGATAGGAAATCAGTTAATAGAACACGTTTTATTAATTCTGGGTCCCTTATCACAAGTTCTGGAGATGTGCCTCTGAAGAAACCTACAACTTTTTCCTCAGGGTAACTGTTGTATGTTTCTGTAGCCATCATTGCTATACTGGCTTGTCTACAGAACTGTTTCAAATTAGTACCAACAAATGGTAAGGGCTTGGCATGTTTGACACCTCTATTTTTCCAGTAGTCGAATGTTCTTACACTATAAAAATATAGCGCTAACAACACAAACGACACTATAAAAAATAACATTTTGTAAAAACACGGCGATCGTCCGCGCGGCACTACATTTATGATATAACTACTTGTGCAACGACTGGGTCTATCTATTTAACGATAAATAATGACAGTAAATTGAACTACACGCGATGTGGATCCGTATAGACGATAATATAATTGTAATCTAGCAAATTATTATCTGTACGTACCAAAAACCTTGATGTTTAAATAACAATTAGGTATGCTAAAAAAAATTCAAAGTTACTCTATAGATATGATATATGACATAATCTGTCCAGTTATATATACTTACCTATAAGTCATTGCTTACACGCTTGAAACCAGAGGTACAGTTATATTAAAACACAAATCTTCAGAGACCGATTACAATATATTTTGTCGAATATTTTATTATTTGTATATAAAAACAATCAGCAAAATTGTTTTTCTAGTCTAGCACACTACGACATTGTAATAATAGATGCCACCGGATTCTGATATCTTAAACCTATAAATGTGTCCTAGAAAACTTTTGATAAATTTAGTAAAACACTCATACATATTATATTTCGCAATTTGTACGTACTCTCGTAAATACAAAAAAATAACGTTAAAAATTTATTGCATTAATGTTTTATTGATCTCTGGTTGTTATATGTGGTGGAGTATTTGGATAACCTTGAAATATTTGCGTTCAAAGGTTCTTATATTATTAGTCATTGTTTTGGTCAGGTTTTGATACATTGAATCGGTTAGAATATATAGTATAGTAATAGTATGTTAGAACACAATACATACAATATGCACGTAAAACTCAACATCAACGATAATAAAAATTGATTGACTTCGTGCATATGTAGTACTAGCGGACCCACGCAACCTCGTTTGCGTCTCCTATTGCCCGTAGTGTGATAATTTTCCCCCGTTTTGAAACATTTTTCATTGGTGCTCCGCTCCTATTGGTCGTAGCGTGATGATATGTAGCCTATCCTCGATAAATGTACTATCCAACACTGAAATAAATTTTCAAATCGGACCAGCGGTTCCTGAGATTAGCGCGTTCAAACAAACAAACTCTTCAGCTTTATAATATTAGTATAGATTGGATAACCTTGAAATATGTTATTTTGGTTTCAAATTGTGAACGTTGCGATCAAATTGCGCATTTTAGAGAAAATTAACACAGTTGGCATACGTTTTACATAAATCAGTACCTGAACTTAATTTACCTACACTTGAGAAAAAACAATAACTGAAATGATTGTATTTGAAAATTTAGGAAATAAAAGGATAAATAAATAATATTTCGAACATCTAACACAACGCCATCTAGTCCCAAATTAAGCAGAGTTTGTACTATGGGTTCTAGGGGGCAAACGAGCAGGCGTATCGCCTGATGGTAAGCGTACTTTTTTTGCAAAAACATACATCTTATACAAATAAAATACCCAAAACTCCGAAACAAATATTTTCCAGTTCATAAACATTTGGTCCGACCCGGGAATCGAACCCGAGACCTCAAGCACATCAGTCGCATATACGCTACCACTGCGTTACCGAGGCAGTCTGAAATAAAATCCAAGGCTTGTATTCTTCCTTTATAAGTGAATTTATCTGACTTAAGTGACAGCCAATTAAACTTAAGTCAATCTATTACAAACTAGAGAACCACAAAAAATCTATTTACAAAAATAATAAACGTCTCTAATAGGTATGTAATAATCATCATAATAACATGTCGTAACGAAATTATTTAATTTTAATTAGACATATTTTATAATATTACTTAACAATTATATACATAACTAGATCTCAACAACGGCGATCGTTGTTTTCTTATCAAATATTGTTCATTAAATTAGGTTGATGTTCTTTTTTAACCGACTTAAAAAAAGGAGGAGGTTTCTCAATTCGACCGTATATATGTTGTTTTTTTTTATGTATTATCGCTAGTGATCGGAGTAGGTAGATTGATTTTACGTACTCGCACCATGAATAGTCATAGAAATCAGAACATGGATAAGCCTTTTTAAACTTAATGTTGGATTTCAAACGTCATTGTAATGGCAACATTTTTCGATTGTCACTTTTTTTCTTGTTTGACGTTTTGAAGTTAAATAGTGAGTACAAAAAGACGCGTGTTGTGAACGGTTGACGATTGTTGTTTTGAGAACCGAAATTTAATTGATATTTAGCTAATTAAGCATGATTTACCGTTTTGTTAGGTCTGGTTGGACTCGCGAGTTTTGTATGCGCGTTCCGCGATAGGTGAAGCGAGTGAGTTGTAATTCGAATATCCGTGATAGCTGATACGAGTTTATTGTAATTCGAATACCTTGAAAGATATACAGCACTTGGAGCAAGTTTGTGTGACGACGCAGAGAAGAAACTACCCAAGAGATCTCTTGGAACGCCGAGAACACGGAAGCCACACACTCCAGTAAGTGCTTGATGAATTTAGTTTAGATTAAGAACACGGTGGAGCGCCGTGGTTCATTCTTCTTGCCAATGAATTAGGTTAGTGATTGAATGCCTTATCTATGGGCCGTAAGACATCTCAAGTATCACAAAGTGATCGCTCCATTGGTGAGAGGACTGAACACTTAATTTAAACTTAATTAAATCAAATTAAATTCCTCTTACGGCTTCTTAAACGTTCCTTTGTGTACTGCGCCTTCAATGTGTCTTTTGATTTTGTATTTTTTTTTAAACACAAACTTTTAAAAAAATTAAAAACTTTATAGTTTTCACTTGGCTTTCACACCTTGTACAGTATATTATACTACTAGAATGATTGTAAAGTAGTTCGGGATTCAGGATAACCTGATATCCACGTTTCGACTGTTTCAGCCTTGATATAAAAGCTAGCTTGAGATAGTTTGTTGCGACTTAAAAACAATCTTAGTTATATAAAAGTCTACTACCGATTATATTGATTATGTGAGATTCGCGACTCGATCGAAAAATTGTACGGATTTTTATATATATATATATAATAAACTGATATAGATACGAATCATAATGTTACGATATGGTATAGTAACAACATGATTCGTATCTATGTAAAGTACATGAAAACCACGTTTTGTTTTTCAATTGTAGAGTAAATAAATAATATATAAAAATTACTGAATCGAACAATAAATACTTTACGTTGCCAAGAAAAATGCATTTGAAGCATACGCGAATCCATAAGAATAATCTTCTAAATGGTCCACTTTACATTTTCAAAATTTTTACTCAAGTGGCATAGATAACATGCCTTAGTTTTTTTACAATAGAAAGCCGATCACCTATATACTATTAAAAAGACAGCAAAAGGGTTAAATATTTCTTATTCATATTCATATATTCTTCATCCTACACCTTTTTACATTTGAAATTCGAAAAAAAATCTTATTAATATCAAAATCCCGGCGGCATATCCATATTTATATATACGTGCCAGCTCATTGACCCCAAATCAATCCACCTACTCCGATCTATCTTATCGCGGATAACTTCGTCGTTTATGAACCGATTTTGATGATTCTTCTTTTGTTGGAAAGGAGATGTCCCGACGGTGGTACCATGGCAAAGGCAAATCGAGGGGAACCCTCAGTTTTTTCAGGCACTATTCTATATCTATTTATCTAGGCTATCGGGCAGCGGCGAGTGTGGTAACTACTATTACATTTGGCTTGGCGCCGACTTCAAACAGATTTTAGGTACCTAGCACACATATAATAATACTACTATTTAAATGAATAAATAATTAGGTATAGACAAGAATTGGCACATAGCAATTTATGAAGAGCCAGTTTATTTTACGCTTTTTTGTGTTTTTTGGCAGGGAGTTTTCGTTAGATGGTTTTTGGAAGTCGGTTTATATAAATACAAAGCAAAAATGTAAGGGAAAATATAGTCTTTCATTTAATTTAATCAGCATGATATGATATTATTACTATAAATATTAGAAACGGGAGCAAGAAGTACAAGTCTCCATCTATGTTGAATGATTACGTTAAAAATACGCTAAAAGCCCTTCGCAACTCGCAAAACCTTACCTTGATAATCAGCCCTACGCCCAAGACAATTATTAAAGGAGATGTCTAATTTTTGCCCCAGAATAATCCGAGATCATGTTTTAGTTTTTGGAATAAATAAAATAAATGATGTATTTTGAGTAACTTTATAAAGCCCGTATCAAATTCGGAAAAAAACTCAAAAATCAATAAGATTTTAAGCGATGCTTGCATCTTGAATTCACTTTGAAAGAATTTTACTTGCCATGATAAAAACATGACGCAAAGTAGGGTAAAATTTTGAATGAATTTTTCATTCATGTGCGCTTCTTATTATAATCCAAGGTTATTGAACTATTACAGAATTCATGTTATAATTATTATTAAAATATTCTTCATTCAAAATCATTAACTAATAATTGATTTTTGAAAAATAAAGAAAGAGCATTTATAAAAAGTCGAACTATGATTTGAACATTGGCAACATTCAATAAACTTGAATAAATAAATATATATATAAATCACACTTAAAAGGGCTTCGAAACCAGTGCCGCAAAATCTAGTTATCGTCAATCACATAAAAAAAAAACAATTTGCAACAAACAACTCGTCTCACGCGCCGATTTTCGTTCCGTTTTTTTTAAGGTTGTAGCTAACAATGATAACATAATTTTAATAAATGTGAATTATGATTCATAAACATATTTTTTACAGAGCAGTGTCGTGAAGAAAGATGGTATAGATTTATAGGATGTCATGATGTAAATTGAAATGAAAATGATCAAGAACTATATTATTCCATCAGTGGTATTGAAAGAATGTTCTAATAACATACAGTAATATGCATAAAAATAATGTTCTTTCTTTTACTTTAATTCTATAAAACTAACCTTGTAACCAACAATGGATAGATCATATTTTTCTTTGGAGATCTAAAACGTTGGAGAATGACACAATTTACTTTTCATGGACTTTCCACACGAGTGGAGCCAAGGGAATAAGCCAGTAGTATATATTTTGACATGAGCAAACATAAAAAATCTTTATAGTAGACCAGACAGTATAACTTTAAAATATATTAGGAGAAAATGATGTTGTCGCAGGGATATTTGTCTTTTTTTTAAACCTTCATAACTTTTTTCAGAATCTGCTTTGCTTCATGAACCTTTTTTTTTTTTTATAGAAGATCTCAGCTATCAAACACCACTTATTTGATCTCCGTATAGTCTGGGGCACAAGCCCATACATTTTTTGGACATCTCCTTTAACTCACGGATAAAACATAGCTTTTTTCAGTACAAGAAGTACTGAAGAAAACTATGTTTTATCCGTGAGTACCATGTAATAATGTGTACCTTCATACCAGATATCCCAAGAAAATAACTTAATAGTATATAAAAAAGGCCACTTTCCTTACTCTGACCCTTCAAGATCTTTATAGCGAAATTATCCCAAAGGGAGTTGCTCCATAAAACAAACTTCCTTACCCAGCGACATCATAAACTGCGATTTTCTATGTCATCCGTAAGCTTACAACTTTTGACTTTATAGGGAACTCGCTTTCCCCTGTTTATGCGGTTATGTATTCAGACTTATGAATTATACAGAACGTTAGCCGAATTGACGTGACGTGAAAATTTGAGCATTTCGTACCACTTCTGGAGTCCATTACTCATAATATGTGTAGGAGTATAGTCGTGCATTTATGAACAGATTTTGCTATTTTGATTTGATATTTATGGGAATCCGGTTATCATACGAGTATATGTATTTTAAGGCAAACTTTCTGTAGACGGGTTTACATAGAAAAAGTTACTTGAAAAAAGTGAATATTATGTAAGAATTACGTGTAGCTTTGGAGGCTCTACGTACTGATCCTTCAACTCTCATGTGTCGAAATATATTATACTCGTATTTACCTTGACTCGTATTTTGTTGAGTATTAGCCATTCCCTGGCGGCTCCGTACGCGTAAGTTATTTGCCTATTTCTTAGGAACTGTAAATTTCCCAAGCTGAAGGATACTTTCACATGTAGGTATAATATTAGTTATAATTATATACTAAGATTTTATGGTAGTTTAATGACGATCAGTGTTCAATAATGAGACAACCACTGCAAAGATTGTTGAATCTAGAAAATAACCTGATTAACTAACTGAATACTTGAAAACGTTAATAAAAAATGACGTCATCAAGTTAAGAAATGATTATTCTTAATATGCCTATTATAATCATTATATTTCCCTAACACGAATTTATCAAATCTTTGTAAATGAAACTATTATAGAAACAGTTTCAATTAAACACTCTTATAATTTCTCACAGTTCAAAGGGGAAAAGGGAGACCGAGGTTTTGACGGCCTACCTGGTTTACCCGGTGCTACAGGGCCAGCTGGTCCGCCAGGGCCCTCAGGAACTCTGTCCGAAGCAATTCAGTACCTGCCAGGACCACCGGGACCTCCAGGATCTCCGGGTCCACCGGGGCCGCCAGGAGTCTCTATAGTAGGTCCAAAGGGAGAGCCTGGATTCAGTCATTATGAAGAATATCCTGTACATGGAAGTCCCAAGATCTATGGGAGACCGCGTAAGTTATGTATTCAGTATAATAACTTACCGTTTTCTTAAGGATTGCAAAAACACCTGATCTTACTTAGCAAATACGCCTTAGACTTCAATCTTCGTCTTTCTTTTAAATTTTCTATTGGATTCCAAAGGTGAACTTAAAATTATAATTTAACATCGAGTAATCTATTTTAAGAGACCCGTACTGTTCACGACATTTTACTGACGGGATTGTTAGTTTAAGAAAGGATCGCCAGCACTATTCTGGCGATCCTTGCTGCTCAACCAGATGTCATATATCGATTTTCATTCAGAAAGAGAAACTGTGAAATGAATAGTACAGCAAAATTTGAAACCTCAAGTATTTAGAAACATATAAGTACATATTAAAACAATCCGGTAGACTGCACGGTTGGCCTAGTGGTTTAGGCGGTCGCCACGCCGCTTGCCAATTCGCCAAATGTTGTGGGTTCAAATCCTACACGGGACATCACTTTGTGTGATCCACAAATTGTTGTTATGAGTTTGGGTGTTAGTTGTGTCCGTTTCATGTATGTATGTAAAGTCCCCCGCGACACAGGATGTTTATTCCTAATGCGGGAGTTGTCTTTAAAAAAAAAATCGGCTTACCTTACAAGCTTTGCCTGTTTAAAAAAAAAAATGTATTTTTAATGTGTCTCAAGTTATTATTCCTATTGAAAATCTATATTTTTTGGACGCTGCTTCATAATACAGCTGCAAAGAGCGCACTTGACCAGCTCAAAGCTCTTAAAGATAGGGACAGGGATCGTATTGGTGATCGGAATGGTAAGTAAAATAAGATTAAAAATTAGCATTATACTTCGGATATTTGACCTTGTCTTCAGAAAGATCAAACATTTCAACTGCATACTTGCCGGTAAGTTTTAGTACTTGCTCGTAGTCTAGATGTATATGGAACTCCTAAATCTGTGACTCTTACTCGATTGAACTTTTAATGACACGCTCGTAATCGATGTGTATAGTTCTGATTTATGTTCCTTACTTAGTTAATTTAGAGCATTTAATTACGAAATACGACTCCTAGCTTGGTGGTCTAAGCACTAGACTAGAGTTTATTCAACTCATGAACGTAAATCACTCTCCTTTGAATTCAGATCTCATATAATAGAGAAAAGCATATTACATTAGTTAAAAAATCGTGCAACAAATTTTATTCCCTAAATGTTAATTCAGCGGCGGTTAAAAGTTATTACTTTATAATTGGAAAACACACGTGATAGATCTACCATTTCTTTGATTGTATAATTTCAAGCAAAAAGCAATTTATTTTGTAATTTTTTTAACTGATGATTAAAAGGTTTTCTTATATCTTAATCATTTCGATTTGATCGTTCGTTCGGTTATCAACTTGACATTTCAATATACGGCCATAATATATTGACCTCGTGGTTGACCGGATCTGAGCAAAACCGGATTTGAGGAAAACCGGAAGGGTACCCAGTTAGTTCTGTCTTATCTGATATAGATTCGTAGATTTTCGCTTAAATATGGAACCTAATAAATATTGCTTACAGAGGCTATTAAAATTTATAATTTGTATTAAAAGATGTACAATATGGAGCTTTGTCGTATATTTCACTAAGTATTTGGTCGACTTAACAAAACATTTATTGTTATTCAATTATTTTTGCTTTCATAGAACACACGATGAAACACACATGCGGAAATTGTTTTCGATAATTTGTCTAAACTGCAAATATTAACTTTAATTTGAAACCTTATCAAGTGTTAAATGAGATTAGTCTCTAATACTATCGATATGACATCCTAAAATTTATTTTAAATACGATAAATGATAAAAGGTAACTAAAATCTTACCTTTTCTTTTGTTTTATATAGTGTTCCTACTTGTTTATAATCCTCCACGGTATCCTGGTGGTAGCTAGTCCGACATAGCCACCAGCAGGTGGTATCCGGGGGGAACTGTAGGGATCTCCCCTACCTTTATACTCGCATGCTTACTTCTAGTCCTCCAATTTAGTTAATCGGGTATCCTTGTAATTGAAAAAGCATCGGTTAACAATGTGTAACTTTGTAGAAAAGTATTATAACATTATTATTATAAGAGGATAAAGCAAACCACCCCAGTTAGAAAGCTTATTTATACATCTATACAAATAAATATAATTGAGCTTGTTTGTAATTTCTAAGTAACAGCTTTTCATATAATGCATATGAAAGTATAAGTATAACTACATTAAAAACTCATTTTTAAATTTTTGTCTGTCTGCCTGTTTCTTTAAGCTAATCTCTGAAACAGTTGAACCGATTTTGACGAGACATCACACTTTTCGGCATATAGTTCATGATATAAGGAGTAGCTTAGGCTACCTTTATTTTAATTATTTTTCTATTTTATAATATATAATCTATCTAATATCTTATATTTTATAAGAATCTTTAAATAAACACAAATAACAAAATATATTATATACAGTTCCCGCTCACGCACATTCAGGAGCTAGTCAAGCAGAAAGCACAACCAAGTCTGTTCCTAGTGCCGCAGTGTATCAAACTACGGAGGAAATGTTAAAAGTAAGTATACTTTTTTAACCGACTTCAAAAAAGGAGGAGGTTCTCAATTCGACCGTATATATGTTTTTTTATGTGTTTTCGCGGATAACTTCGTCGTTTATGAACCGATTTTGATGATACCTTTTGACGTGACAACGTCTTATAAATTCATGGAGCCGTCATCATTTATGCGTCGTTACCTCGCTCTGAGTCGTCAACATTTCTTCAATGTTTCGTTATGACGTTGTCACGGTAAACTATCGTCCGTAAACAGACTTTACAGACAACCATTTTTTTAAATAAAAAGTAGATATACCAACGGTGGTACCATGATAAGGACACTAAGATCTGATCATGTCATCCAAGAGAAATCGAGTCGAACCTTGAAGTCGGTTTTTGTTATTTTTTTTTACCTATATACAAATAATATATATGACAAAGTGACTCTACTCTCCCTGATAGAAAGCATGAGCAGAATCCAAGAGTAGTGGTCACCATAGTCATTGCGAATGCAAACAATGCAACAAAGCAGTCTGGTGACCTACACTATAGCGGGCCTATTGAGATGCTTCATTGGGCTGCTTATCCAGAGAAAATTACCTTCCTAAAAATAATAATCACAAATTTTATCAAAAAAAACCGACTTCAATCTGTACGAAATTTAAATGGGACCACAAATAAAAATCATCAATTATCATCAATATCGGTATCAACCGACTTCAAAAAAAGGAGGAGGTTTTCAATTCGACTGTATTTTTTTTATGTTTGTTACCTCATAACTTTCGACTGGTTAAACCGATTTTGATGATTCTTTTTTTATTTGAAAGCTGGTGCTTTCCATGTGATCCTATTTTAATTTGGTCTAGTTCTGACATGCCATCCATGAGAAAACCAAATAAGTCTTCAATTTGCATTATGTCTGCGACAAATTAACGAATAACTCAATATTCCCGTATGGTCCCATTTTAATTTGGTCCAGATTGAAGTCGGTTTCTTTTTTGTTAAAATTTGTGATTATGTCACAATACCATTTGTAAAGTATAATAAATAAAGAAACAAAGATTTGACTCAATGTCAACGTGTTTTAGTGTAGATTCGTTGAACAAATACTTGTATTGTAGCTCGCGTCATCAAATCCTGTCGGCGCGTTAGCTTACGTTGTCGAAGAGCAAGCTTTATTCGTCAAAATTAATTCTGGCTGGCAATATGTATTGGTAAGTATTCGTACATTATTTTATAACACTACCAAAATGACAAGATTTTGCTTATAAAATTTTGATTACTTTGAAGTTTTCATTCCGCATTAAGTTATATTCTAACTGCGAAATGTAAACTTCAAAGTAGGTACTAAAGAAGAAAGAAATACTTCTAAAGCAACTGAATAATAATATTCAAGTAATGGACATAACGTAGAATTGGATATGGAAATGATTGACCTCATCACTCAAGCAATAGAAATAAAATAATAATATTCATAGTAGTGTAACAATCCCATACAATAGAGACATTGAACAGAATTTGCTACATGAATCATGGAAATTAAATTTCATGTTAAGAATTTTTATAACTTACGGTAGGTCCACACAAAACTTTCAAAATACAAAAGAACTTCTTCGATGTGGTAAAGGTAAAGTATGGTATTCTTACCTTCTTTTTAACATACTTCTTGACATTCTTTCATCTGTTCAAGTTTAATTATATCAACGAAAATTTCTTAACAGTTAGGATCGTTAGTGACGCAAGCTGCGCCTGCGCCGACTACGCCTTCGCCTCCGCCGCCTCCCATGCCCGCTGCCAGCTTAGTCCACGTGCCACCTATATCTAACTATGTGGAGAACACACCCGTCGTTGGACCCAGCGTAAGTTAGAAACACTATCAATGTTTAGAAGTAATTTATTTAGAGATGCCTCTTTGAATGAAAATAATTACTCACTAGCAAACCGCACGCTCTTCGACAGGTAGCAGAGCTTATAAATCAACATATTTTTCTTTCATCTAAGTAAATTGTAAAGGACAGACATATAGTATTACTATTATGTAGATTATATTTGAATTGAAAGTACTGAGCATTTACAATTTTTTGTACACCATTGGCACCCAAAGTAAGATTTAACTTGTAGTGTAGATACCAATGTTCTCTCTCTCTCAGGTACAAATTAATTAATATGCAGATATATATTATGTAGATATAGATATATTCCTACTATTACACATGTTAGCATGTTGACAGGTCTTAATCGCAAGATAGGATTCACAATTTAAGCGCTTAAGACGCACGCGTGTTGGCATGTGAATGACTTGAAAAAAACACTAAGTATGTTTTGATAAAGCGCCTTATCAAAATGGAGCCTTAACAGCCAACGTCTCAACAATAAGCTAATACAGCATCATCATCAACGGCCTTTATACACCACTGGTGTGGTGACGACACAAGTTTGTATTTAGTACATTTTTCATACAAAGTTATCGTTTTGACAGATGATAAAAAGTAACTAATTTGACTTTGTTTAAATTCTGTAATATTTCATAATCAATAAGATATGATTAGCGTTACCAAATAATCTAATACCAAAGTCCAAATTAACAATTGTTTTAATAAAATATTTCCTTCAGATTTCATAACAATTTTATCACAATAATCTGCTTGCTTTACAAGATAATAATCGATAACAAATATTTTATACTACCAACTAAAAGTCTTCTTATACTAATGTTTAAACTGTGTACCCGTAAGAATATACATAAAATATGTAAATAATACAAAACAGAAAAACAACAACAGTCTCCCCCAGTGAGCTCGTTAATTTTTGCACTATAGCAATAAAAGTTTAAACATACGTTGACCTTGACTCGAGATTGCGGTACTGAAGACATATAAACAAAATTCTTAGTGAACTTAAAAAGTATTACATCAAAAGACCTCAGAGGTTAAGGTCAGCGATGCGGAATATGATAGTGTGTTCCACGCAAAAGAAATAATTGATGTACCATAAAAAATAATTGATTGTCTCTCATACTTTTTTTTTGTTACTTAATAATAAATAATTCGTTTGTTTGTTGGCCAATGTGGTAATGGATTAAAAACACGCGGTGTTACCAACCCTATTCATCCCATGGGTGTCGTAAAAGGCGACTGGGGTAGCAAACTATGCAATACAACATCACTGCAAAGAGAAGGAACACTTGAAACGAATTCTGTACCTACCCGGCTAGGCGTATAACCAGGCATGGTAGAGTATGACAAAAACCTGTTTTTAAAGGAGACTCTTAAGTGCCTCAGTAGACTGTTAAAGGCTTTTGATGTAAAATAATTTATGCAGCCTGTATATATTTATCTCTCTGTGTGTAGAAAAAATATTAAACACTGAATATTTATTAAATGAGAATGACCTACGTCGCGAGATTAGGACACCAGGATATAGCGTCAAAATATTTAATCTGTTAAATAAGTCGGTGATTATCTGATATGCTTGTTACTGACGTTGTGTTTCCAGTGTTGACGTAGTTTGTGTTTAAAGTCCACGAACACTTGCTAATTAATTTATAGATCTTATTTTTGTAAGATGCATGTGAAACATGTTTTACTATTTTCTGAGCCGAAATGGTTCTGTGGTTCTTTTTCTGTACTTTTTTAAAAAACTAAAATACTGCATTCTTTAGGAGTCTACGGTAACCGATATAATGATGTTTTAGTGAGTACACAGGACAAATTTTTGAAATTATCGTAAAGTCACACTTATTAAAGTAGCGTGTTAAAAAGTGGAAGTTTTTCTTTTTCGGAAACTGGTTAATCGACGACACTCACTAATACAATCGTATTGAATTTATTTTTGAATAATTTAATAATATTTGTAATTGGTTAAAGGCAAAAGTACTACGGATAATATATTCAAATCAATATACGGTTCTATAACGGAAATTCAAACTAGATTTTGCGCCGAACTTCGCCCGCGTTTATCGCGGTAAAGAAAAGCCTGTCCTTCCTCAAGAGTCAAAGTATCTTCAAGCCTAATTCCATTGAAATCGATTTCAGCTAAAGCCGTGAAAGCATAACAAACAGACAGACAGAGATACTTTTGAATTAGTACTATTAGTATGGATTATTAGGTATGTATGAAAATATGACACGGGCCTAGTAATATATCTATTCGCATAATGTTTTAAAGTCGTTTTACTGCGTTGCCTATTTTGTTCGTTTATACAAAAACAAAACCGCCTAATGACTTGTGACCTTCAAAGTTGTTTATATTTTATACAGATTCATTTAGCAGCTTTGAATGAGCCACTATCAGGAAGTATGCATGGTATCAGACGAGCGGATTACGCGTGCTACCGACAAGGAAGACGTGCTGGCTTCAGAGGAACATTCAGAGCCCTGCTCACTAGCAAGTTAGTAATGTTTATGAAACTACTACTACTACTAGCTTACGTATGTGAGGTGTATTTGTCGTTAACACGTCAAGTATAGCGTTTAGAAATTAACAGTGCAATAGCCACATCTATTGTAAATTATTTAAGTTGAAGTTTATACTTTATAGTATGTTTGGTTCCTAACTTCCTAGTCCCTTTAACTTTAATAAGCATCATAGTTATATAATACAGTAATATTATACAGATACTAGCTGACCCACGCAACGTCGTTTACGTCTCCTATTGCCCGTAGCGTAAAAAAATTCCCCCATTTTTTTAACATTCTTCATCGGTGCCCCGTCCTATTGGTCTTAGCGTGATGATATATAGCCTATAGCCTTCCTCGATAAATGTACTATCTAAGACTGAAATATTTTTTCAAATCAGACCAGCGGTTCCTGAGATTAGCGCGTTCAAACAAACAAACAAACTCTTCAGCTTTATAATATTAGTAGAGATTCTTTGATACCTAGATACATTATATATTTACTAAATAATTGTTTTTTTAAAGCCATAATTTATAATATAAAATTACTTTCTTCAATGTCTCCAGCCTAAATCTATATCATGTACTGAAATTAAATTTGTTGTCACAATATAAATCGTAGAATGTTTAAAAAACAATAATAATAAAATATATATAATAAAACAATCATTACATTTTACTATAGCGCGTAATATGTAATCATATCTATCGGTTTTTCTATTTCTGGAGTCATTAATTTAACGTTTCGAAAGTGCCTGAAAACTATACTTGAATTAAAAGCTATTTGATTTTACAGAATCCAGAATTTGAACTCAATTGTCCGATACTCTGACCGACACCTGCCGGTAGTTAATACATATGGCGAGATGCTGTTCAAATCTTTCTCTGATATGTTTGATGGTAACGATGCTTTGAATCCAGACGCTCGGATCTACAGCTTCGATGGGCGAAATATAATGACCGATCCACATTGGTAAGTTTGGGTGTCAGGTTGTGTAAAGCATAATATTACTTAAGAGCGATAGCTTTGCACAAAATGAATCATTTTATTAACTTGCAATGTATGTATGTATGCTTGTATGTTCGGGTGGAATATTGCAACTCAATTTTGAAGCAGATATCTTCAACCGATTTTGCTGAAATTTTGTAAGCATATATATACAGCATGACAATACTATATTATAATGACATGGAGTTGATCTGATGCTGGAGCTGGAAGGTGGCCATAGGAACTCTGTGAAGAAACGTCGCAACATTATCGAGTTTGGACTCGTTTGATTCGTATCGAGGCATTCCAGTAAAAGCTTGTTATTAGAAAGCTTTTTAATTTAATTTATTTATTAATAAATCCTTGTTCATGTATTTAAAATTTTTGTCTCCTGGAATCAGATTCTGCAGGAAAATTTGCAATCTAAGTAAATTTAAATGCTTCGATCATAATTTTGATGACATAAGCTCTATTCTTGTTTTATTTTTAATATGTATTTGCTGTTAATTAAACATAATATTAGACTTATGTGAATATAGACTGCCTCGTTGGTCTCGCGGTTGTCATGTGCGACTGCTGATCATGAGGTCTCGGGTTCGATTCCCGGGTCGGATCAAATGTTTGTATGATCTACAAATATTTGTTTCGGAGTTTGGGTGTTTCCTATGTAAAATATGTATGTATTTACAAAAAAAAAGTATATATTTATATGTATCAGTTGTCTAGTATCCATAACACAAGCTCTGCTAAGCTTGGCACTAGATGACGTTGTGTGGCACTAGATGACATCTGTCCGAAATATTTATGTTATTTATTATTTATAGGCCACAGAAGGTAATATGGCATGGATCTCGGACAAACGGTGAACGGGCTCTGGACGCATACTGCAATGAATGGCAAAACGGGGACCCAACAAACCGAGGCCTTGCTTCTTCTCTCCATGGACACAAAATCCTTGCGCAAGAAAGGTAAAGATTTTTTTTTACAGACAACGGAGACGCTCATGGTAACATGCCACTAGCGGTCACCCATCCAGGTACTGACCATGCCGTCGTTGCTTACTCTCGGTGATTGTTTCTAATCACAGAGTGCAACTGGGCTATGAGCGTATAAATATTCTTAAAGAAGAGAAAATAAACACATGTACATACACATTACATATTACTAAATAAGTGGAGAGAGAAGAAACATAGAGAAGCATGAGAGTGAAGAGAGAGAAAATGCATAAAGAATATAACACACTTAGTGCCTGAACTTTATACATTTTTGCAGAAAAACAAAATAGAAACGCATTTGGTGTCGAATTTTTTTTTTAAGGAAACTCCCGCACTAGGAATACATCCTGTGTCGCGGGGGACTTTACAAACATACATGAAACGGACACAAAGAACACCCAGACTCAGAACAACAATTTGTGGATCACACAAAGTGTTGTCCTCCCTGGGATTTGAACCCACGACACTTGGCGAAGTAGGAACGGCGTATTGACCGTTAAACCACTAGGCCAAACGTGCAGTCATTTTATTAAATTAGTAATTTTATTCTTTCTTTTTTAACAGTTATTTACTAAATTCCTATTTCTTAGTGACAACAAACACACACATACTTGCCTACACATTACATGTAAAATTTAGAGAAGAAGCATTCTCTTTTGCATCCTAATATTATTTTGCTTGAACTCTAGAATTTCGTCGTTTCTTCCAATTATCCACAAATTCTTACACTTTAATTTATTAAGTACATTAAACACCGTAGATGTAATAAAAATAATACAATACAGTTTTTGAGACGAAGAAATTCATAATATCAGAAAATATCTAGAACTCTTGATTCTGTTGAAAAGTGGCGTAAATTTCCTATTTATATATTAAATTTAAAACGTGATTTCAGATACCCTTGCAACAGCCACTTTGCAGTACTTTGTATTGAAGTTGCTTCGGAATTGCATCCACGAAGAAAAAGAGAAGTAACGAGGTAAGACTTTCTAAAAAAATATATACATCCGCAAACAGTACATTAAATAATTCAAAATTTAAAAAAAAATCGACTTCAAGAACAACCAATTTGAATTGGATCCACACGGGAAGCACCAGTTTTCAAATAAAAAAAGAATGATCGAAATCAGTCGGCGTGATATTGAGTTATTCGTCAATTTGTCGCGCACATACTTAATCCAAGTTGAAGATTTATATGATTTTCTCATGGATGACATGTCAGAACTGGACCAAATTAAAATGGAATCACATGGGAAGCACCAGCTTTCAAATAAAAGAAAGAATCATCAAAATCGGTTCACCCAGTCGAGGTAACATACATAAAAAAAGCAGTCGAATTGAGAACCTCCTTCTTTTTTTTAAGTCGGTTAAAAATATACCACTAAGCTACAACTTCCAGAAATGATGAGCAGAATCCATAAACAGGTATTATAACAGCGGATTTTCGTAGAGTTAAACAATTGAAAAGAAAAAGATCGATCTTATGTCTTAAGTTCAATCGTTTCAAGTTGTATAGGCTTAAATAATAAACAGAATTAGTTTATTTGTAATTCAACCCAATTACAATTTACGCTCTGGTATCTTAAAATAAATAAATAATTAGAGTTACGTAATTAAAGTTATTTGTGCGTATATTCCTCGTCACATTTTTCAGAACAATCTTTGTTATTCAAAAATATTAATTTCAAAGCCTACATAGATAAACTCCTAACTTATGAATTACTTTCAGGTATAACGCAACCGGAGTTTTAGATGATGAAGACTATTTGTACAACGCAGAAGAATATCAACAGCTTCTCAATGAAATATTTGCTCAACCGTTTAGAGAAAACTAAATTGTTACGTCATCACATTCTTAAATAGACCAGAGGGTCTTGTAACTTATCATATTTATGAGATCTCGTGTATGTATTGATTGTAATCTGTTACGCTTATCAAAGGAATTACAGCACATTATTAAAGGGGATCTATTCTTAGTCAACGATTATTGAGCTAAGGAAGAGGGATATTATAAGAATTATTTAACTAGCCAAAAGAATGGCAACTAAATTTGAAATAGATACTTTAAGCAATGCATCTTACAACCTCAAGTCGAAAGGGGCTCACGATTGTGAAAGACATCGCAAAAGTCGTTCTGTGTTATTTGGAATTTCTATCGATTAATTGTCAGAGATGCCAAAGCGCATACTCAAGAAAGAATTCTCTGTTGCTTACTGCTAGATTATACACCCTGTGTACAGACTGTTTCACTCCATGTCGCAGATCAGATAAATATTCTGAAAGCTACAAGTTTATGTAAAACAAAAGGCGAAACTCATAAAAGTCAATGAGTTCGAACCATAATCTGTAACGATAATCGTAAAAAATGTAAAGGCTCTGAAGTTACTCCAAGACAAGTGATTTTCGTACACGTGATTATAATTATTTAAAGCTAAGTAGGTATATTTTTCCAAACGCCCATAGTGCAGCAAGAAAACGTAAAAAAACAGAAGTTGAGGGGTAGAATTTCTTATTTTTTTTACAGACTAGCAACAGTATGACAAGGTATATTTTAAAACAAAAAGGATTTTTTAAAACAACTTTAGTTTTTATTTTATCCAGTTTTTATTAGTTATTGATTGATCGTGCACTCGACGCTACAGAATAATAGAAGTAGGGTGTTTTAAATTGATTCAGAATCTATAAAAATAATGGCCAAAGAAGGTTGCTAGTCTGTGTAAGTCTTAAACAAAATAAAAGTCAAGTCTCAGATCTTAGTGTTCATTTGAGATTCCTATTAAAATAAGCATGTAAACTTAAGCCAATGAAAGTAACTACAACTTTTGTATTACATTTATTTAATAGTTGAATGGAATTTAGTCATACGCTTTGTACTGCGTTTAGTAACTTTGTAAATATATTTTGTAATATGATGTATCGAACGTTCTTTCAGCAGGTTTTTGAGTCGTTATATAGTAATAATGCGAAATTTACTTAAAATCATGTAATCATTTTAGTAATAATTCACCTTAGTTGCTATATCTTATAGAAAACAGTATCAATCAAAAAAGGAATTATAAACAAGGTTCAGTGTAAATATTTGAGGCAACAAACCCTATCAATGAAAAAGCATTGCTTACTTCCTTTTTAAATAATCTTCGTAAATAAACAATACTTACTAAATAAAAATATATCTTATTTATAAAAGATTATCTCTTCTCCTAATTATATACTCTCGTCGTTAAAAAGAACATAGACAGAAATAATGAAATAGTTTTTAAGCTACGTTTATTTAAATTCAACTACTGTAATATTTTTAAGTAACTAAAATTTGAAAGAAACTAAAAATAACGTGCAAATCTAACTAAAAATAACGTGCGAAAGGAACTAATTCGTAAAATTCTTTAAAGTTTTTCAACCTCTTATTCTAGTCTGTATTATAATTATCTATGATGACTCAAAACACTGAAGACACAGTATCAGTGTTTATGATTGATTCGAAAGATTAATTAAAAGCTGTATATACCTACCTATTATTATTCAATTAAACTAATTTTATTTTTAAGATGTTAGAAGTATTTAAAATTTAGTAACATTATAGTTAATTTACCCTTTTTGAATAATTAAAAAAATATTTGACTGATTCGCCGAGTTGACTGACTTTATGACATGTGGGCATGACAATCTTAATTTTTTTAATTGCAATATGTATTAACTAAATTGCTACTTATAAGTTATACAAAATATATTTTATTTTGTAGAAAATTTTGATTGGTTAATTAGTTATTTTGTATATGTATATATTTGGGCCTGCCAAAGTGACTTTGCTCTGCCTGATGGAAAGCATGAGCAGAACCCAAGAGTGGTGGTCACCATACTCATTGCGAATGCAGACAATGCAACAATTCTGCATGGTGACCTACACTATGGCGGCCCATTCAGGTGCTTCTGTATCATCGGGCCTCCGGTCTCGCACTCACCAACCAACCAGCACGAATGGTGACATTTTAAGTTAGCCTTATGTGAGAGGGTAGTACCGTCCCGGTCGAGTCGGCCCGTTCTACTACCTATTAAATTAAAATAAATACCTATATTATATATTTAATTAATTCTTTTGTTTTGTGCAAAATGTGCAAATGACGCACAAATTTACATACCTTGTATTTCAAAACAAAAATTTCATTTTAAATTATCTGTATAATTATGCAAAAGTCATGCCTGCGTATATTTCTAAATTCGACAATAAAATATTAACAACTCTTGTATTACATTATATAAAATGTTATATTTCCCATTTTAAACGTTAAACTTAGTATTTGATTACTCTTATAAGTAGCCAATATTTCATCCATGTGTAACTTTTATATATTTCTAAACAATATTATGTACTCTATGATAAAAATATTACATAACTCTATATATCACGCTAATACACCGCACCAAGTATAAAAGTTAGTTTAAAAAGAGTGATTTAGTAGAAGATTTAGATATATGCCAGTTGAACTACAAAGATAATTTGAAAATGTTCTATAGTAGCCTTTAAACGGATTATGTTAGGTTTTACGTACCTTAATACTAATTCTTCATTCTGAAATTCCGCCTGTTTTCAAACTCATGTATAACTGCCCTAAAACAGTGAAGTTTCATTTCCTTAAGGTGCCATTCGAAAATATAATACCTACTATCAAAGTCTGATTTTATTTGCTATGTAACCCACATGCAATATATTTTAGAATATAGTTTAACTACAATTACTACCTGTAATTTTTTACCAGTAACTTTAAATTTAATTTACTAGTCTGAAACTGTTTTTCTATTTATGTCGGCGAATTTTTCAAATTTTAATAAGTGGCCAATTATTTCAGATCTGATTAAGAAACTAAACAGATGATCAATAAATCATCAGAGTTTTAATCTAAAGATTACGTAAAGCTTAAGGATTATTGCTTAAGTAATCGTAATACCACACTGAGTTTTAAAAATACTGATGATTTTGTGTCAAATTCCAGTGCAAAGTCTATCAAAGCCAGTGCAGAAACAGGTTGTGCAAAGTTACTGGCTAGCGTCAAACAATGTAAACTGGAATGTGCTTGAATATTAACGACAGTTCGTTGGCTATATCGTCTTGATTGTCTGTGTGATCGACTTGAATACCTTAAGCTCGTGTAGAGGATTCACTCCGGGTGCCCTTAATATTGTGCACAAAATGAAGATAAGCATCTACTTATATAACATTCAACCTACAATCCTACATCATTTGCATTCTGTAGGAGAAAATATATATGTAATAAAGTATCTACTCTAATAACAGTGTTTCCTTCAGAATGTGACTGGTTTAACTCGATTTTGAATGCTCCGAAACAAAAATAGTAAAACAGTATATAATATTTAATTACAACATGACATACCGACAAGCATTTACAAATAATAATCGTTAGCTATAATCGCTTTACATCGATCAACTCTTACATGTCGTGTATTATATTACGGATGACTGTATTTATATCAACAAGCAAAAATAAATGTTTGCACAACAATTTATCAGATGTTGTTTTATTGAATTCACTCATTAGCTTTATGTATAGAGATTCATAAAGGAAAGTTATCGGATCTAGGTACATTATAATATATTGTTAGAAACACTAAACATGAATTACTTAACTAAATCCTAAAATCAATAGATGAAAAAAATTAGGAAATTGGAAAAGTAATCATTATGTATCATTGTGTACATATTAAGAACATTTATGCGAAAAGATTAACAAAAGATCAATTTAATCTATACTAATATTATAAAGCTGAAGAGTTTGTTTGTTTGAACGCACTAATCTCAGGTACCGCTGTTCCGATTTTAAAAATTATTTCAGTGTTGGATAGTACATTTATCGAGGAAGGCTATAGGCTATATATGACCACCCTAAGACCAATAGGAGCGGAGCACCAATGAAAAATGTTTCAAAAACGGAGGGAAATTTTCACACTACGCTAATAGGAGACGCAAACGAGGTTGCGTGGGTCACCTAGTAGGTTCTATAAATCAATTCATAGTACTTTTGCTTTGGAGCCGCCAAGGGACAACAAACAAGTCTTTCATAAATGAACTTCGCAATTCAAATGCCATACACAATAGAAAAAGATACCTTCGAAGAAAATTTGAATTGCATATCCTAAGAAGTTCGTCCTGGTTTTAATAGCCATGAATGAAGGGGTTGAATGGGTCTCATAGGATTAACAACCCGCACCTAGTCCAAAAGGGGTCATTTTTTTCTTTTGACTACTCCCGAATTATTAATATACATTCTAATGTCGCGGGGTTCTTTACAAACATACATGAAACGGCCACAATGAACACTCAGACTCAGTACAATAATTTGCGGATTACACAAAGTGTTGTCCCATGTGAGATTTGAACCCACAACACTTGGCGCAGTAGAAAGCGGCGTGGCGACCGCTTAAGCCACTAGGCCAACTTTACAGCACTCAAGTTAATATGTTAGTCAAATTAGTGTCTGAATCTTGTTTAAACGAGAAGTAATAAATAAACTATAAAATATTTTTTTATTCCAAGGTACAAATTTAATATTTTTTGTAGCTGACCAACTTCGTCAATCGAACACAAAAGTTTTCTTATTAAAGCAAAGGAGAGGCAGCTGTGTAGGTACTTACTCCATAAAAACTGGGTATAATAAAGAAACTGGTTATAACAATATACTCGTATAATATTTTAAATTACAATAATAATATTATACTGAAATTATACATCATAATTAAAAACGAGTTTCCAAAAGACTTCGGGAAAACCAACACGAAAATAAATATTTATGTATCTACAATTACTGCAATTTATTGAAATTATCTGAAATAAAGGAATGATAACAACATCGTGAATTTTTAGATGTAATTATTGTATAACTAGCAGACTTACGCAACCTCGCCTGCGTCTCCTATTGCCCATAGCGTGTATAACAGCGTAAACAAATTTCTTTGCCATTAAAGCTTATAGTGCGACAATCTTAAAAGATAAACGATATAGTGCTCTTACAGACTTTTTGTAGGGCTTTTAAAGAGGAACTATTCTTTCATACCTAGAATTCAGAATCCAAGAGTGGCGGTCACCATACTCATTGCGAATGCAGACAATGCAACAATGCAGCATGATGACCGTGATGCTTCTGCATCATTCGGCCTCCGGTCTCGCACTCTCCAACGAAACACGACACCACAAACGCTGTCATTTTACGTTGATCTTCTGTGCACTCAAGATCTCTAAACACTAGAACAACAGGCCCGTCCAAGTATTATATTTTTTCAAACTTATGTTATACGCCATTGTAGCCTCTGAAAATAAATTAAGAAAGAAAGAGAAAGACAACTCTTAAGAAAGACAACTCCCGCACTAGGAATAAATCCTGTGTCGCGGGGGACTTTACAAACATACATGAAACGGACACAAATAACACCCAGACTCAGAACAACAATTTGTGGATCACACAAAGTGCTGTCCTACGTGGGATTTGAACCCACGACACTTGGCGAAGTAGGAAACGGCGTGGTGACCGTTAAACCACTAGGCCAAACGTGCAGTTGGATGTTGATTATTATTTAATTATTATTTCAAGATAAAGTGTATAGCGTCTTTACAGATAGAGTAAAAGTAGGATTGTTGCCTCGATGGGATACTTGTCTCGGCTTTGGAAAAATTATGCTAGGTTTGTTTTTGAAGTTTGAGCTTGATTGTAACTCGAAGCGCCCCCCAAGTAGGCCTTAGTGCCATATAGGCTGTTGCAGTAGTGCACGCGTTCTGTCTGTGTGAACGAAAATAATCCGTGGCTATACTTCGAAAGACGTCGAAATTATATTAATACGTATCTTATTTGAATAACTTTTTTACTGATCATGGTTTCAGTTCACTTTTTGTTTCTTTTCATGCCTTAGTTTAAATTACACTATTACGTTTCATTTTTGGGTTGTGATTTGCACCTCGAGTGGATAGTTCGTGTCGTGTAAATTCCTTTCACTTTAAATAAATTTAAAAGTTATTAACAATAAGCGCTCGGCCGTCCTCGGCCGGTCGGGCGCCGTGCGTAATGGATAGTGAGATGTATGCCGTGAGTGAAAGAGTCGATATTAGCTCATCAGAGGAGGACGACGAGACAAACAACAGACTCGATGCGCCTGTGGTAGTTAACACTGAGGAATGCGATTCAAATATACAGATGAGAGATGAAGTGAATAGAAAGAATGAAAAGAGAACACGCGAAGATTCGTCATCAGAGGAAGGATGGCATCAGGTTTCTAGAAGAAATAAACTAGCCAAACAGGATTTTATTCAACTTTGTGTCTCATGTAATACTGTGTTACCAAAACAATTTGCCTTAGCTAGGTTATTTAAAGAAAATAAAATTGAAGGTATAACACGCGTAAAGTATGTACACCAGTTCAAAATGTTAATATCTTTTGAAAACGAGTTTAACGCCGATCATTTCATCCAATGCCAATCATTTTGCGATCTTAACTGGAGGATTCAGAAAACTTCCGAGGTAGGAATCTCTTATGGTGTTATTAAGGATATTGACCTTAACATGACGGAAGACGAAATTATTAAAAACCTTAGGTGTGATATAGAAATAATGGCGGCCAGAAGATTAAATAAAAGAATCTATAACGAAGATTCAACAACAGAATGGAGTAAGTGTGAAGCGATTCGCCTTTCATTTAAAGGCCCCTCTCTTCCTAGATATGTTTATATTTTCGATATGAGGGTGAGTGTGATTCCATATATCTTTCCCGTGTCACAGTGTTCCCGTTGCTGGAAATATGGTCACACTAGATTAGTGTGTCCATCTAAAAAGATGGTTTGTCCTAAATGTACAAAGAACCACGAAAACTGTGAAATCACATCATTTAGGTGCGTCAATTGCACGGGCAGCCATATGGCATTACAGAAGGTATGTCCCGTTTATAAAAAAGAAAGAAGACTAAGAGAACTAATGGCAGAATTTAACTGTACTTATAGAAAAGCTATTACTATGTACGTACCGCCCTCTCCGGTGCTTTGTACCAACTTAATATCCCAACCCCCAAGACCCAGTTCAGGCGAAATCCAGCGGCAACAATTGGAAACTGAAGCAACTACTGTAAGTTTTAAACCAGTACATGCCCCTCAGAAAAACAAACCTATGTCGCAGGTAACTACTAATGTCGAAAAATCTGCACTCAAAAATGTTTATGCCCGCAGTTTGAAGACGCTTCGTAAAAAGCTTCCTATCTCCTCTCCATACCCTTCGCGTGCTCCCTCTCCAGACCCTCTGCAGATGGAGACTGGCTCAAAAAATATGTACCAAGATTCGGAGTGTTCGGAGAGCTATCCAGGTGTTAATGGTGAAACTCACAAAAAAGACTTAACATTTAAAGCGCTTATTTATCGATTATATAAAATAGTCATTGAAAAAAGTTCTTTAGAGGATAAAATACATCAAATAGTCACAATCGGCACAGAGTGGTTACTAACAAAAATGATGAGTGGTATATCAGTTAGTTCATTTTTAAATTCTTTTGTTAACGATGGATAGCGGTGAGATGTTAGTTAATATAAATTGTATACAGTGGAATTGTCAAAGTTTGCGACCTAAGGCAGTTGCGTTAGAGGCACTACTGTCTCAAGAGAAGATACACATAGCTGTATTGAGTGAGACTTGGTTCGAACCAGACAGTTATTTTAACATTAGTAACTACAATACTTTTAGACTGGATCGGTATGACGCTTACGGTGGCGTAGCTATCCTTACTCATAAGTCGATCAAAAGTAGTTTAAGTTTAACACGTAGTCCAAATGGCGGTATAGAGCTGTTACAAGTTCGAATCCATAATTGTCGGTATGTTGAGAATGTTATATCAGTGTACTGCCCTTCTACTGTGCATACGTCACAGAATGATTGGGATTACTTATTTTCGTTGACAAACACAAAAACTTTAATATTAGGTGATTTTAACGCTCATCACTCTAATTGGTCTTACAAAACAGACCGGAGAGGATTTGAAGTCTTTGATGCTATGCTTGAACACAACTATAGTTATTTAAATAACGGTCAACCGACTAGATTGAGGCTTGCAAATGGTCTACTACAAAAGTCTTCCCCTGATATTTCGTTTGTAACCTCCGATTTGGCCACGTTGTTTGGATGGCAAGTTTGTAACGAATGCCTAGGCAGCGATCATCTTGTTATTAAACTATCTGCTACCTTAAACGTCAGTCGGACAACATTAAAAAAAAGAAATTTTAAAATGAGTGATTGGAAGTCTTACAGTGACTATATAGAAAATTCATTTGTCGATTTTATAATACCTACCAATCCCCAAGAATTTTACAACAATTTTGAGTATATTATACAAACAGCAGCTAATAAATATATTCCTCTTAAAAAAATACCGCAACACGCGTGTAATAAATTTAATCCCAAGTCATACTGGAACGCTGAACTGTCGAAAGCTGTTGCTGAAAGACGGTTGGCATTAGCCAATCTTAGACGAAGTCCTTCTCCTAATAATTTAGAAATATTACAACAGAAAATTCGTAATGCTCAAAGACTTATTCGGTTGGCGAAGTCTAGGTCGTGGCAAGAGTTTTGTAGTTCTGTAGATGAAACAACTTCATCTTCAGAAATGTGGAAAAAAATGAGATGGGTGAAGGGTCATCGTTCCAACTTACATAGTCAGTATATAGATAGGGATAAGGCATTGAATTTATTAAATTCTTTAACTCCTGATCATGCCTGTCCACCCCAACCTCCTTTTTGTTCTGTTAATGGTACATTAGAATCAGAAATAACCATAAATGAGTTAGAAAATTCTATTAAAAAAACTGATACAGCACCTGGCAAAGATGAAATTTCATTCTCCATGATAGACCATCTGCCTTTGATAGCTAAAACTCTATTAGTTAAATTGTATAATATATCTTTGCTGCATGGTTTCGTCCCCATACAATGGCGTCAAGTCAAGATAATTCCCATTCTTAAGCCAGGCACAGCTGCTAACTCAGATCATTCACTACGGCCAATTTCGTTAATTTCATGTATGTGTAAAATTTTTCATGTTATATTAAATAAAAGGTTGGAGTGGTATTTCGAGAGAAATAAAATGTTTTCGGATAATATGGTAGGCTTTAGAAAAGCCCGATCTTGTATCGACAGTCTATCTACGTTGGTTTCTCATATTCAAACTGGCTTTTCTAAGGACTTGCTGACAGCAGCTTGCTTTATTGACATTGAGAATGCATATAATAACATAAATATTACATGTTTGTTAAAAACGTTAGATGAATTGGGTGTGGGCACAAGTATTTGTCTTTACCTCTGGACCTATTTAAGTAATAGACAATTGGCAATTGGGGTCGATGATTACAATTTCTTTAGATCTACGGGCCAAGGCTTACCACAGGGAGATCCTTTATCCCCATTACTTTTTAACGCAGCAACTATAAACATCTGTAAAAGTATGCAAAATGTATACATTTCTCAATATGCCGACGATTTTGTGTTGTATGTTTCGAGCCATAACATAGATACAGCTATTGCAGGACTGCAACTGGGATGTGAACATTTCAATAGCATGTTACATAGCCTAGGTCTAGTTATATCTCCAAACAAAAGTAAAATATGTATATATAAGAAAGGTAAATTTAGAAATACTATTGATTTTAGAATTAATAATCAGGCATTGATTCAAGTTCATTGTGTTAAGTATTTGGGTATGTGGCTGGATTGTTCTCTAAGATGGGGGAAACATATTAATGAAACCATTGATAAAGTCTCAAAGTATATTAATCTGTTAAAAGTTTTATCTGGTCCTGGATGGGGCGTGCATCAAAAGCACCTTAGACGCTTATATATATCTATTATACGTAGTAGAATCGACTTTGGCAGTTTCTTATATAGTAATAGCTGTAAAACTAATTTATTAAAACTAGATCGAGTTCAAAATCAAGCTTTACGGGTTATAGGCGGATTTATACGAAGTACTCCAATTCACGTTATGGAGAATGAGTTAAGTCTTCCGCCTCTTCATGTTCGTAGGCAATATCTTGCAGGAAAATTTATTTTGAAAACCAAATCTTTTGTTAATGGTAGTATTAATTATGTTTTAGACCACTTAGCTTCAGTTATTGAATCTCGCTATTGGCTGAATAAAACAATACCGCTATTGATCAACATTAAAAATTCTCTAGACTTTGTATCAGTACAGTGTAGCGATTTACTTGAAATGTTTTCTTTGGAAACATGGGTTAGTAACATTCCAGTACGCCAAGTGATATCAAGTTCTATCCCTCTAATCGATCGCCCCAAACGAAAGTATACCTGCCATGATCTTAATACCATATGTACAAATTATATACAGCAAAATTTTGAATATTATTATCAAATCTACACCGATGGTTCGAAAGGAGAGAAAGGAGCTGGTTCAGCTGTTTTCGACCCCAGGTTGGGATGTTACGTGAAACTGAGGATCGATTCTAATATTTCCATTATGCATATTGAATTGATTGCAATAGCAGAGGCGATATCGTACATAGATTCCATTGATTTTGACCGTTTTGTCATTTTGACAGACTCAAAAAGCGCCCTGCAACATTTGGTTCGTTCTGCCTCTCACGGGAAAGGTATACCGATTGCCTACCAAATATGGAAATCGATTCTTCGATTACAATCACAACATAAAAAGGTAATCCTCCAGTGGATTCCATCCCACATTCAGATAATAGCAAACGAACGTGTAGACATGCTTGCTAATCAGGCAGCTGATGATGGAATTCCCACATGTGTGGTACCCCTTTTTTCAGACCAATTGAGGGTGGTAAAGGATATGTGCTCAAAGAATTGGCAAGAGTATTTTGATGAACGTTCGCTTCAGTGTGGTATTTGGTATAGAACAATCCAGCCTCAAATTTCGATACTACCATGGGTAGACAACATATTATTAAATAGAAACAATTTAAAAACTGTACTAAGATTACGTTCGGGACACATTCCATCAAAAAAATTTGCGTTTTTGATGAAAAAGGTCCCGTCACCTAATTGCCTGGAATGCGGTGTGATAGAAGATGTTCAACATATTTTGATGGAATGTGTCCGGAACGAGCGCCTGAGAGCATCGTGTTTTGACGGGAAAAAGAGGCTACAAGTTGGCTATTTGAATGGTGTGTTGTCTAATCCAACAACATACGAAATTAGACAGTTAATTGAACTGGCTGATTTAGGTTTAGGTACATAATAATTTAGTTTTAAGACATGGTTACTTATGATTATAATTGCTGTTATGTTATATTGTTTGATGTCCATATGGGACGATGTAGTCGCTCAGCGACAAAGTCCTTTAAATAAATAAATAAAAAAAAAAAAAAAAAAAAAACGTTTCATTTTTTATTTTCTGATATTTATATAATAAATAGAAAGTGTAAGTATCCGTATCAAAACGTGGCTGTGACATACGGACGGACAGACAGACAGACAGACAGACATGACGAATCTATAAGGGTTCCGTTTTTTGCCTTTGGCACGGAACCCTAAAAAGGATAGTCGCCCTATTTCTTTTTGCGGATAGTTGCCTCTAGAGCAAGTATTCACATAAATCTACTTAGGTACATTTTTTAGTTAACTGACCTACTTACCTAACTGTATTTTTGATACTTTTAGGATAATACCCTGTTCTTGGTATTCAATATATTAAAGCTTGTAGACACGGTATTACCTCCTGAAAAAGGTTTAGTTCACAAATAATCTTACCAGTTTTCCGAAAAATTTAGTTATACCACAATTTTAACAGTGCAACTAAAAGGGCTGGCTGAAAGATCCTGGTTTCTCGTGATACGTGATAGGTAGTTTGGAAATAGGGTTACTATTTCCAAACTACCTACTGAATGACAGGCTTCAGTAAATAATAAAGAGTGGTTATTTGGATTGTTTTAAATTTGTTTCTTTTTAAAAAATATAGAAAAGGCGTCTATCCCCAGGTCAGGCAAGTATCCTCCGACACATTTTTACCCTTAGACCACTATCCGCCACAGTAAGCAACTATCCCATTTTCGAGAGGGCATTTAGAACAGGTTTAGAACAGGTTTACTAAAAAACAATATTAATTTTGTTCGGAAAAATGGCTATTATGAAAGACACCTGTGTTGATAGACATAGTAAATTAGTAAAAAAATACAAGTTTTTCAATAAAAACGCTTTTTCGAATAGTCTATCCGGCTTTTACCCTATTTTAGTGAATCCGTCTTAGTTAAAAGTTTTGAGGAAAATGACGACCCATTTAATCTTGTCAGGCCATTTGTCACATTCCTCACAACTCCGACGTTCTAAAGATTCACGATTCTATACAGAATTTCTTTGATTAAACACTTTTTCGAACAACACTTGTTGAGTAATTGAAATTTTTCCTCATACGCCAATTGGATACACATAAATGTACGAAAAGTACCCTATTCCTACATCTCGCACATTTTTCTTTTCAATATTTTCATTATTTCTGCTTTTGTTTCTTTGTCACGAGGATATAGTCACTTTGTAAAACAACCAAAATTTTAGTGTTGTGTCACTAAAATTTTGGTTGTTTTACAAAGTGACCTAACACACTACTACCTACAGTGACATAGAGGTGAGCCTCTTAAATATCAAGATAGTATATATCAACGGAAAACTTCTATACTTAGGTATACAATGTACAGATTGTAATTTTGTCCATAATAATATTATAAACTAGCTGACCCAAGCAACCTCGTTTACTTCTCCTATTGCCCGTAGCGTAGAAAGTTTCCCCCGTTTTTGTAAAATTCTTCATTGGTGCTCCGCTCTTATTGGTCTTAGCGTGGTGATATAATAGCCTATAGCCTTCCTCGACAAATGGGCTATCTAACATTGAAAGATTCTTTTAAATCGGACCAGTAGGTTCTGAGATTAGCGCGTTCAAACAAACTTTTCAGCTTTATAATATTATATACTAGCTTTTGCACGCAGCTTCGCTCACGCAGCCTTTCATCCCCTGATTTACCTACTTAGGGGTGGAGTTTCGTAAAATCCGTTCTTAGCGGATGTCTACACCATATAAGGAACCTACCTGCCAAATTTCAAGTTTGTAGGTGTTATAGTTTCTGAGATTTGGTGATTAATAAGTGAGTGGTATTTCGCTTTTATAGATATAGTATAGATTCGAAATTAACTCTGCCAGTCTATCACGCTTTCATGGCTAAGTCGCTGCACTGATTTCAATGAAATTTGGCATGGAGATATTTGGCTTCTTGAAGAAGTACATTCATTGGCTACTCTTTACAGCAATTACCGACATACACGGGTGGAGCCGCAGACAAATACTAGTTAAACTATAAAGTTTAATTGCAATACTTAAATTCGGAGAAACATTCTAGTTAATGACGTTTGCTATATTTTTCCCACACAACAACATCGACTAAAACCTTTCCTCAATATTGTTTCAAAATCCTCTTATGGAACTTTGAACGGTCGGTGAAATTAAACCGCTTTTCCAACTTGTCCAGTTGTGACTTAGGGTAGACAGCTTTTCTATCCAATGCGAGACAAATTAAAATACTGAGGTGTAGGTACCATTATCAAACTTCATGTCGCCTGCTTTTATGCAGATACTGCAGTAAAATTAACTTGTAGTCTCTTTCTAAGAGACATTTGCCAGTAAGTTAGTTAAATAATATTGTTATGGCTCTCAGTTCGAAAATACTTCAGAAGACTTGACATTCCAGATTAATTAGAAGTACCTACATAAAAGATTAGGTTACACTTAAAGCAGTGGTGTCTAATTAAATCAGCAGTAAAATAGCTCTGTTTCCATACGAAAATATATGAAAATATTGTATAACTTGAAACACAAAATAAAACTACATAGTACAAAACTACAATATAATGATGTCTGATAATGATCTCTGCACATTTTGAGTCAAAAATTAGACAACTCCCTCATTCATTAATGTATGAATAATATACCTTTGTTTCAGTTTAATGAATTGATGGAATAATCATTTGGTAAACAAACACATTTGTATTTTAATTCTTCAAACAAAAGACAAAAATTAAACAAATTTTCGGCAAATATCCCACCGTTTTTCGAATGCTTGCTAACCCTTTCTTTTAAATCTATAACAAAGTCGATTTCAACAAGTATCAAGTACGATACGACTGACCACTTCAAAGATTACTGAATGAAAGATGCCAGTAAAATGTTTGGCGCTAAACACTGTGGCATCAAAAGTTTTCAACTCTGTTGAAATGGCCAAAGTTTCAAATAAGTACAAATTCTAAAGCCGCCTTTGACACATTTAAGGTATTTTATTAGTTTCTAAGATTCTCACGCTTTAAAGAACATATTATATAGAAACATACATATTAGTTACCTTATACATGAAAATGTTCAATAAAACCGTATTTATAAGTTTCAGCAACTCTGTTAAAACTAAGTTACATTTTAAACCAGAGAGAGATTTTAGATTTGGAGAAGTTATTACAGAAGTCAATTTGGAAGAAAGGAAAAATGACTTTATATGAAATAATATAAAGTTTACATTGTAGGTTGGTTTTGGAGAAATATAAGTAGTTGTTATCCATACCTATATTATAAATGCAAAAGTAACTGTCTGTCTGTCTGTCACGCTTTTACAACCAAACCACTGCACAATCAATGAAATTCGTCATTGAGATACTTTGATTCTTGAGGAAGGACATAGGCTACTCCATGGGCGTAGCCAGCCATGGGCCCAGGGTGGGGCAGCAGTCTAAAATAATATGTAACTAGCAAACTATACCTGCGGTCTTACCCCTACCGATTCGGTCGCGGCCTATAGGCCCATCGTGTTGCTGGACGAGGCGGGCAAATTGTTTGAAAGGATAGTGCCCGATCTGTCGGACGCTCAATTCGCATCCCGAGAGTTCGTTCGTTCGACGGTCGATGCCGTGTTGCGCCTGAGGGTCGTGACCGAAGAGGCAGTGGGCTGTGGCGGCGTGCTATTGATGGTGTCGTTCGACATCGCCAACATATTCAATAGTTTACCATTTAGCTGCATCAGGGAAGCACATCACAACCACGGCGCGCCACAGTACCTGAGGCGGCTAGTGGAAGACTATTTAGAAGAGCGTACCATCATATACGAGGACCGAGAGGCCGTCTTGAGACGGCGACCCATATCGTACGGTGTTCCGCAGGTGTCTGTCCTTAGAACACCCGTGGAACGTGGGGTAAAACTCCTCCGAAGTCGTCTTCCCCCTGGGCTAAGCGTAATTTGTTACGCCAATGACACTTTGGTCACGGCCCGGAGGGCAAACTCCCAAGAGGCGGCGCGCCTGGCCACCAGGGATGTCTCTTCGACGAGCACTTCCGACAGCTTGCTCCTAAGCTTGTCAACGCTGCCTCTGCCCTTGGGCGACTTTTGCGCAATTTGGGTAAGCCAGCGTCGCAACAAGACGGCTCCGGGGGTTGTCCGGTCTATGGCGCTGTATGGTGCACCGGTGTAGATAGTGGCTCTGACCGCCCAGAATAGGACGCGTCTCTGGTGTCCAGATGATATTGGCTTTTAGATCCATACGCGGTTACTGCACCGTGTCGCTCGAGGCGGCGTGCGCCTTGGCCGGAAATTCCCCGTGGGATTTGAAGGCGGAAGTGGTCGCCAAAATTTATCGGTGGACGGCTGACTTTCGGGCAGAGGACCGCTTTCGCCCTCCGCCCTAAGAGATACGCGAGTGGCGTGAAGCCGCTCGTCGAGCCACCATGGTTCGCTGGTCATCCCGGCTGGAGACTCCACCCGCTGGCTTTGTGAGGACTTGGCCCAGCACACGCTAGTGGTTTGCACCGCCTGGGCGACGGCGACGCAGCGTCGGGCACTCACTGAAGTCACCGGAGGAGAACTATCGCTACCGGCCGTCATACCCTCCATGGCCGATGGCCATACTCTCCGCCCGAAATTCAGCCACCCGTCGATAAACTTCGGCGAGCACTTCAGCCTCCAAATCCCATAGGGTTGTTCCCGCCAAGGCGCATGCCGCCGCGGTTGACACCGTGCGGTATCCGCGTATGGCTCTGACCGCCAATACCCTCTGAGGCTGCCAGAGGCGCGCCTTATTTAGGTCGGTCAGAGCCGCTACCCACATCGGTGCGCCATACAGCGCCATCGACCGGACCACCGCCGTGTAGAGGTGTCGCGTTGCGACGCTGGCTCCACCCAAATTGGGCAAAAGTCGACCAAGGGCGGAGGCAGCGTCGACCAGCATCGAACCAAGCTGTCGGAAGTGGTCGTCTTAGAGCCACCTACCTTCGAGTATCAGGCCCAGATACCTCATCTGGGCCCTAACCGGTACGAGGACCAAGTTGACCTCGATGAAGGCCCATGAAACAAAAGGGCCTCCGTCTTACCCAGGCTACCCGTAAGCTCAGCGCCTCGATGCGCCCGACCACCAGAGAAATACCCCTGGTGGCCAGGCGCGCCACCTCTTGGAAGTTCGCCCCCCGGGCTGTGACCAACGTGTCATCGGCGTAACAAATTACACTCAGCCCGGGGGGGAGACGACCTCGTAGGACCCAGTCGTACCCCACGTTCCACAGGTGTAATCCAAGGACAGGCCCCTGCGGAACGCCGCACGACATGGGTCGCCGTCTCAAGACTCACTCTCGGTCCTCGAACACGACGGTACGGTCCTCTAAATAGTCGGCCACTAGCCGCCTCAGGTACTCCGGCACCACGTGGTAGTGGTGTGCTTCCCTGATGCAGCTAAATGGCCCACTATTGAAGGCGTTGGCGATGTCTAACGGAATCCGAATTGGGCGTCCGACAGGTCGGGCCCCACCCCGCAGATGTGCGGACGATGCGGGCAGAGAGTATCCTCTCAAAAGCAATGCCATAATTCAACCCTGAGACGGGACGGATTCCCCCCTCCATCCGCTTAAGTGGCCAGCCGCGAGGGGGCAAAGTACGCGTGTGCTATACGTCGCCTAATATAGAGTTCATCAGCAGACGGTGCCCGGTTCAGTCTGCTGATGGGGGGTCCGGATTTATTAATAAGTGCAGTTCCCGGATCCCTCCCGTCTCAGGCGCAGATTGGCACACCGTGTGGTTTTAGTCGGTCCGACTACGACACACAACCCCGCCGCTAACCCGCAACCCCCGGCCCGTGGGGTTTCTACACGTAAAAAAAGGTACCTTATAGGTCAGAGCCAGGGTGGGGCAAGTGCCCCACCCTGCCCCACCGTGGCTACGCCCATGGGCTACTCTTTGCTGCGATAGCCGACAAACACGCGGGCGGAGCTAGTATTAAACATATGTATGATGTTACTTAGCCAGCAATACTTCTTTAATTTAGCGATCATCCATCTATCTATTAAGTATGTTAGAAATTTATAGAAATATTAAATTAAAATTAATATACCTACTCAAATGTGTGATTGAACCTTGAAATTAAATTTAAATAACGTCAAGATATCACTCAAAGACGACTTAACAAAAAGTAAGACTTAGGTATTAAAGAAAAACTTGACATCCTGTTTTATTTGATTATATTTAAATTTCAATTTCACATAGCTTGGTACCTAATTTTTTTTTACGAAAGAGCACTAAGGTTTTTTTATAGATTGAAAATCAGATCATTTTAAAAACAAACTGTCAATTTAAATCGAATCTAGCTCTCCTAAAATAACAAAGCAATATTTATACAAACAATCGACTAATTTATAAACAAACCCAACTTGGATCCAATCTCTTAGACTCAATAATTCCGTATTGCCCGAAGAGTAAATTGTGTTAGACATCAAGTTAACGTTGTTGTTATATTAAAGCATTCGCTTTGTCAATTGTGGCTACCTCAGATATACCCGTATATTTTCAACGTCAATATGAAATTCAATTGAATGCGGAATAACAGTAGCACTGTTATAATTATTTAACTTAATTGTGCTGCAAAATAAATGATATTTTACAAATATTTTTACAAGGCGTTTCCTAACAACATTCTAGGAAGAAATGCCGAAACAAACCACAGAATAACTGTACTGTAAGTTGCTGTAGCCATTGTCAGGTATTTTTCAAATTCGTAACAGTATTCAAACATTGTGCACTGCTGTTTTACAATTATTCCTAAGGTCTAAGGTATACGCGACAGAAGTTTCATCTCCATCATCAAGATGGTTGGCAGTCGACAACTGTGCACTTTTCCAGGAACTTTCTGCCTCGCCAACAAAACTGTGGATTGAACTGTCGCCTGCAGTATTCCTGGACCAATACGACCTTCAAACCTTGAAGAAAAGAGCGTACTCCTTCTTAAAAGGCCGGCAACGCACTTGTGACGCCTCTGATGTTGCGGGTGTCCATGGGCGGCGGTAATCGCTTACCATCAGGCGATACGTCTGCTCGTTTGCACCCTATCTCATAAAAAAAAAGGTCTAAGTATTCCATATTTCAATATTTTCATATCCAAAATTACCTTAGTATTCGTCAACAAACAACAACGGTATACCTACTCCCAAGTGATTTCTAACACATAATATAAACCACTTAGATATAGATGGTTATTGGATATCTATCTATCTATATATATAAAAGAGTAATGTGACTGACTGACTGACTGACATACCCAGAGATAAACGCACAGCCCAAACCGCTGAAGCTAGGATCCTGAAATTTTGCATGTTGGTTCGTTTTATAACGTAAGTGAGCACTAAGAAAGGAGTTTTGGAAATTCCACCCCTAAGGGGGTTAGTCAGGGGATGAAAGTCTGTGGGAGCGAAGCCGCGTGTAAAAGCTAGTTATAGATAGATGAATCAAAGCAAACATTACAATTAAAACTGCCTTGTCTTTGGTTTATGCCTGAGCTAATTCAAAAACGAAATTTTCTAAAATGAATTCCCATTTCAATACCAATCGTAAAAACGGGAACTTAAACAACCTTAACTATCCTTATTAATCCCTCCTCATCCAATTTCGTCGTCATTTATCACAAAGAGGAAAAAATAAAAGGATCTTACATTACTGAAATAGCTGACTGTAACAGATTGCATGAACGGGAATCGAATAATCCTATTTTCGACAATAACGGGTACTTTTAATCAAAGTGCGCAATACAAATTGGAATTAGGTACTTTTTCGTTCAGCAGAGGTATGACAGAGACTGTTGATATGTCAATTTATGAGTAGCGGTTCACTTTTACCGGATTAGGTATTTCCACATGTCTGTGGTTAATTTCCCCAGAGCCCACGCAATACAACCGCTCGACAAGCGTTTACTTTAATTGCAAAAGTATTTCTGTCAGACGATTTTCATTAGGCTAATGTGTGCTAACATGTAACTTTTGATGTTACTAGACAAATTGTCGGGGCCATGAAATACCTGTAAATGATTACGCAATAAATGTTTTAAAAGTTTTGATTAATTAAATGGTATATCTATGCATTAATAGATGAAAACAAATATAGAGCATGGAAGCCATCTTATTTGGATTAGTTAATGCTATAGAGTATAAAAAACGAACAAAGCTAACATTGCGACTTTTTTTTTATGCTGACTACATAAAGTTATAGGCAACCAATATTATAGATTTGATCAGTGATCGTACAAAGGTGTATAGAATGACAGTTAAATTTTGATGGTATGACGTAAGAGAAATAAAAACGATCTAAATTTGACCGCAAGTCGAGTGCTTGGACACGTCAATAATAAAAATAAATAAACCGTTATTTTTCCCCTCTCCGAATATTATAAGTAATCAGTGAAGAGACTGAGACAATCTGAGGGGCTAAATAAGTTTCCAATTTTAAATCGTTAGGCGAAATTAATTATTTTTCGAAAATAAATGACAAAGAAATTGAATTTTAATTAAGAATATCAAATACAGCTTCAGTATAATAAAACTTTTCCAAACAAAATCGTAATCAAATGGTACTCAAAATGATATTTAAATATAAACACAAGAAGATCCTTATTTCTTCTTCATCATGTATAATGGCACCTGTGATACAATGCTTGCATTAGTATAGGTGTCATTGACACATATAAACTTGATTACACTACCTAAGATGCGAAAATATAAATTTGAAAATGTTTGTAAACAATTTTTAGCTCAAAAAATTATTATTATTATTAATAATCATGATTTTATTTGTCTACATAAGCATGTGTGTGTTACATTGGACATTTATTGTACCACGTGTCTAGTGAACTATGTTTTTTACCATGTACAGTAATGTAATTACTTAAGGTTAATCCCTAATTAAGAGCACTTGGTTAGCAATCTCTATATTGTCAAATACAATAAATAAATGTTCATGTATTTAGCTCCTATTATTCAATCATACTTCACCGTAAGCATCTCATTCTCATTCCCCATTCTAAGGGGTTCACATATCAATTTAAACTTTTAAGACAGTTTATCGTCATTATACACTTAATTTTATTAATTTATTTATATTTTCCCAATCAATCAAATTATTTTTGGTTGATTGACATCAGGCGTGATAGTTAACCAACTAAGATGTTTAATAAAACAAGCCAAAGTGTAACAAAATCTGTAACTCGAACACGTTAATACTTTGGATAAAATATCAAATCTATTGACACCTCATTCATTAAAATCGGTTCAGTAGTTTAGACGCAACGGTGGAACATACAAACATACACGGCCATTAAAAAAAATTACCCTTCCTTTTGCCTTCGCCGTAGTCGTATAACAAAAAGAGCACTTAATATCTTATGATAGAAAATACCTAACTACTCAAAAAAGCTGTCACTGCTATCAGATAAATTAATTATTCTTCAAAGAAGGCTTAATATCGTTAGCTAAGTTATCGCTAGCAAGTAGTTAATTATGCTGCAAAGCACTTAACCCAGGTAATAAGTAATTAAGTGTATGGATGCTCCATGCTGTCAACCGCAGCAGTAAAATAGAAAAGCGCTTTTTTATATTACCGAACACCGTAACTTAAATCACAAAATTCATTCTTTCTTAAATTTCTTTAGGCGGACAGTTTTAGTAGACTTTACTATAAGTTTATGCTTAGTTTGTTACCTTTTTCTTTTGTAAAAGATGTTTCTTTTGTTTCTAGTAGAAGCACTAATGTTTCAAGAACATTGTTAGGAGTTGTTATTGTTATCTCAGTTAGCAAATGGGAACAATGGTCCTTTGATTAGGGTCGCGGTTGTTATTGGGTGACTTGGTTACTTGTACACGGTAAATTTTAAAAACTCTATAATCTCTAATAAACAAAATTCTCGTGTCGCGGTATTTGTTACTAAACTCCGACGAAACGGATGGGCCGGTTTTATGATATTTTGTGTGCATATCGGGTAGGTCTGACAATTAGGCAATATCTATTTTGCATACTAAATGATAAGGGTGACCCACCACATTCTTTTTTATGGTAAAACAACGTTTGCCCGGGCAGCTAGTCTTTTAAATTAAATTTTCGTGTCACAATGTTAGTTACCATACTATTCTGAAACGGCTGCACCGATTTTTATTAAATTTGGTGTGCATATCGGGTAGGTCTGAGAATCGGCCAACATCTATTTATTATACCCCTTTTTTTTATGGCAAAACAACGTTTGCAGGTTCAGCTGGTACTCGTAATATATAGAATTCTTTATATCTCACTACATAACACATAAAACGAGAAGCAGCTTGCACCGACAAAGGTTTTGTTCATGGATGCACAAATATATTAGTGGAACTTTTCTCAATCTCGAAACTTGAATGCAAGTCATGCAAGAAATTAAGAGGTTTTAAAGGTAGGACAGAATGAGAGAATGAAACAGAATACAGAGTAAAGAAAGTAGATAATTTGGACTTTCCGGTGAAGATGATTCGACAAGCTCTTGGCCTTTACGATTTCTTTTAGATTCAAGCGATTGTTGAACAGAAATTTACTTCAGTTTTTTTTATGTATGGCTTGCCAAAATGACTCTACTCTGCCTGATGGAAAGCATAAGCAGAATCCAAGAGTGGTGGTCACCATACTCGTTGCGAATGCAGACAATGCAGTATGGCGACCCACACCATGGCGGCCTAGTGATGCTTCTGCATCTTTTAGTCTAGTCAACAAGTATGGAACTTGTTGACTAGACTAAATTAATACCATTTGGGCCTCCGGTCTCGCACTCACCAACGAAACACGACAGCACGAACGCTGTCATTTTACGTTGATTTTCTGTGCGAGGGTAGTACCGCCCCGGTTAAGCCAGCCCGTTCGTGCTGAAATCAGCGTGGCTCTACTACCTTTTATTAATGATATTTCGATAAATGAATATTCTTTTATTCTAAAGGTGAGAATTCTTATAGGTGATAGGTGATATTCTTTTATTCTAAATTACCTAAATTTAGAACATAACTTTCACCTTTTTCATTTCCTCTTACCAAAGGTAGCAGTGTAATAATAATCTCACATGAATTTCATCGTTATCTAATAAACTACTTACTGCTTGTAAGAAAACCAAACAGTTTTTATTTTGCCGCTCTACCAAGCCTTTTAACTCCCTTTAGTGCCAACGAGTATATTTGTACAAAATGCATCCCATTTGCTCGGCTGAGTGCCATAAGCTTTTATCATATTTCTATGGACCATTTTCCTTCAATAAGCGTAATGTGAAAATACGCACATATAGTCTTGTATAAGTGTAGTTTGTAGTTTTTCAGCAAAGGTTATAGTTTTTTATTAATAAAATTGGCATAAAATATGTTTGCTATTAAAAAAGTGAAAGGCGTTTCTTTCGATGCTTCCCAGATTATTACTGCTATGTAGGTACTTACAGAAAGAATATAAATTGAATTAAAAAACTTTACTGGAATGCCCGAATCAAACGAGTCCAAACTCGACGGTGTTGCGACGTTACTTTACAGAGTTCCTATGACCACCTTTATGCTCCAGCATCAGATCAGCTCCATGTCATTATAATATTGTATTGTCACGCTGTATACATATTCTTGCAAAATTTCTGCAAAATCGTATCCTCACTCACTCGATGAAACACAGCGCAATTTCACACCGGTTTTCTGTGAGGCCGTGGTATCACTCCGGCCGAGCCGGCCCATTCATGCCGAAGCGTGGCTCTCCCACGGTAAGAAGCGTGGCTCCCCCTCTGATGATTGTTTTTAAATAAAATACACCATTTCTAATTCTGATCACATTTAGTTCTATTGACTTGAATTCCAGGATTCAGCAATTAGTATTGAATTGCTTGTGGTTAGTGATAGAATTAGTCGTGTTGTTTAAAACTAAATGTACTACGATTCCCTCTACAAATAGAATAATACGTATATACTGTGTATTGACACTTTCATTCTTGTGTTATATTCATCCCGTGAGTCATCGTACAAGGTGACTGAGAGAGTGATCTTCACAGGGCGTCATCGCTGCTAAGAGAAGGAAAACTTGGAACAGACCCTATAGCATCCCGTCTGGCCAGCGTGTGGTATTACTATACCACACGCTGGCCGGCAAAATCTTCTTTCTTTGGAGAGACTCATATGTAGCAATGAGTGGTTGAAGGTGAGGGCTTTTAGGATACTAACCATACCTGATACCTCCTTCAATTGCAGGTATCTTTCTATTAATGTCAAAACTATAGGTATGCTACTAGCGGCCGCTTGCGACTTCGTACGCCTGAAGTTAGTTATTGGCACATAATTTTTAAATAAAACATTCCTCATTATAATAGTTAGTAGTTATTTTCACTAATTCTTATACTTAAATACCATTTAATCCTTCTGCCATAGTTGCTTTAACTTCACTAACATTGGACTTTCGTACAAACTACCATCCCTTGTTTTTATCCCAAACAGGGGTTGATTTGTAAAGATACATTATTGGTACACCTCCACACCATCTATAGAGCATGCATTTTAATTTTCAAGTCTCTTACTTCAAAAACATAGGACTTTCATACAAACTTCCAACCCCTTAGGGATGGAGTTTCGTAAAATCCGTTCTAAGCGGATGTCTACATCCTATAACTAACCTACCTGCCAAATTTCAAGTTTGTAGGTGTTATAGTTTCTAAGATTTCGTGATTAATAAGTGAGTGGTATTTCGCTTTTATATATATAGACTAGCTGTCCCGGCGAACTTCGTACCGCCATATTTACATATCTTTCTCAGCTTCCCACAGGCAGTGTACAGTCGCGGATAAAAAAAGACTTTTACCGTTATCTTTTATTTTTTTCTTTCTAGCTAAAAAAGAAAGAAAGAGATCGGACCATGTGTTATTGAATTATAACTAAGTACATATTTTGACTTTCATCCCCTCTATCCAAGAAACCGTGCTGAATTTCGGGATAAAAAGTATCCCATGTCCTACCTCGTAGTATGAACTCAAATCATGCCAAGTTTCATTTAACTTCATTCAGTAGTTTCAGCGTGATGCGCGGCCAAGATACAGACAGACAGACAGACGGACAGACAGACAAAAATGAAATAAAATACAGTTTTGTCTTCAGTATCGATTATAGAGAGCCCTCCAAAAAAAAATTCAAAATATATTTAATGTACAGAATTGGACCTGTTACATGTTTATTATAAGTAGGTATAGATTGTAGGTAGTAGGTAGTAGGATGTAGGTAGTAGAGCCACGCTGATTTCAGCACGAACGGGCCGGCTCGACCGGGGCTATCCACTTCAACGTCCCCCGCGCGCGCCTAGGTCACACCTCCAACGTCCAGTCGTTCGCGGCACTTAACCCCCTTTGACCCCTGCAGCTGAACCGCAATAAAAACCTACATGGCTACTTAACCGTAGAAGCTAGAATAAATAAAGAGATACGAAAAGAAAGTTAAAAGTATATAGAATAAACTTATCTACATTGTTTAATAGCAAATTTCTATATATAATGCGTAAAGTCGGGTTAAACGTAGTATTCAGAAAACAAAAAAAAAAAAAAAAACTTTCTTTTTACATTACAAGGAGGATTGTTATATTTTTGTCAATAAAATAATTTCACAACAAACTAGACTTATTTCCCTTTCTAATGGCATATAAATTATTATATTTAATTATTTCTAAGTATTTAAATAATATTTTTATATTATATAATAATTCATATTTTTTGGGTGCAAATTTTAGCGCTTTCGACTTATTCGCTAAAGCGAAATAATACCAAAATGGCCGCACCTAAGGCCGTCCTACTCCCGTAATCTGTTGTTGAAAAAAGTCACAGTGTGTATTTTAAACAGAATTATTTTAGAAAGAAGATCGATAACATATATATATTATGACTTTAAACGGTAAAAAGGTCCTATCTACACGCAATAATATAAAACAAAAAACAAAAAATGTTGCAAATACAATTTTAACGTTAATAGCGAACCTTATTTAGACCGTTTGCTCAAACGTCCGTGGCAACAACTGTTGCCACGCCTAAATTCTGACGAACACATATATATTATTGAGGAATCTTCAATGAATTTAACATGTTTTTATGAAATATAGATATTATTTTGCTTATTACGAAATCTAATTTGATATTTTGTATATAGTTGTGTATAAAATATGTGCAAACAATACTAAAATTGGTCAAAACGAAAATCATCTTCATTTTGTTCGAAGCATCAATAGTTTAAAGCTAAAATTAATATAGATTTATTACATACAACTGTAATATGTAAACATCATCGTGAAGCCCAATTCATCTAGTTTGTTTTAATGCATAACACTTGGAAGTTAAATACGATAAAACTATAGTACTTACGACTTAACTGCGGGTGGTCCTTAGCGCACAACAACACTCGCGCACGACACTCAAGCGGAACGCGGGTCAACTGAAGCGGCCAAATCTCATGGTCCAATCAAATTAAATCCACGGCCCTCTGGTGTTCTATACTCGAATTAGTTTATTAGCTACACATTGAAGCAATGAAAATCTACCAAACAGTACCCTGTTTCTCAGAGGATACGATTTAAATTCAACTGTGCGCCGTTGCGCGCGCTGGCAACGCGTGTTGCCACGGACGTTTGAGAGGGTTTTTGTTTTGGCAACGCGTGTTGCCACGGACGTTAGAGTAAAACCATAAAACCTTTTTTTTAGTAGTAGAGCCACGCTGATTTCAGCATGAATGGGCCGGCTCGACCGGGGCGGTACTACCCTCGCACAGAAAATCAACGTAAAATGACAGCGATCGTGCTGTCGTGTTTCGTTGGTGAGTGCGAGACCGGATGCCCAAATAGTCTAGTCAACAAGTTCCATACTTGTTGACTAGACTAAAAGATGCAGCAGCATCACTAGGCCGCCATGGTGTGGGTCGCCATACTGCATTGTCTGCATTCGCAGTGAGTATGGTGACCACCACTCTTGGATTCTGCTTATGCTTTCCATCAGGCAGAGTAGAGTCTTTATGGCGGGCCATACATAAAAAAAAAAAAAGATTACTAGCTGAGAAGGGAAACGAGAAATAATGCACAATATAAATCGTGAACCTTCGGTTACTAATATATTTCCTGTGAAATGTGTATTTTGATCAGAGTAATTTACCCATTGTCAACAACACGTGCAAACACAAAATAAGTGTTTAGTTTTTCGGTCTAAATATGATATAGAATAAACTAAAATTATCTATTAATTTACATTTAACTAGCTTATATGTATACGAAAAAACTGAAGAAGATTATTATAATTCTGTGTTTCATCCTGAGAAATAATATCTACTAATCCGTTGGGCGTTCGTCGTCGCCACGAAATCGGATTATTGAGTGAGGTGTCGGCGAACCTCGACACAGAACAGACTAACTTTAAGCTAGATAGTACTGATTACAGTGCTAGTCGGCTAACTCTCTACCTCTACATATTTCTTCTATCCTAGTACGATTGCAATATAAACAAATATCTTTATATTTTAGCCAATATACTCAAAAGTATAACAAACCATATACGAAAATCTTCCTCAAGAATCACTCTATCTATGGGTTAAAAGTTTATCGCGCACAGACAGACAGTTGTTTTATAATATGTAGTGATAGTGATGTTAAGATTTGACGACTAACATTATGTTTAAATATATTACTATTCAGAGTTTCGAACATTTATAACAACGTTATAAATAACTTATACTGGCATGAGAGTGTCGGTATGGTAAGCACTCACAAACTAGAAAAACATTTAATAGTTCTACTGGGAAATACAGCGGTGGTAAGCAAAATGAAACAGCGGAACAAGGAAAACTGTATGACAAGGCTATTACCAAAGGGTGAACAAAACGGTAACAATAAAACACGTTGGTTGTTTTATGCTACGACACAGCGAAATGCCTTTGGCGTAGTTCATTTTAAAATTGTACATTTTTAAAATTCTCACTTCCCTCTGAAATTATTATACTTTGAATAAGTTTACAGACTCCATTTAAGTAAATATTTATATACGTTTTATCTAGGCTAGCGGATCCGCGCAAATTCGTCTGTTTCTCTCAAAAGAAAATAATTTTCTGCCTCTTTTTGCTTTCAATGATCCTCAGTTCCTTTTGATTCTGCCGTGATGTTATATATGTATATTGAATTTGTTTGAATTTAATTGCATTTTCCATTAACTTTATGTTGTACATACATATTGTACTTTTCAAAACTTTCTACACTTATACTTAATATACTTAAGTATACGGATTAAGAATATGAAGCGTCACAACCTCTATTCGTTCCCTGGGTGTCTACAACTACACTGGAACAAGGTAAACGAAAACTTTAAGGAAACCTATATTAACCCGCACCACATTTGGTGCTGGAGAAAAATGCTCGGGATATCGTGGACGGAGTTCCGTACTAACGTGTCCGTGCTTGCGGAACTCGGCATTACACAGCCTCTGTCATCAATAGTACGGTCGCGCATACTGCAGTACTTTGGCCATGTCTCTAGACGGAATAGTGACTCAATAGAGCGACTGGTAGTGCAGGGAAAGGTGGAGGGGATCAGACTCCGAGGCAGGGCACCCATGCGCTGGACCGACCAGGTGAGGTCCACAATTGGAAGCCGCGTGTCTGACTGCAGCCGGCAGTCTGCTGACAGGGTGAGATGGCGGGAAGTTGTACGAGGGACTTTGTCCGCCTCCACAACCAGTGTGCACTCCACGTGATCACGACCGCTCTGCCAAGAGTGAAGCGAGTTAGAAGAAGAAGATACTAACCCGTCGGGCCAGTGTGGTATAATTGGCCAAAATCTAATTGCTAAGGAGGGTCATTTGTCTATCAGGGGACTGTTAAAGACAAGTTCCTATATTTTATAATAATCCCACCAAAAACATAAATGTAAAAAAGGAGAGCCAAGTTCAATACAAAAATTATGCTTGGCTGTGGGCTTCGCTGCAAAAAGTATGGAGATCTAAATGAGTGCCAAGTTCTATGCAAAATCCAAATATGTATTTAAAGGAACAAAATAATTTTATGTAGTATTAAACTCTATTTCTTTGCTTTATACCTATAAAAATTGTTGTCATTTAAAAATGTGAGATCTTAAAGTAGGTTAGATTTGACTTGGCTTTTTGTAAAGAAAACTAAGCAACTATATACATATAAAATATAATATATATAAATTTCGTAATGGTTACAACGCTTCAATAAAAAAAAATGTATGGGGATCCCCCTATTTTTTAACTTTTTTTATTTTTACATTTTTTTCCTACGCTTACACAATTACCGAGGTGGATTCCAAATTTCATACTTCTAGGTCATCTGGAAGTAGGTTAGGTTTAGGTACTGTCATTCAGTGCTAAAATTTACGACTTTTTGATCTTCATATCTTTATAACCGTTTGAGCTAGCTTCATGAAATTTGGGCTTCTAGATTTCCTTATGGATGTAATTAAACACACGTAGTTTTATGTGTTTACATTAAAGAGGTTTTGAGTTATAGAAGGGTCAAAAGTGGCACCAAGTGGTTCGTGTAATATTACACTCGGCGCTGGCTAGCCAATTCCTTTGCTTGAACTTGGCTTGATACGCTACCGCGTATCTAGATCTTTTCAAATATCACAAAACCGCACGTTTTTTTAATTTATAACAGTACGGTTTTTTTAAAGTAGATAAAAATATTGGATCTTTGTAATTGGAAACAACTTTATATTTCAACCTCAATGACTTTGAAAGAAGTATCCAGCATTACAAGTACTAGCTTTTTGATATTCAATCTGTGTGATTGTTGAATATTGAATTATGCATTGCGCAGTTCGTTTGACAGTAGAATTAATCCATTTTTCTGTAAAGGACCTAGTAATACGACTGCACGGTTGGCCCAGTGGTTTCAATGGTCGCCACGCCTCTTGCTACTGCACCAAACGTCGTGGGTTCAAATCCCACGCGGTAATAAACTTTGTGTGATCCACAAATTGATGTCCCGAGTCTGGGTGTTCTTTCTGTCCGTTTCTTGTATGTTTGTAAAGTCCCCCGCGACACAGGATGTTTATTCCTAATGCAGGAGTTGTCTCTTAAAAAAAAAACCATATAATATTAGATTTTCTTTGAATATGCCACAATAAATAGATAAAACATTACCAACTAAATGTTAAAGATTTCAATCCAAAATAATCTAGGGATAAGTGTGGGGTTTTCTTAGAATAAAATGGGTAGTACCAGGTAAAAATGTCGTCTTTCGACGATCGGTTTTTGATTACATCCTCAGTACGGGGTCGACATTCGATTAAGGATTACCCCTATTTTATGAAAGCCTCTATACCTTTATCTTTTGCAAGTAAATGATATCATTTATAAAATGTATTGGATATGTAAATTAAGGGTTAGTGTATGTAAGCGATATGATCTTATATACATACTAATATAAGTAGGTATAGCTTTATGTATTTTAAATTAAAAAGCGTTTAAAAAACAAGCTCTTACTGGAACGCCTCGAGACGAATCTAACGAGTCCAAACTCAATGATGTTACGACGTTTCTTTACAGAGTTCCTATGGCCACCTTACAGCCTCAGCATCAGATCAGCTCCATGTCATTATAATATTGTTGTTACGATGTATACATATGCCTGCAAAATTTCAGCAAACTCGGTTGAAGTTATCTGCTTCAAAATTGAGTTGCAAGATTCCACCCGAACATGCAAGCGTACATACATACATTGTAAGTTAATAAAAAGTTTGTAAAGTAGATCTTTACTTCACTAAATTCAAATCACTTAAAAGTTTCAGTAACTTATGAACACGTAGTAGATATCAATGGTTTAACAATATCGAAAATCAATATACCTACATAATATAATTTCAAACCTCTTTTCAAAGGAGAGGTTTATGTCCAACAGTGGACTATTAAAAGCTATTGATGATGATGAAATTTCTCTATCTTTCTGACGCAAGGAGGCACTAGAGGATCCTATAGTAGCTCTAAGCTTTGTGCGCTAAGAACTATTTTTAACCCCCGACGCAATAACAGGGGTGCTGGGGTGTTATAAGTTTGACGTGTCTATCTGTCTGTTTGCCTGTCTGTCTGTCTGTGGCACCGTAGCTCGCGAACGGATGAAGCGAACGATTTCAATTTAGTTTTTTTTTATGAAAGGTGAGTTACGTGCGAGTGTTCTTAGACATGTTTCATGAAAATCGGTTGAGTCGTTTAAAAGTTATGGGGGTGAAAGTGGGGAAGAATAACCGAATGTCTGCAAAAATATCATTGGCGTATGATTACTCGATTAAGTGCTTGGGTAGTAGTAAGTAGGGGGTTTTTTTTAATTTTGTATTTTAGCTTGTAATTCCGTCAGTTTCTAAGAGTCAAGTTGAAAGTTACACTGAAATATAATAGTATCTGTCATGGAGGTTAAACCAGAGAAAAGTTTTTCCTGCCATCTGTCATGAATACATTGCGACTTTTCCTTGAAAAATCCGAGTATTATAAATCATGGAAGAGAACATCAACTTACCACAAGTTCTATAAACTTATCGCGAAGGTAATGCATATTCAGAGTAATAATTCATATTTGAATGCTCAAGTTGGCTATCAGTGCGGAAGGTTTACCCAGTAGTGAATAGGATCTCTTATTTATTTAAGTTTCCTGCAAATACATAGCATAAGGCGGACGTAACGCCTTTCTTATTTATTGACCACAGAATGTTATTCATGGTCCCAAGAGCTACCTTAAGTTGGGTCATTTTTCCGTAAAGAAGGCAATAATAATAACAAAACATATTAATACGGCAAACGCATAGTATCCTTGCATTACACTAATCTATCTATATATATAAAAGAGTAAGGTGACTGACTGACTGACAGACTGACTGACTGTCATACCCAGAGATCAACGCACAGCCCAAACCGCTGAAGCTAGAATCCTGAAATTCCACCCCTAAGGGGGTAAATCAGGGGATGAAAGTCGGCGTGAGCGAAGCCGCGTGTAAAAGCTAGTCTGTCAGTCAGTCAGTCACCTTACTCTTTTATCTATTTATATAATATATAAAAGAGTATGGTGACTGACTGACTGACTGACATACCAAGAGATCAACGCACAGCCCAAACCGCTGAAGCTAAAGTCCTAAAATTTCGCATGTAGGTTCATTATATAACTTAAGTGAGCACTAAGAAAGGAATTTTCGAAATTCCATCCCTGAGGAGGTAAATCAGGGGATGAAAGTCTGCGTGAGCGAAGCTGCGTGTAAAAGCTAGTCCTATATAACCTATATATAACCCTACAGCCAGAGTAACGCGTAAAATACGATCTCTAATCCGGGATAATGAGGACCTATTTTCAGAAGACGAGTACAACAGACTGTACAAACCAAAGTCACACCAGCCACCGAAATTATATGGTCTGCCTAAGATGCACAAGCCTGACGTGCCGCTGCGGCCCATTGTAAGTCAAATTGCTTCTCCTACTTACGATCTTGCAAAGCACGTTGCTTCAGTATTGCAACCACTTGTAGGCAAAACACCGTCTTTTGTGAAAGACTCACGGCACTTCATACAAATCATAAAAGATCTCACGTTGGAACCGGATTACGTCATGGTGAGCTTTGACGTGGAGTCGCTTTTCACCAATGTTCCAATAAAAGAGTGCTTAAACGTCGTAAAAGACCTGCTGAGAGACAACGAACTGCCGTTCAACTATATAGATCTACTTGAACACTGTTTAGATGGCAATTATTTTCTTTTCCAAGGTCAACATTACCTCCAGATTGATGGTGTCGCGATGGGAAGTCCTGTAGCCCCAGTACTTGCCAACATCTGGATGGAACATTTTGAAGAGAAGGCTCTAAGTCTCGGCCCGAATACCGTTAAGCTGTGGAAGCGATACGTGGATGACATCTTCAGTATCGTTAAAGGAAATAAACAAGAAGTAGATCAATATATACAACATCTTAACTCTATTCACCCTAAAATAAGGTTTACATATGAAATGGAGACGGATAGGTCGTTGTCGTTCTTGGATGTTAAAGTAACCGTGAGATCAGATGGGTCCTTGTCACACTGTGTGTACCGTAAGCCTACTCATACGGATAGATACCTACACGCCACGTCTCATCATCACCCCCGGCACTTGCAATCTGTTATGACTTCACTCAAGAACAGAGCTTACGATCTCTGTGACCCTGAACATTTAGAACGGGAGCTAGAACATGTTCAGGAGGTACTCAAAGGTAACGGATATCAAGTGAATGGAGGACGGAAGCAACCGAAAATAAGACGCAAGTATCCAGAAGTGAACAGGCAACCAGCCTATATGCCTTATGTCAAGGGAGTTACGGATAAGATCGGGTCCGTGTTAAAGAAATACTCCATTCCGACAGTATACACACCAGGCATAAAGGTTCACAACATCGTCGGCACACCGAAGGATATATTGCCACTACAAACTCCGGGTGTTTATAAAATAGACTGCAGCTGCGGAAGTTCCTACATAGGCCAAACGAAACGGACTATTGCTGAAAGGGTCAAAGAACATATCGCTGCTGTGAAGAACCGACAGACGAGCAAATCGGCGATTGCAGAACATGCACTCGATGCAGGCATCAATCACTGGATTGAATTTCACCGCACGCAAGTCCTCTCCACCGAACGTCACTTTTATTCAAGAGTTGTACGTGAAGCGATTGAGATTAAAAAGCATAAAACTTTCAATCGGGAAGATGGTTTTAAATTATCTACAGCGTGGAATCCAGTGTTAAAAAACATACCACCTCGCTTTTCTGCGCAGTCGGATAAACACCAGAATAGGCACACATCGGTTTGCTTACAGAATAGGGACCCTGTTAGTGTGGTATGTGACGGTACATGGCGAAACAAAAATATCAATAATATCGAAAATGTGCGGGTGGATGAAGAACCTTCGACTTCACGGATTCGACGACGGAGGGCGTGCGCCGCTGAGCCAGTCAGCCTGTGACCACGGCCAGTGCAACCTGGTCGAAACGTCAGGCAAAACAGAGGTATGTAATACCTTGAAATAAGTGATCGCGTTAATTCCCGTAAAAATAATTATTGTTATAGTCCTATATAATATTTTATGTTAAAAATTTGAAAGAATCGTGGTCTGTCTATTTGTTACGCTTTCATTCAATTATTTCATTCACCGTTGCACCAATTTTATAAAATTTAGCAGGCATATTCTATAATTCTTGAGGACATAGTCTACTTTTTACCGAGATTACCGACGTACACAAGGGCAGAGCCTAGGGCAAAAGCTAGTTATACATATAACAGGGTGGTTGAAGAAATGTCTTTGCCAGAGGGGCTAGCCCAGACGTCGTTATTTTATTAACCCCCTACGCAAAAATAAGGGTGTTATAAGTTTGACGTGTCTGTCTGTCTGTCTGTCTGTCTGTGGCACCGTAGCTGGCAAACGGATGAAGCGATTTCAATTTATTTATTTTTGTATGAAAGGTGAGTTACGTGCAAGTGTTCTTAGACATGTTTCATGAAAATCGGTTGAGTCGTTTAAAAGTTATGGGGGTGAAAGTGGGGAACAGTAACAGTATGTCTGCAAACGTATTATTGGCGTAAGATTACTCGATTAAGTGCTTGAGTAGGGGGTTTTTAAATTTTGAATTTAATAGTATATGAACTAATAACAAAACATCAAACATAATAATAAAAGAGTGAGTTAAAATAATCTCTTTATACTTTAACAAACAAACATTATTGGGCAATTTCCCATTTATGAAAAGATAATATATATTTCTACGGCAATAAAATAATGATACACAAAATCTTATGTGTATCCGCAATAAATTGACTCTAATATATGTACATATTTATGGCATATTCTGTATGTTTCCGATAACATTCCATTGATATTCAGAACATAAATAAACCAGCTTAAACTACAACCTTTATCTACCATGAAGTTTACTGATAAGAGAGAAAAAAAGGTTAATTTATTGCCAAAATTACCGTATCAGGGGCGATCGTCATAAATTGCAGAGATCCAATCAGAATAAAACCACGTATCGGGCCAATCTAAACATAAACTTAAGTAGAGAAAAATTGCTTACGGTTGAGAAAGTCTAACTCACGCAACGTGAAATGTATCAGAAGGACATCTGCACTCTTTCGCCCAATCCGTAATAAAAGTGGATAGCAGTCATAAATTTTGAGACGAGACTCCCAATACCGCAAGGGGGACGCGAGCCAGTGCGAACCAATCCTCGGGGGCAATCAAATTGTGATCAGTACCGCATGAGAAGAATTTTTATGAGCACCCTTGAAAGCCTCCGAGATAAATTCGGCCTATGAATACGGCGCGACCAAGCCGAAACTTATTTGTTTTGATTGAATATGTGATAAAATTTTACGTATCAATAGAGAACGGGCCACCTGATTTTGTCTCTATAGATTACTTGTCTCGGCTGGCTCAGTTTCAGGAAGCTTTGATAGTAAACACTGAGAACAAACAGTTTTTTTTAAATGACAATAACAAACGCGTTATTTTTTCTCGTATAATTAAACACGACTTAATAGTTCATTAACATCACCTCAGCCATCATCACCTCCCCAAGGTTCGCCACAACAACCGGTCCTGTGGCCCGCATCCAACTATTATTTTCTTTATTGTGTTAACAAACACAATTTAAAAAAAAAACAAAATCATTTATTTAATTAAGACACTAAGTGACATTTAAATTGAAGAACGTTAAATTGAAGCTACAGTTTTATTGACAATACCCACTTTTCGGTTTTGGACATCGGAGAGGTTAATCATAGATCAACACAATTTGACATTTGTTTGACATTTTTATTTTTTTACTTATTTGCTAATTAATGAATGACTAAAAAATTTATTGAGATCTACTTGTCCCTATTTTTCCAAATTTTTTAGTGTTGTCATCAATGTTTTATTTTGATTAGTTATGTTTAAATTAATGAAAGTGTTATTCGTCATTAATAGTGTATTGTTTCGTTGATTGTCATTATATTAATAACTTGTAAATATTCACATACAATGTAAAAATAGTTTTCTGAATAAATCAATACAATACAATTACAATACAAATAGACGCCACAGCATGTACTGGATTGTCAAGGTAAATTAGGTGAAAACACCAAAATCTACTGCCTGCTTGAGTCGATCTATAACTTCCAGTTTCCACAATGCATAGAGCCAGAAGAATACTGGCAAAGAACCACTCTTTTTAAAAGTCAGATATTGAGATATTTAGTGTTAATATTTTTAAATATTTTCGGACATCTAACACACAACGCCATCTAGTCCCAAGCTAAGCAGAGCTTGTGTTATGGGTACTAGACAACTGATACAAATACATATATATACTTTTTTTTTGTAAATACATACATATTATACATAGAAAACACCCAAAGTCCGAAACAAATATTTGTAGATCATACAAACATTTGGTCCGACCCGGGAATCGAACCCGAGACCTCATGATCACCAGTCGCACACGCCAACCGCGAGACCAACGAGGCAGTCATATTACATGAAATATTAAAAACATTACATGATAGGTAAACAGTATGCAAGCTGCTGCTGTTGCAAAAAAAAACATCGAATATTTTTTTTTTATAATAAACCAAAACGCGTTTTGTTGTGATGCTAATATTTCATTTCACGCTATTTTAAAGATAATCCTAAGTAGAAACTTAAGCCTGTAATAAATCCTTGCTTATGTTGATTACCTTAAATCGACAGCTTACAACAAGCAATTATTTGGAGATATTGATATTAAAGAAATTACCATTATACTTTTATTCTTAAGCGGTACTAAAACTACCCGTTTCCGTTATAAGATAACGCACTGAACTTAGAATTCAATAGACTTTAACACAATTACGGAATAATACACACATCAAAAGTGTCTAGGGATCAAGCATTTTTATGCGGATTTCTTGAGATTGAGATGTGGCTTTGGCCCTGGCCTGCTCAGTCGCCAGACTTGAACCCGATCGAGCATGCATGGGATATGCTACAGAGAAGAGCTCTGCCGAATATGGAGAGTATCCAGTCGCAAGAAGACCTTTTTTTGTTGTTGCAACGAACATGGGCGGCCATTCCACAGCGTGATTTGGATGAACTCATTTTGAGTATGCCAAACCGATGTTCTTGTGTTATTGTTCGCGGTAGAAACACGGATTATTAATTGTTTAAGTTACCTAATAAAATTTTAAAGAAAACTGTTATTTCAGTCTTTTTTTCGAACTTTAATGTTGGTTCAAATGTCAAAAATCCTTTTATTATGAAAATGGCAAATTTCTTTATTAATGCAAAGGTGACTTGGTTTATCGTTACTGTGACAAACGAAAACACTTTATTTGATGAATCCTTAAAGAAATTTTTTATTAATATCAATCAGGAGAAAAGTTATTGCAAAAATATATGTTGATCCCTAGACACATATGTTGATCCCTAGACACTTTTGATGTGTGTATTTTATTTCAGCGTTACTCTACTACTAAAAAAATTGACACCCTTTTTACGAAAATTATTCCAACAGAGAAGTAGGAAATTTAGCACAGTAAGTATAAATAAAGTAGGAGAAGTGCAGAAACTTAGAATAATAACGCATAGAAAGATAGTCTTCATACAAGCGCCCTGTCAAAAATGAAGCACTGAACCGATTCACATAGGTGTGACGATTACGTAGGTACGCGCCGCGATACGTACACATGCAAACGGAATATTGAAACAAAATATGGCGTTGGAGCCATAGCTCCATTTGAGGTGCTTCAAAACGGACGCGCGGACTCGCTTTCTATGCGTTATTATTCTATGTGCAGAAAGCAAAAAATATGAAACAAATAATATATTTAACTAGCTGAGCCCCGAGGAATAATATCAACCGTAGGCAACGCCGCGGATCCAAGCAAGTCTAGAATAAGTAGCCTAAGTTATTCATTATATCATCAGCTACCTGCCAGTGAAAGTCCCGTCGAAATCGGTCCAGCCGTTCCAGAGATTAGCCGAACAAACAAACGGACAGACAGACAGACCAAAATTAAAAAAAAATATATGTACCGTGTCTATATACATTTGCTTTTAGCAAAAAGCGGTTATTTTAATATTACAAACAGACACTACTGCAATTGTATTTATTTGTATAGATGAATAATGGTCGGATTTTGTCCACTGGGCGAACACTAGTAAAAATAAAACCACTCACACATAAACTGTATGTTTTGTATAACGTATTAATGTTTATGCTCAGGGGTTATAGTCGGTTATCAAACAAACATCTAAATAAGGAACGTGTTCGACGATATAGAAATGAAAAATAGATTTCAAGACTAGTCTAACGAGTTTACTAAATTCGTTGGCTAACCTCCGTTTAGCTAAATAATGCCTGCAACTCTAAAAGGCTATGTTATTTATACTATCGATTGTGTGCCGATAATCGATTGATGGAACTTGTTAAATTACATTCTAGAATTAGTAGTTAGCTCGGAAGGTGGCAGTGAAATAAAACGTTCTTCGGTATGGTTTCACGTCTTACACCGTTTAATATGAGAGATATTTGATCGTAATCTTTAAGAGCGATTTTGTCGAATACGATTAGCGCGTGCGTTCGCCGTCGGAATGCTGTATCGACTGGCCTCCGCGACCGAGCGACCGCGATTTTAACTCTGTCTGTAACGGTCGCCGGGCGCCGAGGGCTCGCGCGGGCACAGGCGGCGCGGCACAGCTGTACGCGTAGATCGACGAGACGCCACAGTACTCCCCTGCTTAGACCGCTACTGCGGGCGGTAATAGTCAGGAAAATGCACGCGACGTCCAGACCTCGTCCTCCTCTCTTGTTGTTCAGCTGGGGCAGGCAGTTCAATTGTTGGGTCAGGAACGGGCAACGTCGATGTCGGGTCGTCAACCTCCTTAGCGATGTAGGCCGGCTTAAGTCGATCAATGATGACTGTTACCTCTCTGCCCTTTATATCGAGCTTGTAATATTTGTCATGCCGCTCTATAACCTTATATGGGCCGGCGTAAGGAGGTTCGAGCGGTCTTCGAACGAAGTCCTGCCGCAAGAACACGTGAGACGTATCGCTGAGGCTATGTGGTACATAAAACGGGCCTTTTCTGTGGGAGGAGGCAGGCCTTGGTGTAAGGTTCGCCATGCCAATTCTCAAGCGAGTAGCGAGATCGGTTACGTCAGCCGTCTTGTAGTCGTCGAGTGGTGCTAAGAACTGGCCTGGTAGTCTTAGTTGTTCGCCGTAAACCAACTCTGCTGGTGATGCCTCGATGTCGGGTTTGCAAGCGCTTCGCATCCCTAGCAGCACGAGTGGAAGAACTTCGGTCCATCGTGGAGTCGCGTAACACATGATGGCTGCTTTCATTTGCCGATGTAGACGTTCCACCATGCCGTTCGCGGCAGGATGGTAGGCAGTGGTGCTGTAGTGGCGCGCACCGACTAGGGCAGCGATGGTTCGGAAGAGATGCGACTGAAACTGCGTGCCACGATCTGTTGTAATTTTCAGTGGGCAACCGAATCTGGCAATCCAGCCGGACACCAGCGCCATGGCGCAGGTCTCAGCTGTTATATCTTTGATGGGGTAGGCCTTAGGCCATCTGGTGAACCGGTCAATGGCAGTGAGGCAGTACCTGTAATCAGAAGATAGTGGCAAAGGGCCAATAAGATCAAGGTGGATGTGGGTAAACCTTGATGTTGTGATGGGAAATTGGTATATAGGAGCAAAGGTATGTCGGGTTACTTTACTGCCTTGACACTTTAGGCATTCTCGGGACCACTCTCTACACTGTTTGCGGATCCCTGGCCAAACAAATCTTTGTGTCACCAGTCGCACTGTAGCTGTGTTTCCAGGGTGGCTCAAGTTGTGTAGCGATTCGAACGCTTCTTTACGAAACTTAGGCGTTAAGTATGGTCGTGGGGGTGTTGTCGCCACGTCACAATATACTTCTATGTCTGTGTCAGGGACTCTAACCTTCTCGAGCTTTAGTGAAGATCCAGTTTTAAGCAGGCCTTGTAGCTCTGGATCCGTCGCCTGACATCGTGCGAGTGTTTGGTAGTCTATCCCCTTAGGAACTAGTACCTCCTCTATCCTGGACAGTGCATCGGCAACTGCATTCTCCGAGCCAGGTATATAGCGAATGTCGGTTGTGTATTGAGCTATATAGTCAAAATACCTGTACTGCCTAGGCGAGCAGTTCTCTCGGGGCCTCGTGAAAGCGTAGGTAAGCGGGCGGTGATCGGTGAAGACGACGAAGTTGCGAGCTTCCACCATGTGACGAAAATATCGTATGGCTTCGTACACTGCCAAAAGCTCGCGGTCGTAGGGGCTGTACTTCTTTTGCGCAGGGTTTAATTTCTTTGAAAAGAACCCTAGCGGTTCCCACCGCTTACCGTTTCGCTGCTGTAACACGGCTCCTATGGATACATCTGATGCATCTGCTATCAGCGAAAGCTCGGCATTCGGAAGCGGGTGAACCAAAAGCGTAGCATTAGAAAGCATCTTTTTGCATTCACTAAAAGCTTCTAGCTGCGTCTGCGTCATTGAGATAGCCTGGTTCTTCGTCTTTGCTCCAGCGAGTATAGCATTAAGCGGTGCCTGGGCTTTAGCTGCGTGCGGTATAAAGAAGTGGCGTCTATAGAAGTTTAACATGCCTAAATACCTTCTTAACTCCTTCATAGTTTCTGACACCGGATACTCCTGGATGGCCTGTACCTTACTGTCGAGCGGGCGGATACCGGCAGCAGTAACTTGGTAACCAAGGAACGTCACCTCGGGTTGTCCCCAAACACATTTCGATGAGTTCACCAGCACTCCGTACTCTCGTAGGCGACTCAGCAGCCGTCGCAGGTGTACTTCGTGGTCCTCTGGTCTGGGAGAGAAACAGATTATGTCATCTAAGAATCCGTAGCAAAAATCCTCCAATCCCGACAGCATTTCGTCCACAACCCTCTGAAAAGTCTGCGCTGCGTTACGTAAACCAAAAGTCATGTATGGAAATTCGAATAAACCGAACGGAGTAGTAATAGCTGTCTTCGGTATATGAGGTGGGTAGATTGGAATTTGATTATAAGCTTTAATCATATCGATCTTAGAATAGTGTGTTCGCCGTCGGAATGCTGTATCGACTGGCCTCCGCCGCCTCCGCGACCGAGCGACCGCGATTTTAACTCTGTCTGTAACGGTCGCCGGGCGCCGAGGGCTCGCGCGGGCGCAGGCGGCGCGGCACAGCTGTACGCGTAGATCGACGAGACGCCACAAACTCAAGTGTTTTTTTATGGCATTATGAAAGCTTACTTTTGATAATGCCATAGGGGAACCTGCCAGTATTAAATTTAATAAAAATAATGCAATAAGTTCAAGTGAGTTTAACTCCAGAATGTATCGAATTACGTTTTCCATCATAGCATTATAAATACTTCTAAAAAAGTCTTACAGAAACCTTTTGAACTTTTATAAGCGGAATATAAGTGTTTAATACAAACACTTATATTATCATAATTTTAACACAAGGATAATATGTAATTGAACTGACAAGTTAAGATAGGTTCCCGGAAATATCGGTTACCGATTAATATTTAATTTCCTGTTGTAAACAGGGTCATGACGTAAGAAAGTATAAATATTAATGTAATATATTTTACTTTGTTTTAATTAAGTAAATCAGGCCATACCATTGTTCTTGATTTGTCGCAGTTATTTAAATTAAATGTTAACGTCCGTGAACGTCATTTTTGTAACGGTGCAGGCCAGAACCCATTACAGAACACAGTACATTTACATCTATATGAGATCATGAGAACGGAGCAGTATGATTTTTTTTTTTTTTTATGGAATAGTGGTCAAACGAGCAGACGTTTCGCCTGACGGTAAGCGATTACCGCCGCCCATGGACACCTGCAACACCAAAGGCGTCACAAGTGCGTTTCTGGCCTTTGAGGGATGGGGAGAGGAATGAGGAGGCGGATGGCGGGAGAGGTTGGGGTACGGGCCCGCTCACTCACTCGGCGAAACACAGCGCAGTTTACACCGGTTTTCTGTGAGGCCGTGGTATCACTCCGGTCGAGCGGCCTATGCATGCCGACGCGTGACTCTCCCACGGTAATTTAAAAAGTTATTCGACTGCACGCTTAAACAGCTGGCGTAGTGGTTTAAGCGGCCGCTTTCTACTGCGCTAAGGTGTTGAGAGTTCAAATCAATCAATATCATACATATAATAAAATCGTAACTGGTCGCTGTCTGTACATGGAATTGTTAACTATTTTGATAAGGTAAGAAGGAAGAAAGAACAGTTTCTACAGAATGAGTGTACTTGTTCAATTTTATGTATCACTATTTGACCCGGCGAACTTCATACCGCCATATTTACATATCTGTCTCAGCTTCCCACAGGCAGTGTACACTGCCTGTGGGAAGCTGCGTACAAAAAAAAAGACTTTTCCCGTTATCTTTTATATTTTTCTTTCTAGCAAAACAGAATGAACGAAATCAGACTATGTGTTATTGAATTACAACTAAGTACATATTTTGACTTTCATTCCCTGTCTCCAGGAAACCGTGCTGAATTTCGGGATAAAAAGTATCCCCTATGTCCTACCTCGTAGTATGAACTCAAATCATGCCAAGTTTCATTTGAATCCGTTCAGTAGTTTCGGCGTGATGCGCGGCTAAGATACAGACAGACAAAAATGTAAAAAATTACAGTTTTGGCTTCAGTATCGATAACAGAGAGCCCTCCAAAAAAAATTTTCAAAATATCTTTAATGTACAGAATTGGACCTGTTACATTTTTATTATAAGTATAGATTTGTTGATGAATATGATGTTAATGAATCTTTTATTCTTTGTTATGTTTCGTATGAAAATCGACAAAAGTTGGTTTCAATTTTTAAACTTTACCCCATCCCTAGCTCTTTATACGTTCTGTGCGGGACGGGAAGCAATTTCCCGTAAAATGACCGATTTTGAAAAACCATTATAACTCTTAGTCTATTGCGAAGATCCCCGTGCTACGACAGCTGTATATAGGCAAGGATTATAATCTATCTATAAGTACAAAAAAAAGAAAAAAAATAACGATATTCCACGCCTGTAAGGACCTTAGAAGTCAGGTCCTGATACGGGAAAATACAGGTCGTACCGCACGATTGGCAATCTTCATACGGGAACTATATGACTCGTATAGCACTGATAGTAAAACTACTGCCGCAGCGAATGTGTTTACATTTAGTGTTTGTTTCATGTCAATCAGTTCATAAATAAAAAAGGTTATACCAATTTAAAGAATCACGTAGCTGGACGTTTGTATATTGTAAACGCCTGCGCGGCCACGCGGGTATATAAAGCACGCCGAGAGCATTATTTTATTTTCCTGATTTATTTTATTTCTTAATTTTATGTGTAAAAATCTGAAAATACTTACAATTTAGTCGTTTGTGATAAGAACATATTATTTCTTTAGGGTATATAGGATTTGTAAATACATATACGAGTAGTACGTTTATTTTGTATAGGTTAGTTTGATTTCAAGTTCTTGATTCTTTTATAAACCTTATATTTACTTATTTAGTTTAAAATATTTCCTAATTTTTATGTTTTAAAAAAAACATTTTATTTAGTAATTAACCGACTTCAAAAAAGATATTTTTTGAAGTCGGTTCTCAATTCGACTGTATTTTTTTATGTTTGTACCTCATAACTTTCGACTGAGTGAACCGATTTTGTTGATTCTTTTTTATATTTGAAAGCTGGTGCTTTCCGTGTGGTCCCACTACACGGAAAGCACCAGCTTTCACCTTGCACCAAATGTGGATGCATGCATGCATCAAAGAACAATCACGGGGCGGCAGCGTTTATTACATCTTGGATCATCTATACTCAGTAGTTTTTGCAATAAAGAGTAACAAACATCCCTCCATCCTACTTAAACTTATGTCTACAAAGACATAAGTTTTAAACAAAGACTGGTTAACGAGATAGTCATCCGAGTCACAAATGTATATATAACCTATTAATCATACTAATATTGTAATATGTAAGTATGGATGGATGGATGGATGGATGTTTGTTACTCTTTCACGCAAAAACTACTGAACGGATTTGGATGAAACTTTACAGTAATATAGCTTATGCATCAGAATAACACATAGGCTACTATTTGCAGCGTTATCCGACATACACGCGGGCGGAGCCGCGGGCAACAACTAGTAGGTATACAATAATATAACATTTTATCAGATTTTTAAGCAACTTATTAATTTTTTATTGAAATTAACATTTAAATACATCCACGGGCGCCATTTCAAGCTAAAAGTAATTACAATAAATTAAATCATAGATTACATTTAACGTTAAGTTCGTAGTGAAATCAGTGTAAAGGATATTTAAAAATGGCCAGTCAGAGATACGAGAACTATGAAATTCATATCAATAAATACCTGATTAGTAAGTCGATAAAAATGGTTAAGGGCGATTGCTCTAAGAATCACAGGTCTTAACTGCAATAACACAAATCCATCGGGCTAGATGTCCGATACGATGAAACGAAGAATATTAAATCATCTTATTTTATGTCTTCAGCCTACTGCCGTCCACTGCTGAACGAAGGCCTCCCCCAAAGAGCGCCAAACATCCCGATATTCTCATTTTTAGGGTTCTGTAGCCAAATGGGGTAAAAACGGAACCCTTATGGATTCGTCATGTCTGTCTGTCTGTCCGTCCGTATGTCACAGACACTTTTTTCCGAAACTATAAGAACTGTATAATATATACCTTTCATTCAATCAACTCAATTATATAAAAAAAAAATGTTATGTTACTTGCTGCTACGGAACCTTTCATGGGCTCACTCATGAAAGGTTCCGTAGCAGCAAGCACGACTCGCACTTGGCCGCTTTTTAAATAAGTATAGCCAATTTAGTTGAGCCACACTGATTAGTAGAGTCAGCACGAACGGGCCGGCTCGACCGGGGCGGTAGTACCCTCGCACAGAAGATCAACGTAAAATGACTGCATTTGTGCTGTCGTGTTTCGTTGGTGAGTGCGAGACCGGGGGCCCAATGATGCAGAAGCATCATTAGGCCGCCATAGTGTGGATGACCATGCTTTGGTTGCATTGTCTGCTTTCGCAATGAGTATGCTGACCACCACTCTTGGATACTACTAGATACTAGTAAAGATAGCACGCCATCACATCCATCAAATAAAGCACAGCTTTTACAAAAAAAAAAGAACTTTTCATAAACTGACAGCATATCTAATTTAAACTGCCACTGACAGCATTAATATTTTATTTACTCTACATTTTATTTTGATCGCCGTTTTTCCGTGTTCTCGTAACAACATTTTTCTTTTCATCTTCCTCGTTTTCATTTTAAATGAACACTGCCTTCAAATCCAAGTTTCGAGATCAAACAGTAAACAAACATACACAACCAAAATGATAGAAAACATTTCGGTAAATCGGAGCACATTAACTTAATGAAAATTCTTAATTCTTGTATTTGGCTCTACGGAATATTAGGACAAGTTGATTTTATTTAGCACTAGCAACCTACCCCGGCTTCGCACGGGCTATTTACGGAAGACATAATATGGCTTATGTTACCCCGAGAAGATTACCCCGAGGCTTAATTTATTCTGACCTCTTCAACAAACATCGTTATAATAGGTCTTTACCTATGAAATTGACGTTTTGTATGCAATAAGTGAAAGTACTTATTTTTTCAAACTTTTTTATTTCTGTTATTCGAAGTAATCACCCATGCAATCGACGCATATTTGCCAACGCATTGGCAGTTTATTGATGCCCTTCTTGTAAAAATCAGCTGGACGGGAGGCAACAAACTCTTCAAAGGCATTTTGTACTGCCTCTCGGGAATTGATTTTTTTACCCACTAAAAAATTGTCTAAATTTTGGAAAAAGTAATAGTCGGTAGGTGCAAGGTCTGGTGAGTATGGCGGATGAGGGAGAACTTCCAACCCCACCTCTTGCAGCTTGGAGACTGTCTGTTGCGCAATATGGGGTCGCGCGTTGTCGTGAAGCAGCTGCAAGAGCTGGGGTTGGAAGCTCTCCCTCATCCGCTATACTCACCAGACCTTGCACCTACCGACTATTACTTTTTCCAAAATTTAGACAACTTTTTAGTGGGTAAAAAATTCAACTCCCGAGAGGCAGTACAAAATGCCTTTAAAGAGTTTGTTGCCTCCCGTGCAGCTGATTTTTACGGCAAATCGGCAATTTCATAGGTAAAGACCTATTATTTTAGACAAAATACTCAAATGTAGTGATTACCTTCTGCCCGCTGCTTTCCTTCATTTATCCTGTTTATCCCCGGAGAGTACTCTTTTATATGTAGAACCCTTTATATATAGAAGTTAAGTAAGGTCTACTCTTAAGAAAAACACCCAAATCTTGTACATTGAATTTGGAATAAATTTTATTTATTTATTATTTATTTATTTTATATATTAAACCTATGTCCTTTTTCGGGTCTCCTTGCAACGTTTATAACGAACTTGTTTTGTGGCCGGCGCGGCGCCGGCGTGTATTTCGGTTATCGCGTTAAAGAGTAGCCTTGCACAAAAATCAAAGTATCTCCATGCCAAATTTCATTTGAATCGGTGCAGCGGTTTGGCAGTGAAAGCGTATCAGACAGACATACAGCTACTTTCGAATTCATAATATTTGTATATTATCGTTTATATTAATCGGCTATCAATATAAAACTGGGGCACTTCTTTATTTTACCGATATCATCATCAATAGCTCTTAATAGCCACTGGTGGATATTCCTCCACCAGTCTGTCTTTGGAAAGCAGATATTGACTAAGTATATCATCAGATCAGGAGTTATGTTTGAAACATTGGTTTACGAAATTGTGTTAGAAAATCTACATACAATATCATATTTCTACCACTTATTGTTAATACGATGAAGAGTTCAATGTTTTTAAGGGTTGCTAACTATTAAAAGATCATGAGTGAGTTAGAAGAGGTATCTGAATCTTCTGATTTCAAATTGAAATATACCATTACTATTTTTCAAATTGAAATTTACCATTACCAGCAAAGCACATATTATTTAAAAAAAACGTAATCGTCACGAAAGTTTTGGAGTTCAACGTGAGTAACAAAGTGACACGAGGAATATATATAATAAACTAGTTTTTTGCCCGTGGCTCCGCCCGCGTTTATGTTGGGTATCGCGGCAAATAGTAGCCTATGTGTTATTCTGATGTATAAGCTATATTACTGTAAAGTTTCATCCAAATCCGTTCAGTAGTTTTTGCGTGAAAGAGTAACAAACATCCATCCATTCATCCATACCTACAAACTTTCGCGTTTATAATATTAGTAAGATTTAAGGGATGAACACCTCTGTAGTTACAATTCCTACCGAAAACTAATAAATTAAAAAAATATGAAAAACAGATGCTTTTTCTTAAATTATTTTCAAAGAACAAGTTCCGCGAACAAGTTTCGGATCCGTGGATGAGAATGGCTAAGTTCGATGAAACTTTACTCTTTACTCGAAACTTCTAGCTTCAATTCCGATCGGATGGAACCACATCAAAAGATATAACAAATAAGTATATACAAATTCGAACGGATTAACTGTTTGCAAAGTTGTCGAGAGATATTCATGTATTGTTCTTTTTTTTCTTTTAAAAAGACAACTCCCGCATTAGGAATAAACATCCTTTGTCGCGGGGGACTTTACAGACATACATGAAACAGACACAATTAACACCCAAACTCAGAACAACAATTTGTGGATCACACAAAGTGTTGTCCCGTGTAGGATTTGAACCCACAACACTTGGCGAATTGGCACGCGGCGTCGCGACCGCCTAAACCACTAGGCAAACCGTGCAGTCATGTATTGAAATGTTACGAATCTGTAATGTTTTGTTTATTTAAACAAATCAAATTAAAAAGCTTTTACTGGAATGCCTCGAAACGAGTCCAAACTCGATGATGTTGCGACGTTTCTTTACAGAGTTCCTATGGCCACCTTCCAGCTCCAGCATCAGATCAGCTCCATTTCATTATAATATTGTATTGTCACGCTGTATACATATGCTTACAAAATTTCAGCAAAATCGGTTGAAGAAATCTGCTGCAAAATTGACTTGCAAGATTCCACCCGAACATACAAGCATACATAGGTACATACTCGTACATACATCAAGCAAGTTAATAAAAAGCTTGTAAAAATCTATCGTTTTCGACTACAAAAGGTTACAGCACTGTGAACCTAAATAATCAACTACTCAACGAGATAAATAGAATAAATATAGTTTTTAGTAGGTATATTCCTTCTTTTACGATTTTCATGTTTATAGAGACAATAGGGGCTAGTAATTAGCAACTAACGAAATAATTACTTCAATTATTTTCCTTGTAATATTATCTTACACATTTTTGCGTTCTTATATCTTGTACACGACCTTCAATTTTTATTTAATTTAACGCAATTGTCTGAAAAACCGAACAAAAAGTGCATATTAGAAGATTTTTATAACTTCCTAGTCTCTATTACTAACTCTTTATTCTCAGGTTATCAAGGTTCTTATATTGCAGAAGTAGTTATAAATAAATGAGTTTTTAGCAATTCAGCATACACCATTAACCTTAGACGCTTAATAATAAAGTCAAATTCAAAAAGATTTTATTCAAATAGGCACTTACTTTACAGGCACTTATGAATAGTTAATTTTTAATATTTAAAAATCGAGTGATTCTGGTCGCCAGTTCCAAGTTCCAATCATGCGCCGTTATTACTCAAAACTGCAAGATTTTTTTATATATTGTGAGGACCACTTATGGAAAATAAAATCCAAAGTGCACTTTCACTCAGTCAAATTTAAAAATATGTAATATGTCCAAATATAAAATAATCAATAAAATGTCACAAATGTAAAATAAAGTAAGACGCATGGATCAGCCATTGACCTACTCAACCGTAGTTGAGCCGCATACTCAGGCCGTACAGCAATTAAAATAAATGTGTCACCCAGAAGAAACTAATCTTTGTGATGACTGTACAATATCTCAGTTACTAAAAAACCTACACTAAGCTGAACTGTACCATAAATTGATCTATAAACCTACTCCCAGGAGATAAGCCCCCTGGCCAACCTGGAAGGCACTCAAAAGACTACGTACCCAGGTCAGAAGATATAAGAACAATTTGACAAGGTGCGGATTTGTCGACCCCATCTCAAATAACTGCGACTATGACGTTTCTCCACAGCCAATGAGCCACTTGCTGGCGCCCAGCAAGCCCAGAATCATGTTCACTTAACGGCCTTTTTTTTTTTTTTTTAACGTGTGGAAATCCCCTTGGACCGTCACGCCACCGGGGCTTGCGGCGGGGCGGTGTGTCGGGCTCGAACCGACTAAAACCACACGGTGTGCCACTCTGCGCCTGAGACGGGAGGGACCCGGGAACTGCTGTTATTAACACATCCAGATGCCTCCCAGCGCCTGCCCGCACAGAAGCGGGCACCGTCATCTGATGACTCTTAATTTAGGCGACGTACGGCACACGCGTAACGTCGCCTCCTCGCGGGCGGCCACTAGAGCGGATGGAAGGGAAAGCCCGTCCCGACCATCCGCGGCCACACTCAGGGCGACATGAGGCGCTGAAGTTGAGATGATGAGAATACCAAGCAAAGATAAACGCCATTCCCATCGCAGATTACTGCGCCAAAAGCGTTTAAGTATTTCCGAAGAAGAATTGATCTGTGAATCAGTTTTTATAAAGGTAGCCAGTGTTGATTCATCGATAATGTAAATTATTCATATATATGGCATGGCATATTATCTAAATAAATATTTCAGACATCTAACACACAACGTCATCTAGTTCCGAGCTAAGCAGAGCTTGTGTTATGGGTAATAGCCAACTGATATAATTACATGTATACTTTTTTTTTTAAATATATACATAGAAAACACCCAAACTCCGAAACAAATATTTGCAGATCATACAAACATTTGGTCCGACCCGGGCATCGAACTCGAGACCTCAAGCACAGCAGTCGCATACGCTACCACTACGCCACCGAGGTATCAAGTCAAATGAAACACTTTCAGTCACTGGGATACCACATACAGTTCCGTAGATAAACAAGCCGTACTCGTAACAGGTGCATGCGAACGCATTATCAAACGATCGCACTTTGTTATCATGGAAGTAAGTAATTTAAAACATATTGGCAGTGACTAATAATAATTAGTAATAGAAGAGTTCCTTCAATGCTCCAATGTATTTGAAACTTCACAATATAATGCGCCTAACAACAGCAATATGGCAACCACTAAAACTGCGAAATAGCTGGCAGCCTAACGGGACATTGATGATCTTTTTAAATCGTAATAAATTTCTTCTGTACGTGTGTTTGTCACCGAACTCTTTCAAAACGGATGGACTGATTTGAATTATATTTAGTGTGTATATTTTAATGGGCATCTCACACCTGGATGGGTTAAAAACACATTTTGACACAGTAGGTGCTCTCAATATCTTATTAATTTTGAAGGGGTACGAAGTTCACCGGGTCTTCAAGTATAAAATACGTATTCCTAAACACTAACAAGCCAAGTAGAGTTTTAGTTTACCTCTGAATTAGAAAACTGAGTCAGTATAAAAAGAGTGAAGGCAAAAACAAGACATGTGTCATTTACCGTGGGAGAGCCACGTTTCGGCATGAATGCGGCTCGACCGGAGTGATAGCACGGACTCACAGAAAACCGGTGTAAAATAGTGCTTGCGCTGTGTTCCACCAAGTGAGTGAGGATACCGGAGGCCCATACCCTAACCGCTCCCCCTATCTCCCCCATCCCCCGCCTCCATCCCGCCCTATCCCCAAAGGCCGGCAACGCACTTGTGACGCCTCGGGTGTTGCAGGTGTCCATGGGCGGCGGTAATCGCTTACCATCAGGCTATACGTCTGCTCGTTTGCCCGCCTATTATAAAAAAAATGTAAGTGATGAGACTTGTTTGGCTCGCTAATGCGACCGTAGGTATAAATGACATAGACCTCATTAGAGCTTTAATTATTACAACTAGTTGCGCCCCGCGGTGTTACCCGTGTTTGTTGTAACACGGGTAATAGTACCTTTAACATTAACAACCGCTGGTAATACCGTGGTGCACAGTTAGTCTCAAATAAAAAAGTAGCCTTAGAAGTTACTCCTTATATCATCAGCTACCTGCCAGTGATAATCCCGTCGAAATCGTCCAGAGATTAGCGGGAACAAACAGACTGACAGACAAACAAACCAAAAAAAAGGCGTGCGGTGTCGTGGGGCACCAGATAGGAATGAAGTTCCTTATCATAAAAATATTTATTTCAAGTTATATTCAAGGTACAAAGAAAAAATTATTCGGGTATACATTTTTTATCATGATTTTTTTTATTGATAAAAATAAAAAAGGGGGCGTTTACCATCGCAGAGAATTGGAGTGAAAGATAGATAGAATACAATTTAAAATGCACTGTACAACAGAATTTTAAATACTCGATATCATGTTGAATCGTTTCGCTGATATTTCAGAAAAAATAATAGAAATTTTACCATAGTTGAATTGAGACCATCATCAACATCATAAACTGTTTAATGTAATGATAGTGGTCTTAGTTGTGGGTTACTAATCTTTTCATTACAGAGTTATTCCTTACTTGTTACATGCAACTTGCAGATTATATAAATTTTTCGTTCATGAAATAAATAAATAAATATTTCGGACATTTTTTTTGTAAATACATACATATAATACATAGAAAACATCCAAACTCCCAAAAAACAAATATTTGCTGATCAAAAAAAAATTTGATCCTACACGGGATTCGAACCCGAGACCTTACATCATTTTCATACGCTATCATTTTGACACCGAGGCGTAAATCTTACGTTGTGGACGTTTTTTGCCGGCTAGGGTACCCCTCCGCAACGCCCCATAAGGAACTTCGTTCCAAAAAGCCCGTCAAAATCGGTCCAGCCGTTCCAGAGGCTAGGCCAACAACAAACAGACAGACAGATATTACTCTTAATTTGAAATTACAAACAGACACTTCAGTTTTATTTATTTGTATAGATACCTAGTAATCCGGACATCAGTCATTCAAGTAGGTAATTACACTTCTTAACGCACATGTATGACGTTGTCTAACATACGGAATTATTAAAATCATTATGATAAAAGTAACTACAATTAAGCTACCTTGACTTAATTAAACTTTAATCTTATCTAATTCAAGCTGATTATAAACTTTTTTCAAGCGTGTGTAGAAGATTCCCTATTGATTCCATATTACATATTTCTAAATGGCAACCATATAAAACAAACCAACTAAACAAATGAGTTTATAAAATTGAATTTCTATTATTTACAGTGTATGTCTATAAACTATATGTATTTATGTGTGTAATTATATATGTTAGCTTATGTCAGTTATCTATAATTATTTCTAGATAAACAATATAAAGACTGTAACCTCGGTGCACCTACCTCATTAGATATCTACACCTCCGAAAGGTTAACCGACAGAGAATGCCCATGACATTAAGTACGATAGAATTTTCAGAGAGTGGTAAAGATCCCTAATACGAATGTCACATTATAAGACAATCAGATTGGTCAGCGGCAGGGTGACAATAAGCTATCGCCTGCCTACTTTAAAAATGCAGAGAAAGCATTGTCGCCATCTATCACATAATATAAAACCACTCAGTAGAAACTAATGAAACACCGCATGACATATTTTAAATTCCCCTTTTTCGCGAATGTGTTTCTGGCAGAAAAAGACTCGGCCCTTGTCCTCGGAAATGGCTCCAATAAAATAATTGAGCAATATATTGCTTCAACTGTAAGAACTTAATTAATTTAACCTGAGTTTCGAGGTCGAAGATTACGTAGCCACAACAAAGTCTTGCCAGTCCCCAACCCGCACTTGGCCAGCGTGGGGACGTATTGCCTTAACACGTTGAGTGCGAAACGAGGCTTGAAACACCTCGTCCGAGTCTCGTCTTTAGAGCAGTAAGGAAAAACTTAAACTTCTTTGTCGTGCGAGAGACGTAACTTCCGTCTGGTTCAGTCTAGGTAAGAGATAACTATATATCTGAGATGTGCTATTGATGCCGAGTTTTTTGGTATACCTACCTTAGTATCGGATGTTTTAGCCCTCGTACCGCACTGAATAAATTAAAGTTTAATACAGTGCGTTACGAGGTTGCAAACACGGGACGAGGTGCAAAACGTTGAACGCTGCGCCTGCGACGATATAATAAGATGTCGAAACGTTGCCGAAGAAAGTTAATTAATAATATTATTGATGATTTCGCTTTCTATCCTTGTTCCTTGTGTTAAGTATTTTGATATTATTATTATTGTTCATTTCTCCCACCAGGGCAGCGATCACTTTGTGATACTTGAGATATCTTACGGCCCATAGAATAAGGTATTCAATCGCTATAACAATGTCCCCTGGAAGGAGCAATGAACCACGGCTGTGTCACCGTGTTCTTAATATATACTAAAATAATTAAAGCACTTACAGGAGTGTGTGTCTTCACGTTCTTCTCGGCGTTCCCAAGAGCTCTTAGGTAGGTGGGTAGATTCTTCTGCTCTTGCGTCTTCACACAAACACACGCTCCTAAAATGCTGTACAACTTCCAAGATATTCGAACCAATCTCAATAACCAACTTTTCGACTTACGCGGACACGCCTACAAAACTCGCGAATCAACGACCTAACACAATACGGTTTATCACTAAAGAGACCGCGGGTCGATGGACAATACAAGTAGCTTACTATCAAGTGATTTTCACAACAACTAAAATCGTCGGCCGGTTCAACATCTCAACGTTCGATCACAATCTTTTTACACATATTAACTTTCACAAGCCTAGCCTGGCCGATCAACCGTTCTCAACTATTATAAGTATTTTAGCCTAACAAACCCTCAGTGTCATCAATATCACGCGGAGGCTAATGAATATCACAAAATTAACAATCAAAATCAATTACGGCACCGGCCATTTAACACGAGTTCCTTTCGATTCCTACCTCAAACGTCAAACCGTCAAAACGTCAACACGAACCAGCGACAATCAAAATGTTGCCAGTACAATGACGTTCGAAATCCAACAATTATTATTATTTTATTATTTATACTGCTGTGCCTGAGGTCCCAGGTTCGATTCCCGGGTCGGGCAAAGTGTTATTGGGTTTTTCTGTAAGGAAATTCCGAGTAGCAGCACGGAGACTAGTAAATACGTACCCAGTAAACGGCAATAGATTCGCCACCTATTACGTGGGACTTAAACATAGTTGGCAAAATGAGGGTGTATCTATAATACACCTCTACCTACCCCTTCGGGGATACAGGCCTGAGACTATTTTATGTTATGTAACATAATTGATATGTTTATAAGGTAATTGTCACTAGGCTAGCCGACTACGTGTTTGTCAATCGGAATTAAAGAAGAGGACATGTGTAGGATGCTACGAAAAACTTCGCACCTTCTTATCAAGTCGTGAGACAAAAAAGTAAAGAAAATTCTCACAGAATGTATCGGTTGCAAAAAATATTATTGTTTGACCTGTTTGAATAAAAAGCATCCATAAGTAACTACAATTAAATAAAATCGATATTTTTATTTCCCATCACTAAACAATATGAAAAACTGCCCTTTTTCAGTGCGGTATGGGGTGCATAAGACCCCACATTTTATTTTACCTATAGAATCTAAACTAAATAATCTGCCCACAGGCGGCGGCAGATTTAGGTTAATCAACTCATTGATAATAATAATCGTGACAAAAACCGGACAATTCGCCTTATTTGGCGCCAAAAAAAGGATTTTTGTCTCCTGTGGGCGATGGGGTTTATTAAGCCTCGTGCCGCTACAACCTCTGGTTCAGAACGAGGTTTTAAAGGTCTCGTAACGCAGTAATGGAAAATACAGATAAATCAGTGCCGCTGCGACCGTGTTAACCCTCTCCTGAGAGGAGACCCGAGGACGGCAGTGGGACATTATGGGTTGATGATGACTAGGGAATAACGATAGTGACACTCCGTATATCTTATTCGTTACCTCACAGACGTAGGTAAAACAGTAAGTAATGATAGTAAGTTAAACTGTTTTCCATAATTGTTTATGTCGTCATCTGTCCTTTTTAGGATTTCGTGCCAAGCAAAAAACGGAACCCTTATAGATTCGTCATAACTGTGTGTCTTTCTGTCTGTCCGTCTGTCTGTCCGTCCGTATGTCACAGGCACTTTATTCCGAAACTATAAGACCTATAATGTTGAAACTTGGTAGGTAGATGTATTCTGTGAACCGCATTAAGATTTTCACACAAAAATAGAAAAAAAACAATTAATTTTGGGGGTCCCCCATACTTAGAACTGAAACTCAAAAAAATTTTTTTCATCCAACCCATACGTGTGGGGTATCTATAGATAGGTCTTCAAAAATAATATTGAGGTTTCTAACATTATTTTTTTCTAAACTGAATATTTTGCGCGAGAGACACTTCCAAAGTGGTAAAATGTGTGTCCCCCCCCTTGTAACTTCTAAAATAAGAGAATGATAAATTAAAAATTATATCATGTTACTTGCTGCTGCGGAACCCTTCATGGGCGAGTCCGACTCGCACTTGGCCGCTTTTTATGATAAATATATTCAGGGCCGGACAGTAGTTTGACTCACGTAGTTTCTGATCAACTACCTGCCCGACACTAAAGGAGATGAATTGAGATTCTGAATTAGGTGATAATAATAAATTAAATTTAAAAGCTTTTTAGGCTTTTACTGGAATGCCTCGAGACGAATCAAACGAGTCCAAACTCGATGATGTTGCGACGTTTCTTTACAGAGTTCCTATGGCCACCTTCCAGTTCCAGCATCAGATCAGCACCATGTCATTATAATTTTGCATTTCAGCAAAATCGGTTGAAGATATCTGCTTCAAAATTGAGTTGCAAGATTCCACCCGAACATACAAGCATACATACATTGCAAGTAGATAAAAAGCTTGTAATATGAAAGAACCCCTTTCTTTTAATTATATATTTAAAGTTATTAAATCAACACATTTATTCAAAACTCAAAGGACAGGAGAGGGTCAAGTGTTCAGCAATTGTGCGAAAATAACCGACCCATGAACCTTAAAGTTTTCCTTGGTACGTTTGACAGTTCGCAAGTCATGAACCTTCCAATTGTAAGTTACTTCCTGAACCATATATAATTTATTTGATCTTTGTACATCTACGTATTACGCAGTTGGAATTTTCCTTTTACTTAGAAGGAAAATTACCAGTTAGGCTTTTCGGAACAATGAAGTTGGAAAGCTTAAATTGAGTTAATGCATGGAAATTTTGTTTACCTCAAAAGAGACATCTTTTTTTTTTTTTATGGAATAGGCGGGCAAACGAGCAGACGTATCGCCTGATGGTTAGCGATTGCCGCCGCCCATGGACACCTGCAACACCAGAAGCGTCACAAGTGCGTTGCCGGCCTTTTGGGGATGGGGGGGGAGGTAGGGGTAAGGGATTGGGGATGGGCCTCCGGTATCCTCACTCACTCGGTGAAACACAGCGCAAGCACTGTTTAACACCGGTTTTCTGTGAGGCCGTGGTATCACTCCGGTCGAGCCGGCCCATTCATGCCAAAGCGTGGCTCTCCCACGGAGCTTTCTGTCTACAGAAAGGAAAAATTAGAAAAGATAAATAATAAACCTATTTTGTAAGTATCTTATTAGGTACACTTTCTACTAATTAATTTCTAGTTAACCAAGAAGAAAGCAAAATTGAACCATAGCTATACATGGAAATATTCATTATCGTGTTTGTAGATTTTGAAGCCTTTGTAGCATATATTTAAAAAATCGTCACAATATCAAATCATGGCTCACTGGCGGTACACACAGCATTAATGGCAGCGTATAAAAATAAGGATTGAATAAATCATTGAATCCGTGAAGGCTGCCCTACGTTCTTTTTTGCTCTTAACAGCAATTCATATCATGACGATATTACATCGTCTTATATGGCACTTTGAATAAAATAGTTCTTGACAGAAATAAATCACAGTAGCCAAACAGATACGCCTCCGAAACCAAGAAGAACTGCGGCTGCTCCGAAAAAAATGATTAATGAAACATTCTTTTCTTAATTGGGTTTTAAGTAAAGCTGTTCCCTGCTTAAAATACCTGATGTTTTCAAAAAACTCTAGATTAGAAATATCAGTGCATTTCTTCAATTATTATTCTAAAAAGTTATGATATCAGACGAGTACTATTCGTAATAATTACTAATAGTACTCGTCTGATATCAAAACTTTTCTTGATATTAAAACATGATAATGCGTTAGGGTTTTGGTGATAATTATTATCACCAAAACCCTAACGCATTAGCATTATAAGTCTGTAGTCTAACTTAATATAAAACTTAGTAAAAATTCCATATTACAGTAACATTTCGTTTAAGGTACATTTATGATTTATCACCATTTTCAAATGATTGCAGTCCATCATAGGATTGCCTGGAGCAGCTTACCTTTAGCTGTAAGGGCTTCCTATGCACATTATTTTTGCAAACGTTTCAAGAATCATAATCTCTATAGAAATCCTGGTACACAAATAAAGTGTTATCTATCTATTAATATAATTATATATCTAGATATTATTACTTAATAAGTGACTCTGAGTCATCGATATCGCTTTCTAAAGCCTATAATCAGTGTTCAACAGATATTATTATACAGTCAATGTTTGTTTGTTCATTATTTAATGTGACGTTTACGCGATTATGAATCGTGAAATTTCGCACACAAATTAAAAGGAAATTAAAGAAAAGCATAGGGTTACTTTTCTCCTGAAGAATTTGTAGCAATCCTGTGAAAAGAAAGTCTATTGATAATAATTATTAAAAATCGCAACCGCAAACTGCAAGTCAGTAAGTCGAGGTTTAAAGCTGGCAGAAAATTTAAAAAAATCTGTTGTATTTCGCAAAACATATTGTTTTAACTATCTTTTTAAACCTAAGTGGATCAGATAAGTGTCTGATTATATACATATTATTCATTAAACATTTAACGTTATACTGATAATTGTGTTAATAATTTATTTGCTAATTTGTTACTAAGTTTGATTTCATTGTTTAAAACGACCTTGTATTTTTAAAGACATAAGTATGTTTGTTAAAATTTATCGCTTCTTTGAAAAATATGAAATTAGTTACAGAAACTATAGGCTAAAACATACTCGTTATGCAGTATGCAATAGAAGGGACCCATGACATAGAAGTTTTTGTTGCAATCAAAACATTTGAAAATAATTAAGGAAATTGCAGCAGAAATATTTATCTTATATATAAAATTCTCGTGTCACAATGTTAGTCACCATACTCCTCTGAAACGGCTAAACCGATTTTTATAAAATTTTGTGTGCATATCGGGTAGGTCTGAGAATCGACCAACATCTATTTTCCATACCCCATTTTTTTTTATTGTAAAACAACGTTTGCCGGATCAGCCAGTATTATATAATATGTTATTTGTACGAAATATAATTTTACCTTTAATCGAAATAGATAAAAATCTATAGTTAAAAAAATTGCTTGGTATAACCGAACATCATCCTTCATGGTATCGTTATCATCCTCAATAGTTTCTATAGTCCACTGTTGGGCATAGGCCTCTCCTTCGGAAGGACGTGTTGGCCATCTTTACCACGCGCTGGCCAGAGCGGTTGATACAGGGTTTGCTTCAAATTTTCTTTCTTTTTGCAGTGCTGTTGTCTTCTGTAGTATGCTCCCTTAGTGACCTCTTACAACACTTATGGGATGAATAGGGATGGTGACACTCTGCATTTTTAATCCATCACGTCACACGGATTAAGTCAGTGCGTTTATTAGTACTTATTATTTTTTTATTTATTAGGTACAGTTAACTGCCTCGTTGGTCTGCTGGTTAGCGTAAGCGACTGCGGATCAAGAGGTCCCGAGTTCGATTCCCTGGTCGGACTGCTGTTGGGTTTTTCTTACAAGAAATTCTTAATAGCAACCCGGAGTATGGAAGATGGCGGTGTTTCCCACCCGTGCCTCGGAGAGCACGTTAAGCCGTCGGTCCCGGTTGTCATGAACATCTATGGCAAACGTTATTGGGAAGTCAGTGCCCTCAAATATACTGACAACTAGTTCAACCTTCGAATTCAGTTCACCCTCAGGGTTGCGGGGGTCCGATGCCAGTCGCTCCGTGTAAAAACTGATATTCAGGTAAAACCGGTTGAACTAGTTGCCGACCCCAAATCTTGGGAATAATAAAGGCTAGGAAGAAGAACGTACAGAAACAAACAACAAACCAAAAACAAACAAATATTATAAATTGCAGTTTACAATATGTAGGTCTGAAGTCCAATTACAACGGTACACAGCACTCAATATTATAATGCTTCATTGGAAAAGATACCACACATCAAACTATATATTATATTCCATTCTTCAGATGTTTTCTTCAATTATCAAGGTTTTAAATTCGTTGAATGAGTTGAAAAAAATATCAATCTTGGATATTTGGTTGTAACTAGTGCACATTCTTGAGATCTGAGACACATCATTAAGGTAAGTACCTTTTATAGTATAGATATCTAAACAACCTAAAGTATTATATTAAGTGTTTTCTTAGAATAGCCATAATAAATACTTCTTGATTTATTTGTATTTAAGAAAGCAATTTTTAGAGTTCACTTAAGAAGTAGTTCAATAAATAAAAGAGAAATAATTATAAATTGTGTTTTAATACGAGTAATATATATATTACTCGAAAATCATTGACTACTTTCAATAACATTATTTGCAACGTCTATCAGCAGGTATACGGAACTTAAAAATCCCCGTAAGTCTAAATGTACACAAAAGATAACAGAAGATTAGTCAAAATAATCAATATCTCGCTTGATAACGTTATCTGTGAAAGACATAAGGTAAAATGATTTTTCAATGTTAGCTTGTCAGTCGCGCAAATCGATACGTTTCTTGCGTGGTTTATTGTGTAGTTAAGTTGAGTGAACAATGGAAGATAATGGCAAAAATAACGTTGATACTCTTAAGAAACGGCATTTTTCCAAACTACATGAAAGAATACAAAACAAATACATGGAAATGCAACGAAAACTAGAAAAATCCAAATCAGTCGACTCGTTGTCCACGATTAATGATGATTACGTTTTTGCGGAAAATAAATATGCAAGCAATACCGACCTAAGCGATTTTGATGAAATAATGAGTGGTAATTTTGACCAGAAAAGTGTTAAACATAATGTGATTTTGGAAGAAGTAAAAATAAATGAAGCAAATTTACAATTTGTGGACACAAGGCAAGTGAGTTTGACGGAGTCTGAAGCAGTGTCATATGAAAGCAACGAAACTGAAAATGATTCTGTTGCAAACAAGTTTTTTGGAGACGATTTTAGTAAAATGAGTCTTGAATCGTAAGTTTCTTCTGTTTTTATCATCTACTAAAGGCAATTCAATGTAATGAGGCATTCTCTAAATATTTTCAGATTAAATGAAGTGGCAAGAGAAAGCGATGAATACCAAACATCTCCGACTCCCACACCTCCTCCTCCCACACCAACAAATTCAATACGTAATAGAATCGAATCGCGAATAACAGCTGTCAAGGTCAGACGTCGAGAAAAAGAGAAAAAAAAAGCCAGGGAAAAAGTTGAAAAGGTTTCTTTTATTTTATTTTTTATTGATTTTAACGAATTACATAATCAAAGCTGATTAATGTTTACAATATTATCGACTATTAGGGGAACAATTTCTCCATCTTGTTTATCTTATTAAACTAGAATAAACTCAATTTACGTACAAAATTTGTTTTTAGTTTATTTTTAGTAACAAGAAAGAAGATTTACCTAAACCATTTAAAAAAGAAAAAAATGCAACTGTAAGTGTCGCTATTATAGAAGCCACAGGATTCGAAGCAGATTCATTAGAAGATAAACCATCTCGTTCATTGTATTGCCGATTAAGGTAAACAGATTGATAACTTTCAACAGTTTTTGGAAATTAACGTCATAATGTATGAATGCGTGCATCTACTCTTTGACGACCATACTGTACAAACCAAAGGTCAAAAATGTCAAATTATAATGAACCCAGTACAGTTATAATGTCCATGAAATAAATATATTCATCGCAGAAGTCCAAATACATATATGTTTCCAAGCAGTTTTTTAGAATTTTCGGGTCATTTCTCAACAAATACAAAATTTGTCATGTACTGTTTACTTTCTAAAAAAGCTAGTGTAATTTTGTATTGTTAAGCTTGGTAGAGTAGTATCATTGATTTGAACTATCTATCGATATTAATTAATATTTTGTTAGGGATTATATATGGTTTCAAAACTATTTTTAGTAAATTTTCAGTCTATATAGTAAATAGGTGTTCGATTCCGTCTATACGTGTGTACAAAATCCAATGAACAATTTGTCGTTACTAGGTTGGGTGGAGAAAAAAGCAAAACAAAAACAGTGAAAAACAATGAATCACTAGTGAAATGGCAGGAATTATTTTGTTTGAGTTTGTTTGAAGATAATATTCTGGAGTTATCAGTTTGGGATAAGGACACCTGCTTAGGTAGGTAAGTAGCGCTAATAGCACTAATGTCACCAAACATAGCATTCAGTTTTTTTTTTCATCATTATCACCATCTCAGCCGAATGACGTCCACACAGACCTCCCCAAGGCTCCTTAAAAGGTTAACATTATTTAAACAAGTAAAATTTTAACATAAACCAAAACCGACTTCAAGGTTCGACTCGATTTCTCTTGGATGCCATCATCAGATCTTAGTGTCCTTATCATGGTACCACCGTTGGGATATCTCCTTTCCATTAAAAAAAGAATCATCAAAATCGGTTCATAAACGACGAAGATATCCGCGAACACACATAAAAAAAAACATAAAACGGTCGAATTGAGAACCTCCTCCTTTTTTGAAGTCGGTTAATAAAATGGGATTTTAATCTGATATATATCATTCCCGTGTCACCTTGTTACTTACAATGAACTCCAGAACCATCTAACTGTGTGTTTAGCTGGTGTGCCGTAAGGCAAGTATCCACCGAAGTTGTTGGCAATTTCAGTGTTTCCAACTATTTGCAACTCTTCAGAAAATCGCCAACTTTTGTCTCCATCGTGTCTACACCGAGTCGCCAACAATTTGAAAAACATTCCAACTAAGCGTCTTCACAGAGCCAATAAATAAGCAACAAGCTTATTCTTTTGATGTTTACCGCCAAAAACAGAAACCCGGTTCCCAACATTTCTTGACAATTTTTGTTTTACAAGGAAATTACAGAAACTTTTGTCACCAATACGTGATGACAACACAAAAGCTGCCACATTTTGTTCGCTGGAGACTCGACTTTAGATAGGACAGTTAACATTACGCTTAGACTAATAGAAGCCGAGCATGATTGTAAAGAGACGCGACTAAGTTGCGTTGGACAGTTATATATTTCTATATTTTAATGTTCATACACACGTAAATTTACTGACAATTTCGAAATAAATTTTAACATTAATGTTTTTAATAGAAACAATAGAAAAGTAGTAATGTTCTATTATATTATTATTAGGGTTTGACTAAAGTAAATAATGACAAGCATGTCTACGTTTATTATGAAAATAATATGTACCTAATATGTCTGTCTTCATTTTAGTACTAGCTACCAGCACACCATCCAAATAAACATACTTTGAAAGTAGGTACAGTTGTCAAAATAAATGTATTTGAAAATCTTAAACATTTTTTGGAATAAGTATCTATTAAAGAGAAAATCATCTTTTATTCAAATATTTTTCCAAAAAATGTTGTATTCCAGAACCCATATTGATTTATCAGAAATGGAAAAAGAGAGGACACACAAAATGCGAATCAACTTGGCAAGTGAAGTGGGAAACTCGACGGTACAAATATTTATTTTGCTCACAATAAGTGGGATCTCCCTAGCGAACACACTTATGGATCTCGATGATTATCAAGAAACTCAAAAGCAACTCGCCAGGGCTAAGAAGAAATTTGTAAGTACTCTCGTTGTCAGCCCTTGGTTTAATATTTGCATTAAGATGAATCTGTATTATTAGCGTTAAGTTTTCTCGATCGTATTTTTTGTTTTATTTTAATATACTTTCTCTTTTTCGTAGTTTTGATAAAATTATTACATTACTAAACCACTTAGGAGTTAGGACTGAGATGACTGTACTGACTTCTTAATATAAATATTTGGAAGTGACTAGTAGTAGATAGCAGAGTATAGCTAGTCATCGTCATCATCTCAACCAAAGCTCTCAAAAACAACTAGTCCACAAGATGATAATATGTAGTTGAAAACAATCTAAATTACCTAACAAAAGTTATGAATTTTAAATCAAATATCCATCCAAAGTATTCACCATCTATCAAAATCTTTTAAGATATCAGAAGCATTTATTTAAATAGAAATACTGTTAGTATAGTATGTAATATTTCAATCCATTCATGTAGGTATAAATTTTAGACAGTGTGAGGCTAGTTCAAATTTAATCTTAGGAATGTGTCTGAATACCGAGTGACTTGGTCAACCAAGTTTTTCCTTAATATTTAACCAGTCTAAAGTGCAAGTTATGTATGCAATTATCAGACCAATTGGCTATTCTGATCTAGAAACTCCAAAAGATCTGTCACAGTCAAATGGGTTAACCTCACAAATATAACACACAAACATGTTTTTTTTTTATTAGATAGGGGGCAAACGAGCAGACGTATAGCCTGATGGTAAGCAATTACCGCCGCCGCCAATGGACACCCGCAACATCAGAGACGTCACAAGTGCGTTGCCGGCCTTTTAAGAAGGAGTACGCTCTTTTCGTACACGCGGGTGACAGTTCATTCCACAGTTTTGTTGTGCAAGCTCCTGGAAAAAAAAAAGTTTCTGGAAAAGCGCACAGTTGTGGACTGCCAACCATCTAGATAATGGGGCTGAAACTTCTGTCGCGTAGGACGATGGCGGAAAGAGGCGGCAGGAATCAGTCCGTCAATTCCTCAGAGCACTCCCCGTGGTAAATGCGGTAGAAGATGCACAAGCAAAGCTACATCTCTACGCCAAAAGTCAAAGCGCCAAAGAGTCTAGCCGAATTGAAAGTTCTTGGCAATCGACGATTCGAGTCGCTCTCCGTTGAATACGGTCCAAAAGGAGGAGCTGGTATTAGGGTGCCCCCGCACAAAAATTGGTACAGTATTCCATGTGAGGCCGAACCTGCGCCTTATAAAGTAACAGGTGGTGGGCCGGAGTGAAATACTGTCTCGATCTGTTGAGCACACCAAGCTTATTCGAGGTCTCAACTTCAGAAACAAGTTTGTTTCGTCTCTCAATGACGTTTTCCCGAGAAATAATGGCGCGGCCGGTGTAGAAGGCATCGCCGTTGCTGTCATCCGCATAACAATGAATGCCACTAATGTGCAGCATGTCTTTGTTATGGAGGAGGAACAAAGTAGGCGATAGCACACAGCCTTGCGGGACACCAGCATTCACATATATGGAGTCAGAGCATTCACCGTCGACTACGACCTTTATGTTTCTATCTGCTAGAAAGCTAGTGACCCAATCGCATAATCGTATTTGTTTATTAAACTAAATTAACAACATTGTTATTAAGATATGTACATACTAAAATTAAACTCATTTGTACTTATTCCACTATTTTTCATAAAATAAGTACAAGTGAGTTCAATTATAGAATGTATCTTACCACAAGTTCCACTAAGTGCCGACAATCGAAACAATAAATTACATTGTTACTATAATTAACTATCATACCTTAATATGTAGACCGTATAGATAGTAAAATTCCTGTCTTTTTCTATGGTATTCTGAAATTTCATAATAAGCATTACATTGCAAAAAAAATTAATTGACACCAGTGTTCAATCCTCTCGCCAATGCAGCGTTCACCGTGTGAAACTTGCAATGTCTTAGGGCCCATGAATAAGGCATTCAATCGCTAACTATGTCACTGGCAAGAGTATTAAACTTTCACTTTCTATTCTATCTTTCTATTCTCTTTCAATTCTAAGCTACTATAATCAAGCACTTACTGGAGATGCGGGAAGTCCTTGATATCTGCGGTCGTTGAGGGGTACCCCTATGCTGATCCTCTCACCGCGTTCACACATTCATCCTCCTAAATGGCTTACAGGTTCCCGAAGTATCGTAAATTACAACACACCCGATTCAACTATCGCGGATCGCGCCTAATTGACGTGACTACTAAAACTCGCGAGTCCAAACCTGACCAATCATAACGGTAACCAACGATACACCGAATTGGATGAACAATTAGCTAAATTTCAATTAAGTTCCACTTAAAACCGGCACTCCTTTACGAAGCCTTGCTCGACCGGTCAAAGCGTCCATAAGAACTCTTGTCACTTCAAAAAGTCAAACAAGAAAAATGACAATCAAAAATGTTGCCATTACAATGACGTTCAATTTCTAACAACCAGTATCAAAAATAATATCTTAGTTGAGGTAGTTATCGTCTCAAAAGTTAATATTTTAATTGATAAGTTTACTTAGAAGTGCTCATTAGAAACACTAATGTAATCTTATACAGACATCATCACTTTCTTTAGTAAGTGATGATGTCTGAGGTAAATAATTTTTAATTATCTTCACACTGAATCCTTTAAACAAATTACGTTAATGATCTACCTACTTCATTGGAGAACGATCAAAAACTAGTTAAACATGAGTTTCTCGTTTTTCGAGTTTCGTTCATCATTCTACAGTCGATTTTTGACTATCTACGTCTCTATGTCTCGTCAATAATTTGATGAACCAAACTGGTGTACAAAAGTTTAATCTATTTTACACATATAGTATGTGGTCTCAATTTTTTACCGTTCTGTGAACAAATCAAATCTAAATGATATCGTTATCAACTTCAAGTTTTCATCAATAATCATGATCATCAATCACATATCAATCATTGTTTTTAACGTTTCGCAGTCTAAATGTGAGATTGCAGTACTAACTGATAGGCATGTATCTCGTCTATTTTCTTTGTCAGTACATGATATCTTCAGGTGTCCTTTAGTATATTTATGGTATACTTAACAAACACGATTTTTTACATCTAATAACGAAGGCATTGTATGACAATAATATTTTTCGGAAACACAACGCCATCTAGTCCAAAACTAAGCAGAGCTTGTACTGTGGGTACTAGACAAATAATATAATTACATACTATATACTTTTATAAATGCATAAATATTATACTTAGAAAACACCCAAACTCCGAAACAAATATTTTCAAATCATGCAAACTTTTGATCCGCCCCGGGAATCAAACCCGAGACCTCAAGCACAGCAGTTGCATGCTCTACGACCGTGCCACTGTGTAAGCTCTGGTTAGCTTGGGACTAGATGGCGTTGTGTGTAAGATGTCCGATACTTTTTTTTTTATAATAGTGATCTAATAGTTTAGTAATACTAGACAGGATGTGATGTTATTGAATACGCCTAATATTCGGATAATTCATAATGTCCGTAAAGTATATTCTACGCGTACCAGAGTTACACAATTTTGTGAGTACTGCTGACTGTACATGTTACTATCAAAGTTGTAGTGTTTTGAAGGTAGTACAGTCACGCTGATTGCAGCACGAACGGGCCTCTCACAGAAAACCAATTAAAATAATGTAACACCATTCGTGCAATCTTATTTTGTTTGTGAGTGCGAGACCCCCATAGTGTGGGTCACCATGCTGCATTGTTGCATTCGCATGAGTATGATGACAACTACTCTTGGAAGGCTCATGCTTTCCCCTTGACAGGCTCATAAATATAAAAGAAAATAAAGCACTCGCTAATTGATGAGACACATTTCCATATTTACATAAAGTTTTTTGTTTACAGGCATGGTATAGTGTCAAAAATAAATTAAACAATGTTGGAAGTCTTATGGTGATTGTTTATGGAGCTAAAGGAATAGCAAGCCAAGACTGTTGCTGTGTACTTGAATTGGATAATGTACGACTTCAAACGCACACAGAATTCAAAACAAATGCACCAAACTGGATGAAAATATTTACTTTGTAAGTTTTGTAAGAATTTCAAAAAGAGAAAACTATTTGAGACTGAATGGTTTAAGTTGCTTTGTCAAGGCTTTCTGTGTTCGTTAGTTATGTGTTTTTAAAGGTAAAATAAAGGTTAGTTTTTACCGAAATTGGCAAAATAATAACTTATACTAGTTCTATAATAAAATCACCTTTCTTACGTATGTCTTTCAGCTTATCCAGCAATGTCTTTATGTCTTTACCCAAAACCTCTAATTTACCACTTTTAATTCTCATGGTTCCCAAAATCAGCAAATTGGCTGTTTAGCGGTAGTTGCATTATAATTTTTATAGTGTATTCTTTCTTGCATTCACGGTCGGCTAACTGTTTTAAACCTTGCTACTAAGATCCTTGTTTTGCCAGCTAGCCTTGAGGTGCAACATATTGAAATGTAAAAGATTATCTTTGGGCTGAGCAGAACAGGATGTATAAACAAAAAAATTACTGTTTATGCACACTGTTTAAATGATTTTTTAAACACAAATACAATCTAAGTATTTTGGTTTTATTAATAAATAGGGTAGGTATTAGCTGTTTTCTGAAAATTAATGTTTGACTGATGTTTTTTTATTTTTCAATTAAAAGTATTAACACAATTATTTTTCGAATAAAGATCATGGTTGGTAATTAGAGTTCAACGCACACTGAAATCTTACACAAATTCTTCCTAAGAACTTTCCGTTATTTTTTTTTAAATGTTCCAGTGACGTAACTGATGTTACATCAATATTAGACATCACAGTCTTCGACGAGAAGAAATGCGAAGACATTGGGAAAATCTCAATACCTTTACATACAATTAACAGTGGAGAAAAGAAATGGTACGCGCTTAAAGATGCAAATTTAAGGGACAGAGCTCGCGGGAATAATCCGAGAATATTAGTTGAAATGATACTCACTTGGAATCTTGTAAGTATTGCGTGGTCACGATTGTCACGAAATTTCCTCTTAGGCATCGTTGATATTGGGCTTATGATTAAACCTATGGTATTAAAAAAGGTTCAAATTTTATTCTCAAACTAGCTGACCCGGCCAACTTCGTACCGCCATATTTACATATCTGTATCAGCTTCCCACAGGCAGTGTACATTCGTGAACAAAAAAAAGACTTTTCCCGTTATCTTTTATTTTATTTTTTTCTAGTAAAAAAGGATGAATGAAATCGGACTATGTGTTATTGAATTACAACTAAGTACATAATTTGACTTTCATCCCCTCTCTCCAGGAAACCGTGCTGAATTTCGGGATAAAAAGTATCCTATGTTCTACCTCGTAGTATGAACTCAAATCATGCCAAGTTTCATTTGAATCCGTTCAGTAGTTTCGGCGTGATGCGCGGCCAAGATATAGACATACAGACAAAAATGAAAAAAATACAGTTTTGGCTTCAGTATCGATTATAGAGAGCCCTCCTCTAAATATCTTTAATGTACAGAATTGGACCTGTTACATTTTTGTTATAAGTATATAGATAAACAATACTAAATACGGTAATAATAATTATAATATACCAGCAGACCCACGCAACCTTGTCTGCATCTGTTTTCAATCATGCTCAGCTCCAATTTGTCTGAGAGTGATATTAATCGTGTCTTAAGCCGAGCCTCCACCGTCGTGTCTCCACAAAAGTTTGCAACATTTGTATTGTCAACACGTGTTGGTGACTAAAGTTTCTGTAATTTTCTTGTGTTGGCAACAAATGTTGGGAACCGTGTTTCTGTTTTTGGCGGTAAACATCAAAAGAATTCGCTTGTTGCAAATATTTATTGGCTCTGTGGAGACGCCTAGTTGGAATGTTTTTCAAATTGTTGGCGACTCGGTGTAGACACAATGGAAACAAAAGTTGGCGATTTTCTAAAGAGTTTTGAAATTGCCAACAATTTCGGTGGAGACACACTAGCAAAACACACATTTTAAAAAACATGAAAATCGGTTAGATAGTTTCGAAGTTCGTCGTGAGCAACAACGTGACACGAGAATTGTATAGAATAGACAAGGGGCCGTCCATTAATCACGTGAGGCTTGATAAAAGGGGGTTTGGTAAAAACCACTAAATATCACAAGGGGTGTAGTAAGAACTCACGTGTATTTATTTTTTATATTGTTTCGAGAGAAATTCTCTGCGTAGTGTACTATGTACTAGTACAATTTTTGTTTCTCGCATGATTACACCATTCCTTTAATATTTTGTTATGCAAGTCAAAAACAACCTGCAACCTTTCTGTCTAAACTTTTTTATCACGGTTCTTAATTTCAGAATAAAATTAGATTATACTTTATACCTGTACTTTAAGATAATATTCAAAAAAATTGTTAAAAATACACGTGATTTTAGTGGGGAGGGGTTGATCTTAAACCTCACCACGTATCACCAAGGGGGAGGGGGGTCAAAAAATGCTTAAAAAAATCACGTGATTAATGGATTGCCCCCAAGTTGGTAAAAATATATTTAACAAGATGACCATTTCATTTAGTCAACCTTCAGTCAGTCCAGGACTTTCCTGACGTGATGTAACTAATGTAACTAGTGTGATAATTCAATATGAAGTAAGAGCAAGCATTTTCTAACTAATTTTGGCTTTTTTTTATAAATGATGGATGGCGAAATTATTAATTAAATCTAAGATAGTTGCTTAGATAATTATTTTACGATTTTTAGTATTAAAAATTATTTAATTCTGTAAGATATTTAAATAGTAGCATAACGATTATATGCAATAAGGAAACCTAATTTAAAAAAATTTAGTAAACAATTATTTCTTTTAAACATTCACAGTCAAAATAGTTACATAGTAAAACGGGAAACAGCAGCATAAGCATTACCTATTTTAAACTGATTCTAATCAAATATAGAATGCATTTTTTGGTTTGTAATTTGTAGCAATTAAAATCCATCAGATATAACTAAAGGTATTATCTTTACATAGATCACAAAAGTCCTTTGTTCTAGGCGAAAATTTAATATTTAATTACAAGGATCAATCAATCCACATAATACACACAACGTTGCAAACGACTAAACCTCATCTGAAAGAATTCTTTGGTGATACCTACAATTATTTAATTTGTGGATGTTTCTACAAATTGCTGTTCTGTGTCTTGGTGTGTTTTATGTCTTTAACTTGTGCTTCAAATCATAATGGAATGGTTGAGAATGATCGATAGTACGAAACTTGATTCCCAGGTACTTACCGTATACCGCAGAATATATAAAAAAAAATATTAATCATACATTACAAGTACTTTTGGTAAAGTAATTTGTTTTATCTTTTTATAATTTTTACACGAAATTTACACACAAAACGACAATATTATAAAAGGTTAGTGCAAACTAAAGGTTGCTGAGAGTTTGCATAGTATGTAACAGTAACTGAAATAAAAACAATAATATTTAAAGTTCTTTAATATTAAAATACCCTTTTTTCAATCGTAATATTTATCATTAAAATAGGTATTTTGTTACTGCGTATGGTATCATTACACACACAAAGATGTACGTGTTTCTACAGTGTCGCACCGGCTGTCACGCACACTAAAATAAATCAATCGGCGTCATGTTATTTGACAAGAACGTTCCATCTGGCTTTCTTTTGTAATCTGAGGTTGCAAGTCTATGATAATGTTAGGTAATAATAAAAATAATCCTCATACATTTCACACAAAGCCGTGTGATCCCAAACTAAGCAAATCTTGTACTATGGTAACCAGACTGCTGATAATCTTGCTTATATATTTCTAAACACATACATCATCATCTTCCTAGCCTTTATTATTCCCAAGATTATTTGGGGTCGGCTATTAGTTCAACCGGTTTTACCCGAATATCAGTTTTTACACGGAGCGACTGGCATCGGACTTCCGCAACCCTGAGGGTGAACTGAATTCGAAGATTGAACTAGTTGTCAGTATATTTTAAGGTATTCAGTCAGTATATTTGGGTAGTCTGACCAATAACGATTGTCATAGATGTTCATGACAACCGGGACAGCTTAACGTGTACGGGCGGAAAATACCGCCATCTAAATACATAGGTACATATATTGTAGATATATTACACTTAAACATGGAACACCGATCGTGTTCAACATGCAAAGATTTATCATGGAGGGAATCGGATCCACGACCTTTGGATTAGCAGTCAGGATCACTAATTACTAGACCAACAATCCCATTAGGTATTCTAGTTTTTTTTTGTTTAAAAAAGACAAGTTCTGTACTTGTTACATACAATACAACTTACATATTACTACGCTATACTCAATTTTTTTTATTCACGAAATATATCTATATATCTATACTTATAATAAAAATGTAACAGGTCCAATTCTGTACATTAAAGATATTTTGAATTTTTTTTGGAGGGCTCTCTATTATCGATACTGAAGCAAAAATTGTATTTTTTTTCATTTTTGTCTGTCTGTCTGTCTATCTGTCTGTATCTTGGCCGCGCATCACACCGAAACTACTGAACGGATTCAAATGAAACTTGGTATGATTTGAGTTCATACTACGAGGACTACATAGGATACTTTTTATCCCGAAATTCAGAACGGGTTCCTGGAGAGAGGGGATGAAAGTCAAAATATGTACTTAGTTATAATTCAATAACACAGTCTGATTTCATTCATTCTTTTTTTGTTAGAAAGAAAAAATAAAACATAACGGGAAAAGTCTTTTTTTGTTCGTCCGCGACTGTACACTACCTGTGGGAAGCTTAGACAGATATGTAAATATAGTGGTACGAAGTTCGCCGGGTCAGCTAGTACTTATAATAAAAATGTAACAGGTCCAATTCTGTACATTAATGATATTTTGAAAAAATAATTTGGAGGGCTCTCGATATATAGTCGATACTGAAGCCAAAACTGTAATTTTTTTCATTTTTGTCTGTCTGTCTGTCCGTCTGTCTGTCTGTCTGTCTGTCTGTCTGTATCTTGGCCGCGCATCACGCCGAAACTAATGAATGTATTTAAATGAAACTTGGCATGATTTGAGTTCATACTACGAGGTAGGACATAGAATACTTTTTATCCCGAAATTCAGCACGGTTTCCTGGAGAGAGGGGATGAAAGTCAAAATTATGTACTTAGTTGTAATTCAATAACACATAGTCCGATTTTATTAATTCTTTTTTTGCTAGAAAGAAAAAAAATAAAAGATAACGGGAAGAGTCTTTTTTTTGTCCGCGACTGTACACTACCTGTGGGAAGCTGAGACAGATATGTAAATATGGCGGTATGAAGTTCGCCGGGTCAGCTAGTAAATAAATATTTCGGACATCTTTTTTTGTAAATACATACATATTATATATAGAAAACATCCAAATTCTAAAAAACAAATATAATATAATATTTAGTATAGCCTAGTAATCTGTAAGTTCTGTCACTTACTCGTGTGTGTCACTCACACTTACTCCGTACTTGTTACGTACGTAACAAGTACGGAGTAACTCTAGACAGAACTTGTTTCAGTAGAGATTACTAGGTGGCAGCACAAGTGACCAGTTTAGTTTTATTTTTTATTTTTATCGATAAAAATCATAATAAAAAATGTATACCTGAATAGTTATTTTCTTTATAGGTTAGAACTTTTATATATTTTTATAATTCATTTTAAATAAAATAAAGGTCTTAAGACAATTTTGTTCTTTTTAAAGAGCGTGAACGAAAAAAATAGTATAACGCCATCTGTATTTTGATAAGAAACTTCGTTCCTATCTGGTGTCCCACGACACAATATGACTTTTTGATTTAATATATTTTTACAATATTTCTTATTTGGGTCTATTTACAATTTTGACTCAAAAACATATAAATTTATGGAATCAATTGTATTTTACTACTACCAGTCTTCTTAAGAGCATCGATCAATCTATAAAGGATAAATTGAACCTAGCAATAGAAGGGCCAGTTACTACAGATTTCGGTTTCACAAGTCTCGGATCGAGACAAATATGTCAGACGATCATAATATCTATATCTATTACTATTAATATTATAAACGCGAATGTTTGTAAGTATGGAAGGATGGATGGATGGATGGATGTTTGTTTGTTACTCTTTCACGCAAAAACTACTGAACGTATTTGGATGAAACTTTACAGTAATATAGCTTATACATCAGAATAACACATAGGCTACTATTTGACGCGATAACCGACATATACGCGGGCGGAGCCGCAGGTATCCACTAGTATGTATATAAATCAATAACTTTTATCTGTTCAATAGTGTTAGGTATATGGCAGATAACATTCTTAAAGTTAATCAAAAACTTATGCCACCGAGGCAGTCAAAGTATGTCGAGGTATGCTTGTATGCTAACCACACACCTAAACTACTTAACCGATTTTCATGAATGAGGTGTTTATAGATTCGGAGAAATGGTCCGAATGACAATATGAATTTTAACAAAAAAAGAATAGTAGGGTTATTGTTTTTAACCTTTCTTCTTGTTCATTTATAGGTCAGCGCTGCGATCCGAGTAATAAACCTAAGGGAAGTTAAACTCCTGGCGACAAAAGACAAATTAGACAGGCACACATTTGCAAGAAACCTATCCCGTGCTAAAATCGTTCTGAACTGGTTCTTAAATGCTTTAAAAGTTATGAAGTAAGTATTGCAGACTTGTAGAAAGTAACATAAAAAGGTCCTTTTGATCTTATGTTACACTCTTTTTTTGCCTTAAGCCCGTATAGCTTTACGTAACAAAATCATTCAATTTTGTTTCCACAAAATTCAAGACCTGATTAATTTTTACATATATCCGATGACAATACATCCAATTAAAATACAATTTTGAAAAGAATACGTTTAAGACAAGCCTTATAACCACAGTCCACTCTAATATCCGTCAACCTCTTAATTTAAAAGCAATTTTAGATCCTACAATATAAAACCGATCCAATATTTATTTATTCAGTCGATAAACCATAAAGCAATAACTTCAAACTTGAAATTTAAATCTTCTCGAACTAAGTAACCACTTTATTGGCATTTGATTAGCTCGTTTCAGCTAATTGCACTTCCAAAAGAGTCTTTAAAATAAACTAGGTTTACCTCAATGCAATTTATCGGAAAGGAGCTTGCGGAAAATTAACGATAAGGTCTGAAATAGTTGGTAACTTGGTGATTTAAGTAAGGAAATTATCAAATTACATTATAAAGCTGTATTTTTATTAGAACTTTTAAATATATGATTGGTGTTTACAATCTTTTAAATAATGATAAAACAATATTATGTTTTATGTATTTAAACACAAATCACTTTGACAATAAAAATCACCGACATTGTTTTAATCGGTTTTTTAATTAGCAACGGTTATATAATCAAACTTAATGAAAAGGCGGGTTCAGAATAAACCTCCTTCATTAAGTAAAATGCAATAGTTTTTAAATATATAATTTTCAATTACAAACACCCAAAATTTAACTGGCTCTGTAGCCAGTACAACAACTGTGACTGTTCACAGTGGCGTTACATCACAATTAATATAATTTTGTTTTTAGGACGTTCCTAGAGTGGGAATCACAAAAGCTGAACTTCGTATCCCTAATAATATGGCTGCTGTTTTGTTGGTTCTTCAAAATCTGGATGCTGCCCCTCTTGCTACTGATACCCTTCGTTTGGTACCGGCCTCCTAAATACTTTCTTGTCAACTGTAAGAATCGCCTTCATTAGTTCTAATTGTTATTATTCTCCTTAACTCTCTAGGTAGTATCTTTTTATTGCTTAAGGATAGACTCACTGTTTTCATTGTAATCATTTTTTTAAATTTTCACACCGTTTAAACTTTCCCTGGATTTCCACGAATATCAAGACCAAGTTCAAAAAAATCGACAATCCCGAGTTTCAGGGAGACTAACGAACAGCAATTATTGTTTCTTATAAGATTAGGCTATTGCTCTAATAGTACCTAGTGTAAAATACGAATGTCAAACACGAATCTGCCTATTTTTTCGGAAATTGTAATGAAAAAACGTTTCTTTTTTATTTTATCACAAGAGGCAAACATCTTACTAATTACCAATTAGAGTACTTTCAAATCAGAAGTGTACATGATTTCTGGCTCTAATTAAAGATATTTGAATATAATTTGATGAGAATTATTTTGAAGTAAATTTAATTAACACAAAAAACAAAAATTTGTTAAAAAAATTGAGTGATTCCTGAAAATTTGAACCTCAATCCGCTTTATGTATCTGAGACAGCCCTGTCCGTATTTCTTTGAATCGTATTAGCATTTCAGATTTTATCCTTACGGCTAATATTTGTATTTAAAAGAAGAGGCAGATATCATCAACCTCCTGTGGCTGAATGTCATTATAGTAATGCATGTCATTGTTGGCGACGGTAACTAACTTTTAGCGCATAACAAACTGAGAATTGCAAATTAATGTTTGTAACAATACTTTATACTTTCAAATTACAGGGAAACAGGCTCTTCTAAATAGGAGACCAGTTCAGGAAGTGGTAAAAAAGGTAAGTAGTGTTCATAATCTTTTTGTCATATTTAAAAGTCAATAAAACATATGCAAATTACATATATGTTTATGTACGAAAGAAAATATTTCAATGTTTTAATTTAATTCAAACATCACTAAAAGATTTCAAAAATATGCAATGGCCTCGAATCCATCTCTCTATCTTACTGAAGACATGTATTTTTTAAGCCCGATATTCTAAAGTTTATTAAAACTTATTGAACTGTTAACATAGGTAAACATTTATCCCCAGGAAGAGAAAAACCTTACACTCAGACAAAAACTTAACAGCTTTCAAGAAATGATACAAACTGTGCAAAACTTTATTGGCGAATTTGCGAATCTCGGTGAAAGTATCAAAAAGTAAGTTTCTTCTAAAAACCTAGTTTAAAAACTCAAGTAGGTACTTTGTCACCTAAAATTGCATTATTTATAATTTCTAAATTGTAAGACAATTTTTTTATTTGTAATAGGCGGGCAAACGAGCAGACGTATCACCTGATGGTAAGCGATTACCGCCGCCCATGGACACCTGCAACACCAGAGGCGTCACAAGTGCGTTGCCGGCCTTTGGGGATGGGGGGGAGATGGAGGCGGGGGCGTGGGGGAGATAGGGGAAGGGGTATGGGCCTCCAATATCCTTACTCACTCGGTGAAACTCAGTGCAAGCACTATTTTACACCGGTGTTCTGCGAGTCCGTGGTATCACTCCGGTCGAGCCGGCCCATTCATGCCGAAGCGTGGCTCTCCCACGGTTGTTGAGATAAGGACCTCAGAACTTGTATATTGTATCAATTATCAAGATTAGTTAATTTAGGAAAATGTGATGAGGCAAGTGTTAAGTATGGGAGTTGAAGGGTATAAGAGAAGACCAATGAAAGGTGAATGAATTGTGTGAAAGAAAATATGTCTACTCATAGATTAGAATAGAACAATAATAAAACATACTGCCCCGACCCCAAATAAAACTGATGTAAGGGCAGGCAGATGATGATATCAATTATGAAGATGGATTCAATTCTAGAAAACTTAGGAATTTCATAATTTAATAAATATTAGCCTTTTTAGTTCTCCTTTCATGCATTTTTACAGTTTTTATTTACATACAATTACTAAGTAGGTTACCTATGTACATGAATGTGTGAGTATTTTTTCTTGTATAAATTAACAAATTTACAACAAACTAATGTGATTTACATAAATTTGTATGTTTCAAAAAACATACAAATTTATGTAAATCACATAAAAAATATTCATTATACAAATATAATGAATATTTTTTGTATTAAAAAATTATAATGCTATTAGATTTGCAGTATATATATATATATGTCGTAATATACGTACTACGTACATAAGTATGTTCGACACTATAATAACTGAAGAGAGAAAAATTACATTTAATTTTCCTACAACATTTCTACAAAAGACCGCATAAGCAAAGCTCTGTTGTATAAGACATTTCATGAATTTATTTGTCAATAGATTGCCTCCTTTCATAAAGTTTTGTTTTGTTCGCAGCTTGTTCAACTTTACGGTGCCATTTCTTAGCTGCACCGCCATATTTCTAATCACGGCTATCGCTTTCGTAATGTTTATGATACCGACTAAATACATATTTATGATTTGGGGTAAGTTTTCATTGGTTTATATATTGTTAAGACCCTTCGAATAGCCACAATCTGTTATATAATGAAATATTTTATCCTCTATTCAACTAATAAAGGAAAGCTTTGGGTACATTCCATTTTAGTGACATGAACAAAAGAATTCGCATCAATCATAAGTTTTTTGTGACGACCGGGCTCAGGTGCTTTACTCTAGAGAGAAACCGTCCAAGCTGTGATTTCAAGTTCATCCCAGTTTGATACCGCACCGTTCTTATGCTAATACTGGCTAATGCAATTAACAAATCTGATACACACAATCAATCAACATTCAAGTAAACTAAGGTCAAGAGAAAATGAAAGTTTGTGAATAAACATACATATACATTGTTCTCTCACTTATTATATATCGCTTTAAACTTGTCTAGGGACTTCCCCCGACATAGACTACGGTGCGCACACGTGTACAATTCCCTGCGAGCTAGCGATTACCGACGCAGTTCCGGGATTCCAAATGCTGCAGACATGTCCTAAAAGTTTCCAAATATTTCGCAATTATTTCGCGCATGCTATTCAAATTCAATGCAAAGCGACAATTATTCGATTTCAGATAGTGTTCTCATCTGGAAAGGATTAGAATATGTACTTTAATGAGTTGCTAAGTCTTTACTTTCCTTGTTATTTTATCAACACTACTGTTTTTTAAATTGTTGATTTTAGTAGAACTTGTTAAATTATCTTTTAATTGTATAATTTTTTTTTTTAAATACGTTCTTTTCATTTACAATTACAATTTACAAAAGACAAGGAAGTAAATAAATCAAAAAAATCCGATTTAAATAAAAAAAATCCGATTTAAATCAAATTAATCCGATTATTACGTTTTTTTTTTAAATCATGTTTTTTATCAACCCTGCCTAAAAGTCTGAGGTTTTTCATCGTAATGCAAAAAAAACTTAGTTTAGGTACAGCTTGTAAACACACCATGATAACAATTACAATGATTTTCCCCACAGAAAAACAGATGTCTACTACAAAAGCTTTCTATATTTTATAAATCTTTTTCATCAATAATACGATTGTAATATCTGTACAGTGGCTATTGAATCTTCGAACAATACCATTATACTATCGATGGTTTATTATAATTTCTTATTCATTGTTGCAGGTATTCACAAGTTCACTAGAAAAATACTTCGACCAAACAGAATACCGAACAATGAAATCCTTGATCTGCTCTCGAGAGTACCTAATGATGAAATACTGGTAAAATATTGCATTCATATGCACAGCGAGAGGCTCATGCCTCCTACTTGCCAGTCTGATACTATTTTCATATAAAAAAAAACCTTGGTTACTTAAAATAATACCCGCTTAAAGTGATAGGTTGACCTTATTCGTAATTGGGTTCACACTGTTTAATATTTAGTAACCTTCTTTCTATTTGCTTAGTAAAAATTCACATTTAATTATTTCGTTTAGTGAACTTTTGTGACAAAGCCATTAATTTTTTCAATTTATATTACAGCTAAATTGCGAAGAAATTCCGTTAGAAGAGGTTTTGGATGAAGACGATATAAAATAAAGATCTGATTCTTATTGTATTGTGATGTAATACTATTTTAATAGTCTATTTGTGTTGTTTGAAATTAGTATTTTGATGTGTAATTGTAACAATAAATAAAGTAACCCTTAATAAGCGTTTTATTTATGTGTACAATTTACCCATAAACTACCTTCGCACAGAAAATCAACGTAAAATGACAGCTCACCGCTGGTGGCATGATAATGGTATCATGCCACCAGCGGTGAGCTGTCATTTAATTTAACGCTCATGGGAGCGTCTCCGTGAGCGGAGGTCACATAAAGCAGTCGGTCCCGGTTGTTATCTATACTAATATTATAAAGCTGAAGAGTTTGTTTGTTTGTTTGTTTGAACGCGCTAATCTCAGGAACAGCTGGTCTGATTTGAAAAATTATTTCAGTGTTGAATAGTACATTTATCGAGGAAGGCCGAACTCCGAAACAAATATTTGTAGTTCATCCGACCCGGAAATCGAACCCGAGACCTCAAGCACAGCAGTCGCTTACGTTACCGCTTGCGTCACCGAGGCAGTTATATTAGTTTGTACATCATTATATATAGGTATTGTCTCAATTAAATGAACGATGAAATCAAAATATCAATTAGGTGTTAAATAGGGTAAATATTTAGAGGCATATACAGGAATGCAACGCCCATGGGACGTTTATTTGGTTGAATTTATTTAGTCGTCTATCGGAAATATTGACAAATGATTCGTACAAATGGAAGCTTCAATACCCTGGTGGATAATTAGCCACCACCTCAGTTATCTGGGGAACCATCTGTCTGTATATTAAGGATTACTTCACTGGATTATTTTTTTAAATTAACTGAGCCCCGCGGTGCTGCCCGCGGTTTTTGTTGTAAATGTACAATATCAAGGAGCGAAGCTAGTTTGAAAAAAGAAGCCAAAGTTAGTCTTTATATCATCAGCTACCTACCAGTGAAAGTTCCGTCAAATCGGTATAGCTGTTCCAGAGATTAGCCGAAACAAACAGACAGACAAAAAAAAATCAAAAATATATTTTTTGATGTACCTAGGTCAACGTCATATGCACTTAGTGAAATGCTGTTAATTTGAAATTACAAACAGACACTTCAGTTTTATTTATTTGTATAGTAATAGTCTTTTATTTAATCTATATATATAAAAGAGAATGGTGACTGCCTGACTGACTGACTGACTGACATACCCAGAGATCAACGCACAGCCCAAACCGCTCAAGCTAGAATCCTGAAATTTTGCATGTAGGTTTTTTATATAACGTAAGTGAGCACTAAGAAAGGAATTTTCGAAATTCCACCCCTAAGGAAGCAAATCAGGGGATGAAAGTATGCGTGAGCGAAGCCGCGTGCAAAAGCTAGTCTAAGATAAGAAGAAAGAAGATTCATGACTTCTGTTTAAGAAAACATAATATTTTCTTAGAAGTAGAAATTGTCTTCAATATATAAACTTCTACCTATTTTGTAAAAAGATAAAAAAAAACACTACTGCCGTGGTTTTTTTTGAAATATTGCAATATCATATGTGTAAATATTACATTAGGTGATTTACCATACAAAGACAGCGTTTTTTTCAGTATGAAGATATAACATATCGTAACTTATTAAAATAACCCAGGTTACCAACATTGCTCGGATAATTGCGTGGCAGTGGGCGGGGCACATTACTCGCAGGCAAGATGGCCGATGAGACCAAAGAGTTCTGGAGAGGCGGCCCGACAACGTGGCCCCCGACAGCACAGGACTTGTTGTTGTGGAGAGCTTCGGGTCAGATTATGATCACTTCTCATCGTTAAAATACTCAAGACTTTTCTCTGTAAACTGGCAGACTAACTGATAGATTATAGTGCTTATCTGTGAAGATCTACTGAATCCATACTTATATTATAAATGCGAAAGTAACTCTGTCTGTCTTTCACGGCCAAACCGCTGCACCGATTTCAATGAAATTTGAAAGATTTCATGGAGATACTTTGATTCTTAGGGAAGGACACAAGCTGCTACTACTACTACTTACTGCGATAACCGACAAACAAGCGTGCGAAGCCGCAGTCAAAAGCTAGTCTTATATAACACTAGTTTACATGACTTTTGTACATAAAATGGAATACATACGGTTAAGTTACTTTAGGTATCTACATCTCGGAAAAAATATTTTTAAAAATCCAGCACGTCAGTTTTTTGAAATATTTATTAACAAGATTTTTACAAAAAACTACATATATATAAACAACAAAGTTAAAAATGGGTAATTTTTGCTCTTTTTTTATAAATATTTTCATCTGTATCTCTTACAACAGACCAACAATAGTCACCTAGCATATTTTGGTCCCAAAAACCTTGATAATTTTGCTCAAATAATTTTAAATCTTGTTGAAATCGCTCACCGTGTTCATCACTCACACTACCAAGATTTTCTGGAAAAAAATCTAAATGGGAATGTAACAAATGAATTTTTAGTGACATATTTACACCCATAATACGCTCATAATTTTGCAATAGATTTTCAACAATCTCTTTGTAATTGTCACTTTTTTTATTGCATAAAATTTTTAACGACACTTTTGAAAGAGTTCCAGGCCGCTTTTTCTACCTCGGTTAAAAGGCTCTCGAATTTTGTATCGTCCAATATTCTCCTGATTTGAGGACCCACAAATATTCCTTCCTTTAATTTAGCCGCAGAAAGATTCGTAAATACAGAGCAGAGGTATTGAAATGCAGGCTTGGACTTATCCAAAGCCTTGGTAAATTTTTTCACCAAGCCTAACTTAATGTGAAGCGGTGGTAATATTTTTTTTTTTTTTTGATCAACTAAACATGTATTTTTTACGTTCATCTTACCTGATTTCGTACAGGCCAATTTTTTCTTTTATAATGATCCTGTTTTGCTCTGGAGTCCCATAGGCATAACAAACAACAGTAATTAGTGTTAGTTGGCTGTCTCCATATCATTGGTTTACCAGATTTCAGTGATCTATTTTTACCTGAATACCAGGAGCTAAGGACCAATCTGCAATTAGTGCAAATCACATGATGAACCCAATTTTTATCTTGATTTGACACCGAAAATCCAAAATAATGTAAATAGTCTTCTTGCAATGGTTTTGTTATAGGGAAACCACGACTTAACTGAACAATTTTTCCACAAACATAACAAAATCGATTTGAATGTAGTTTGCACACTCTAGATAACATTTTGATTTTAAAATAAGATTTTTCAGTCACACAGTTGTTTACAAAATCGAGCGATAAACGTATTTAAACGATTGCGGGTAGATAAAAACAAAGACCTCTATAACTCAGAATTGTGACGTGCTACGAAAAATAAAAACATTTTTTTTAATTACCGTCCATAGCCCGCATCAATAATATAATGTTTCATTTAATGAACAAAAAAAAAAATTTTTTTTTGTAAACTAGTGTAATTTATTACTATATCGATTGTGTAGCTATTTTTTTGAAATATATTTATTGAGGCAAATAAACAATGACACAATACATACTTTTCAAATAGTTAATACAATGAATATAGCAATTGTGACATCAGCGGTATTTACCACATATAAGCAAACTCATTTTTGTAGTTGGGTCCTACGAGAAACAGTGAGTGCAAATAATTAGGTTAGTAAACATCGGTCATCTCACGTTACATTCACTTGACTTCCCTCTACATACATACATATTAACATAAATATTAAGACTGTAGTCCTTGAGCGTGGGAATTTGTGATTGAACACCCACATTCATATTTTACATGCACACGAACGCATCGGGCACTATTGCATACTAACCCTGGCAACTAATAAATTTACTTTCGGTTTTTTCTTCTAGTTACATATTCATTAACTGTTCGCCTTTGAAGAATGTTTAGAATGTCCTACAAAGCACGCAATGTATCTTAGTCCTATCGGAAAGCCCGCGGGCTTTAAGTAACTCGTCAACGGCCGAGAATGGGGTTCAAGTGTACCTATTCATTTTTAATTCATTTCATGGACAAATAATATATTTTTACACAGTATAAAATTAAGTCGCTCGCGCTATCTGTCAGCTTAGATCTTTTATAGTAATCAACGGATTTTAATGCTATGTTATGAAATAAAATTTGTATGATATATGTTATATTAATGGAACATAATGTTTCTTAAAAATATAATTTTTGATCGCTTTTATTTCTCATATTGACTAAATTTTACTACATAGATCTTACTTACTTACGTACTTTTTTCAATTTTTGACAAAAAAACGACGCTGAAAAAGTATGAAACAAGTTTTGAAAAGCCGTAGTCACGTGTTTTTAAGAGTTATGGTACGTTTCTATTTTAATTTAAGTTTTTACTTTCTTTTATTTAAAATGTTTTGGTGTAGTGATAATAATAATTTATATGTAAAGTATATTTTAAATACCTAACATAGAAATATAAAAAAAATCAATAAATACGAACAAAGTCACCAGCAAATGCTAATAATACCTATATATATATTTGAAATGTACAAGTAACACCCTTTCCGATAATACCAAACACGGCATATTTATGTCAAATTCATTTTTTAATACAGTACTTTATGTCGGCTAGTGGGCGCCACATTAAATTGAGTGACGCGTCTTAGAGCCTATAAGCATCGGACGATCAAGACACTTCTAACGATACCTCATTTATCCAGTTCTAATTAATAGTTAAGGAGCTATGAGGGAACAGATGAACATACATACATAGCCTGTCAAAATCATAACCCTCCTTTGGCTTTGCCGTGGTCGGGTAAAAAAATTAAAAAATACAGTTAATTTATGAACTCCTTCTTTTTTAAGACGGTTAAAAAACAAACTATTTGTCTTAAAATTAATATTAAGAGTGTAAAACTTTGAAATGGAAACTTCCTTAAATATATAATACTAGCTTTTACACGGGGCTTCGCCCACACAGATTTTCATCCCCTGATTTACCCCCTTAGTGGTGGAATTTCAAAAATTCCTTTCTTAGTGCTCGCTTACGTTATATAAAGAACCTACATACATGCAAAATTTCAGGATTCTAACTTCAGCGGTTTGGGCTGTGCGTTGATCTCTGGGTATGTCAGTCAGTCAGTCAGTCACCTTCCTCTTTTATTTATATAGATTACAGATATCAGATGTATATGAATGTAAGGGATAGGGCATCTATTGTTTTACAATTCACTAATTGATTAAATTCGAACTTAAGGGATGAATAATAATGGAAATGACGTAAAGTGTAGATGGGACCCTTTTTTACAATTTTTGTCTGTCTGTCTGTTTGTTTGTGCCGGCTAATCTCTGGAACGGCTAAAGCGATTTTGACGGGATTTTTACTGATAGGTAGCTGATGATATAAGGAGTAACCGTGGTTGGTGTAGTATCGCGGGTAAGACCGTGGGGCTCAGCTAGTTTTTTTTTCAAAAAAGACAACTTCCGTATATATCCAATAAATCCTGTGTCGCGGGGGACTTTACAAACATACATGAAACGGACACAATGGACACCCAGACTCAGAACAACAATTCGTGGATCACACAGTGTTGTCCCATGTGGGATTTGAACCCACAAGACCTGATACAGTAGGAAGCGGCGAGGCAACCGCTTAAACCACTAGACCAACCATGCAGTCAAAAATAAAACTGTAATTTTAAGGACTTTCATTATTTCAGTAGTAGTTATTCAATTCTAACAGAAATCATAAAAAAAATTTTTTTTTACTTTTTAAAAACAATTTCTCAAAGTGTCTCGGTCTGTCAAAGTGTATTCAAAGTACTCGTCAAGACAAATCAAACGACTCCAAACTCGATAGGTTCCGTCGTTACAAAGTTCCTATGACCACCTACCAGCTTCAACATCAGATCAGCTCCATGTCATCATAATATAGCATTGTCACGCTATATACTATACATATGCCTACAAAAATTCAATACAAGCGGTTGAAGATATCTGCAAAATTGAGTTGCAAGATTCCGTCTGAACAAATATAGTTAGATATATACATACATAGCAAGTTAAAAAAAAACATAAAAATAAGTTCTGTGTTAATAAAAAATACTAATATTTTTCTTTGAAATTATTCTTTGAAAAAAATTAAATTAAATTCAAGAATACAAATTAACAGTTACAATTCGACACTCACTGGCAACCCACCCTAAAACTTGTCATTTACGTATTATGGAGCTCAGTGCGAACTACAAACGGACGTGGTGTCACCTTGAATATTCGGCGGGCACTGAATTTTTTGAGCGCGATAAAACATATTTATTGCAATTTTCGGGAGACGATATCTACGTACTAAAATGTATGGAACTTTTGTCGCTAAAAATGAATGATGTTTAGCCTTAGATTATGGCTTTTTGGTGAGAATTAATAAAAAACTAAAACGGTAAATCTTTTCTCCATACTTTTTTCTCGCGAAATAAGAAATAAACATTTGAAATAGAGCACGAAATAGGACAGAGTGTGCTAATTAAAAAGGTCGATTTCGATGATTTTGATCTTTGTTAAGGCTTTTTTTCACAAAAATAAAGAATTATTTTATAAATGTCACTCGGTAGAGTGGTAGACTGATTTATTAAACTACTGAGATTTTTTTTTTAGTGTCGAATATGAATTGAGTTGTTTGTGTTTTGCAAAACTGCAAGTGCCTTTTCGCGCGTTTTTAGGGACGCGCCCCTTAACAAATAAGCAAAAACATAAAACATGCAAGAAAAACTTAAATCTATAGATTAGACAGAGCAATGCTAGCCTCTGCAACAACAATCTCCGTGTTGCCATTATATCTACGCAATTAAAATAAGTGTTATAGGATTCAACGAAGCGATACATTGGGGAGCGCTTGCCAGCATTGGTTCGACATCTAGTTGATGTAAATTTTATTTGTTCGTTACGGCTATGTGTTCTAGTGGGTACTCTGTAACATAGTTTTCTGGTGAGTGGATTTTGGTTGGTGGTTATTGGTTTTCTTTAAAAAAAAGTACAGTAACTCGTATGGCCTGGAGTGACTGACTCGTATTTTCATTTTGGGTAGATACACAGAATAGGGTTCTAATACCTAATTAAATCAGGGACATTCTAGTCATTGGTCAGTTATAGTTTCTTTGATCAACCTTTTAAAGGTTACAATAACTAAATAACAACAGTTATTTCTTTAATGAATTCTATAATATTAAAAAAAACGAATTCCAAAAAAACATCCAACGAAAACTCTCTGCCAAAAAAACACTTAAAAGCTTAAAATAAACTGGTTCTTCATAAATTGCGTATACCTAATTCTTTATTCATTTAAATAGTAGTATTATAATGTGTGCTAGGTACCTAGAACCTGTTTGAAGTCGGTGCCAAGTGACTATCGCTTAGACTTTTGTAATTGTTCGTTTGTATTCATTTTGGTTTAGCACCGACTTCAAACAGATTTTAGGTACCTAGCACACATTATAATACTACTATTTAAATGAATAAAGAATTAGGTATACGCCATTTATGAAGAACCAGTTTATTTTACGCTTTTAAGTGTTTTTTGGCAGAGAGTTTTCGTTGGATGTTTTTTTGGAAGTCGTTTTTTTTTTTTTATAAAAAGTTTTTATTTTTCAGTTTTTAGTGCAATCAATCGTAGGTCAGTAGTAAGTTGAACTATTTCATCTAATTTCATCATCAAGAATACAAATTAAGGTCTATACGTACGTGTAATATTAAAATCATCCTCTAATCCCTAACTGTTGAAGAGTTTAACCTTCTATCATCAGCTCACCTAAATAATTTGAAAGTACACGACTGAAGGTCTTTAGATACGTATGAAATTGAAAGAATTATCCTCCAACTCCGAACCGTTGAGGAGTTGTACCTTCCATCTTCCATCATCAGCTTACCTAAATAATTTGAAAGAATACGACTAAAGGTAACATATGTACATATGATATTTAAAGATTTATCCTCCAACTCCTAACCGTTAAGGAGTTGTACCTTACATCATCACCTCATCATCATAAAATGATGACTATCAGACGTAAATACCGGTGTACCTTCAGAAAATATACGAAAAACATAGTATGTGCCTATAAAAAATGAGGGTTTCCCTCGATTTCCCTGGGATCCCATCATCAGATCCTGATATGCTGGCAATGGGACCACCTCGGAAGCATACCCTTTCGAATACAAGAAAAAATTCAAAATCGGTCCACAACTGACGGAGTAATCGGTGAACATACATAAAAAAATAAAAATAAGAAAATAATAAAAAAAAATACATACAGTGGAACATAGAACCTCCTCCTTTTTGGAAGTCGGTTAATAAAAGTAGTAATAAGTTTGACATGGACTTGTTTTCACAAAAAAAAAGCTTCAAATAAAACCATGAGATAGCTCTTCGCACATAATTTATTTACACATTACTTATATTAATCGTATAATATTCACATATATAACATATAATCTACATAATAAATTGAATAATAAGATTAATATAATTCGATAAATGTAATCACAGGTCTATCGTATTTAATTAGTACAGTTTTACGTATTATAAAATTTTACCATGCAGATAAAATTTATACTACAATATCTTTACCGAGTCTGTCAAACTCGTTCGCAAAGTATACCATATCCTTGTGGTCCAAAGCGGAGTTTTGGAATACGATACGGAAGAAATTGACGAGGTCGCCCTGAGGCTGGTAGGTCACCATCATGCTTCCTTCCTTTATCATACGCTCTTTTAATTTCGGCGCAACCTTGTGTAGCCTTTCTTTGTAGTCGGAATCATTTTCACACCCACGCAAGCATCGTGGTACGTACCAAAACATGACATTAGTACATTCTGGTTTATCTAAAACAAGTCGGAAACCTTCCCGTTGTTTTATATGCTCGGTGAAATAGTTTGCGTTGTCAAAAAGCGTATCGATATGTTTCTCGAAGCCTTCGCTGCCTTTAGCTTTCCACATAAACCAGAATTTTAACACGTCAGCTCGTCGACCACACTGTATATGTTTGTCGCCGGTATCGTAAGAAGTGTCGTAGAATTTGTCCTTCTGGAACAGATACTTGGCGTTGCTCGAGTGACCCTCTTTGAGGACGTTCTTGTGTCTAATTAGGAAGGTAGAGCATTGTTGTGGCGCCGCCAAGAGCTTGTGAGGGTTCCACGTCACTGAGTCAGCTCTGTAAATTGTTTGAGTTGTTAACGTTTTGTTTTAGTATTTATTCCTTATTGTTCACAATAAACACATAAATAGGAAAAAAACACAAAAAAGTTTTATGTAAAAAGGCGTGCTTAACCCAAAATTGTCCAATTTTTATTGAATTAATTAAAAATGATTTGCAGATTTTTTTAAACCTCTATTTTTAAAACTATAAAGACAATAAAGTACTTTATTTAATGAAATATTAAAAAACGTTATTGTTTATGTTAAGGCACAAAAACATTGTAAACTTGCAAAGATCAATTATTCTCATATTTGTATTTGCATATTTAGAATAAAAATATTAATAATGAGAATAAAAACTAAAATTACCGAAAGTTACAGATTTTTTTCTGATTACTGTCATTCAAAAGCAGCCTATAAAACCATTAAAATTAAAACCAAGTGACCATTAAAATCATAATTTCCAAATTAAATATGAACATATATAAAAACTTACAGTTGTTAAATTATATGTAAAATAACAGTAATTCTTTTTTGTATACTTACAATTCAATGCCATTTAAGAGATATCTGTGTTTCTTAGACATGAGAGCACCGCCTCCCCAAGCCGCATCAACGTGTAACCACAGATTATATTTCTTGCATATTGAGGATATAGCCACCAAGGGGTCAAAGGCTCCATACACGGTAGTACCAGCAGTTGCGGTCACCAAGAAAGGGGTAGCTCCATCATCAATAGCCTCAGAAATCTTCGCTTCTAAATCCTCTGGTATAATTTTCCCATACTGATCCGCCTTGACTAAAACACAGTTGTCCCCACCAATTCCCATGAATGTGGCCATTTTCTTGGTGGAGTAGTGAGCAAGTTCTGACGTAAAGAGTACTAATTTTGGTACAGCATAAACACCTTTGCTCTGAAAATAAAAAACATTGTAAGTATAGGTACAGATTTTGCTAGTATATAAAACATGAATAATATGAAATAATCGAGAAACGAGAAACAAATGAACTATGAATGCGTATTTATACTCTTTGTGCTGTAGCATGGTGTGTGGCATGGTTCAGTAACATTTCGTTTTACTCTTAAAAATTGCCGCGATTTACAAATTATGACTTAGTATTTCTGCTGTACCACATTCGCAATATATTAATTCATTATTAACTGTAGTAAATTAAATAAAACCATAAACTGTAGTATATCAAAGTAAATAAAATTAAACCACCACGCACCATGCTACAGCGCAAAGAGTATAGAGCTAATATTAAGTCCTTTTGACAAAGGAATCTGTGTACGTACAGATTTGTCTTACAGAAACACGATTTGAAGAAGATACGTATCTGAGACTTTTGCTATTTCTAAATTAGTTCCTATATGTGCATGTATTCCGGTAGTGTATTCAGGTATGTATTCTAGAGAAACGGTAATTAACATAGTACCTAAATTTCTGAATTATCCTACTAATATTATAAACGCGAAAGTTTGTATGGATGGATGTTTGTTACTCTTTCCCGCTAAAACTACTGAATGGATTTGGATGAAACTTTACAGTAATATAGCTTATACATCAGAATAACACATAGGCAACTATTTGCAGCGATAACCGACATACACGCGGGCGGAGCGGAAACAGCTAGTATATTTATAATCCACAAATACTCGTAGGTATTTATGAAGTAAACGGATTTGAGCTAATTACCTTAATGTAAGAATGCTATTGAACCTAAATTCTGTCTTAATATTAAAGGATTTTTTCTTATACAATTTTTGTTAAAATGGTGTTACAATGTTATATTAATTAAATTGCATTTGATTTCCTTAAAATGTGAATACAGTATTCAAAATAATTAGCCAATTAAACAATGAATTCCAAACCAAGTGTTCTATGTTAAAGCAGTTGCTATTAATTTTTTTAAATATGTAATTAATTCAAATAATGTACAATATTATGTAGGTATGTATAATACATTAATTTTATTACAATATTATTATAATAATGTGCACGAATCGACACACTGGTCGAAACAGAATTAGAAGTAATTAGAACGTAACGTAGTGCATTATTATCATCCGATCTGATTTAAGCAATAGGTACATTTAATTAGTAGTATAACCTACTGATAATGTGCTCAAACACTAATTAGTATTACCTACTAACTATATTTTTTTGTAATAAGGACCTTAGAAACATTTATTGGGTAAATCGAATTGTAAAGTAATCAAAACCCATATATTATCGGTTTCGGTAGTTAGATTCTTTCATACGCTAAAGTTTGTCATCAAGCACAGGTAACGCCATCTGTTTTAGTAGCGATAAACTACATATTGTCCAAATGTCTAAACATAGAACGAGCTTAAAACTTACTTAAAACGTATTGTAAGTCCTAATTGTAACCGCGGATATAATAGTCTATGAATTTATTAGATACTAGTTTTTGCTCGCGTCTTCGCCCGCGTGTATGTCGGTTATCGCGGTAAATAGTAGCCTATGTGTTATTCTGACCGTTCAGTAGTCTTTGTGTAAAAGAGTAACAAACGTCCATCCATCCATCCATACTTACAAACTTTCGCGTTTATAATATTAGTAGGATGTATTTCTTTACTTTTAACCGACTTCAAAAAGGAGCAGATTAAACACAATCCTTAATCATTCAAAGAAGCTGAAGCCAATATTTTTATTTGTAAAATAGGTTTAGGAAGTAATTAATTTCAATGTAAATGACTTATTTGCATGTGTGTATGTTATGTAGGTATTTAAGTTGTAACAATAAATGTTATGTATTATGTAAATAAACAAGTTTGTCATTATAATATTTTTTATTTATTTATTCTTGTTGTCAACGCCATCTGTTACACACAATGTGAACTGCTAAGTAAACTGTTAGCTCTAAAATTTAGAACAGAGCGGTTAGCGTGTATCACTCGTATTACCTCTTCTTAAAAAACTACTTTCACATAAACTAAGAACTAAGACCATCTAAATATAATCTGAATTCAACACAAAAAATATGCGGTTAGTGTTTTAGTTTCATTAATACTTCCTGGCACTACACCATATTAGGTGGACTACAAACATTTTCTTCCAGTTGACCTTTGGGTAATATAGAGGGCGTGAGAGCAATTAATTAAACAATAATCATTGATTCTAATAGTTCAATAAAAATTATAAAACTCTACTACTAAATCTTATGATAAAACTTATCTATTTCTAAGTGCATACCTACATATTACATATAAATTATGCATACACAATATATACATGATTTACGAATTATTCATGAACTGTTTCATAAATTCATAAAACAAGTTCAAGACTGATTAGGGTCACTGTATGTTTATTTGTAACCGACTTCCTACGCGTGTTTTTTTAAACTATGATAAAAATGGATGAAAAAATTACCTGTTTATTTTAACCAGACAAAAATTATTTGATCCTGAGTATTGAAATCGGATATTTTTTTTACCATTTTTTTGTTTTTAGGTCAAGGCCGTTGTCGAGAATTTCAAACATCGCTTAGAATATTTCAGACTTTACACGTAAGCCTGTAATACTCGTATATAGAACAATAATTGTGGTCCATTTCTCTTACTAAATGAATTTCAAAGTTCAAAAATTAAAACTAACTGATTAACTATGTTTTTTAAGATGTTTTTCCATGAAATAAAGCACCAAGGTTTACACAAACCACGGCACGTGATAATCGAGTGAATTGGGGTTAAGGTAACCACCGAACGGTACACTTCCTGCAAAACTGCCAATCAATGTAGTGAACGTCTGCACAGCAGAGATTGAGTAATTTATCTAATAACCAGGTAATATTACAAAGAGTTTTTAGTTAGATTATAACATCAATATATATAACAACGATTGCCACTTTTCGTTGTCATTTTACAACTCAAGAACGGGCTCACCTATCCAAACCAAATGTTTAGGCTTTGTTCGGAATATTTAGTAGATGGTTTATGTGAAGTTTGCACAAAATCAGTCGAGCGGTTCTTCATTTATCACATTTTTTCTACATACACGCGGGCGGAGCCGCGGGCAACAGCTAGTTGTTTATAAAGTCGCCGGCGATACATGATACATTCCTAGCAAAAAAAGTCTAAATATTTGTATGCGAGATTCAAAAATGATTTTCCTTCTGTGGCGTTAGATTGAGTTTAACTTTTACTTTCAGGTATTTTTGTGGATTTCTTAAAGAAAGGGTCGGACATTCTTATGATAATGTTTCAAGCCGCAATAGTCTTACATCGAGATCTTTTTAAAACTTTATCAGAAGAGACTTGTACATTTCAATTGTGTGCCTGCACTTACACACAAAGACAAAGACGCAAACATAATGATGATGATGCATAGATCGAAGTTCTGATCTATCTATTATTATTATTACTTATAATAAAAATGTAACAGGTCCAATTCTGTACATTAAATATATTTAGAAAATTTATTTTGGAGGGCTCTCTATAATCGATACTGATGCCAAAACTGTATTTTTTTTCATTTTTGTCTGTCTGTCCTTCTGTCTGTCTGTCTGTCTGTATCTTGGCCGCGCATCACGCCGAAACTACTGAATGGATTCAAATAAAACTTGGCATGATTTGAGTTCATACTACGAGGTAGGACATAGGATACTTTTTATCCCGAAATTCAGCACTGTTTCCTGGAGAGACGGGATGAAAGTCAAAATATGTACTTAGTTATAATTCAATAACACATAGTCCGATTTTATTCATTAATATAGTTTTTTGCTAGAAAGAAAAAAAAAAAAAGATAACGGGGAAAGTGTTTTTTTTTGTCCGCGACTGTACACTGCCTGTGGGAAGCTGAGACATCTATGTAAATAATATATGGCGGTACGAAGTTCGCCGGGTCAGCTAGTGGTATATAAAAATGAATCATCGAAATGTATGTAAGCGCATGACTTCAGATCTACTGCACCAAATTAGATATTTCTTTTTTTTATGTCCAGTACGAAATTTAGGAAATATTTACGAAAGAAAAATATGGCGGTACGAAGTTCGTCGGGTTAGCTAATAAACTATACCTATATAGAATACATTTTTAAATAAATTAATCCATTGTCTCCAAAGAGATAATTTTTCCAACTATATTTTATTGATGCATCATTTTTAAGTGACAAAACGAACTCTACTTAATATTAAAAACCTAAGGATGCAACAATGGAAATAAACGAATGCAAATATTTTAATTGTTAATGTAACACAAAATATTGACCATGAAAAATAACAAGCAATAAAAGTATTTTAAAAGTACATTACGATGCAAGTCAAATTGACAATGATTAAATTCGTAAACACTTTAGAATCACTTCTTGCCGTTGGGTACCTATTAAACTGCATTCATTAAACCGAACAGATTTTTTGCTACTATAAAAAACTCATTTAAAATCAAACAAAACTGACCTTGATTTCCGGATAGAAATAATGCCGAGCACAGCTGATAGCGTAACCGTTGGCTATTGAACCTCCAGGGCAAAATATACCATCTCCTTCGCCATCTGTCCACCCCACTATACTCCTCATTTCTTTTAAAACTTCTTCTTCCATAAGAGTAAACACTGGGGCTACTTCAAATGTATACACGCTAGGATTTAGGGCATCTGTCAACCATTGGCCAACTAAGCCGTAAGGATCCACAGAAGAAAAGAGCTGGTTCACGAAATAAGGATGCGCTGTGTTGACGGAGTAACGAGCCACCTGCAAAAACCAAAGATCGTTGAGTGAGGAATATTAACTAAGTGGTATTGAGACCTTAACATTGTAAATTATGCATTCAATCAAAAAAAGTCTATTAAAGTGTCAACTGCGCAAAGCGCAAATTAGAATGTCCTCTATAAGCTTCAATAAACCTTCAATAAAAAAACCTTAAAAAAAAAAACGACTTCCAAAAAACATCCAACGAAAACTCTCTGCCAGAAAAACACTTAAAAGCGTAAAATAAACTGGTTCTTCATAAATTGCCTATACCTAATTCTTTATTCATTTAAATAGTAGTATTATAATGTGTGCTAGGTACCTAGAATCTGTTTGAAGTCGGTGCCAAGTGACTATTGCTTAGACTTTTGTAATTGTTCGTTTGTATTCTCTTTGGCTTAGCACCGACTTCAAACATATTTTAGGTACCTAGCACACATTATAATACTACTATTTAAATGAATAAAGAATTAGGTATAGGCAATTTATGAAGAACCAGTTTATTTTACGCTTTTAAGTGCTTTTCTGGCAGAGAGTTTTTGTTGGATGTTTTTTGGAAGTCGGTTTTTTTTTTATAAAAAGTTTTTATTTTTCAGTTTTTAGTGCAAACAATCGTAGTTAAGTAGTAAGTTGAACTATTTCATCAAATTTCATAATCAATAATACTAATTAAGGTCTATACGTATGTGTAATATTAAAATCATCCTCTAATCCCTAACTGTTGAAGAGTTTAACCTTCTATCATCAGCTCACCTAAATAACTTGAAAGTATACGACTAAAGGTCTTTAGATACGTATGAAATTGAAAGAATTATCCTCCAACTCTTAACCATTGAGGAGTTGTACCTTCCACCTTCCATCATCAGCTTAACTAAATAATTTGAAAGAATACGACTAAAGGTAACATATATATACAGATGATATTTAAAGATTTATCCTCCATATTCTAACCGTTAAGGAGTTGTGCCTTACATCATCAGCTCATCATCATAAAATATAAAATATATAAAATAGTATGTGCCTATAAAAACTGAGGGTTTCTCGCGATTTCCCTGGGATCCCATCATCAGATCCTTATATGGTGGCAATGGGACCACCTCGGGAGCATACCCTTTCGAATACAAAAAAAAAATCAAAATCGGTCCACAATTGACGGAGTAATCGGTGAACATACATACAAAAAAAAATACATACAGTGGAACATAGAACCTCCTCCTTTTTGGAAGTCGGTTAAAAATGGTAATTACCGTAACCCATAATGATTGACTGCAGTTGTATGGCTTATGAAACACTGTGATTTAATCGTTTTTTAGTGTTGCATTTATAATTCGAGATCGTTTGACATCAGACGACTTTAATTTTGTAACAGGTCCAATTCTGTACCTACATTAAAGATATATTGAAAAAAAATTTTGGAGGGCTCTCTATAATCGATACTGAAGCCAAAACTGTATTTTTTTTCATTTTTGACTGTTTGTCTGTCTGTCTATCTGTCTGTATCTTGGCCGCGCATCATGCCGAAACTACTGAATGGATGGATTCAAATGAAACTTGGCATGATTTGAGTTCATACTACGAGGTAGGACATAGAATACTTTTTATCCCGAAATTCAGCACGGTTTCCTGGAGAGAGGGGATGAAAGTCAAAATATGTACTTAGTTGTAATTCAATAACACATAGTCCGATTTCATTCATTCTTTTTTTGATAGAAAGCAAGTACTTTAAATAATGTTCCGTGATGTATTTATTTGTTTATTATACGACTTTAGTGTGTATTTATCGGATAGTTCTCTAAAATCCTAATAAATGACGATTTGACATTTAAGTTGCACAGATATCCGGTAGGTGGCGCCGTATTTCTATTTCTAGAATTTTCAGAAATGTAGAAAATATTTACAAAAAAAATGTGGCGGTACGAAGTTCGCCGGGTCCGCTAGTTTGTAAATAAAATAACAATTGGTTTAGTTGTAGTAACTGTTTAATAAATTGTTATTCAATATATTTATAGTAAAATTTTAGTGATCCTATTAAATAAATAGTCCCATAATCCTATCCTACTAATATTATAAACGCGAAAGTTTGTAAGTATGGATGGATGGATGTTTGTAACTCTTTCACGCCAAAGCTAGGATTCAGGATTTGGATGAAACTTTACAGTAATATAGCTTATATATCAGAATAACACATAGGCTACTATTTGCTGCGATAACCGACATATTCGCGGGCAGAGCCGCGGGCAACAACTAGTTATGTAATAATGTGATCAGCTTATTTTTGATGTGACAAATATTAAGTACGAACACCGTTTAACTTAATTTTATGATATATTTTACTTGACAGATAGTTTTAAACAACGATAGGTCTTGTAGGTATGACGTATTTAAGTAGGTATGGCTGTTAAGTCTGACTCGAGAGTGACCCAATTTACCAGCTCAAGCAATTACAACAGAACAATCTTATTTACACAGTATTAACAAATCAATTTACAACCTAAATAAAAAATATTGGAATATACTATAAATCTTTTACTGCGTTACTGCGGAAGTTACGCAAGAAATCGTATCTTCGCTTCCGCCTCCGTACAATTTTTGCGGAGTTGTGACGGAGGTTTATTTGCGAATCATAGAAAGTTCGCACACCTAGATTGGTCTATCTTTTGGCGCCGCCAAGTTCAGTGCCAAGTAAACAATTAGTTAGCTGGGTTGCTTAATAAACCCCTTAGAAATCGTCTGGAAGATGACAAAGCCGCAAAACTATTGTAAGACCATTATAATTTGTCTCTCCTTAATTTTGATTACTAGAAGGTAATGTTTCTTTCATTTATAGTACAGTCATTTCATGTTTTATCTGCGGAATAATACTTAGTGAGCTGAATTTTTGTATACACCTTTATTAGGGTGTTGTAATGAAGATTTGAAAAATCTTCATTGATAACGTGCGGCTAAAAAAAGTTATATAGATTAGAAGGTTACTGAAATCAGTTTTTCGCAAATATCGGAGTAGAGCCCTGAGAAAGCGACTAGAATGCACTCACATACGGTATTGTATACCGTACACCAAGTCGTAAACTCTATTGCTTTATCTCATACTTGGGCGTTTTGTGAAAGAAACAAATTTTAACAAAAAAAAAACGACTTGAATCTGGACCAAATTGAAATGGGACCACACGGGAAGCACCAGCTTTCAGCTTTCAGCACCATTTTTCAATTAAAAAAAGAATCATCAAAATCGGTTCACCCAGTCGAAAGTTATGAGGTGACAAACAACAAAAAAAAAACAGTCGAATTGAGAACCTCCTCCTTTTTTGAAGTCGGTTAAAAATATACTTTTATTGTAGAGGTTTGGGAACTAAGTAAAATCTACTAAATGTATATTAAACAAACGACCTTCACTGACAGATGTTTCGTGTTTTATTGTTCCGAGACCTGTCCCTTTAAACCTCACCGTGGGAGAGCCACGCTTCGGCATGAATGGGCCGGCTCGACCGGAGTGATACCACGGCCTTAAAGAAAACCGGTGTAAAATAATACTTGCACTGTGTTTCACCAAGTGAGTGAGGATACCGGAGGCCCATATGCCAATCCTCTAACCCCTACCTCCCTCCCCCCCATTCCCAAAAGGCCGGCAACGCACTTGTGACGCTTCTGGTCTTGCAGGTGTTCATGGGTGGCGGCAATCGCTTACCATCAGGAGATACGTCTGCTCGTTTGCCCGCCTACTCCATAAAAAAAGAAAAAAAAGCTGCTATTGCCTGTCGTACTGTATTTAGCTCAGTTGAAAACTATTTCTTGATGTCGATTTTTCACATCTTCATTACAACGCCGCCGTAATAAAGATGTGTACAAAATTTCAGCTCACTAGGATTTTTTCCGTAATTTTTTAAATGCCTAAAGCGACTGGACAATTTTAAGTTAGTTTACTTAAGAGTATTATGGATGTATTTTGTACGTTTAAAAGTTTTAATGAACGACAAATTACAATTATTTCTACATCTACGTTCACCTCCGCCTCCGCCTCCGTTACAACCCTACTATAAATATATTGCAATGAGAAGGAAAACTTGAATCAAACTCTATACCAACCCGTGTCTGGCCAGCGTGGTATAGAAGGTCAAATCCTCATTTCGAAGGAGAGGCTTATGTCCGGCAGTGGACTGTTAAAAGCTGTTGATGATGATGATGATGATACTATAATAAATAAATATTTCGGACATCAATCACACAACGCCATCTAATCCCAAGCTAAGCAGAGCTTGTATTATGGGTAGGTACTAGACAACTGAAATAAATACATATATACTTTTTTGTAAATACATACATACTATAAATAGAAAACACCCAAACTCCGAAAGAAATATTCGTAGATCATACAAAGATTTGGTCTGACCCAGGAATCGAACCCCAGACCTCAAGCACAGCAGTCGCATATGCTACCACTATGAGGCAGTTAAATAGTAGTAGTAACAGAGCCACTTTGAAAGGCTTTTAAACAGAAAATATTTTATGACTATTTAAATTACTCCTCAACTTCGAGACGTTATAAGTTCAAGTTGACATAAAAACAACAATACCGATTTATTTATTGTCATGTGTAGACAAAGCTTATGTGCTTAAGTAATTAGAACAGTTTTACAAAAGTTATATTAAAAACAGCATTAAAGCATAGTAAAAAACAGTCTGTGTGAATAAATAATTTGTAAATAGCGTAACAGAAAATGAAGAAATTAACAATTTCCTGTACATATATAAATTGCACTTTCAATGCAACGTTTCTTTATATAAAATTTTGAAAGTAATGAACAATTTATATACTTTAATAATAATATGCAAGTAAACAATGCAGTCAAAAACCTTTAAGTTTTGAGCGAAGGATTAATTGTGCAAAGTCTGACTCCTTTATTATTAAACAACTTTATTATTGAAAAAAGTAATATCACAATCTTCCCAAGGTAAATAGTTAACAGTTGAAATCGTAAATTAAAACAAAAGACAATCAAATTTCATTCATTCATTCAGTTTGAAAAGTATACTCACATCAGCCATAAGTCCTAAGAGTTCATCATGTGTGACTGGACTGTCCCTCGGCCGCAAATCGATCGCTGTCTTGATATCCTGAGGTGCAGACCATTCCACAACTTTGGATGTTCTTGAGGCTCTTCCAAAAACCACTCTCTCAACCAACAGGTCCACTGCCCGCCTTATAAAATCTTCATGGTGCGATCTTTCCGCCAGACTTTTGTAGTTGTTCCTGTTCTGATCGCGGTCATCACCGTTAGGAACAATTAGATCTGAGTCGGCAGGCATTTTTCCTTTATTTTCTTCACTTCACACGTTAGTTATATTCAAAGAAAATAAAGCTAATATTGCACTTGTTATTGTACCGTAAATGGCCGTTGCGGCCGGCCGCGAGCCTCTGGACCTAAGGTTTGGCTTGATAGTCAGCGCGTAGCCTTCTTAAATACTAATGTTTACAGTCATTCACTAAATAAGGCCCTTTACGCACTGCGTCGCACCAGCGTATACTCATAGGTAGCTTAGAATTATTTTCTTCTGAATGACTGAAAAAATATTGGGGGAGTTAATTTAAATCATTTTTTTAAGTTAAAAATTGTAACTAAAAATAGAAACTAGGTATGTATTGAACCTTTTTAACTAAATTTATATTAATTATTAATAGATTTTTGATATTTGATGGATAAATTAATGTGTAATTTATTTATTAACTAATCCGAGTAATTCCATAATTTTGACTGAATAATTTTATTTCACATTTGTAAGTAAATTTACTACATTGAATATTTATTATTTTTGAATACACATTCCTTCGATTAAATAGCTTGCTTTTTCTAGATTTTATTTCTAAACACTAAAACAATTATCAATTTTGACTTTTAGCACCCGGTTCTAGGTTCACTGCTGTTAATATTGACAACCTGTTTTTAACGACAAGATATATATACCTACATGTAAAAGATACATTCATGACTTGATTTTGGAGTGATCGAAGAAGAAATGTCGGCTACGCTTGTAAAAATGTCATCACTATTACCTACCTGAACTATTTCCAATTTCATTTGCGGTCGGTGCAATATGTAACATAATAACAGATTTTGACGGGATTTTTTCTATACGTGGACTGCCATATAATATCATTTGTAGACGAGATCTAGGAATAGCATAATTTGGATTAAAGAAAGCGAAGAGGGATACAGCAAGTCTTTTAACGGATCCGGGACTGTAGCTACTGTAATCCAAACTTCTAAGGAGCCTCTCTGTTTAGAAGTTTGGATTCACAATCTAATATGTCTGTCTTGTGTTTGGGCCTTTCCAATTTTGGAACGAAGTTCCTTATGGCGCGTTGCGAAAGGGGGCTGGACGGATTAAGACCAAAAGTTGTATCGACAATTTTCGTTGTAACTACACTTTTAACATTGAGTTGACGTCATAGTGCTGAATAGAATACATATATATCTATGTATATAAACTTCGTTCCATCCGGGTGTCCTTTGACACCTCTCAAGCTTTTTTTATACATTTACATCCACTGACCAGCGCTATTAAAATTGTAATTTGGAAAACCTATCATTCGATAGTTGTAACCGGAAAGTTACAATCCGCATTTGCGTTGCATCTTCTATTCTGCTTCAATTTTCAATTGAAATTGCGAACAATTGAAATTGTTTTTAGTAACTGGATGATCGGAGGATTTTTTGGTAAATTTTCTAAAAATGAATCCTAGCTAGATTATTTTTTGGCGCCTTAACCCCCTGCATACTAAATTACATGAAAATCATTAGAGCCGTTTCCGGGATTCAGATTTTATATACAAAAATTGCTCTTTTAAAGGTATTAGATAGATAAATAGATTAGCTTAAGTACATTCACATAGACTTAATTAATTTTATCTATGTAAACAATCTTGTATACTACTATTTTGAATACAATCAGTCAAAACTCTTGATCGGTTAAAAGCACTTTAAAGTAAATAATAAATAAGCAATAGTTTTCAAATATTTGCCTATACTGGTTGATCATACTCAGTTTTGTAAGTCAGGGATCCTGATGACGTAATAAAAGCAGTTCCTGGATACTGCATGGGTATTTTAGGCGCACAGTGGCACTCTGTGAAACCCCGACAGAGATGTCACCCGAGGGGATTCCCATACTTACAAAAAGAAGACTGGTGACAGTCAAGACTACTTTTTGATTAAATGAGTTCGTCAATACTTTTATTTTTTAAAAACATTACTTTTACTCAACTGCATTGGCCAAAACTAATTGACTGTAATTTCAGTCCAAGTAAATGTACTTTTATCCGGTCAATAGTAACTACAACATTTACAAAAATGTCCTTCATGTTTATTGATAGAGATTGGCACACAACAGCTTTTCATTGTTATTTGAACTGTGTTCAGTTTAGTCAGACCACTAAAAAACTTGAGAGGTGTCAAGGGACACCCGGATGGAACGAAGTTTATATATATATACATACATATATATACTATTCAGCACTATGACGTCAACTCAATGTTAAAAGTGTCGTTACAAATTTGGTCTTATTCCGTCTAGCCCCCTTTCGCAACGCGCCATAAGGAACTTCGTTCCAAAAAGAAAAACAATGCAATTTTTGACAACCATGTTCTAAATTAAACGCAGGAAAAAGAACTATCTCCAATGCTGCTATGAGATTAAGTACATACAACATTATTGTGGTGTTAAAGTAACAAGGTGGGTCAGTCTCGAGGCTATAAAATTACCTAGGTACCAAATAAAATAACTAAACGTTAAAGTGAACGGCTAACCGTTAATTAAAGATAATCAAGTACTGATCAATTACGCTTTAATGCCCACAATAGTTCATTCATTGTAGTAGTAATACTTTAGTATATTATTATACTTGATTACAGATGCCTTTTGCCTGAAAAAAAGTGACTCAAGGTAGACAATGAAGTCAGGGATGCAGCAAATAATGAGTTAAAAAGCTAATAGATAATACGAACTATAGAGAACAGTCTACAAATACGTTTTGACAGTCATTTGACAGTATCAAGTGAACTTTCTTCTTTATAATACCTATATGACACTTTTATTGAGGTGAATAAGTATATAGTGTACGAGTATATACCTAAAATATAAAGCAACCGTGTGAGTTTAGTAATAAGTATAATTATTATAGTGATGTATGTAAACGAACGTCTTGAGGAAGGAAGTTGCGATCCGAAAGTGGTCGGGTTTTCCCGAAATACACAAATCACGTGAAAGTGTACAAAATGAGAGAAGTATAATACAAGCTGTAAATCTTTATTAATATAATAAAGCATAAAATTTGCTTAATAATTGACGATACAAATCTCTGGAAATAGCAACCGGTAGCACTAGCCTTGTATCAATATGCCTAAGCCTTGCATTGAGCTACGCTTCGCCAACATGCATAGGACGCTTTAAGTTAACTATGAAAATATCAAGTTAAGATTAAATCGGAATTACTTACCGAGTTAAAGTATACTAGTGATGGGTTCTGTAAAAATTACGTGTTACTATAAATTACATCACATCATCAACAAATACAATATTCCAAAATATTATGCCTAGGAAAAGCCTATATTCAACAGTGGACTAGTGAAGGCTGTTGATAATGATGACAAATACATCTATATCTATAAATAGTAAGACAGATGCGTGTTAAGCGCCCGCATTTTAGCCGCGTCTTTAACTTTAGTATCCTTTTTGTAGGGCAAAAATAATGCATCAAGCATCAGGAAATTAAAGACTATATTGAGAGAAAGGTAAGTTAGAAGGGATGGTATCTGTATGAAAGAAATGTACCTTTTATAGTTGTAATTGTTAGCAGTATCTTGATGACTTGATCACATCAGATCACTGGTTCTTTTTAAAAATCTTTCTATCATATGTTTTTATGCCCAATAAAACCATGCAGTAATGTGTTATTAATTGGTTAGAGTTATTGATAGGTGATAACTAATCTACAATTCTTGAACTAATATTGTAGTAAATATTTAAGATTTTATCACACTTCGATCAGGTGTTTTATCTGATGGGTAATTAGTGTAGATTAACATTGCCAATTTAATAAAGTCTATATTACTTTTGAGTACAAACACTACGGTATTTACAAACAGACATATTGTATCTTTGTTTACAAGTATTACATATTTTTTTTATTTTAATTTACTTTCCTTGTTATTTTTTCGACCCAACTAAATTGTTGATTTTAGTAGAACTTCTTAGAGTACCTTTAAATTGATTTAATAATTAAATTTAAAAAATACGATGTTTTCATTTGAAAAATATTTTTTTATATTTTTTTTTTTTTATATATATTTTTTTTTTTAAATATTTCGGACATCTAACACACAACGCCATCTAGTCCCAAGCTAAGCAGAGCTTGTGTTATGGGTACTAGACAACTGATACAAATACATATATACTTTTTTTTGTAAATACATACATATTATACATAAAAAACACCCAAACTCCGAAACAAGTATTTGTAGATCATACAAACATTTGATCCGACCCGGGAATCAAACTCGAGACCTTATGATCAGCAGTCGCACACGCCAACCGCGAAACCAACGAGGCAGGCAAATAACTGTAAAAGTAATAAAAAAGACAAGAAAGTAAAAAAATCCGATGTAAATCAAATTAATCCGTTTTTTTTTTTATCATGAATTTTATCAACCCTGATTGTCAACGAAATGAAATCCACATACTTCTAAATAATTATCTCACTGATAATATTTGAAGTCATAAGTTTATTGAGCAAAAAAATACTTCTACTTAACCTATAAATAATGAAAATGCTATCACGTCTTAGACAATTATAATCTCGAGTATATTTTAATTGAACAAATAATATTCTTATAACAATTATTTATTAAAGACATAAAGAAAAGATTATCATCAAGAGAACCTACTTGTTACGAAACTTATTGTATTAGCACGAACAAATAAAATCACTTATCCGTTATCAGAATGATGGAAATGAACTAGACCCAGAAACGTTACATACTTATTATAAGATACCTATATAGTAAAGTCTACACCTCTTGTGATACACTTTATTTAAAATACCTTAACTTTACTTAATATTCTTACAGAATCTCTCTAGGCACTACCATTACAATACGCAATCCTTACTGAATCTCTAGGTACTAGCATTACAGACACTCACCTGTAATGCTCACTATTACACAGTATCATGACAATTTCGATTTCTCAAACAAAAGAAAAACACATTAAAAGCCTTTTTCAAAGCTGATCTAGGCACGAAAAAGGGAAACCATGAACTACGATTTTATATGTGCCGTAGGCGCACTACGAATAAAGTGAACTGAAACGCGTAAAGTATTTTATTTTTTATTTTAAAGTTTATTACCGAGTTATTGCTCAATTCAAAATACTTGCAGAATGTCAGAATAATTAGCCACGTTCACCTGTCAAACTTTAAAGATATATGATTTCTTTTTTATATAAGTAATCTTATTATTTTCTAGTACAATAATTTTAATTTGTAAGTCATGGCCGCCTGAGGGGGTCACATTTGAATTATAAACTGTTTAAATACTACGAAAAAAATTCAAATCCTCAAAAAACCAAAGACCATCGTAAAACAACTTTACCTGCTAGTGTCATATTAACACTCTACGAGACAACTCCCGCACTAGGAATAAATCCTGTTTCGCGGGGGACTTTACAAACATACATGAAACGGACACAAAGAACACCCAGACTCAGAACAACAATTTGTGGATCACACAAAGTGTTGTCCTACGTGGGATTTGAACCCACGACACTTGGCGAAGTAGGAAATGGCGTGGTGACCGTTAAACCACTAGGTCAAACGTGCAGTCAAATTGGCGTGCAGACATTTGGCGAATCATTTTATTTATATAGATAGATTATGTATCAATTATGTCTAAGAAATCACTACCAACCATGGGCGTAACCAGGGTGTGGTAGGGGTACCCAGCCTCCCCCCCCCCTAAATTTTGTTTACGTTCCCAATGTCTTCTTTTGTCATTAAAAGTTAAGAAAAATAACTTTTACTGGCAGTGTCTTGTTCTACTGCCACAATTAAAAGTTCATTCAGCACACTCAGACGCGTAAAACCGTGGCTAAGATCGACTATGGATAAACATAGAACAAATGGGATTTTGTGCTCAGTGTACGAAGAAAATTTGTTATATTATGGGCGATTCTTCCACAGAAAACGTTTTAAACCATTTTGCTGAAGACCCTCGAACGAAAGTTACTTTTAAAATACCTATTCTATAATTAATGAATTTATATAAAAAGTACTTTTTTATGTTAATTTATTTGACTAGGTGCTTTTAAAAATCTGATTTCCCCCCCCTTGGCCCAGAACCTGGGTACGCCCATGTTGCCAACGAATGTCAAGTTTCTGTGTCATATGAAGAAACTTCAAACTATAATAATTACGAATTTTTGAGCTCCGATTGTCAGTTTTTTTTAAATCCATCTTTTATACAAATCTTGGTTCCTTTTGTTTTACACATAATACTAGTTATGTATGCATTTAAAAAGTCATGTAACGTTATATTCAAAGTGGGCATTTTGCCTAGGGCATTATCGACCAGTCAACCTTCGTGTATTGCAGAAATGGAATAAGGTTTTAAACTATTTATAATAAATTAATACACAAATTAAATTTACACGTGCCACTCAATGACCCACAATTCACTATATGTCTTATACACATGCATACGTTATTATTTATGTGTAACTCGAATAAAAAAAATCGCAGAAGATTTTTTTGTTAAATTATAAGTGAAACCAACATACACTATAATGGCATCAGATCAGATCAGATCTCTTCTACTACACCAATCTATGTTAATTATATAATGTAAAATGCACTTGATACTTTGTACACAGATTCGTTTTGATGAGATTAAGTAAGCTTTTAAAAAAAAGAGTAAAAATAGTTATAGTATTAAAAAAAAAAAAAAACATTAAGCATTAATATCATACAAATAATATCGCACAGAGTCGGGGGAAAAGCTAGTCTTCATAAGTATAATTATAGCATTTAATGCCTCATATTCAGTTCCGGTTGGTTCTCTTAGTGCCGGCGCACACAAGACTATTTCGTATGCAATCGTAGCTTGAGTTTACAGAAAAATAGGGTAGACAGACAGGGTTACAAAACTAAGTTAGGTATTTAGTTTTGTGTAAACTTCGGGAAATGTAACTCAAACGAGCAATAAAGAAGAAAAACTTTAAATACCAATCTATCTGGAAGGCATGTTATAGAAGGCCAAAACCTACTTTTTAAGGAGAAGCCCATTTCCAGCATTGATGGCTATTAATGTGATAAGAGGTGCCTAACATTTGATTACTACTATCACTATGCTAACTAATCGGTATGAATATACCACACTACAACATTAATAATCTCTCCATTAATCGCAATAGACCGCAAACAGTCCTTTAAACTATACATTTAATCTCTTAATTGGTCTAATTGGATTTAACTAACAAATATATGCAACCATTAATGCAGTACTAAATTGAAGTAGGTATCGATTTCAGCCAGCCCCAAAACGTAATACAGTACTGTAACAATCGTGGATTCGCTAGTATCCGCTAATAGAAGCAAGCACGTGTGCATTTGCACTATAATTTACTAAATGGTGAACATACGAGTATATGTTATCGTGCATTAACCTAACGAAATATTAAACATATAGGAAGTAAGCAACTTAGTCTGCGTATATGGAACAACGAGTTTTCGAGCAAATCCGATTCCTTCCTTTATTATTTGCCTTGACAGGTACTTTTTATGTAACCATGCTAATTAGTGTTTCGGAGGTCGACACCGACCTTTGTTACATGGGTAATCAACTGCAAACAAATATTCAGAGTAAGGTTAGATATTATGTATAAAATACGATGTATTAATGGGTTAATTTTACACAAGAAATTCTATTTAATCGCATTCGACAGATGTGACTAGCTCGAGTGCCGTCAAGTACCTGGATCTCAGTATAAGTGACTAATGACTAATGAGAGATAATTGTTTCAAGTCTGCACATTATGTCCGTTTCTTGTAGGATTGTAATATATATAGAAAGCTATAGAACGTGTTTCCTGGTAAGGAAGTGGTTTTTCGAATCTAATACGTTTGTTATTTTCTATTGTTATTTAGGGTTCCTCCCATTAAATTTGTTAGTGAAAAGACAGTAAAAGTTTGATTCCCAAAAAGAAAAGGTACGAAATAAGGTATATCAAGCTTATACAGCAGGATATGGAATCGCAAACAAAAAAGTAAAGAACCTTAATGCTTATTGAACTAAATAAACCTTAGATAAGCGGGAGTCAACAATTGATGTTAAACTTACCACACACAAAAAGTAGGTACTAAACTTTGAAACTTTCGCATTTCACGATATAGGTACCTATAAAGTCAAACGATAAATTAAATATCATAGTTACCTCCATAACAAGAAAATTTAACCTTTATATCCATACTTATAATTTTTTTTTATTAAAAAGACAACTCCCGCACTAGGAATAAATCCTGTGTCGCGGGGGACTTTACAAACATACATGAAACGGACACAAAGAACACCCAGACTCAGAACAACAATTTGTGGATCACACAAAGTGTTGTCCTACGTGGGATTTGAACCCACGACACTTGGCGAAGTAGGAAACGGCGTGGTGACCGTTAAACCACTAGGCCAAACGTGCAGTCATATTTCGTAAGTAACTCCGTCAATCTGTCTATTTGCCTGTGTGTTACGGTTTTACAGCTAAGCCGTTGCACCGATTTCAATTAAATTTGATATAGATACCTACTTGGATTCTAAAGGAAGGTTATAAGCTATTCTTTATCGTGATAAACGATATACTTACACGGTGGCGGAGCTGCAGTCAGAAGCTAGTAGGCACCTACATAAATGAATGCGGTCACGTAAATCGAATTGAATTGCCTGACTTCATGACCAGGTTGCTCTGACCGTGGCCTGGAACCACGTTATTTCAGTTTGAAAGAACTGATTTAATTCAAAACTATTAAATTGATTGTCAATTAAATTGTCATGACAATTTACAACTTCATTGCAACTTTGTTCATCGTGAGATCATCGTTTAAACTAAACATAATTTAGAAAACTGAAACCAATTTCAGACTGTCCAGGTCTAGATACTAAAAGAATATTGACTGAGAGAATTAAATGCACGTTTGGCCTAGTGGTTTAACGGTCACCACGCCGTTTCCTACTTCGCCAAGTGTCGTGGGTTCAAATCCCACGTAGGACAACACTTTGTGTGATCCACAAATTGTTGTTCTGAGTCTGGATGTTCTTTGTGTCCATTTCATGTATGTTTGTAAAGTCTCCCGCGACACAGGATTTATTCCTAGTGCGGGAGTTGTCTTTAAAAAAAAGAAAACGAAAACAAAAAAAAAGAATAAGAAATACTTTAAAAGTAAATTGTTGATTCAGACGTAAACAGTAGGTGCAGGTGTTGAATGACCAAAAAACCCGACGAAATGGCAAATCCCTTTTTTTTGTCATCGATTAAGACTGGCATCTTTATTAAGCATGGGTATTTTATTTTCTTTTTACTTGCGTATTTTTATTATGTAACTAAATTTTGAAATAAAAAACCGGCCAAGTGCGAGTTGGACTCGTGAACCGAGGGTTCCGTACAAACATGTAGGTATTATATTTATACTAGTTGTTGCCCGCGGCGCCCGCTATGTCGGTTATCGCGGCAAATAGTAGCCTATGTTTTATTCTGATGTATAAACTGTATTAACGTAAAGTTTCATCTAAATCCGTTCTGTGGTTTTTGCGTGAAAGAGTAACAAACATTCATCCATCCATCTATACTTACAAACTTTCGCGTTTATAGTATTAGCTCGGCAACAATACTTTAAGTACAATTTTTTGCAGGCAAGTAAATGCTATTGATTTTGTAATAAAATTATCTAACCTTTTATATAAATTTCGATTGGTTATCAAATCGGTGGAGTTACCTATATTGACTTACCTGTTCACATCTGCTTGCCAGGTAACCATACACAGAAATGAGTAGGCAAGCCTACCTAGGCATATTCTGTGTGTTAAAATCTATCAGTTGAAATAAAATTCATTTGGTTATCAAAACAGTGAAAGTGGTGAAAGAAAATTGATTAAAGTAAATTAAATTAAAAATAGCCATGAGCGCTTTTTGATAGGCAAGTGTTCATAGGCATATTTTTTCATAAATTTTATTTGATAAAAATACGTCTCATCTGGTTATCAGATCGGTGAAGGTCGATGTTCCACCGTCTCCTCTACTCTTGCGAGTGTTGAAAATTTGCAGCTTAAACGGCTTATTTCACAGCTCCAAGGGACAGCAGACCTGAATATTTGATACAAATTTCAGCTTGATAATCCCACGCATTCCTGAGAAAATGGATCTTGACAGACAGAGACGGATAACAAAGTGATCCTGTAAGGGTTCCGTTTTTTCCTTTTAAGGTACGGAACCCTAAAAATGAGCAAAGCTTTATGGTGATGATAAATAATGAAATTCTGCGACTAATTAATTATTTGGAATAGTGACATAAGAGATAGTTCATATCACGCTTCTTCTGTGTACCTGTCTGTGTGCCATACTTAGTGTGTACTATGCCCGTATAAACTGCATGTCACTATCCTACTAATATTATAAACCGTAAACGCGAAAGTTGTATGGATGGATGTTTCTTACTCTTTCACGCAAAAACTACTGAACGGATTTGGATGAAACTTTACAATAATATAGCTTATACATCAGAATAACACATAGGCTACTATTTGCCGCGATAACCGACATACACGCGGGCGGAGCCGTGCGCAACAACTAGTGCACAGTATTGCAATGAAACACAAAGCAAAATGCAAGCAAAATATCACTAACTTAACCAAAGAGGGTTTTCCCAGATTTAATGGAAATATTTCAATAAAAAGATTCATAAAGCGTAAAGGTAGTGAACGGAATATGCTGAATCATCAATTTCACGTCATGATGACAAAACTTCAAATAGGAAATAACGCTGGTATTTCATTATTGTATTATTCTGTGAATCGACGTCATAGAACAATTTCTAAAGAACGCATTTATGTCTACGCAATTTTTCATTAAAGCGCTACTTGTACTGTGTTATCGATTATGCATTTTAAAATCCTTACAAAAAGTTGTAAAACTTGTGCAGCCAATTAATATAGACGGTGAACTTTTTTGTATAAGAAAACTTCCGCACTAGGAAAAAATGTTATGTCACGGAGGATACATAGACATGAAAGTGTATTCAAAGAAGACCCAATTTGAGACCAACAATTTGTGAATCACGCAAAGTGTTTTCCATTTCATTTCCCATTCGATTGGTTTGGATTGGACGAAAACACCCAGTAATAGGAAGTATTGAAGTAACCGCTACTATTACACCGTCCCTGCAGCTAACAGTTAGTATACAAGTAAAATTTTAACAAAATAAAAACCGACTTCAAGGTTCGACTCGATTTCTCTTGGATGCCATCATCAGATCTTAGTGTTCTTGTCATGGTACAACCGTTGGGATATCTCCTTTCCATTAAAAAAGAATTATCAAAATCGGTTCATAAACGACGAAGTTATCCCCGAACACACATAAATATATATATATATATATACGGTCGAATTGAGAAACCTCCTCCTTTTTTTGAAGTCGGTTAAAAATCCATAAACGTCGTTGAGATTTTAGTTCTCCTCGAACCCTCTTCGCCATAATTCAAATGAATAAATTGGATACATAATGGAGAGTTTAAACAAGGGGAATTAATCAATTAGTAAGGTACGGGAAATATATATAAACAAAGTCGCAATTGACATTAAATTGGCTTGTTACTCAATCAAGACACCCCTCGTTTTGACCCCCGATGTTTTCGTTTCATTCACTGCTTTGCTGTTGTGCACCTTCATCTAAACACCTGTATTCAAAATGCCGAGGCGTTCAGTGGTTGTAGATAACAATACATAGTAAATTACGAAATGGGTGACACCTCGTTTGACACGTAAATAAAATGAAATGTATGATTACTTCGTGGTGTGGCGACTTCCACATACAGCGTAACAGAAATATACTACAGCGCCATCTATCGCAGATACACTTATCTATAGAGTAATGTAATACACGTAGAAGCTACCAATCCTGAATCGCGCAATAGAGGTTATCGCGCCGAATTAGAGAAAACAAAAGAAAATCAGAGAAAAACAAATGAAGATTGATAAAACAAATATGAAGTTCACATATTTTTATGGTGGACTGATGGTTAACACAATACATATAAAAAGTGACTTCAAAAAAACATCCAACGAAAACTCGCTACCTAGAAACACTAAAAAGCGTAAAATAAACTGGCTCTTCTTAAATTGCTATGTGACAATTCTTGTCTATACCTAATTCTTTATTCATTTAAATAGTAGTATTATAATGTGTGCTAGGTTGTACCTAAAATCTATTTGAAGCCAAGCCTGTTACGTACGTTCGGCTACGCTACACTACTACACAACTATTACAAAGCTATTTTTTAGACAACTACAATCGATTCAGATATTTTCAGCATGATGATCAACTCAAGTTACTAAGTTTTGATTAATCTAAAATGGATCGCTCTAATGAACCAATAATCTACTGATTTCGTTAGATATTGGATGTTTCAAGTTCAACTACACTAAAAGTTGGAGCGAGAACCACAAAGGTAGAGCGCCTTATTTTTCTCCGCATTTATAATTAATTGTTCTAAGCAAAAATATTTTATATAGGTACGTTATAGTGCAGTGTTTACAGATTATTAGTTTTGATATTGATTATTGATCGCTTAGATTTTTGTAATTGTTCGTATTATTTTTGGCTTGGCACCGATTTCAAACAGATTTCAGGTACCTAGCACACATTATTAATTATAATACTACTATATAAATGAATAAAGAATTAGGTAAATAATACAAGGTACATTGATACAATTAAAGGTACGTACTATTAGGTATCAAGGATCATGACTAATCATGAGAAAATTGGAAACAACAACCCGATCGTTCCCACAAATCTCTTCAAAAATGAGATCAAGGGCATAACCAATATTAGGAGGATCAATGCAAATAAAATCTGCATTACCTTTCTCAGTCAAGTAATGCAAACAATTTCCTGAAAAACGACCAATTTTTACTGAAGCACCAACTAAAGGCCTATATTTCGGCGACGGCGGTGGAAACACTCAGCGTGCTAGTTACGTACCCACAAGTATTAGTAATGAGGAGTTCTTGAAAAAACTATCATACTCATTTGAAATTATAGGCGTCCGTAGATTTACAAAGAAAGAAAATGTCACGTGACATAGCCGCTTTCCACCGCTGGACCACTGTTCTGCTCCCACCGAGACACCTCACCGCTCGGCGCAGCAATATAACGCGGACACGCTGAAGACCGCCTTTTTACGTCCGCTGCAATCACCCAGTTAAGTCTCTCCTCTGGCGTGGAGGACGTTGCTCGTGGAATACTTCCAGAACCTCGCCCTGACTTATCTCATGTCTTCTACATACGCGCTCTTTCTATTTAATGTGAACTTGCTTGTTGTATAACAATTAAAATTGTAAATTATCCTGTTCGAGTCTGACTTATATCACGTATCTCAACATTAAGGCTTCACCTTAAACCCTCATGGGTTAGACCCTAAAGACCCTTTAGCATCAAACCATTCCAAACTGTGAGTCTCACATTCTTATCAACAACATTACCTGACTATTTGTATGGACCTGTTTAGGTTTCGAGCGTACCAATACAACGCGCCTTTGCTCCAATGTTTCAAGTGTTTTATATCATTAAATTTGTAAATCTGCGCACAAATGTTTAATCGCCTCAGAGGAGCGCCACTTTAGTGACTGCACTTATAATAAAGTTGCCAAATGTATCAACTGCCAAGGCGCACACCTTGCTATTTCTCGGGACTGTCCCATTAAAAAGCAAAAAATAGAAGACAAAAAAAACAAAATGACATAGGTACGCTAATGTGGTCTTAAACACTAGAGTAGTCCAACTGTTAAAAATTACGAAACTGACTTCCCAATTTTATACACTCCAAAATTAATCTAACTATAAGTCCTCGCCATCAAGAAAGACAAAGGGCGTTTCTACGTCTTCTACTGTCCCTACATGCACTATGCAGTTGAGATCGGGTCTCAACTGCATCTGAAAACAAAGAACAGAATATGTCTAATGAAAAACTAATTGACGAAATATTAACTAATGACTGTATTCGTAAAGGGCTGATTGGTGTTTTGGATGCAATCGGTAATGAAAAACGGGCTATTACTAATTCTGTACTATAAGAGCATGGGCGTAGCCACGGTGGGGCAGGGTACCCTGGCTCTGATCTGACCTTGTACCGTACCCGACCTGTGCATTTACAGGTACCTTTTTTTTACGTATGGAAACTCCCACGGGCCGTCACCACACCTGAGCTTGCGGCGTGGTGGTGTCGCAATCGGACCAACTAAAACCACACGGTGTGCCACTGCGCCTGAGAAGCGAGGAATCCGGGAACTGCTGTTCCGAACCCCTCCCAGCGCCTGCCCGCTTTGAAGCGGGCACCGTCTGGCTGCTGCTGCCGTCTGCTGACGGACTCTCTGATTAGGCAACGTACGGCACGCATACGTCGCCCCTTCGTGTCTGTCACCTGCGTCAGTCGAAAAGGAGGACCGGCTGGAGAGCCTCCACAGGGCAACGTCAGCGCGTGGATTCTCAAGCCGGGACGACCAGCAAGCCATGGTGGCTCGACGAGCGGCTTCTCCGTTTTATCCAGGGCCACACTCAATGCCTTAATGAACTCGACCACTACAGAAACACCACCACACACACACCCACACCACTACAGAAACACAAACCGCGCGCGCCCGCGCGGTGACCAATGAGTCATCGGCGTAACAAATTACGCCTAGCCCGGGGGAGACACAACTTCGAAGGACCCAGTCGTAACCACGTTCCACAGGAGTGGTCCAAGGACAGACCCCTGCGGAACACCACACGACATGGGTCGCTATCTCAAGACGCCATCTAGGTCTTCGTACATGACGGTACGCTCCTCTAAATAGTCTGCCACACTAGCCGCCTCAGGTACTCTGGCACGCAGTGGTAGTGGAGTGCTTCCCTGATGCATCTAATGTCAGACTGCCAACAGCACGCTGCGACAGCCCACTGCCTCTTCGGTCACGGCATAGACCGTCGGACGCCCCTCTCGGAAACCGAGCGACCGACAGATCGGGGCATGAATGGGCAAAGAAATGTTATCAGAAACCTCAATATAATTTTTGAAGACCTATCTATAGATACCCCACAAGTATGGGTGATGAAAAAAAATTAAATTAATTATAAAGTATGGGGACTCCCAAATTTTATTGTTTTTTTTTTATTTTTGTGTGAAAATCTTAATGCGGTTCACAAAATACATCTATTTAGTTTCGGAAAAAAGTGGCTGTGACATACGGACGGACAGACAGACAGACAGACATGACGGATCTTTAATGGTTCCGTTTTTTGCCTTTGGCACGGCACCCTAAAAATTACGATTTTTTGTAACAATATTATGTTAAGACTAAGTAGTTAGCTAGTTACATATTATTTTAGACTGCTGCCCCACCCTGAGCCCATGGCTGGCTACGCCCATGTATAAGAGCTACCTAAAGACAGTTTTAAAGGTAGATCCGTTGATGATCTGGATTTTTAAATTTTTGTGTAAAAGAACCATGTATTTATGTTAAGTTTAATAATATCCTACATGAACCGAAACATGTATTTTAAAGGACAAGGGAAAACAGACTGATGTAAAATTGCGAGAAATAGGTTTGATGTTGATCACTCTGCTACTATGAAGATTTCGCACTCTGACTACCAAGCACTAAGCAGCGATCACCCATGTGGCCATGATCTAAAAAGGTTATGGCATGAAATGCATGAATACTGGAATATGCAAGTTTGTACACAAAAGGGAAAATGGTATGCGACGATCCAGGGAAGCCCGCCCGCCAATCCTTGGTACTCCTAAAAGAATAAAAACATAGACATCAGAAAGTTCATTACCATTGTGAACAGACTAAAGTTTAGCCATGCTCACATTCCATGTGACATTCCCATTCACCTGAACGGACTCAACATAATTCCGAGAAACGCATGTGAAGTGAACTGTGAAATGTTGTAGAAAAAACACGTGTAAACTATATAGCAAAACTCTCCATCAAACTGTTTCCAATCCAATATCAACAACTGGCCTTAGAGCATATATACATAGAGAGGCTTCTGAACGGTCGGAAAGCGTGATCGGAGTAGAGAGACTGACTTTGGTTAGAGTCTGTCTCTCTCGCGCAAGCTTCTGATTGGTGGACGCACATACCAATTTGCATGACTTATTTGGCGGGCAATACACCAAACAATCAGAAGCAATATATGCTCTAAGACGACTGGCTTAAAAGGGCTAGAATCCAGAGCCATCAAATATAGTTTTAAAAAATGTGACAGATCGAACCATTGACCTACAGTACATGGACTACGCATACCTACAAAATTATCGTGCCTACCTACACAAGAAGTTGGCGCATAAAATGGCTGCCTTTAGGGTTGTACCTATGTAGAGTGACTCGAAATGTCGATATCGATATTTAACTGAAATATTTAATAAATTGCAAAAATAACAATAAATAATTCTATGTTATCGGCTATGAAAACAGCCCTATCTGTTCCATCAGCAACAAGACTAAAGAAAGAACAGAATACCTCCGCATTCAAACCAACGAGAATGTATATCGTTGTTCACCTATTTTTTCGTAGCTCCGACGGTTCTGGGATACCGATATCAACATAAAAGTACTTATATTATGTTGACATTGAGCGAAATAACAAATTGAGTAAATAAAACACGTTTTAAATAGTAGTAATATTTATTCATTTATTCACACATTCAGGTTAGGGCACTGCGCAGTCACGTAATCGCGTCACGTCGAGAGTTCTGTTGTAGGATGTTTCATGGAAGTGCATCGAGCAGACATACCACATTTTATGTCGAGGGTTTATATTTTTCAAACCAATAATTTCGTTCCATTTCTTTCTTAAAATTTCATTTACAGGAAATCTGATGAAGAAAACACCATGTTAACATATTTTTTATATCATAATATAAGTATCGCCACTTTAACTCTACCATCACTATCCTTAATCGTATGTAAACAAATCAAAGTGAAACAAAGCAAATAATACCATTGAGAACCTCAAAAAACTAACAAACGTCTTCGGAAATTATAAAAAGAATATGCTTAATACAATACAATAAACAAAATCGTAAAATATTGAACAATTTCAATGCATTTTTGTACTAACCTGTAAAGAGTCAATGTACAATGATTCTTGTTTTTTCTTGCACCAGATTGTTTAATGGAGCACGAAGGCATGATTTTCATGTCTAGGGCAAAGCCTTGGATACAATAAAAACCAATTTAAAGCCGTAATTGGCACGAAAACAAAAACTAACAGATGTGACGTTCCTGAGCGCCACCCAAATTAGTCGGGCAACGGGCGAGAGGCTAAATTTCCAACAACAACCGCTTGACAGCAGATCTACCTCAGAACTTGGTGCGTAAAGTGGCGTCACCGGTCACGAATTGACAAGTGCATGACGTCACTCAAAAGTGTTGCCAATATTAGTACTCACTAAACTATGTTTATCTCTCTTTTCACACCAAGGTAAACATAAATTAAAAAGAGACAAAATTCTTTTTTGTATATATCGCACCTTTAAAGTAAAACCGATACTAAACGAAATTTCAAAATTTTACAGGAGAGCCAAAATTAGAAAAAATTCACTGTTTTTTCTGAATAAAATCTGAGTTCAGGATTCTTTAAGATAGGTAATGAGTTTCTATGATAGATATCTGTATACATTATGAGATGTGATTTAAAAATGTAATATTTTTTAAATACAGCTTTACTTATTTTGATTTATATTATTATAGTAACACTTTACCATTAATTTTGATTGTTCATTATGGCATATTACTAAGAAATTACAGTGCAACTAATGTTACTAAATAGAAAACTATTGAAATTTATTAATTCAATAATACTATTATCATTAAAGTTAAAAATCTTAAAGTTGGCCTTGTTGAGGTGCCTTTTAAGAGTGAGTACGGGCTTTTTTTGAAGGTTTGAAGGTCGTATTGGTCCGGGAATACCGCAGGCGACAGTTCATTCCGCAGTTTTGTTGTGCGAGGCAGAAAGTTTCAGGAGAAGCGCACAGTTGTGGACTGCCAACCATCTAGATGACGGGGATAAAACTCCTGTCTCGTAGGTCGATGGCGGAAAGAGGCGGCAGGGATCAGTCCAAAAAATTACTCGGAGCACTCCCAAGATTAGATGCGGTAGAAGATGCATAGCGAGGCCACATCTCTACGCAGCGCCAGAGGATCCAGCCGATTAGAAACATCTTGGCAATCGACAATTCGAGTCGCTCACCGTTGGATGCGGTCTAGAGGGAGGAGCTGGTACTAGGATGCCCCTGCACAAAGATGAGAACATTATTCTACATGTGGCCGATCCTGCGCCTTAAAAAGTGGAAGGCGGTAAACCGGAGTGAAATACCGTCTTGATCTATTGAACACGCCAAGCTTCTTTGAGGCCACCTTGGCCTTACCCTCTAAATGGCTACGAAACTGGACTTCACTCGATATGTCGACACCAAACTGGCTGAGACAGGTAGGAAGTGTCTTCAAAACGAGGAAATGCATCTTCAAACGAGCAAATTTGTGTCTCTGTGGGGTAAAATTGGACTTAATTAAGTCTACCCCAATCTGATACCTTTTCCAAACTGGTCTCAATTTCAGACACAAGTTTGTTTCGACTCTCAATGACGTTCTCCTGAGAAATATTATTGGTGCCGGCGTAGAGAGCAACGCCCGTACTGTGTACTGTATCCGCATAGCAATGAATGCTGTTAATTTGCAACATGCCATTGATATGGAGGAGGAACAAAGTAGGCGATAGCACACAGCCTTGCGGGACCCCAGCACAGATAAGGAGTTAGAGCACTCACCGTCGACTAAGACCTTTATGCTTCTTTCTGCTAAAAAGCTAGTGACCCATTCGCATAGTTTCTCAGGACCATAGGAAGGGAGCTTCGAAAGAAGCACTTTGTGCCAGACCCGGTCGAAGGCCTTCGCAATGTCCAAACTAACTGCCAAGGCTGAGACGTACTGCTGGTCACTAAGCAGATGATGACCCTCCAGGTACCGCAGGAGTTGATAGTTAATGATGGATTTTCTCCATTATTTTCGAGAAGAGGGAAGTTATGGTTATCGGCCTGTAGTTGGACGGATTTGAGCAATTGCCTTTTTTAGGGATCGGGTGGACCAATGTTGTATTCGATGGTGTGGGGATCCCGCCAGAGGAATAGGGGAGCCGGAAAAGATGCGTTAAAATCGGTGCTAACTTTAGAGTGCACATCTTCAACACATTAGAAGGGATTCCATCAGGGCCACTCGACTTATGGATAACAAGGTATAGAAGTGCTAAACGCACTGAGCGTTGGTGGCACTGGATATCCAGCATATGGCTCTCGCACCGCAATATGGTAGGCGGCTCCTGTTCCCCGTCGTCCAAGGTCGAGTTAGACGCAAAATGCTTGGCCAAAAGATCGGCTTTCTCCTTTACGTCGTAGGCCAACGAATTTTTCTTATCTTTTAAAAACACAACTCCCGCCTTAGAAATTTAAATCCTGTGTCGCGGGGACTTTACAAACATACATGAAACGGGCAAAGAGAACACCCAGACTTAAAACAACTATTGTGGATCACACAAAGTGATGTCCCACGTGGGATTTGAACCCTCAACACTTGGCGTAGTGGAATGTGCGGGGCGACCGCTTAAACCACCAGGCCAACCATGCAATTATTTTCTATAGTAGAGGTGGATTTCTGTACCTCTATTCATAGGAATATACATGCAGAAATTCCCTTCGATGTCCTTGGCGAGAGACCAGAACGCCCGAATTAACTTTTACTTCTAAAATTTTAATGCAAAATGTACGTTGCCTAAAAAAATAAACTGTGACTATCATAAATGTTCCACTATTGTAATTAAGCACATGATTTAATTTACTCTTTACTTATCGAAAAACTGTAACTAAAGGAATGGTTACTCTTTAGAGATAAACGTCATAGGATTAATCTCTAAAAAAATAAAGGTAAACTGTGACTATACAAACTGTAACATTTTATCAATAAAATTGAATTATGAACTGCGTAATTTCTTAACACGAAAACTGTATCTATACAAATTGAAACACTATACCTATTGAAAAAAATCAAAAACTTGCTTTATTTGTGACTTGCAGCCGTGTTTATCCAAATAATAACATTGTTGTTTTAAGCTTCCGTCATCACTCTTCTACGATCATGTTCTTATTGGTATAGACACTATATTGTATTAAGTGAGCCAATCATAACTCGGTTTAGTAACGCTTTAATTTACCGCTAAATGGCGTTATATACGACACTAGCTGCGCCCGCGACTTCGTCCGCGTGGAACAGTGACTTTGGGTAGCAGTTTTAATTATTAAGGCCAATATTATTTTAAAAATAAGACACACTTTTCACTGTTAAAAACATATTTAAGTATTTATATAAGTACATAAAATAAAAAGTATTTTGTATGAAATTATTTCGACATTCGACATGGCCAAGGCTTTCAACCTGTTCTTGCACCGTTCGCTTCTCTCCGATCTCTAAGCATTCGGTCTGCCTATTAGAGTCGTCTCTAGATTTACTCTTTTCTTCATCAGCGCCTTCGCATTCGGGTTCTTTGCGACGGACGGCGCGGCCTCTGTTTTTCTGGAGGTAAACGCTAGCGTACCTCAGAATTCGGTCCTGTCGCCCAAGATGTTTCTTCTGCATGTCAATGACATATTAGCCCTTGGCAATATACATTGCTATGCAGACGATAGCACAGTGCATGGGCGATATTATGGATACCCTGCAGCCAAGATAGTAGACGTTGAGGAAAATGGATAGGAGATTGTCGCTGAGCTTGACCGGGTTTTGAACCGCATTTAACAATGTGGTGATGAGAATCTGGTCGAGTTCAACGTTAAGAAAACACAGGTGTGCCCGTTCTCTACCAAAAAGTCTCCGTTTCTTCCCCTCCCCACTTTTCAGAGCACTCAACTGCCACTACGGGATAAGCTCGGTGTCCTGGGCATGGATATTTGCCGAGACCTCAACCCACGGGAGTACATCGAGGGCACCACTAAGGCAGCCTGAACAGGGTGAGGCGGTTTTTCGCGCCCGAGCATTTGTGACTCCTTTATAAGACCCAGATACGCTCGTCCGTACTGTTCTCATCTTTGTGATGGATCTAGGCATTAATTTTCTCGATTTTTTGCAGCGGCAATCAGTCCGCATTATCAACAGTCCCAATACTACCGATTCCTTTGAGCCTCTGCAGTTGCGGAGAGATATCGCCTCTATGGCAGTCCTCTACCGCTTTACCATGGAGAGTGTTCTGAAGCGTTCTTCCAACTGATCCCACCTTCTCCCTTCCTCTACAGAACAACACGTGATGGTCTTGGAAGTCACCGCCTCAGTCTTAGAAATACGCTCTCGAACCAAACGGTTTGGTTCTGCATTGTCTGCTTTCACAGCGAGTATGGTTGCCTCCACTGTTGGATTCTGCTTGAGTTTTCCCTCAGTCTGAGCAAATTCTCAATTTTTACATTTTTAAAATACTACGTTTTTGATTTGCCATCCTTTGTCAAAATATAGTGATTTAGCTGATTTGATACACGCGATTGTGCTGCCCATTTGAAAAACATGTTTTTTTTTAATGAACTGCAACTTTAACTGTCTTTGTCTTTGGGCTTTGATAATTGGTAGTGCAAATGTTGTTTTCAGCGGAAACTGCATTCTTTTAAATTGAAATTGCAAATAAGTTTGAATTATTGGAATACGGGGAATTGAAAAATTTTCTTTTACAATGTTGTACCCCAGATGTGTATTTTGTAGCCGTGTACCATTACATATCTTTGTCGCTCAAGATTTCTTATTAATAGGACTGGAACATTAACTTTCAGTTTTAACTTATGGGAAGGCGCTCCTGATAATTCTAAAGATTTAAAAAACTTTATGCATAAGCTATGATATGACTGGTTCAGTTTCCCTTGCATTGTTTCCTGAGAGGTATTCGTTAACATCTTCCTCCACGTCTGACATGATCCGTTCGTTTATTTGATAACTGTCTCATTAGTCGGCGGATCAGAATATATATTATTTTTAGATCATGTGTGCTATCATATACCAGAACTCACGTCTCAGTGTAATCATGTCGTTACTGTCATTTGGCATACAATCATCTCCTATTTTTAACCGACTTCCAAAAAGGAGGAGGTTCTAGGTTCCACTGTATGTATTTTTTTATTTTTTTTTTATTTTTTTTTTATGTATGTTACCTGATTACTCCGTCACTTGTGGACCGATTTTGAATTTTTTTTTTGTATTCGACAGGGTATGCTGCCGTGGTGGTCCCATTGCCAGCATATCAGGATCTGATGATGGGATCCCAGGGAAATCGAGGGAAACCCTAATTTTTTATAGGCACATACTATGTTTTTCGTATATTTTCTGAAGTTACACCGGTATTTGGGTCTGGTAGTCATCATTTTATGATGATGAGCTGATGATGTAAGGTACCACTCCTTAACGGTTAGGAGTTGGAGGGTAAATCTTTAAATATCATATGTATATAAGTTACCTTTAGTCGTATTCTTACAAATTATTTAGGTAAGCTGATGATGGAAGGTGGAAGGTACAACTCCTCAACGGTTAGGAGTTGGAGAATAATTCTTTGAATTTCATACGTATCTAAAGACCTTCAGTCGTATACTTTCAAGCTATTTAGGTGAGCTGATGATAGAAGATTAAACTCTTCAACAGTTAGGGATTAGAGGATGATTTTAATATTACACGTACCTTAATTTGTATTCTTGATGATGAAATTTGATGAAATAATTCAACTTACTACTTACCTACGATTGTTTGCACTAAAAACTGTAAAATAAAAACTTTTTATAAAAAAAAAACCGACTTCCAAAAACATCCAACGAAAACTCTCTGTCAAAAAACACTTAAAAGCGTAAAATAAACTGGTTCTTCATAAATTGCCTATACCTAATTCTTTATTCATTTAAATAGTAGTATTATAATGGGTGCTAGGTACCTAAAATCTGTTTGAAGTTATAAATATTATAAAGCTGCAGAGTTTGTTTGTTTGTTTGTTTGTTTGTTTGAACGCGCTAATCTCAGGAACTACTGGTCCGATTTGAAAAATTCTTTCAGTGTTGGATAGTCCATTTATCGAGGAAGGCTATAGGCTATATTTTATTTTCAAAAAAATTAGGGATCCGTAAGAAAATTGCTATTTTCTAACCCAAGGTGTGAAATCGAAAACCTATTTTTGCGTGCGCTATTCATTTAAATAGTAGTATTATAATGGGTGCTAGGTACCTAAAATCTGTTTGAAGTCGGTGCCAAGTGACTATCGCTTAGACTTTTGTAATTGTTCGTTTGTATTCTTTTTGGCTTAGCACCGACTTCAAACAGATTTTAGGTACCTAGCACCCATTATAATACTACTATTTAAATGAATAAAGAATTAGGTATAGGCAATTTATGAAGAACCAGTTTATTTTACGCTTTTAAGTGTTTTTTGACAGAGAGTTTTCGTTGGATGTTTTTGGAAGTCGGATTTTTTTTTTTTTTATTAGAAGAGCATTTGCATATTGACACTGCTCATAAATCATTGTGAAGTTGTACTCGCATAATTGTAGTAAGACAAAACTTTTTAACATTTACCCATAATACATATGTTTCATACAGGCATTTATTTCATCTTGCGGCGTACCCCTTTTGCTTTTTTTGTGTTTAAATCCCGCCGGATACTTTTCCTTCGGATTTTTTCACGAAGAAAATTATTTGAATAAACAAAAAATCATGTAAACAAATCGAATCCTAGTGAATAATAACGAATTTGTAGTAGCAAAATTCAACATCCGCATGCGGCACAGTCGTCTGCCCTCACATGTCTGCCCGTTCGGGTAAGCACACTTAGGCATATTGTGATAACTCAGTAAATGTTACATCTGAATAGCTCTAATATTTTGTCTCCTGTCCCAAACTCATGAAACATTTTTGCAAACCTTGCATCATCATCATCAGCCTATCGCAATCCACTGCTGGACATAGGCCTTGCCTTGCCTTCACAAACCTTGCATATTTCCATACAAACTTTCATCCCCTATTGCTATTTTACCTCCTTGATCTTAAAATTTTTACGAAATTTAAATGACATTTTTATTTATATGTAATCAACAACCTAAAAAATAAAGTTTAAGATTTTAGCTTAAAATGACGATACTGTATACACTGTTTTGTAATTTGTCTTATTTATTTCTATTAATATAATGAACATACAAATCATATTTATGAATGTATGTTATTTATTATATTATTATTATCATATTAATTTAAGTCTTCGTTGAAAAGGGAGAAATATTTTTAATGAATTTGACATCCTTGTTACCTCGTTGCCAAGAGTGTCCGGTGTACCGGGCGGTGTCACCAAGGTAATGCGCAGGCGTGTGGCGATTAAACCACCACTCTTCTATACAATCTTTCATCCCCCCTTTCAACCCCTTATTACCTTTTTTTCGCAATAAAAAGTAGCCTATGTCCTTTCTCAGGCTCAGACAGACTACCTGTGTACCAAATTTCATTGTAATCGGTGCAGCGGTTTGGCCGTGAAAGCAAGACAGACAGACAGACAGAGTTACTTTCGCATTTATAATATAAAGTATGGAAGTATGGATAGCCTTCCTCGATAAATGGGCTATCTAACACTGAAATAAGTTTTCAAATTGTACCAGTAGTTCCTGAGATTAGCGCGTCCAAACAAATAAACAAACTCTTCAGCTTTATATATTAGTATAGATGTATTTATTATACTCTTCTAAGATCTAATACTCATAATAAACAACACAATTATTTAGATAAAGATTAATATTAGGTATTATGTTGATAAAAACTCTTTGGCAAATAACTCATTATTAGGTACCAACTCTTAGCGTCTTTTACTCGTGATAACTTCTAAACGAAATGTCGGATTGGGATGAAACAAAAAGTATTTTACTTCTACATAAATACCCTTGATAACATGATACTTAATTTGGATAAGGATTAATATTACGATACACATTTAACGTAGTTTCTTTCTTCAGACGATTTAATATTTTTTCGAACACAAAAGCGGTTATTGTGTCTAAACCATGATAGTTAGATATATGCTCTCGCGGACTTTTTTGTAGATCTAAATGGGCCCTACAAACCCGTAATACATTATTTTGTTCTATTGTCAATAGTCTTTGCAGCGCACGCAAAAATAGGTTTTCGATTTCACACCTTGGGTTAGAAAATAGCAATTTTCTTACGGATCCCTAATTTTTTTGAAAATAAAATATAGCCTATAGCCTTCCTCGATAAATGGACTATCCAACACTGAAAGAATTTTTCAAATCGGACCAGTAGTTCCTGAGATTAGCGCGTTCAAACAAACAAACAAACAAACAAACAAACAAACAAACAAACTCTGCAGCTTTATAATATTAGTATAGATTTGACAAAAAGGACCAGTTTATTTTACAGTTTACGTGTATTTTAGATAGATGGCATTGATAACTCAATTCGTGAAATTTTTCGTTTAGTAACGGTTTTACTTTAAAGGTGCGATATGTGTCGATCTTATATATATTTGTATAATGAATTGTTCGTATAGTAGAATAGGGCATCTCCTTATTATTTCTTCGAACTCGTTCGTTACTCTAATGACACTGTCACTATCGAAGTGCATGCGAATTGCGAAGTGCGAAGTGTAAGTGTTCCATTGACTCGACTGTTACTGTTCTGTGTTCTCATCTGTGGGCTATGTTCTCTCTCAGCTCAGCAGTTCTCATCTCATGCTCATACTCTGAGAGTGTTCTTTAAATACTTGACATTGGCAGAAATAGCTGATCCGGCTGGATGCCATATCATCAAAAAAAGAAGAGTGTTCTGTTGCATGAACACGCTGATTAGAAGTTTCTATTGGCATTATTGTCACCACGTGCGAGATCGTTCCTTGGTTATAATAAATAATTGTGATTCTTAACGAAAAGAACTGACATCAAAAATAAACTTCATAATGTCAGATGGGCAATTCAGTGACTACGAAGGGGATTTAACCGTAAAGGTTAAGACGGTACGGGTAAGTAATAAACCACTCTTGTATTTAAGAAATATATATTTTCCGAGGTAAGGTACTTAGTTCAATCAATCTAACAATTTCATTTCAGTTTTGCGATGTCCCTCAAATTAAAAAACTCAGTAGTGAAAGTGAAGATGAAGACGACTTAGTTTCGGACGAATATTTTTACGATTCAGACGATCTCAGTTCAAACAAAAGGAAAACCAATGTTAACACTCAAGCACAGGCGACTAAAGTTACTTCATACCAACCAAGCGAAAAACTATTCAGGAAATATGAAAACAAGATAAATGTTGACAAATATGAACCCATGTCAAGAAACACTGAGAAATTCATGAACCAAAATGACAGGAAAGCTGATAGTGAGAAGTATCGGGGAAGGGACAGACATGATCATGCTACTGCTGAACAAGTTATGGATCCACGCACTAAAATGATCTTGTTTAAGTTATTGAACAGAGGCATTATAAGTGAAATTAATGGATGTATTTCTACTGGTAAAGAAGCCAATGTTTACCATGCTACGTCTAAAGATGGTAAAGACTATGCCATGAAAATTTTCAAAACATCTATTTTAGTCTTTAAAGACAGAGATAAGTATGTATCAGGAGAGTACCGATTTAGAAATGGTTATGGCAAATCCAATCCTCGTAAAATGGTACGCACATGGGCTGAGAAAGAAATGCGTAACCTTGTTAGGATGTATAATGCCAACCTAAGAGTACCTGAACCTATTATTTTACGTAGCCATGTGTTGGTTATGGCCTTTATGGGGGAAGACGGTTTTCCATCACCAAAGCTAAAAGATGTTGAACTATCGGAAACAGTTGCCGGCTCTTTATATAGAGATTGTCTTGTAATGATGTGGAAAATGTTTAATGTATGTAAATTAGTCCATGCTGATTTGTCCGAATTTAATATTCTTTATCACCAAGGAAATGCTGTAATCATTGATGTATCACAGTCCGTAGAACATGATCATCCACGTGCTTTTGAATTTTTACGGAAAGATTGTACAAACATATCAGAGTTCTTTAGAAGAAAGCATGTGGCTACATTGACAATAAAAGAATTATTTGACTTTATAACAGACCCTACAATTAATAAAAACAACTTTGAGGATTGTCTTGATAAACTGTCTCAGAAAGCTGCATCAAGAAATTATGATGAAATGACAGCACAAGAAAAGATCGAAGAAGAGGCTTTTAAAAGTGTGTTCATACCAAAAAGGCTCAATGAGGTATTTTTTTTATATTTCTTCAAGTTGTCCAGTCCTTTATTTTGTAGTAGTAGTTGGTTAGAATAAGCATGTTATAGTCTGAACCAAACTTTATGGTGTTTAGCTGCTCAAGCAGGTGTGGGCAGGTACAGTTAGGTCGAAAATAATTAGATGAGTGGATATAGTTATAATATGAAATTTAATTATTACATGTAAGTACTTATTTTTTAGCATATTTATAAAAAATAATTTTTAATATTTGTTATGTTGTTGTTGTGTTGAAGTATGACCTTCATAAAACATCTTATTTTACATGTAAAAATCAAATAATAGTAATAATAAGACATACACATTTCAAAATATCTAAGCTAACAGCTGAAAATTGGGAAGTTTTTGTTTTATTATTAAATATTATTAAATCTAATTATCTCAAAAATGGTTACATTTAGGATGTTACATAGTGAAATCAGTCAGATACGATGTAAACTACACCTCCCTAACGGGAATAGGTCTACTTAACCCTTAACCCTATATAAAAAAAATGAATTGCCAAAATGTATGTACACGCATAACTTTCGATCGACTGCAAGGGATTGGATAATTCTTTTCACATGGGCTAAACGGGCAACTCTGCATGTGTAATATATAATATTTTTGGGTGATTTACAGGTAATTAATTATGAACAAGATATCACTAAAGCGAAGCAAGGTGAAACCGAAGACCTTACATACAAAAAGGTAGCTGGTTTCAATGAAGATCTGACTGGAACAGCCGTTAAACCAGAGATATTACAGGATGTGGCGATTTCAGAGTCTGGTTCAGAGAACAGTTCAGAAGATGAAGTCAATGAGGAGAGTAAGTTTTTTTTTTTTTATTTATACTTCCTGCATAATAATAGGCATGCTGACAGTAACCAAGAACTACTAAAATTATGTGTTTATCTGATAAAATGGGCTTCATAGAGTATAAAAATCGTATTTGTTTTCATATTTAGAGTAAGATTAATAGTTAATTAATAAAAATATAACAATCCGCGCTGTTAAGTTGAACACCAATCAGAGTGAGTTACGTCATGTTTCTGTAAACTTTCATTTGGAAATAATCTACGATCACCTGTTTTTAAGTTTTTTAATTGACATTGGTTGACAAATTGTAACGTGACAAGCAGACACGATATCACCACCGAGCGTTTTGGCGTGAATTTTAAACTTTAAATTGAAATCGGTTTTTTTAAGTGTAGTATATCCATATACTATATTGTCGGCTCTGAGAGCAATGTGCCCGCTAACCTCAGTCGCTCACAGTTGACTGAACTGTGTGCGACCGCACATGCCTAGAGATGATGATGCCTTTTTTTTTTTTTTTGACGGGGTGGAAAATCCTTTCGGATCTCCGGTTCCTCGGGGACTGAGCAGCCAGGTGGTGATTCCACTAAAAACCACCCCGGCGGCCGGTCTCAGGCGCCCTGCTCAGAGGAGGACCCGGACCATATTATTTCAGGTCCCCCCCAGGAACGACGCCGCGTCTATAGACTCTATCCTGGAGAAAGCCTAGGCTTCCCCCGGCCTGTCGGCCCAACCGGTATATTGTATGTTGCGGCCTGACCGCAGTTTTGCTACCCGGCCGCCCCCCTATTGCTAACCGCATCAACTAGTCAGCTACCAGAGGTCCCCACTCTCTGGCAGCTTGCGGTCCTGTCGGCGGCTGGTGTCGCCGGCGACGTCGCCTACGCTTGGGATCGGCCCTCTCCCGATCCCGTTCAGCGGTATCTTTCTGGAGCATTACAGTCTCGCAGAAAGAGACCACTGCGTCCCAGCCCTCCTCACCCTCCAGCATGGCAGCAATGATTGCTGGCGGGGACAGGTCTCGTCCGATTTGGCCGACCAGGACTTCGCGATCAGATGCCCACGCGGGGCAGTCCTCCAGCGTATGCTGGGCGGAGTCCAAGTCGGCTGCGCAGTGGTGGCATTGTGCCGTCTCCTCGCGTCCGATCTTATTCAGATACTCACCGAAGCAACCATGCTCGGTGAGTATCTGCGTAAGTCGGTAGGTGACGCGACCTCCCTCCCTACCTACCCAAGCTAAGCGCGCATTTTACGGCTGTTCCAGCCGTGCGCACCACTGTGCCAGTGCCTGTCGGTGAGCGTTCCGCCGCATTTCGAGCTCGTCCTGCTCTTCCCTGTTGTCACATCTAAGATGTGGCGGTGGTCCGACAGAGTGACCACCTCCTCCGCCACCCTCCATCCTGACACCTGCTCGATGCCTAGGGGAGTCGCCCACGTCAGGTCGACGATTGACTCCCCCTGCCATCGCACGCAGGTGCTAACTGAACCCCGGTTCACAATACCGAGGTTCAGTCCCGCCGCCGCCTAGAGATGACCTAATGCTTCCTTCTCATTCATTCAATGAATGAATGCGTTACTAGTGAAATGACTGGCAATAGACACATACACTACATAAAGTAATAATAATAATGCTACTTAAGATACATACTCAAATATCTGTAATACATACTCAAATACATACTCAAATACATACTCAAACACATATAAGTAATAAAAAAAATACAACATAAAAAAAATATACAATAAAATCAGAGTGAGTGAGGTGACGACGTCATGAGGACATTTCTGTTAGCTGTTTCTTTCTTAGAGTTAATAGTGTTAGAGTAGCATAGACATAGGGCTGCCTGTAAGTGGAAACGTCCCACGGTTAGAAAGAGAGAGAACACCCGCGGTACCCCATCTGTCTCTCTCAACTGACGCATGCGTAGTAAAGGACTGCTTGTTACTATGACAACCTCTAATAATAAAATCAAATACCTTAAAAAGTCGTTTGAAGTAATGAAATCTAGACACGCGGTAGCGTGTCAAGCCAAGTTCAAGCTAACAGAACTGGCGAGCAGCATCGTGTGTAATATTACACGAAAAATTCGGCACCACTTTTGACAGCCTCATAACTCCAAAATTTATTTCACATATACAAGTCGAATTTGGCCCACATATTTAGATTTGCAAGATACATAATATGCCCACAAAATTTCATAAGCACACATCAAACGGCTTTAGAGATATTCACGTCCAAAAATCCTCATTTTTATCATTGACTCACCTATAGATCAAAATTCTAACCCAGTTCCAGAAGACCTAGAAAGTTCAAATTTGGCAAATTATAATTTTTCAAAATAAATTGATTCTATTATAACCGCTTACTTATTGCGCCTGTAATGTAAGAATTAGCAATCAAAATCGAGCACAGCCTGTCTTTACGTAAATTTAGAAAGACGTGCTTATATAACGTGTGGAATACCACCCTTCATTTAACAGTTTTAGTTTAGTATTAGCATAAAGTCCAAAATATTTATTATTATTATTATCTTTTTTCTTACTCGAGATTTCTCTCGGTTTTTCTACCTAATTCCCACCCTGAAACCTTCAGAGAAGAGAAGGTTCGGATTCCCTCGAATTTTAAAATACTGTGTCCCCTAAAACTTTTGCGAGTATTGAGCATGTATGTATTGCTGCTTGTTTTTGTATTATATGTATGTTTATGTTTGTATCTAATCTATTTATGTATCTATGTATACTTTTTTCTACCACGCCTGATGTTCCTATTACTATTGGGATTTTTTCTGTTTGTGTGTTCCATAGTCGTGATATTTCTGTTTTTAATGGGTCATATTTGCTGAGCTTTTCTATTTCTTTTGGTCCTATGTTATAGTCTGATGGTACGGTTACGTCTATTAAGTATGTTTTGTTTTCTGATTTATTTACGTATATTATGTCTGGTTTATTGTGTGTTATAGTGATGTCTGTTTGTATCGGTATCTCCCACATTACCTTTGCAGATTCGTTCTCTCTAACTTGTGGTTGTGTGAGATGTTCCAGCCACCACAGGTTAGAGACTGGGATTTTGTGTTTTTTGCAAAGGCTGCAAAATATGTATTGTATAATGTTGTTGTGTCGTTTGTTGTAATAAGTACCAGCTAGTTTTTCACATCCCGAGACAATATATTGTGCGGTCTCGTCTTTTACTAAACATAGCCGACACTTACCATCTACTGCTTGTTTAAATATGTCCCTTTCATGTTGTCTGGTTACTATTGCCTGATCCTGTATTGCAAATATGGATGACTCTAATGATGGCGATTCCGGTTGTTTCTTAATCCAACGGAATGATTGTACCCTATCTATATTTTCTTTATCTAGCACTGATCTATAAAACTGGCCATGTAAAGGTTTTGATTTTATTTTATTTATTCTGGTTTTTAACACTGCTTGTTTGAGTTCTTTCTCTGTGTATTTTGTGTTCTGTCGTAGTCCTATTTCTTGTAAATTCAATTCAATTTCCTTAAATATGGAGTATTTCTCTTTATGGCTATCATGTTCTACTATTGCTATTATTATTATATTATTCACCACTAAAAATAAAAACAACTCAGTCGCTCAATTTCACTTTCATCAATGCAACTAGAAGTATCGAGTTGAATACTAAAATCATTAACAACATTACTCGTGTTACTCGATGAGTCTAATATAATAATAATAATATAATTTAATTTGCATAAATGTGGTACAAAAAGATGGTAAAAAATAAAATAATAATGAACTACTTAAAGAATATTCATTTAAATCCATTAAACAAGTTTTATGAACAGTTTCTTCTATTGAACTTGGTATCACAATATTATTGGTAACTTGTTTTAATACTGAATTTCTATAAAGAACAGGTACTGCGGTTGATAACAGCCTTCTGGTTTTAGTGTATTCATCCGTTTGATGATACGAGTCATCTCCAATATGATCACTGCAAACAGTTGATACTTTTTTTATTTTTTTGTATTCCGATTGCTTCCATCCACATCTCCTTCAACTCATTATTTGCAGGAAATCTGCAATTTAAATTAACATAAGTTCAAAGTGCCCTTGTGCTTCGCTTGGCTCGTCTTGGCGGGTATATGGAATACACTTATTCAAATAACAAAATATACTATATAAATAATTCTTACTTGTGAAAACTGCGAGTGTAATCGCCAGGAATAGGCTGCTTTTTACAAATAACACACATTTTTGTTATTTTGTAAAAGCATTACCTACAGAAATCCGATCATCACAACAATTAAACGTCAAATCGTTCTGCTCATGTAATAACGATATACTTCGCCAGGTTATAGCATTCCGAGACACTGTGATCACGTGAGTGACACAAGCCTTATGTCATTACCGCTATCGCTGGTTCTGGTTGGTTCATTTCGTGATAAGTTGCTATAAAGTGGTTACCGGATAGTGACGTCACACTGTGTCGCTCTCGGAATGCGAGGCCTTGGTTTCTGATACCATGGTTCTGCTTTTCCGCGCAAACTGCGCAAACGCGAGTAGAGCGAGACAGTACTAGGTACCGCGGTGTCTTCTCTCTTTCTAACCGAGGGACAGCTGGAGGCCTGGCTTACCCCCTCTTATGTCTCTTAGGTTTCTTTAGAAGTTCTTGTAATTTGACTTTAAACTTGTCAGGATTTGTTGACATCCATGTTTGATGCAATTAACTTAAAGCATTTGCTATTTACAGTCCATTGTTGGACTAAGTCCTCTCCTTAGCAGGTTTTGGCTTATTATACTATGCTGGTCAGGCTTGGTATAGCAATAACAATGGACTATGAATTACTGAAAAGACTTGACAAATTATAGTGCAGTCAGTGTAACAAAATAGTGTATTCTTTCTTAGACTACATATCAAAACCGAATCTTTTAGTACGTTCAACTGCCTCGGTGGCGTAGTGAATGCGACAAGCACAGCAGCTTGAGGTCTCGGGTTCAAATTCTGGATCAGACCAAATGTTTGTGTGTATATTTGCAAAAAAAAGTAACAAAGTAATAAAAATAATAATAATGTCTTTATTGTACACCAGGTAAATTATAAAGGTCTTATTACAAGATAAGTAGGTACAATTGGCGGCCTTATCGCCCGGAGGCAATCTCTTACAAGCAACCTTAGGATGGAGACAAAAAAAATAGGGAAAGTAGAGGGTTGTGTCTGGTGTATTTTTATTATATAACAAAGAGAAATTAGAGCAGTATACACGATATATAAGGTGGAGTAAGACAACATGTGGATTATAAAATAAAAACTTAGAAGAGTGTGAGTGCTATGCCTATAAAATGTTTTTAACATACTTCTGTGGGATATGGTGACCTAATGACTACGCGAGAGAAGTACATAAGTTATGGGACCTATAGGTCTCCCAGGTAGTGCTCTTTTACTAGTCTCTTGAAGGCAGTTATCGTTGGTGCACGTCTTATTGTGACTGGTAGGGCGTTCCACAGTCGAGCAGCCTGAACAGAACAAGAGTGGTCGGAAAATTTGGTGGAATGTAGCGGTATTTTTAGTTTTAAGTTCTCAGACGATCTCAGTAATTTGGAATGTGTATCGTGTAAATAAGTGAAACGTGATTTGAGGTAAAGTGGGGTAAAAGGACTAAATAGAATGTTATATAGAACAGAAAGAATATGTGCATTCCGGCGAAGGCGGATAGGTAACCACTTAAGCTTTTTACGATAATCGGAGATGTGATCATATTTACGCAATCCGAATATGAATCTTATACAGAGATTTTGGAGTCTTTCAAGCTTATTTAGTTGGTCTTCAGTGAGATCTAAATAACTGGCATCAGCATAATCAAGGATGGGGAAAAGAAGGGATTGTGTATAGTAAATATTATTATGCAAATATTTGTTTCGGAGTTTGGGTGTTTTCTATGTAAAATATGTATGTATTTACAAAAAAAAGTAAATATGTATTTATATCAGTTGTCTAGTACATATAGTACAAATTCTATTTTTTGTTACAGAATCAAAATTCAAAAACTGTGCACGACCTAGGGATGAGTCACCAAACAGCAAAAAGGTTAGGAAAAAGGCAGTTAAAGAGGAAAAGGCAGAGAAAAGGAAAACAAAGACAAAGAAACATATAAAAAAGCGAAGAGACAAATTATCACAGAAGTAGTAAAGTAAATATGTGATTTACAAATATATCTAGGTTCTCGCCAATTTAGTACTATACTTTATAACTCCAGGGTAACTGCTGACTAGCAAGTCAATAGAAGGTGCTATAACTGTAATGTAAATCCACATTTTTATAAGAAAACTAGCTGCTGCCCGCGGCTTTGCTCGCATGGAAGTTGATTATATGTATTCGCAGTTGGCGTGTGCGACTGCTGACCATGAGGTCTTGGGTTCGATTCCCGGGTCGGACCAAATGTTTGTATGATCTACAAGTAATTGTTTCGGAGTTTGGGTGTTTTCTATGTAAAATATGTATGTATTTACAAAAAAAAGTATATATATATTTGTATCAGTTGTCTAGTACCCATAACACAAACTCTGCTTAGCATGGGACTAGATGGCGTTGTGTGTTAGATGTCCGAAATATTTATTTAATTAATTAAAACTGTAAATATGTATGAATAATTTATTCATGTGTTTAAACATATTTGTTATTTTTAATCAAAAGCTCATTAAAAAGGACTTTCATACAAACTTTCGACCCTTATTTTAACCCCTTTAGGAATAGAATTCCCATAAATGCTGATATAAATATTCATTTATTTGTAGGTATTCAAAAGCCTGAAGACAAAGTTTCGGGCTACCTACTTAATTCACAAATGACGGACTTCCAGACTAACCTATATACGAAATGTCAACGCCTATTTCACGCCTTAGGGGTAGAATATCAAGAAACACTTAAATACGTCGTGTATTTATTCGTTTTTAACTTAATAGTTAAAAACGAATAATTTTTTTACGATAAACGAAACATTACCTTTGGGCTAATGCCCAAAGATAATGTTTCTAACTTAAAAAATGACGGACTCCCATACAAACTTTCAACCCCTATTTTACCCCCTTAGGGTTAGTTAGACTATCCAGAAAGGCCTATATTTGTATCTACTCATTTTTAATCAGTAGCCCAAAGATAAAGTTTCATATTTCTAACTTAAAAAATAACGGACTTCAATATAATCTTCCAACCCCTAAATCACCCCTTAGGGATAGAAATTCCGAAAATTCTTTCTTAGTGAGTGTCTACTTAATGAAATGATCATACTCACCAAATTTCGTAGCCCTAACTTTTATATAGTTTACGCTCGGCGATGATGTATCAGTCAGTCAGGACATGTTATTTTGTAAGTATAGACTAGCTGTTACCCGGCGCTCCGCCCGCGTGTAAGTCGATTATCGCGGCAAATAGTAGCCTATGTGTTAATCTGATGTATAAGCTATATTACTGTAAAGTTTCATCCATATCCGTTTAGTAGTTTTTGCGTGAAGAAGTAACAAACATACACACTCACAAACTTTCGCCTTTATAATATAGTGTGATAATATAGTGTGATGACACTGTAAAAACTGTTGTATTAGTAAGTAAGAAAGTAGGGATGTTGACACTAGTTTATATATTAATAAGTTACGTACATTTATAAAATGTACGTAACTTATTCAAAGTTTTAGATTAATAAATAGATAGAGATTTAAGGTTGTAATAGGAGTCAGAAACAGGCATTGCACGTTATATGGGATTTCACATAAGATTGGATAGATGAGATGCCAGATATTACACACTATATGACAAAAAGATGACACATGGACGTTGTAGGTGAGCTGCGTCGTTACACAACACAATAATTGGTCGCATTTAAATCAGGGATATTCCGGTTAGGGTTAACCTAACCGAAATAATCTGTTATTAACCCTTTTGGAAATGGGTTAACCTAAACTTAGGATTAACCTAAATATGTGTTACCGAATTATAACTGTTAACAGGAATAATCTAATACAGGATAATTACGGTTAACCTTAACCGAATTTGATATAGGTTTCTGGATATTTGTAGGTCCGTGATTCATTTTTCGTTACAGTCGTCGGTAACGTTCATTATTTGCGTGGAATGGGAAAAGGGGATAACAAGTTAATTTTTTTTCACAAGCGATCAAGTAAAATTGATTAATTTTCGAATCGCGTCACGTCGTAAAATAACCGAAATCTTGGGTTAACATCTATCATTTGGGTTAACAATTTCAAAAACATAAACCCTTTAATTTGGGTTAACCCTTATTGTTTGGGTTAAAACAATAACATATATAATCTGTTAACCGAATCGATGAGTAACCCTTTGAAACGGTTACAGATTGATTCGGTAACCGTTTATAACGAATACCGTTATGCATGGGTTTTCCGATCCCTGATTTAAATACGCACAACTTTTATCTGCGATAGCTTTAAAAAATACACCTTCGTCGCACAACAGCACCTCTGTCGAATCCTTGACCGTTGATTTGGTCGACACGTTGTTCCAACGAACCGTGTGACTGTTTGGGCGTCGCAATGCCGACGCAGAACACTCGCTATGCCCACGTGGCTACTCTCTTACCCCCTGGGTACCCCCTTATGATCCTGATAGCCAGCACTCGTTGCGGTTGTCGCAATAGCGCGACGTTGCTGGCTTTCAGGACCTCCGCCCATACTGGGGCCCCATAAAGGGCCATGGACCGCACAACCACCCCCCCCCCACCCCCGTATAGTCTCCTGCAGGAGTCATCGGGCCCCCACATGTTTGGCAACAACCGTGCTAATGCACGCGCTGCGCCAACCAGCTTGGGGACCAGACTTCTGAAGTGATATCCGAAGTCCCATCGGCCGCCGAGTGCGAGCCCCAAATACCTCATAGAGGGAAAGGATGACGCCCCACCGGTGTCATAGGCCACTCGCAATTTTTGGCTCATATTTTTCTGTTAAATTGCGGAAATTTGGTTAGTTACATTGGTTTCTTTGTGTTTTGTTATAAATTAAATATGTCAGCGATTTTAATAGATTGATACATTCAGATTTGATTACGCACCTGTAGTGATTCCGGTTAAAGATGGCGTAATTATTTCACAACAATAATTAAATTTTTCATGTAGGTGCGTCATTGACCTTCCTAAATGTTTTACATTAGCCGCTGCGGCCATGAGCCGGTTAAGCTCGCTAAGTTTTGTTTTCTTTTATTACAATTACAACTGACTGAAAAAGGCTTGCAGGCCAGATCTAATGACCGACTGCGCGTTTGGCCTAGTGGTTTAACGGTCACCACGCCGTTTCCTACTTCGCCAAGTGTCGTGGGTTCCCGGTTCAAATCCCACGTAGGACAATACTTTGTGTGATCCACAAATTGTTGTTCTGAGTCTCTTGGTTTCCGTTTCGTGCATGTTGGGGACTTTACACCCCCGCGACACAGGATTTATTCCTAGTGCGGGATTTGTCTTTAAAAAAATTTAAAAAAACCCGCCTAGACGCCGGTTTCTTGACAGGCAGCCATTTTGGAGTAACACTTGTGGAAATAGTTGTGCTGTTAAAGTCCTGGTGTTTCGGACGTTTTCTTTTGTTTTCGTAGTGATTTGTACTTATTTGTTTACTTCTCACTGTATTAAAAAAAACTATGCAGCAGGAATCATGGTGCAGTGTTGCATTACAGGTCGTAAATCAAATTCTCGGCAAAAGACCATGGATTATCGTTTTTAACCGACTTCAAAAAAAGGAGGAGGTTCTCAATTCTACTGTTTTTTTTTGTTACTTCATAACTTTCGACTGGTTGAACCGATTTTAAAGATTCTTTTTTTATTTGAAACTCGCTTTTTTATCATTATTTTTTAAGCGCAGCTAGCTACGCACCCTACTAGGCTTTCCGTGGCAACCTGTAAATAAAACCACTACCTAATGTCATTGTCATTTTTGTACCTCTAGGCTTTTAAGGTGTATGTTCGTATGCTCTTCTTGGTTTTCTAAATATAATATAAAAACCGCGTATTGTGTTTGGTTGGTGGTGAAAACCGTATTTATATCCCTTGGCTACTGTAGAAGATACAAGCGCACAAGAGAAAACTTTTTATGCTATGTTGGACATGTTTACCACAAGTAGTCGAATGGACACTGTTTTAATTGCATTAGTCTTAAAAAACCTTTTCAAAACGTTCTACTGAAATATTAATCACCGTTGGTACCTACTGTTGATTTTAAATTTTACAAAGTTACCTGTAATGGAGGGTACTTACCCCATAATGTAATTACCTATTATGTTACTTTTTATTACTTGTGTTAAATAAAGCTTTATTCCAATCGAAATGTGATTTCAGCACCTCATCAGCAAGAATATGGTTTGTGGCTATTATTTAAAAGCAATTTTAATAAAGTCGTTTAAGGTTATGTTTCATTCATCAATACGTTACGAATAAGTTTTAAATATCAAGATATATATTCAGGGATTTTCTTGTATGATTTATTTAAATAGGAGAAACTGTAGTTCCCGCAACTGTTCTATATAAATAAACTAGCTGAACCCCGCGAAGATACCCGCGGTTATTGTCGTTCCAGGGGTAACGCCGCGGGACAAAGCTAGTCTAAAAAGGTAGCCAAAGCTACTCCTTAGATCATCAGCTATCTGCCAGTGAAAGTCCCGTCAAAAGTCAAAATCAGTCCAGCCGTTCCAGAGATTACCCGGAACAAACACAGACAAAAATTTAAAAAAATAATACTTTGGTACATGTACCGTGTATACACATGCATTTAATCTAAAGCGGGTATTTTAATATTACATACAGACTCTCCAATTTTATTTATTTGTATAGAGGATGTATAGACAACGTCAAACGATTTGTTTCGACTAACGATTGTATACCTAAGATCGGGCAAATAATATTACCAGCCGTATTCACAATAATACAAAATTTTAACAAAAAAAACCGACTGCAAGACCTGGACAATATTGAAATGGGAACACACGGGAAGCAGCTTTCAAATAGCTTTCAAATAAAAATGAATCATCGAAATCGGTTCACCCCCGCAAGCGCCGCATCTATCTCTCGCTTGCACTTCAAGCCTTAAATGGAACGCCTCAGAGCGAGGTAATGCCGCATGAGTCGTGTGTGCAGCCGGCTCCATCGAATTATAAGACGTTGTCACGTCAAAAATTACGTGAAGGCCTTTCGATTCTGTACAGTATGTATGTTACCTTTAGTCGTATTGTTTCAAGTTATTTAGGTGAAATGATGATGAGAGACCTGAGAAAGACTAAAAAGCGAAAAATAAAAAAAAACTTCGTTTAAAAAACCGACTTCAAAAACTAAAAATTATAAAATAACTTAATTTGTATGTGCTACCTATTCATAGGTTTAAAGTCAGTGCCCAGCCAAAATGTAATAGTAGGTACCGCACTCGCCGCGCGTGACCTTGAGCGGGATAGCTGCTCTTCGCGTAGAACAAAACAACCGAAGCGTCGGTGACGTCGTTGACGTTCGTCTCGAAATATAGCGAGTGTGGTACGTACTATTATTACATTTGGCTTGTCACCGACTTCAAACCTATGAATAGGTAGCACATACAAATTAAGTTATTTCATACTTTTTAGTTTTTGAAGTCGGTTTTTTAAACGAAGTTTTTTTTTTACCATTTCGCTTTTACCTTTAACACCACAGTCATATTGTTACGAATAATAATAATCTTCAAGCCTTATCTACGCACACAAATACACACACACTTCTTATCGATCTACTGAGGCAAGGAATAATGGACCTTATTTCCATATGCATAGTGTCGGATATCGATTGGTTGTTGCCTAATTATTATTAACTTCGATTATTTTTATTGGCGTTTTTACTAGACGACTCTCGTGTATTATCGTCGTTTCTAGAAATGGAAGAGTAATAATAATATGAGTATAAACAGAGCGTCTCGCGGGCCGCAGGAGTTCAGTTTGAGCTATAGTGAGCTAAACATCGAAGTGATATCAGCGACCAACCTAGCGACCTCGGCGACCTTTAAGAGTTGTAATACAGAGTAGTATTGTGATTTTAATAGTGGTTTTAATAAAGACTCTTTAACACGTCAACAGGCTTCTCTCTCAAATAAATCGAACCCTAACACGTAACAATATCTTTCTTTTCGCATATAATCACTTCCAACACGTTTTCTAGACACATCAAAACTATTTTCGAAAACTTGAGTCTTGCACGAAAATTCGATGACTCTCAGCTCGTGATCCAGGCAGGGTTTCGAAAAGGCTTTAGTATCGAGGACCACATACGGATGTTCTATAAAAACCTTCTGACGCTAAAACTATAATAATCTCTGAGAGTGTGTGCCACTGCTGGTATAGGTGATGCGTCTCCAATGAAGATATGGCAGAATACGTCAAGGCAAGAACTATCGAGGAGTACCTTGATCAATTCCTATTCCTAATAATACCATTCAGTGTCGCACATTCATGGACTTGTTCATTCTACACATCATACATCCACTCACAATGAAAAAGTTTGTGATCTGACTTTATATCCTAGTAAATTAGGTTTTATCCTTAGATCAAATAAATAGTCAGTATCGTACAAGTATCGACAACTTATACGATACTGACGAAAAAACTTTTTATAAAAAAAAACCGACTTCCAAAAACCATCCAACGAAAACTCCCTGCCCAAAAACACTAAAAAACGTTAAATAAACTGGCTCTTCATAAGTTGCTATGTGCCAAAATCTGTTTGAAGTCGGCGCCAAGCCAAATGTAATAGTAGTTACCACACTCGCTATATTTCGAGACGACCTTTAACGACGTCGCGTCAGCCCGCGGGAGCAGCTATCCGGCAGCGGCGAGTGCGGTTCCTCCTACTACATTTTGGCTTGGCGCCGACTTCAAACAGATTTTAGGTACCTAGCACACATAATAATATTACTATTTAAATGTATAAAGAATTAGGAATAGACAAGAATAAAATTGGCACATAGCAATTTACGAAGAGCTAGTTTATTTTACGCTTTTTAGTGTTTTTTTATAAAAAGTTTTTATTTTTCCATTTTTAGTGCAAACAATTAGGTTATCAGTAAGAACTATTTCATATAATTTCTGCTGATGCGAATAACTTTAGTGGTTTGAACACGTATTAAAACTGAGTATGCTCAGTTTCCAAAATTATGTTGAGATGCAAGGTTTCTGTTACCGAGAACGTGGTCTAGGGGGCAATAGGAATCGTGTCCAAGCTTAAATGTCGTGATGAAATAGAAGCAGGCGAGTTACTTTAAGCAAAATACATTAAGAGGTTAGTCATCATAGCGCCTATGACATCAGCTCACCTAAATAACTTAAAAGTATACAACTAAAGGTCTATAGATACGTGTGAAATTAAAAGAATTATCCTCCAACTCCTACCCGTTGAGGAGTTGTACCTTCCATCATCAGCTTACCTAAATAACTTGAAAGAATACGACTAAAGGTAACATACATACATATGACATTTAAAGATTTATCCTCCAACTCCTAACCTTTAAGGAGTTGTGCCTTTCATCATCAGCTTAGCATCATTAAATGATGACTACCAGACGCAAATACCGGAGTAACTTCAGAAAATTTATGAAAAACATAGTACGTGCCTGAAAAAAATGAGGGTTCCCCTCGATTTCTCTGGGATGCCATCATCAGATCCTAGTTTCCTTGGTAGTCGGGACATCTCCTTTCGAACAAAAGAAGAATCATCAAAATCGGTTCATAAACGACGAAGTTATCCGCGAACACACATAAAAAAAATACGGTCGAATTGAGAAACCTCCTCCTTTTTTTGAAGTCGTTTAAAAATTAGCGTAGTTTATAGCATAGTTAGTGCGTAACGCGTGTGTTTACTTTTTTTACGCGCCTTTTTTCTGCTTCAACAAGAACAAGGCGCTGCGTTATCTATATTACTTTATTTGATCTGAGGTTTTATCAGACATGTTATTAAAGTTTTAAGTAATTGCTTATTCGTTGGTCCAAGACCCAAGAGCTTGGATATTTCTATGATTGCTATTAGACTTATTACCTCTACTATTTGCATTTCTTTCCAGACTATTCTACACTATTAGAAAGTTCACTGTTAGTATAACTTAAGTCGCAAATTACTTCCTGTGTTATGTGCATGTCTTTTTTTATTTCATAATCTGATCATATAAGTCTACATAACATATAAAAAAATATAAGGGGGATGTATAACTAGGTAAGGTATTAAGTAGGTAAGTAAATAAATATTACATCAAAATTTATAAAATAAAAAATTACAATTTTTTATTAAATAGTTTTATTTCCACATCTTATAAAAGTATAAAATTATCACACATAACCATGAAATCTACAGGGGAATAAAGCACTTGAAATAAATAATATCACTGTTATTAAAACCTACCTCTTATTGATAAAGTTTTCAATTGTTATACTATGTTACTTTAAATTAAACCTTTATAACTATACTAAAAGCTTATGTAGTAAACAAATGCTACCAAGCTGTGACATAACACAATCGTTTTGCAAAAACATTTCGATGATATTACCATCATATCATTGAAAAACATTCTTCCCGAAAACAGCGCTTTTTTTAAAATATAAATTACCTGCCAAAGTGACTCTGCTCAGCCTGATGGTAAGCTTAAGCAAAACCCAACAGTGGGGGCCACCATATTTTAGCTGACGTAGGCTCTGAAACATTTTTTCAAGGTAGTAGAGTCACGCTGATTTCAGTACGAACGGGGCGGTACTACCTTCTCACAGAAGACCAAAATAGGACAGCATTCGTGCTGTCGGGATTTCGTTGCTGAGTGCGAGACCGGAGGCCTAATGATGCAGAAGCATCACTAGGCCGCCATAGCGTGGGTCACCATGGTGCATTGTTGCATTGTCTGCATTCGCAATGAGTATGGTGACCATTACTCTTAGATTCTGCTCATGTTTTTCATCAGGCAGAGTAGAATCATCTTGATAGGCTCAGACATAAAATAAAACATTACAGCATTTTTTTTTAAATGGCGACAGTATTAAAGGTTTTTTCGAACTGTAGATACAACCTTATTTAAAATTAAATTCTATGACAGCCAGTATTAAATGTTTAATCACCCTTACCACATAAAATTACTTGTTTTCTAACTAATGCTCCAACCAAATTAGATAGGTTCCTATGAAATGTTTGCCGATAACAAGTAGGTTTCCAAAACCTGTTTGTAACCAATGACACAATATACTATAGACCGTCCCTCCCTTGGCCAATACTGTACGCCGTAAAAAGCTAGAAAAGTTCAACTAAATCTAGATGGCGCTCAAAATAAGCTCTAAAAAGCAGTTTAACAAAGTTTAACAGTATTTTATTGATCTGCTTCAATTCTAGTAACTATATTATTATTTTTCAAATATAAAACTTGCTTTGTATTGCTTGCTTTAAAAAAATGATTTTCAATTGCATAACTAAAAGTTATCACCTATGTTTAGGAGATGTCGTTGCAATCGATTTAAATAAACTTGAAAATAATGACCTATTTATTACGCTAGATGTCACATTTATAAGTTATTTGGTTGAATCAGAGAAACAATGCACTCATGAATGGCAACATTGCAAAAATCGTTCATATCTTCCAGTAGTTAATACGGAACGGCAACGTCGCTTGAGCCGCGTACTCAGTTCAAAAATTTAATTAATATGAATGTTTATATTTTTAACCGACTTCAAAAAAAGAAGGTAGTTATCAATTCGACTGTATTTTTATTTTTAACCGACTTCCAAAAAGGAGGAGGTTCTATGTTCCACTGTGTTTTTTTTATGTATGTTCACCGATTACTGCGTCAATTGTGGACCGATTTTGAAAATTCTTTTTGTATTCGAAAGGGTATGCTCCCGAGGTGGTCTCATTGTCACCATATCAGGAACTGATGATGGGATCCCAGGGAAATCGAGGGAAACCCTCATTTTTTTAGGCACATATTATGTTTTCGTATATTTTCTGAAGTTAACCCGGTATTTGCGTCTGGTAGTCATCATTTTATGATGATGAGCTGATGGTGTAAGGTACAACTCCTTAACGGTTAGGAGTTGGAGGATAAATCTTTAAATATCATATGTATGTATGTTACCTTTAGTCGTATTCTTTCAAATTATTTAGGTAAGCTGATGATCGAAGGTACAACTCCTCAACGGTTAGGAGTTGGAGGATAATTCTTTCAATTTCATACGTATCTATAGACCTTTAGTCGTATACTTTCAAGTTATTTAGGTGAGCTGATGATAGAAGGTTAAACTCTTCAACAGTTAGGGATAAGATGATGATTTTAATATTACACGTACGTATATACCTTAAGTTGTATTCTTTCAGTTATTCATATGGATCGTTTTATTGAGTAGACATCCACTAAGGAAGGTATTTTGGAATTTCTACCCCTAAGGGGGTGAAATACGGGTTGAAACTGTGGACGAAAGTCCGTCATTTTTAAGTTAGAAACATGAAACTTTAACTTTGGGCTACTGATTAAAAATGAGTAGATACGTATTTAGCCGTTTCTGGATATTATTTTACTTGGTTACACGCGACGCGACGTAATATGACCCCTGCCCCTGGTAATACCACGGCCTCACAGAAAACCGATGTGAAAAAGTGCTTGCGCTGTGTTTCACCGAGTGAGTGAGGATACCGGAGGCTCATACCCCAACCTCTCCCCCCATCCCACTCCACTATGCCCCAAAGGCCGGTAACGCATTTGTCAAATTATTTTAGAAATAATCAAACTTTACAAAATATACTATAAAACAATATATTATTTTCTGTAAATAAATGCAAAAAGTCAAACACGCGTGGTATTCCCAGGCGGTCACCCATCCAATTACTAACCACGCCCGATGTGGCTTAACTTCGGTGATCGGACGAGAACCGGTGCATTCAACACGGTATGGACGTTGGCAATCAGTTTGTTATATTTAACGTTGAGTATCCAGCACTATGACGTCAACTCAATGTTAAGTGTCGCTACAACTTTTGGCGCGAAAAGCGCGTTAGGGAACTTCGTTCCAAAAATATTTCTGATTGTTTTATTAATAACTAGGTTTCGCCTGCGACTTCGTTCGTCCGCGACTTCGTTCGCATTTAATAAAAAGTATCCTATGTTACTTCTAATACCTCTACAAGAATATGTATTTCATGATGATCAGATTGATCAGCTAAGTAGTTTTCGCCGGAAAGCGTAACAAAGGAACTTACGTTCGCATTTTTAACATTAGGATTATTTATAAGACACAAACCGAAAGAAAATCCTTAATTACACCTTTTTGTCATCTACAGTTGTTAATTAATATGTGCAAGCAATTCTCGACATTATCAACTCATAATTATCAAGTTTTTTATTTGCATACATTCACGATCAACAACATTTATAAACGCCAAAAACTGTTTTTAGACATGTGTCATTAAGGACGGGAATTGCAACTGCAACATGCAACTGTATTAATATTATATATAATATTTAATAATATATTAATTCATCAATTTTTATTTTGTTTTTTGAATCCATTAAAAAAATAAAATGTCAGTCCTTAGTTCCTTACCTATGTCAATTGAGAAACATACATACAAAGTTTAAAGTGAATCCAATGAAAATAAATAAAGTTTCAAACAATTAATAATAAAAAAAGATTGTAAAGAGAAAAGCGGTTATTTTAAAATTAAAAACAGACATTTCAATTTTATTTATTTGTGTAGATCTCTCTGACGATAAAATATTACATAAATTATGTAGGTACTAAGATAATTAATTATTTAAAAAACGACATCTAGTGGTACATTTCGCAATAATACAATGACAATAAACTTGACAGTTGACTGTTGGGTTCGTATTGGTGTTCGGGGTCAGAAAATATCGTTGTAATTCACGATTTGATGCACTTAGTGACATCTAGGGAACATTAAGCTTACTATAAATCCGCGTACAGGTCTCGCCTAGTAGAGTGTTGGTCTAGTATATATTTCGTCAGTGTTGTAACTTACATTTGCAAGGGTGAATTGGTGCAATGACATTTTATTTAATAATAATAAACTATTAAATAAAAATAAATGCAGAATTTTCAAAATTCAAAAACCCAGAATCTATACTTATCTATACAAATTTTATAAAGCTGAAGAGTTTGTTTGTTTGAACGCGCTAATCTCAGGAATCGCGGGTCCGATTTGAAAAATTCTTTCAGTGTTAGGTAGCCCATTTATCGAGGAAGCCTATATATCATCACGCTAAAACTAATAGGAGCGGAGCACCAATGAAGAATGTTTCAAAAACGGGGGAAAATTATCACGCTACGGGTAATAGGAGACGCAAACGAGGTTGCGTGGGTCAGCTAGTATAATATGAAGATGTTTGTCTGTCTGTTACGCTTTCACGTCTAAACAGTTGCACTGATTTCAATGATTTTTTTTAATGTAGATACTTTGTTTCTTGACGAAGGACATAGGCTAATCTTTTCCGCGATAACTGACATAAACGTGGGTGAAGCCATGGTATAAAAATACAGGTATGGTATTCCGAGATACATAGAGGACGAGATGACGTCATCATCACTATCGCTGGTTCAGTGTTACCAGTAGTGTGAAATAATAACTCCCCAACCACCGTAATTCCCTTTGTGAATTCGATAGAAGTTAAGAATAAAGTTTTATGTTATCATATATTTAAATTAAAATATTTTGTTTGATTATGTACACAAAAGAACAATTTAAATGCATTTTACATTTTTTTTAGAATGGTATGTTTTTCCATCATTTCATGTTATGTTGCTATAAAGTGGTAACTGGATAGTGACGTCACCCTGGATAGCTTTCGGAATGTCATACCTGTATTGTTTTTACACGTGTTTTTACCCGACTACGGCAATCCCAAAATATAAGTGATCGTATGCCATAACGTAACAAGACTTCTTGTATTTCATCAAGGAACTCGTGACCTAGTAGATCAACACATTGCAAAGATAAGCAATCGTAGCCAGGTTAGTCTATGGATAGGTGACCACTTCTTAACATATTTGTTGCCAATTGAACATTGAACATTATCAATGTCAATCAATCAATTAAAATGTTTGTTGCCATACGAACATCATCAATGTCATTCAATCAATTAAAATGTTTGTTGCCATACGAACATCATCAATGTCATTCAATCAATTAAAATGTTTGTTGCCATACGAACATCAACAATGTCATTCAATCAATTAAAATGCTTTCTTGGTGTAAGTACGATACTTTCAATTGCATTTAGTGAATTTTATTTATTTGTATAGATTGATTCGGGGGGAGTAGACCCAGTGCATGTCAGCAAGCCACTTAGGCATAATGTAATTAACAGAGCGTTTAACTTACATCAATTATCACACTATACGATTAATACTTACTAACTAATTATATATTACATTCTTATTAATTTAACAACTTAATACGTACCAAAATTAATAGGCAAGAGAAATAAGTTCACGTCTTCGTTTTAAACTTTATAAACTATAGAGTCAGTCATATTAAATACTTAAATATATGCATCGTATCTTTGGCTGGGCTACATAATCCTTTTAAGACATAGGAAATATTTTTACGAATGTATTTTCTGCTTCTTCAATATTTCCTATGAAATATGTCTACATGTATGTGTGTCTTAGGTGCATCATCCGTCACAATATTACGTAACTATCTTCAGTTTCATTAGTTAAAATAGTTTTTCAAGCTGTTTTTAAAATTGAGAAGAATCGCTATTCGAACAAATAAATGTTTGTCAATATTTGGAATAAAAATAACTATAAATAAATTATCACATCAATATAAGGTTGTACTAGAAACTTTAACACTTGAAATAGTTAAATATAATCAATAAACTTCAATTACGTAGCGAACCTCCACCTAAGGCCGATGTAACATAGGGATCTGAAAACGAACATAATTCCTAGCATTGTGGCTATTTCCAGCCATACTGAACTATGCTCAATATCTAAATATTTAAGTAGAACGTCTGGTTTAGAAAAGTGGCAGTACATGTCTTTACACTCCAAAGGTTGTCGACCGAACCCGAAGATTGTTAAAACCATTCCCACGATGCCACATCTGATGAAGGACATCTTCATAAGTATGTTCATTAGGAGAGGTATCTCGTGTGCGAAATCAAAACCGTATATAGCTATACCCAGGAACGGTGCGATTGCTGCTGGACCGATGGCACACCCATTCTGAAATGTGATATATTATAATTATATTTAATGTCAAATACGAAGAGCAAAAAAACAGATAAAAAGTCTGAATCAAGTTCAAACAGTTATCCCAAACCGTGAGAGCAAAGAAGCTTTTAATGTAATTTACTCGTGCTGTCGCGTTTGCAGAATGCATTGCTCTGCCCAAAGATGCAGGAGTATCATTAGGCCGCCATGGTGAGGGTCACCATGCTACATTGTTGCATTGTCTGTATTCGCAGTGGGTATGGTGACCACCACTCTTATTGCTTTCCATCAGGCAGAGTACAGTCATTTTGGAAGGGCCAAACTTAAAAAAATACTCACCCTAACGTTAAAGACGGAACCAATGGCTAATCCCATGCCTTCCGCCGCCAAGGACACCACATTTCCCACCAAACAAAAACACAGAAATCGAAGCGTCGTAAATGGTATACCGGCCATAAAATACACGATGGTGCAGAATATAATGTTGAATGATACTTGAATGGGTAACTTTGACACTGTTAACGCTGCATAGTAGGGAGTCAAGCTGTACCAACAGTTAAAGTGTTCTTTTTTAACTAATTTTACTTCTAGAGGATCTGTAAGGTAAAAAATTAAAATGTTAAATTTAATATGATGCTACTGTAGATATGGCAATGCTAAATCGTCAATTGGGAATCAGCCTGTATCATCTACTTATACTACAGCATGGGAACTTTAATTAACATTCATGAATACTTCTTACTTAAATACAAAAATACTTAAACAATGCTGAAAGCTGAAACTTCTATAGTGGGTATACGGATAGTCACTGCTAATGTATTGAAAGTACTTTAGAAAATGTTAGTCGAAATAATATAATCGTTAGTCTAATAATACTATCAGTTGAGAATTTTCCAGCAAAACTTTTGACCAGGAAAGCTGAGATTATTATTATCATCCAGGAGCTAAATAAATATTATATCAAACATTTCACTTTAGAGAGATCACTCAAGATATTGTTTTTTTTTAGATCAAATCTTTATTGCACTTTTCGATGATATAAAACTTGAACATGATTATAATGTATGTACTTACATACAAGCACTGGTACCATGATTTGAGTATATGCGAAGAAAATAACGAGTCCAACACAGAGCTTGAGGTGGTTAAACATTTGCGTCCCATCGTTAGCCATATTCCAGAAACATACGCCGACTAGTAAGCCACACATCACATGATGGACGAACTGGATGCTTATACCTGAAGTTTAAAATGTGTATCTTTAGTAATGCTATACCTGAAGCTTAAAAATTATATCTTTAGCATTGCATAAACCTACCGACGACCTGAAGTTTAAAATTTGTATTTCTTGTGTTTATGGGACTGAACAAAGATTAAAGATTGACTGCAGAGGCCTATGTTCAGCAGCGGACAGCGATAGGTAGATGATGGTGAGGGGCTAAAGATTAAATATTTAGAAGATGTGCTCTGAATTTTGTTTTGACTTTATATTGCCCCTTTTTTGTAAAAAATCGTACTTTAATATTTATAAAATTATTTGGAATTTTGAATGTTTATTTTGTGTTGCGAAAATTATAATAGTGAACATAGTGGTCATAGGATTATACGGATTTGTGTTTTATACACATGGGGAAAACTGGTTTTGACGTTCGTTAGTCGAGTGAATTTACGACGAATTAAAGTGACTTTGATTAACTGCCATTAAACTGGCTTTGATTAAGCTGATCTTATATATTACTGCATTGTCCAAAGTTCTATGAGATACCAACCTTGTGTATTCCTAAATATTTGTTTCATCATCCGCTGCAGTAGTATTAAGAACTGTTCACAATACGTCGTTGCATATTCCGAAGTATACGACTTTTGTACTTTCATCCATTCCATTGAGGAGTCGCCGTTGGACAGATGGCTGGACGATGAACTTACAGAGGTACTCGACCCGTCGTACTTCGGCACTTTGTAATTGCATTTTTGGTTCGATAGGATTATCTGTGTTTCTTGAGCGTCGGGGTTCTCGTAGCAAATTTTTAACTCCATTTGATTGTGTATTGGCTCTTTGGGGGCTTCGTCTAGTTTTGCTGATTTATAAACTTTTCCATTCATCATCTCTTCAGACAATAGTTTTATGAACTCTGGGTGCTCCGTCGTTTCAATAACTGAAATAGTAGAAAATAATATGACATGTTTAATACTTTAGTATTTTGATTATCTTGTATAAACAATTTCAGGTTGGTAAATAATTTTTTATCTATTCTTTCACAAACAATTTGTACAATTCTAACTCTATTATAGAGAGATGAAATTGAATTGGATTGTCAGAAACTTTGAGTTTTTTTCTTTTTACGTTAACTATCAAAGCTCAAACAAAATTTTATTTCAATAAGTTAATTGATCTGAAAATAACCTTAAAGATTAATAAGAGTATATAAAGAACATTTAAAACAATACTCAAGTATGTTTGGTATCTTAAGAATTGCATTTAGGTATATATTAAACTAGCTGTTGCCCGCGGCTCCGCCCGCGTGTATGTCGATAAATTAAGAACCGCTCGACCGATTTTGTGCAATTCACATAAACCATCTACTAAATAGTCCAAACAAAGCATAAACATTTGGTTTGGATAAGTGAGCCCGTTATTGAGTTATAAAATTACAACGAAATGTGGCATTGATTTTTATATATATATTGATGTTTAGTCTAGTAATTAAGTCAAGATTGTTTCAAATGCTTGTGACACGTATGTCATTGAAATTTAAATACCAAATCGTTTCTGTGAAACTATTTTACATAGTTCTTTTCCCTTGCAGATTTTATGTTCCAGCGTTTATGAATAATAAACTTAGCAGGAGGAAAATTTATTCACCTTGTGTACATTTTACAATGTTACATAATATTATGCCGACCTTATCATGCAATAGGGTAGTTGACTGTATCGTAAATAAATACCTATGTCTCCTTCCTTAAAACGAATATTACAAAACATCTCGGAAAATATCATTATTACAGCTTTTCATTTCTATTACTAATTTTAATCAAATAAACATTGAAATATATTGCTCAATTGAGTAGTCTAAAACAGTCACAAGTTGGTATTTATACATTTTTCATACAAAGTAATCGTTTTGACAGATGATAAAAAGTAGCTAATTTGACTAATGTGTCAACTACCCTATTGCATGCAATGCATGCAAGCAAACAAGACGACAATGAATAGGTACAATTACTAATAGGTAAAAACTAAATACTCACTAAAGTCGGCTGGATTATGATGCCTGGGACAAGTTATACCAACGCTTTGAAGGAAAGGCACCATAGCTGATGTATCACCCTGATATATACACAGTCCGTCAGCTAACACGTACACCTGAAATAGAAGAAATACAGGTGTAAAGTGGCTGCACAGCACTGTAGATAAAAATTTTAAACCTGCTTTTGAAGGTGAGGTTGTGAGGTCTGTCAGACTATGTCCACCAATGGACTGTGGAAGGTGCTGGGCACATCAAACTCTGTTTAACCGACTTCCAAAAGGAGGAGGTTCTCAATTTCATCGAAAAAATATATTCATCGAAATTGTGATTTAATTACGTAACCGGCTCAGGAAATGCATTAAAACAAGTACAAATTATTAAAAATAAAAAACCCGACTGCGTCAATATTTAACGATAAAAACATATAAGTTTTATATATATATTCGTAATCACCGTAAAAAATTCTTTATTTTGATACCACACTCAATGTATTTTGAAAACATTTTTTTTATATTACTTTTTGGCGCCAAAAATCCTTTTTTTTTAATTTTGATGTACCCAGTGTCACTCTCACGACTCAGACGAATCTATTGACACCACTCACATAAAAATACGACAAGCCGTTTAGGCTCTAGGGCGTGCCAAAGAAATATACATAGGTACATACATACATACACTCGAAAAACATAATCCTCCTTTCGCAGTCGGGTAATAAGGGTTAAATGTTGTATTATGTTATTATTAGAACATTCTGATTAAAACTTTTTTGCAGTTTATAGGAACACTCTCTTTACATATAAATATTTACTAGTCAATAACAAAACAATTGCTGGAGACCTGCCAGGACGGCTATTACCGAGTAACGAGTAAATTGAATTACAAATTATCACTGCACGAAGCACATTGGCAGAATAGAGCATCAAGCTCCTATAATGTGGTTTGGAATTTTTCTTTCAGTGAATGATCAACGATTTTTAAGTTACCTATCAGTTTGATAGGCCATGTAGATAGTTCATAGAGCAAACCGTGTATTTAAAGTATTTATAATTATTACATACCCATATTTTATATCGTTGTTAAACACTGCTTAAACACAGCAGCACACAATATACAATGAGAATTAGAAGTGAGCCTGTATGGCTACGCTATAAGTGCTAATGCTAATAAGTTATTAATTAAGTACTAGTTGAATAGGCAAACTAAAAGTAAACATGAATATTTATAATAGTAATTGCGCACGCGACCTGGCTTTATGCCCTTTATGGTCACGATTGTATTAAGTAACTACAGATGACCTCATAGTTGTCATGAATCTGGTAAAGTATATAACAATAGATGTAAATCACTTTTAACAATTGAATGTCATTCGACACAATTCGATTCGCACTGTCGTTCTTTTGGCGCAAAAAGATGAGAACAGATCTTTTTTTTTATGTTTGGCCCGCCAAAATGACTCTACTCTGCCTGATGGAAAGCATAAACAGAATCGAAGAGTGGTGGTCACCATGCTCACTGCGAATGCAGACAATGCAGCATGGCGACCCACACCATGGCGGCCTAGTGATGCTTCTGCATCTTTTAGTCTAATCAACAAGTATGGAACTTGTTGACCAGACTATTTGGGCCTCCGGTCTCGCACTCACCAACGAAACACGACAGCACGAACGCTGTCTTTACGTTGATTTTCTGTGCGAGGGTAGTACCGCCCCGGTCGAGCCGGCCCGTTCGTGCTGAAATCAGCGTGGAAAATAAGTATCTACTGTAGCTCTCATGTCTAGGTATTAATATGTAAGTAGGTATTTTATATATTTTTATCGGTTTAGCTTTTACAAAAGGATAGGTAAAGATTTTTTTTCTTGAATACCGGTAGATTAATCATTTATTTCATAGAGGTTGATATCGTACGATAATTCGATTTCCTCCTTAATTTTTCAAATAAATTTATTCAAGAAAGTCCCTGATTTATTTCTGTGATCTAAACCCTTCATTTTCTTTTTTTTTAAATGTATTAGCTGCCAAAATGACTCTGCCCTTCCAGATGGAAAGCATGAGCAGAATCCAAGAGTGGTGGTCACCATCCTTAATGCGAATAAGGACAATGCAGCATAGTGACCCACACTATGGCGGCCTGGTGAGATGCTTTTTCACGCTCCGCTTAAAGGACGATCATAGTAAGAAGGAAACACGTGCGCTGGTAGTGAGTTCCAGCTTTTGACCGCTCGGGCACAGGAAGGAAGAACCGAAGCGACGAGTACGAAAACGTATGTCTCTCTCTGAAGCGGTGTCTTCCGAGGCCGACACGTGCTGTCATGTAGAGGAAGGGAGAGGGGGGACCAGTTGGAAGAACTCGCTAATTCTTTCCAATTAGAACAGGTAAATAAGAACGACCCATATGCCTACTGTCTTTTATTCTACCCGAGAAAAGTAAGTTTAGACAACTGTATTACCAATGAATTACCTAAGTGTTAAAAGACTGGTGCCACATAAAATGTCTGTGAAAACTGATCTTTAAAATCTGACGAGTTTGTTTTTTTTTTTTTTTTAAAAGACAACTCCCGCACTAGGAATAAATCCTGTGTCGCGGGGGACTTTACAAACATACATAAAAAGGGAAACAAAGAACACCCAGACTCAGAACAACAATTTGTGGATCACACAAAGTGTTGTCCTACGTGGGATTTGAACCCACGACACTTGGCGAAGTAGGAAACGGCGAAGTGACCGTTAAACCACTAGGACAAACGTGCAGTCGATTGTTTGTCAAAAATGTTTATTCAATTGCTTGTTTGGTTGAACGCGCTAAATTTCAAGAATTACTGTTTATACATAATATATTGTTACTAGCTGTGCCCGCTACTTCGTACAAGTGACATTTGGATTTACAAGTTATTTTTAATTTTTCACTGGTTAAGCCTTCCCTGGACTACGACAAACATTTCAAAGCCAAAATCAGCTAAATCGACCCAGCCGTTCTCAAGTTTTAGCGAGACAAACGAACAGAAATTGATTATTATATATCTATAGGTACTAATCTACACTAATATATAAAGCTGAAGAGTTTGTTTGTTTGTTTAAACGCGCTAATCTCAGGTACCGCTGGTCCGATTTGAAAAATTCTTACAGTGTTAGATAGCCCATTTGTCGAGGAAGGCTATAGGCTATATTTCATCACGCTAAGACCAATAGGAGCTGCGCATCAATGAAGAATGTTACAAAAACGGGGGAAAATTATTACGCTACGGGCAATCGGAGACATAAACGACGTTGCGTGGGTCGGCTAGTAAGATACAGGAAGAAGATTATGTATTGAACTGAAAAACTGTTTTAGTTTTGTAGAGCTTATCGAGGAAGGTTTTTTTTTTTTTTATGTTTGGCCCGCCATAATGACTCTACTCTGCCTGATGGAAAGCATAAGCAAAATCCAAGAGTGGTGGTCACCATGCTCACTGCGAATGCAGACAATGCAGCATGGCGACCCACACCATGGCGGCCTAGTGATGCTGCTGCATCTTTTAGTCTAGTCAACAAGTTTGGAACTTGTTGACTAGACTAATTGGGCCTCCGGTCTCGCACTCACCAACGAAACACGACAGCACGCTGTCATTTTACGTTGATTTTCTGTGCGAGGGTAGTACCGCCCCGGTCGAGCCGGCCCGTTCGTGCTGAAATCAGCGTGGCTCTACTACCTGTATTGTATTTTATTGGTTACATAGGTTATATAGCCAGGTTATTGGCTATATAATCCCACTCTAAGACCAATAGGAGCCTAGAAATAATGGAAAATGTTACGGAAACGGGGAAAATTCTTTTTATTAACTGTTTATTGCGTCAACTGCAACTGTTCTATGTAACTATAACCTGATTTTATACATAACGTAACTTAAATCACTCTACATAAGCTTGGTAATTCTTAAGAATGAAGTTCGTCCTTATAAATCACATGTTTATCGTTTCTGTCAACGAAGATTTTTTTAGTAACAAATATTGTTGTTACCTGATCGAATAGCTCTAAAAGTGAGGCAGCTGGTTGATGTATTGTACACACGACTGTCCTGCCCTGCCTCGCTAACTGCTTCAGCAATTTGACACACTGTGTAGTTGTGACGGTGTCAAGACCACTCGTTGGCTCGTCCAGAAAAAAGATGGGTGGGTTGTTGACCAGTTCCAAAGCTATTGATAACCTGAAAATTATAAATAATTTTAAGATTATATTTATTAAGAATAATATTAATCTACTTGAAGATGACAATAAAGAACAGTACCTGGATGACTGGTATTTTTTTTCTAAAAATGAATCCTAGCTAGGTGGATATATCGCCCTCGAAACCCCCGAAACCATCGGGGCGGTATTGCGGGGTCTTCTGTGAGGGGGGGGGGGTCCTCACAGATGTAGAGTTTATGAAGTTAGGGTTGGTAGAGTTAGGGCGTGTAGATTCAGAACCTTGGCTCTACATGAGATCTGATATCTTTTTCACAGGGTAAGCCATATGCAGTCGTCTTGGCAACATTTTACATGACAATGTTTTTGGAGGGATTTCATTTCTTTTTGTAAGTTGCTTGAGGCAGTTTTTTTTTCTTTTTTGGGCTGCATATCTTGTACATCTTCTTCCCTCTTTCGAAAAAGTCCATGTACCAAAAATAAAACCTCTAGCATAAACATTTGTGAAAGTCTCATACAAACTTCCACCCCCAAATTTAGGGGTTGGGGAGCAAATGTAATAGGTTTACAGTGTAACAGTTTTGATGATCATCAGTGTGTCAGTGACGAAATCGGTGTTTTTTAGGTATTAATAAAATCTAAAGTATCAGAGCTATGCAATTGAAACTTTGTATGTTTCATTAGTCTATTGGTCACATCATATCCTGAGAATTTGAACAATCTGGTATATCGGGAACCGAAGTTATGAGGGTTCAAAAAAACGACGAAACGCTTCGAGAAAAGGTAGGTAGTGCCCTTGCGCTTCGCTTGGCTCGTCTTGGCGGGGGCACGACCGTGCCCCCAGATTTGTTATACAAGAGTGCAAAGTTGCTTTTTAACCGCGTGCTCAATTTTGAAGACCGAGCAAGCGAAGGATTGTAAAATGGAATCACGAGCGTAGCGAGTGATTAAAAAATTAGAATCCTGAGCGTCAGCGAGGAAATCAAAAGAGCACGAGGTGAAAAATCTTTGCAGTCGAGTGCAACACGTAACTTTTCATTCCACCTCAGCGAGGACACAACTAAATCCAAAAAATACATTAACAATCACAAGATACTTTTATTTCAGTTTAGGTATTAATATTTATTAGGTACTACATTATGATAGGTAAGTATTACAGATTAATTTTTAAATTATTTCAAAAATACTTAGGTACTCGCTCAACCCCGCGGTGTTACCCGCGGTTTTTGTCGTACTGCGAGTAACACCGCGGGACAAAGCTAGTAAAAGTAGCCTAAGTTACTCCTTAGATTATCAGAAGTAAATAGGTTTATTTATGTTTTGAATTCACAAACTTAGTGCACTCAAGCGATGTTCTAAATTCAATTTACTTTATTCCTCTAGAGGATAAAAACGGCTTTTGCACTCAGATATCGAAGGGCAAAAATACTCTTTACGAGTTGGTGGGATGAAAAAAATCTTTATTTTGATACCACACTCGATGTATTTTGAAAACATTTTTTTTATATTACTTTTTAGCGCCAAAAATCCTTTTTTATTTTTATTTTGATGGAGCCAGTGTCACTCTCACGACTAAGACGAATCTATTGACACCACTCACATAATAAAAACTAAAACCCAACTACGATAAAAAACGACGCTGAAAAGTATGAAACATACATAGAAACGCACCATAACACTTTAACAACGTGTGACTACGGCTTTTCAAACTTGTTTCAAACTTTTTCAGCGTCGTTTTTTGTCGTAATTGGGTTTTAGTTTTTACTTCTTTTTTATTTAAAATGTTTTGGTGCCATTATTAATATATTATTATAATATATGTATATTTGAAATTTACAAGTAACGCCCTTTCCAATGATACCAAACACGGTATATTTATCTCAAATTATTTTTTTAATTCATTACTTTATGTCGGCTAGAGGGCGGCACATTAGATTCAGCGACACGTCATATAGCCTATAACCAGCAGACGATCAAGACGCTTCTAACGATATCTCATTTGTCCAGTTCCAATAAGTAGTTAAGGAGCTATGAGGGAACAAATGAACAAACATACATACATACATACATAGCCTGTCAAAATCATAACCCTCCTTTGGCTTTGCCGTTTAAAAATACGACAAGCCGTTTAGGCTCTAGGGCGCGGGCGTGCTAAAGAAATATATATACATAATACACTCGAAAAACATAACCCTCCTTTCGCAGTCGGCTAAAAAAAAGTAAACAGTCTAAACATTATCTTAGCATTAGCAGATGTTTTAACCGGGTGTTACTTTAATTAAATAGAAATTTTGTACCTACTTCAATGTAAACTGAACTGACCGTTTCCGTATTCTTGCGGCCAGGACATTACATGTACTATAGATCAATATTGATGTGGATGAATATTCATTTAGGTATAGACATCCGCTATTTAGCAGTTTAAAATGGTTTACAGGTCGTTTCTGTCACTAACAAATATATGTAAATAATAACATTTCCAACAGATGACTTACACGTTTACCTACCTAGTTTAAGTACAGGAATCAAATTTAATAACGAAATAACAAAATTCATTCACCACTTTACTTCTACAGTAAATAGTATCAATAATAATAGATTCTGTGATAGTTGAAAAACTCACTTCTGATACATATTTTTTACTAAGCATTTAGAATTTAATCGCTTTTCTTTAGCTCATAGACTGTGTTTCATCGAAAAATACAAAAGTAGGCCGTGGCAAGACTGACTGCATATTTTAATTTAATCCTACTAATATTATAAACGCGAAAGTTTGTAATCCTACTAATATTATAAACGCGGAAGTTTGTAAGTATGGATGGATGGATGTTTGTTACTCTTTCACGTAAAAACTACTGAACGGATTTGGATGAAACTTTACAGTGATATAGTTTATGCATCAGAATAACACAGGCTACTGACCGACATACACGCGGGCTGAGCCGCTGGCAACATCTATCTATATCTATACTAATATTATAAATGCGAAAGTTTGTAAGTATGGATGGATGTATGGATGGATGGATGGATGTTTGTTACTCTTTCACGCAAAAACTGAAAGAGGATTTGGATGAAACTTTACAGTAATATAGCTTATACGTCAGAATAACACATAGGCCCACTATTTGCCGCGATAACCGACATATACGCGGGTGGAGCCGCGGGCAACAACTAGATAAATTTATAATTATATGACTACATCCGTTTTTAAAGTGGCGAAGAATATTCATCGAACAGCGGAGGTGCCTCAGTCGCCTCAGATACGTTTAACAATACAACTACCGTATTATAATTTAGGTATTTCTATTCCATACAGTCAATATAGTATTCTATAAAGTCTATAAAGCGAAGTACTAAGATACGTGTTCTATTGGCAACAATTGTGCACCTTGTAGGTACCTAACTTATTATGCGTGTCCACGTTTTACACAATGCACAATGCTAGGCATTTTTGTTTACTTCTCATGATTGTTCTTTATGACTGTGAGAAAGTTTTCCCACTCCAATATTGAAAGTGAATAAGCTATTGTGAATAGAAAACAAAAACGTAAAGAGTAAGGCAATCTCAATTAAGATTGAACTTTATTACAAACTTCACAAACTTTTTTAGTAGTTCGAGAAATTTATAAAAATGTGTAAAAATCTGAATATTCACACATATCGACTAGAATAAAACCAACAATTAAAAGGCATCAATTCAGGAATAGGGTGACATTTTGTAGAATGGCAAATGAATTCCTAATCTACTGTTGTGCTCTTGCATTCCTGAACCAACAATAAAGACGGATCTTTTGCTTTTGCTCCCACTATCTACTTATTATATCTTCAGAGTTAGATCTTCAGATAAATTTCTTCAATTACTTATCACATCACATCAGTGGCGAACCTAGGAATTTATTTCGGGGGGGGATACCATCTTTTGTAAACCTTAGAAATGCATAAACAATTTTAGTGTAAATGTTACGTATTATGTATTATATACATTGCCTAGGCATTATGTAGAATACCAGATTATACAGATTGCCAGTAAAATATAAATATATGTAGAGAGAGATAGAAAGAAACGTTGCTCAGGTAAACGAATAAGTCGTACGAGGCGGCGACGATACTGGCGCGAGCCTCACCCGCCGCCGCCACCCGAGACAGCGCCGGATCATGAGCCCGGAATGCTTCGGCGTAACGCACATACGCAAGCCCTACGGGCTTGTCGGGTACGGCTCGAAATCCAGGGCTGTGCCAGCCAACACGCTGTCGGAGCCGTTCTGCCGAGCTTCGAAGCTCGGATAGAGAAAACCGACTGTGTCACCTACTTGTTTACTCAGATACTTATCGGGCACGGTTGCTTATGTGAGTATCTGAACAGAATCGGACGTGAGGCTCCGGCACAATGCCACCACTGCGGGTCCACCCAGCACACGCTGGAGGGCTGCCCTGCGTGGGAGTCCGAGCTTCGAGTCCTGGTCAGACAGATCGGACAAAACCTGTTACCACCAGCATTGATCGCGGCAATGCTGGCGAGTAGTGTGGGATGGGAGGCCGCGGTCTCCTTCTGTGAAGAGATGTTATGCTGCAGAAGGAGTCCGCAGAGCGGGATCGAGAAAAGGTAGATCCGGCTCGCAGGAGGCAACGAAGGGGACGCGATAGAGACCGTTAATTCCCCAATCGTCGCTTAAGGGTCGTTGTGGCCACATTTAGGGGAAATGAGGCCGCTGCAAACGACTCGAGACCTGTGACACCGGGGTGTCGTCTAAGGCGGGTCGGTGTCCCGACTCTTACTGTGTAGAGCGGTGAGAGGCGCGATAGCGACCTGCCCCGGGGTGGTACGGGGAGGTACGGCAGGGGGAACTCCAGAAGCCACTGATGCATTCCTGGAGCTCCCCCGACAGCCGAGGTAGTCCGCCGCGGGGTTTAGTGGGTAGACCAATTCGTCGGGAGTCCCACACACGGCGTTCATGTGTCCCCCCACGGAGGGTATTGTAAAGAAGAAAGGTTAACGAATAAGTAAACACAGAGAACAAACGAAAATCACATGTTTTTATTTGAAGGAAAAAAAGTATAACTTTATAAAATTATTCGTGGTAAATTCAATATGAAGAAATTTTCATGGAATTTTTGTACTCTTACAAATGATAAAATCAAAAAATAAAATCAAGCCGCGTTTATTTATTGTGCGCTAGCTTGTTAAGGATGTCTTTTGGGTTTAGAGGAACATCTCGGTGTCCTGTGTTGCTTTTCAAGTAAGATTTCACTCCTCTTAGAGTTGAAAACGAACGCTTACATGTTGCAGTTGTTACAGGAATCGTGGCACCAATTCGCGTCGTCGCTCGCCAACAATCGTGAAGTTATTTTTTTTATTGAACATAAATATTTCGGGGGGGGATATATCCCCCACATCCCCCCCCTGGGTTCGCCACTGCATCACATCATCACATCACACTAATATATAAAGGCGAAAGTTTGTGAGTGTGTATGTTTGTTACTTCTTCAAGCAAAAACTACTGAACGGATTTGGATGAAAGTTTACAGTAATAAAGCTTATACATCATAATATCACATAGGCTACCATTTGTCGCGATAACCGACATACACGCGGGCGGAGCCGCGGGCAACAGCTAGCGGATTATCAATGCGAGTTCATAAATATAATACTATGGTGATCCACATCAGAAAAAAACTGACAAATAATAGGTAAAATTGAAATATGAAATTGCCGTTTTGTATGCAATAAGTGAAAGTACTTATTTTTTCAAACTTTTTTATTTCTGTTATTCGAAGTAATCACCCATGCAATCGACGCATCTTTGCCAACGCATTGGCAGTTTATTGATGCCCTTCTTGTAAAAATCAGCTGGACGGGAGGCAACAAACTCTTCAAAGGCATTTTGTACTGCCTCTCGGGAATTGAATTTTTTACCCACTAAAAAGTTGTCTAAATTTTGGAAAAAGTAATAGTCGGTAGGTGCAAGGTCTGGTGAGTATGGCCACAGATTACTGAATAGTTACTACGTAACAGATACTTCACTCAGTAGAAATTTTCCAATACCTATTACGATAATTGCCTACTCCCTCGCGTCAACAACCACTGTATGCTAAAATGCGCCTAAATGCTCAAGCGTACAGCAGTGATTGCTTCGCACCGCGCGATTCCACAGTAATCGCAGGGCTGCCCTTCGATAAAATTAAATTAACATAACTTTTTATCTATGTTATTGAGAACTGTGAATATGTTCCGACTTTTATGTGGCAGTTAAAAATTTTATCATTTATAAAATATTTAACCAACTTAAAAAAAAGGAGGTGATCAGACATACAGGCCAAACTGAGATGTTTGACTTGTATGGTTTTTTAGGTATGTATGTTTGTGCGCGATAATCTCGCGTTTGGCTAAACCGATATCGATGCGGTTTTCAGAAAAGGATTTGTTAGGAGAACGTTTTAAAATAAGTATAATACTTCTTAGTTTGATGATGATCTTCGGAGATGTTCACTAGAAATGAAAAAAAAGCCTTAAAAAGGAGAACCGACTTCAAATAAAGCACTAAGCCGTAAGAAATAATTTGTTTTTTTTTTATGTTAGTGCTAACAGCTGGTAATTACGAATCGAAAAAGCACCAACATCAAAGAAGAAATTATTAAATCTTTCTTCATTCATTCATTGACAGGTAAATGGAAAAATGTTAGGTGTTTATCCCTTCTTTTGCTTGATTTACACCCATCTACAGCACATAAGGCACCACACGGCATCGTAATACGCGTACGAACGAACAGCACTATTAAAATTGAACGGCGTGCGCGCGCTTCGCTTGCGAAAACCGCACTGAATTTGATCCGCCGGCGGACTGAGACCGCGCGGCTGCGCGGTAGGCACTTATAGCGCGCAAGTACATGGAGTGACGGAGGCCTGGTATGGCGGATGAGGGAGAGCTTCCAACCCCAGCTCTTGCAGCTTGGAGACTGTCTGTTGCACAGTATGGGGTCGCGCGTTGTCGTGAAGCGTGATAATTTTCCCCCGTTTTTGAAACATTTTTCATTGGTGCTCCGCTCCTATTGTATATCCGCTCATACATCGTAGCGTAATGATATAGCCTTCCTCGATAAATGGGCTATCTAACATTGAATTAATTTTTCAAATCGGACCAGTAGTTCCTGAGATTAGCGAGTTCAAAGAAACAAACAAACTCTTCAGCTTTATATATTACTAGCTGACCCACGCAACGTCGTTTGCGTCTCCTATTGCCCGTAGCGTGATAATTTTCCCCCGTTTTTTAAACATTCTTCATTGGTGCTCCGCTCCTATTGGTTTTAGCGTGATGACATATAGCCTTCCTTGATAAACGGGCTATCTAACACGGAAAGAGTTTTTCAAATTGGACCAGTAGTTCCTGAGATAAGCGCGTTCAAACAAACAAACAAACTCATCAGCTTTATATAATAAGTTATATATATATATATAAAGTATAGATGTATAGATTAGTCATTTATGCATATTATATATACTCATATTGATAAAATATGGTAATTTAACCACCTGCTCACAGAATGGACTTGGACCTAGTTAATATACCTATAACTTAGGTACTCATTATAAATGCAAAAGGAGTCTCGACTACGAAATCTAAATACAATATAAATAGAAATGGATAGAGTTAATTTAAAAAAATTAATTAGTGCTAAGTCGTTGGCAGAAGCTAATATTTTGTAATACCTTTTTTTCTGTCCTCCAGACAACATATCAGTCTTCGTATGTTGGTGTTCCAGTAATCCCAATTCTTGAAGAATTTCTTCTGAAGGTGTTTTGCAACCCTTTGGCACCTTCAATCTCGAGGCGACGTCCATAGCTTCTCGAACTGTTAGCAGTGGCTGGAGCAAGTCTTCTTGGGTGATATAACAGGAAGATCTCTGGAAAAGCTGCTCGTCTCTAGGCTGCCCATTTACCAGAAACTCTCCTATGACTCCTGCAGACCTGTCAAGAAAGAAGTATTTTATATGAGATTTTGGATTAATTAATATAACTACAAAACGAATAACTGTAAAGTTAATTTACGCTTTAATTTTGAATGTTTCAGTTCTGAAGATTGTGTTTATTAAACCACAACGCGACGCCATTTTTTTTAAATTTATTTAATACATTTACAGTGCAATATAATCCCAACGTTTATATGTTATCAAGAAATCACATGTTAAATTGAAAATAATACTACTAACATTTCACAAAGGCTTCAGCGTGCTAGTCTTTCAGATTAGCATAGAAATGGTAAAAATAAAAGAGAAAACTTAAGTTTAGATGTGATATGATCTAAATTATTTATTTTTTTTTTTTTTAAATTGTATATTATTAAAATTTATTTATTAATCTTAAAATCAACTCAATTTACATAGAGGTATTTCGAATTAAACACTTGTAAATGTTACGATAACGATAGAAACATAACTAATTGAGGAAAAAGCATCACAGTTCACTGCTGTGTAGGCCTCTCTTTAGAAAGGAGTTTTGGACTAGACAGGTTGGTATACGGACTATACGGTTTGTACCAAGTTCTACTTCTTTTTGTCGTGTTATTTATTGGAACGTCTTCATTAAAATTTTATTGGTGATGTTATCCCACTTCCTACTAATATTATAAACGCTGAAGTTTGTATGGATGGATGTTTGTTACTCTTTCACGCAAACACTACTGAACGGATTTGGATGAAACCCTACAGTAATATAGCTTATACATCAGATAACACATAGGCTACTATTTGCCGCGATAACTGACATACACACTGGCGGAGCCGCGAGCAAAATCTAGTTATATTATACAGCTGAACTCAATTTACAGAACTTTCAGATTAAGTTTTGTCCTATCACCATATTACATAAGTCCAAACAGTAATATAACATTTACATTTTTATCGATCAAAATAACGCGCAAAGGCATTATGACCTTTTGCTGCATAACATTATCTAGATGTAATTATTTCAATTAATTTGTCTTATTCGACATATAAGGTCTGCTAGACGTAAAACCCAGAAAAGTAAAAACCCTACCACTCGCAAGAGATTATAAATAATAACCCGAGCAGTGACTGAATCTATACATATATGTATACAATTTAAACAAATAAATAAAATAGGAGTGTCTGTTTGTAATATTAAAATAACCGCTTTTTAATCAATGCATATGTATGTATACACGATACATGTACCAAAATAACATTTTTTACAATTTTTGTCTGTCTGTCTGTTGTTCCGGGTAATCTCTGGAACGGCTGGACCGATTTTGACGGGACTTCACGGGCAGATAGCTGATGATCTAAGGAGTAACTTAGGTTACTTTTTTAGATTAATTTCGTCCCGCGGCGTTCCCCGCGGTACGACAATAACCGCGGGTAGCACCGCGCGGTTCAGCTAGTTAGGTAATCATCACTACATAGTATAAAACAAAGTCGCTTTCTCTGTCCCTATGTCCCTTTATCCCTTTGTTTGCTTAAATCTGTAAAACTACGCAACGGATTTTGATGCGGGTTTCTTTAATAGATAGAGTGATTCAAGAGGAAGGTTTTTATGTATAGTAATTGCATAATATAGTATGGAAACACTGTTAATTTTCGAGGTTTCTAATGTGATGTAGCAAATAAACACATTTTTTTGCGCTTACATTGCAAACGCTGGTTGCACCCTACGAGATAGATCAAAATAATGTACTACAGTATTGTACACCTTATAAAGTACTATAAAAAAGTCCGCGGCGGTATATGTCTATCTCTTAGGGATAACCCACAGCAACCATTTTTTATTCCTATCTTTTTACGAGAAATAATGGCTTATTTACGAGGTGATTTTAAGCAATACAAAATTAATCCTTATACAATTAAGTAAATTAAATACATTGTGCATTTAATATAGATTAAAATGGCCCTTTACAGTATCTAATTTAAATGAATATATTCTTAGATATTACAGATTTAAAATGCACGAATCGTGTCGTCGGCGGGGGCATCTGAAATCCACCCGTGCGAAGCCGGGGCGGGTCGCTAGTATTAGGTATATACATAATTGAAACCTAACTAATACACTTAGGATGACGCGATACGTCATCTGAGATATATGTAATTTTATTTTATCACCGATGGGTCGACAGCTGTCAGTTCAAGTTGTGTGTCGGTGACAGTTTCAATGTCGTTTCATCTTAATATATATAAATCTCGTGTCACAATGTTTGTCCTCAATGGACTCCTAAACCACTTAACCGATTATAATAAAATTTGCACACCATGTGCAGTTCGATCCAAATTGAGAGATAGGATAATTTAAATCTCAAATTATAGTCGCAATTTTAATTTATTGCTAATTATTGTATATAAATATGGCGGTACGAAGTTCGCCGGGTCAGCTAGTTTATAATAAATGTTCCTATAGGTGCTATAATCCTACTAAAATACATAACATTTTTATATTTGTTTTGTGTGAACGTTCTTGTGCATGATGTGGTCTCCTATTAGTGAAAAATCGGCAAAGTGCGAGTCGGACTCGCGTAGGAAGGGTTCCGTACCATTATCACATTTCAAGCGTCTGTTGCCGTTATGAATATCGAGCTAAAACGAGCAAAAAAGTCACGTCTGTTGTATGGGAGCCCCTAAATATTTATTTTATTCTGTTTTTTAGTATTGTTGTCATAGCGGCAACAGAAATACATCATCTCTGAAAATGTAAACAGTCTTACTATCACAGTTCATGAGATACAGCTTGGTGACAGACGGACAGCGAAGTCTTAGTAATAGGGTCCCGTTACCCTTTGGGTACGGAACCCTAAAAAGCACATAGCAATGCCGTTAGTTATTTTTTGTTTTGTTTTTGTGTATTCCTCGTTGTTTGTGCGGATGGATAAATGAATGTTTGTTACTCCTTCACACAAAAACTACTAGACGGATTTCAATGAAACTTTAATAACGGTAATACAGTAGAAACTCGTTAAGTTGAACCTCGATAAGTTGAAAACCTCCAAATCTCGAAAAAATGTTTTGTTCCCTTCCCTTCAAACACCAAAACCTCCATTACTCGAAATCTCAACCCTCTATTAGTCGAAATAATCAGTGAGTCCCTCCAAGCCATTGTGGTACATATTTTCCCTCCACAACTCGAAAAATAAAATTTTACCTCTGTATCTCGAACATAGCAATGTTTTATTTTACAACCTTTACAACTCGATTATTTGAGACTTATTACCTCTATAGTTCGAAGAAAAATAAACCGACAGTGTTTGTTAGACAGCAATTTAGGAGTATACAATGAATAGAATTACCAAGAAATTATGACTCACGTTAACACGTGTATGCTTGCAGCTCTAAGATCTCTATAGTGTACCATATTTCTAGAAAATAAAGAATCTTATCTTATCTTATCTTGATGTCAGGTGTTTAGCTTTATTATCTTTGATTTCATTTGAACTTTACCGAAGCAAGTCATTTGTTGTCGAGTGAAATATTGCCAGAAGTAGTTTGGTTCTACTGCAATACACATCAATTTGTACAACAGTTTAAAAAATAAAAGTGTTGAAACATGATTGCTGTGAAACGTAAACTGAAAACTTTGAGTCTCGCTGAAAAATGAGAAGTGCTGGAAGCTGTAAAGAGCTGTCAAAAGAAGAAAGATGTTGCTGAACAATTTGGCCTGCCAATGAGTACTCAGTCAACAATAATAAAAAATGAATCAGACATAATGAGAAAAATACAAAACGGTCAAAGTTTGTCCTGCAAAAGACGACGAATTGCAGAATTTCCAGGCTTGCTTACTTAAATGGTTTGAGCAGTGTCGGAGCCAAAATATTAGTGTTAGTCGAAATATACTCTAACTCATTGGGACTCGCTAATTTCAGGGCCAGTAATGGATGGCTAGAAAAGTTCAAAAGAAGACATAAACTTGTTTTTAAAAAAGTTTGTTGGGAAAGTTCAAGTGTGAACATTGAAACCTGTAGCAAATAGAAAAGTGAATTGCAAGATTTGTTACATGGTTACAAACCGGACAATATCTTTAATGCTGACGAAACGGGGCTGTTTTTTAAATGTCTTCCTGATAAGACTCTAACTTTTAAAAATGATAAATGCCATGGTGGGAAGCATAGCAAGGAAGGTTTGACTATTCTGCTTGCAGCAAACATGTCGGGCACAGAAAAACTTTCAACATTGGTCATTGGCAAATCCAAAAAACCTCGTTGTTTTTCTTGTTATTCCTTGATAATTGTACAGCCCATAATGAAATTCCACAAATGAAAGCTGTTAAAATCCAATATCTGCCCGCCAATACCACATCAAAATTACAGCCTATGGATCAAGGTATCATTAAAAACTTCAAGTCATTATATCGAAAAGAAGTTGTCAGAAACATGTTGGATAATATGGAAGAAAAAAGAATTCTACTATATATGTATTGCAAGCCCTAATGACTGATAAAGCTTGGCGAAATGTAACTGCGACTACTATAAAAAACTGTATAAAAAACCTACACTGTGGTTTTTCATCGTCGTCAACAGAAGAAGCTGAAACCGAAGATATTTCACCTCCTCCAGAATGGAATACAGTGGTGTTTGAATCAGGAATTTACCCGTCACCATCAGTCTTTTAAGGTTATCGCCTTCTCTCCTCGCAATGTGGCCAAAGTATTCGAGTATTCAGCGGAGGCACAGGATAGGATGATGATGACAGGATAAGATGGATACGTTGGTGCGATGTGCTGTCCAGGGTATTCATAGCAGCTTCCTCCAGCACCACATCTCGAAGGCATCAATGCTTTCACGGTCGGCTGCCCTTAGCGTCCACGTCTCGACACCGTTCAGGAATATGGGGAAGATGTGGGTTCGTATCAGCTTTATTTTTGTCCCTCTAGAGATGTTGCGGTCCTTCCATATTCTATCCAGGTCAGACATTGCACTCTTAGCCATACCTATTCGTCTCCGAATCTCTTTTTTAGCTGATCCGGTGCCGGTGATGTTGGAGCCAAGGTAAATTAAATCCTCCATCACCTCAAGGCTAAGCGAACCTGTGAGTTCCAGTTTGGCGGTTCTGTCAACAACCATGACTTTTGTTTTGGCCCTGTTCATTTTGAGCCCTAGGTCTACACTGGCTCTCTCCATTCTGCTCAAGAGAGCATGCATCTCGGCCTCATCCGCAGCTAGGAGAGTGGTGTCGTCTGCGTAACGAAGATTCGAGACTTTGACGCCACCAACAGATACGCCGCCGCTCCAGTCCTCGAGTGCTCGCCTGAGGATATACTCACCGTAGATGTTGAATAAATTCGGAGACAGTATGCAGCCCCAGCCACCTTTTTCGAAGGTGAATGGTTTTGCGAGGGTTTGGTCCACCCTGACTATGCCCCTGCTGTTACTGTATAGTGACCGCAGCAGAGACGTGAGATGTTGTGGCACGCCCATTTCGTCCAACACCAGCCACAAGCAGTCCCATCTGACGAAATATCCACGAAACATAGTACCACTGGTGTGTCGAATTCATAGGCTTTCTCAACGATCTGCCTAAGGTTGAGTAGTTGTTCTCTGGTTCCCTTCCCTTTAACGAACCCTGCTTGTTCCGGTGGAATTTGCCAATCCAGAAAGTGGCGGATGCGAGCATTAATTATGTGGAGGAGCACTTTGCTGGCGTGTGAGATTAAGGCAAGGGAGCGATAGTTGTCACATTGCTTCGTAGAGCCCTTTTTGTGAAAGGGAAGAATAACTGACTCCGTCCAGTCGCGAGGCCATATGCCGGGTACGCCAAATGTTGGTACAAATGCCATGCAGCAGGCCGATGCCCAGTTCTCTAAGAGCGATGAGGGTTTCGGATGTTACTTGATAGATCAACTGACTGGGCCAGAGCCCAGGAGCTTTCCTGGCCTTAAGCTATCTGAGGGCTGCTTCTATCTCCGATCGTAAGATTGTGAGTTCAGGTTCAAAGGTGTACCAGCTAGGTGAGGGCAGAGGCAAAGACTCACCATCACCACTATAGAGTTGACCGCAATATAACCGCCATCTTTCTGCAACGTCCATCAGGTTATGTAGTGGCTGGCCGTTTTCATCGTCTATCACCCACGTTTTCGGCTTAAATTTCTTTGACAGAATGCGAACCTTTTTGAAGGATCGTCGCATTCTAAGAAAAGGTAAAGACCGCATAGGTACGACTTAACCGCGCGAATCGTACTACTGCAGTTTAAACATATATTTTCACTTTAAACATACATATTTGTAATGTTTTCGCCAAGAGCTTTCCTTTGATACCAAACACGTGATGCTTATCTCAGTTTACTTTTTTCGAGATTGGAAACATTCTGCTAAAATTTATATAGACTAGGTACTAGCCGTCCCGGCAAACTTCGTACCGCCATATTTACATATTATCTGTTCTCAGCTTCCCGTCGCGGACAAAAAATATTGACTTTTCCCGTTATGTTTTAATTTTTCTTGTATACCAACCTTCTAACAATAACGAACTCATAAAAAATAATTATTTAATTTGGTGCAGCCGAAGTTATGCGCGTACATACATTACGGCGAATTTTCATATATGTATATAAATAGATGTCACCGGGCCCATTGTTACGAATCTATTGACACCTCATTTTTAACCGACTTCCAAAAAGGAGGAGGTTCTATGTTCCACTGTATGTATTTTTTTTTTTTTTTTTATTATCATCAGTTCAGTAGTTTAGGCGCTACGATGGAACATCATACGTTACTCTTCCTTTTGGCGTAATCGGGTAAAAATGTAGTATTTCCTATTTGTCCGATTCTAGTTACAGACGCTTACCTATAACATGTATAATAGATGCATATCTTTAACATGCAGAATGAACTTAGAAAGTGCACCAACCTGTATCCAGACAGTGCGTTGAGCAGTGAGCTTTTCCCAGCGCCGGAAGGTCCCATAATAGCTACCAGCTGTCCGGACGCAAACCTGCCATTTACGCCTTTAATTACCACTTTCTTAAGACCTGCAAACAATAGAAAGTGATATTTTAAAATGCCGTAATTCCTAATCGCTATTAGAGTAGGAGTACTTACAATTTTATTATCATGTTTTACGACTACAACAATTAACCTTACGATTTCAAAGACAGCATGTCTTTGAAATTTAAAATTTATAAGATCATTCGATAACCTAAGACCTTTGTCGCTGGACCATATCAAGAGACTAAGTATCCACGTGTTTACAACAAAGTATTTAGCAAATCGGGCAAATTAAATTTTAAAACATCTAAATATAATCATTTTTTGTAATAAATATGTATGATAAACAAATTGTACGCGCTCCGAGGATGGGTACCTATAATATACATTACATATATGTATATATTATGAATACGACCGAACAGAATAACTCTATCTGTAAATGCTTTCTCCCCTAAATCACTGCACCGATTTTAATGAAATTTGGAATGGAAATACCTTTATTTTTGAGAAAGAACATGTCATGAGCTACTTTTTACCGTGATAACCGAGATACTCGCGGACGAAGCCGCGGGCAAGAGCTAGTATGTAGTAGTATGTTTTAGTTCTATAAAGGTAATTAACCTGGGTAATTAATCAACTGAGATAAATATATAATACGAAACGAAATTTTATTTCTAAGAAAATATTTGCAGTCAAATAGTAGGTACTAAGTTCAAACTGTATTCAGTATTTCAACGATAGATACTATACTAAGTTATAGAGTTGGAATTTAATTACTTGCACAAAGCAGACTATATTCATTAAAAAAAAAACAATCCTATAGCCGATAAGTTCAGTTGATTTTTTTATAATGATACAGTTGAAAAGACCGTAATAATAATATAATTGAAAAATAAAGTAGGTAAAACTTGGAGGCATGTGTGTATTAATTTACCTACCAGGTCAAGTCATTAAAGTATTTATATTGTAGTTTCTAACAACAGTTTGCATTTACGCGTCACACGTCATTTGACAGGTTTCGCTTCAGAAACAGTTACGTACATGACCTGACTGAGTGCATTCGCCCTTGCACTTGACTACAGTGCACGCAGTGTACACTCGTAGTGAACGTGTAAAATGTTAACAAGGTTTGCTATCTAAATATTATGATTCTCTTCATAAAAGAGCTTGATCTGTACACAATGGTATATAATTTTTTATATCACAACTCACACTTTTATAACATCTTATATTTATTTACAATCTGTTATTTAAACAATAGGGAATCATTACCTTAGTTCATTTAGAAGTGCGTTTGAGAGAAGTTGTTGGTCATAAACCATGGTAAAAGATGGTTCATTCATTGACAAAGTTCAAAATATCTCGGAAGGCACAGACATACTATCAGTCAGAATGTGATTTATAAAACACTAGCTGTGTCCGCGACTACGTCCGCGTGGAATAGTAACTTTAGATGGAATTTATACAACCCCCCCCCCTTTCAACCCCTCACAACCCTTTTACGGATTAAAAGTAGCCTATGTCAATTCTCAGGCTCTATACTATCTGTGTACCAAATTTCATCGAAATTGTTTCAGTAGTTTTGGCGTGAAAGTGCGACAAACAGACAGAGTTACTTTCGCATTTATAATATACTAGCTGTTGCCCGCGGCTTTGCTCGCGTGGAAGTTGATTATCTGTATTTAATTAAAACTGTGTCAGTATCTATGAATACTGTGTTCATGTTTTTAAACGTATTTATTTATAATCAATAGTCCATTAAAATTGACTTTCATACACACTTTCACCCTTATTTTAACCCCTTTAGGAATAGAATTAACATAAATACTGATATAAGTAATCTTTTATTTGTAATCAAAAGCCTGAAGACAAAGTTTCAGGCTACTAAATTAAAAAATGATAGACTTGCAGTATAGCCTAGGGAAAGAATCTCCAGAAACGCTTAAACACGTATCATCATCGCAGTCCACTGCTGGACATAGGCATCTCCAATTGCACGCCACTTGGTTCGATCCTTAGCTTCTCGTCTCATCCAGCTCTTGCCAGCCGTCTTGGGTAGATCATTATTCCACTTGGCCTGTGGACGTTCTACGCTACGTTTGCCGAGACGCGGTCACCACCAAGAACCCGTTTACCCCAACGGTCATCAGTTCTGCGGCTAATATGGCCAGCCCACTGTCACTTCAGCTTGCTTATCCTGTGGGCTATGTCAATGACCTTGGTTCTTTACCGGATCACCTCATTCTTGATGCGATCCCTTAGTTAGAGAAACGTTGAGCTTTTGTGATGAGAAAAATAAATTATTAGTATTATTATAGCCCTCTCCATAGCACGCTGAGCGACTTTGAACTTGTGGACCAGCCGTGTCGTAACCTAAATACGTATCTAATCATTTTATTTAGTAGCCCAAAAATAAAGTTTCATATTTCTTATTTAAAAAAATACGGACTTCCATACAAACTTTCAACCCCTATTTCACCCCCTTAAGGGTGAAATATCCAGAAACGCTGAAATACGTATCTACTCTTCTTTAATCAGTAGCCTAAAAATAAAGTTTCATATTTGTTATTTAAAAAATTACGGACTTCCATACAAACTTTCAACCCCTATTTCACCCCCTTAAGGGTGAAATATCCAGAAACGCTGAAATACGTATCTACTCTTCTTTAATCAGTAGCCTAAAAATAAAGTTTCATGATTCTAACTTAAAAAATGACGAACTTCCATAAAAAAAACTATCCTCTATTTCACCCCCTTAGGGGTAGAATATTCAGAAACGTTGAAATACGTATCTATTCATTTTAAATCAGTATCCCAAAAATAAAGTTACATGTTTCTTACTTAAAAAATGACGAACTTCCATACAAACTTTCAACCCCTATTTCACCCCCTTAGGGGTAGAATATTCAGAAACGCTGAAACATGTATCAATTCATTTTTTATCAGCAGCCAAAAAATAAAGTTTCATGTTTCTAACTTCGAAAATAACGGACTTCCAGATTGAACTATATACGAAATAACAACCCCTATTTAACCCCTTAGGGTAGGATATCCAGAAACGCTTAAATACGTATCTACTCTTTTTTAATCAGTAGCCCAAAAGTAAAGTTTCATGTTTCTTACTTAAAAAATGACGAACTTCCATACAATTTTCAACCCCTATTTCACCCCTTTAGGGGCATAGTATCATACGTATCTAATCATTTTTATTTTACTAAATAAAATTTTGGCTACTGCCCAAAAATAAAGTTTCATATTTCTTACTTAAAAAATTACGGATGTCCATACAAACTTTCAACCCCTATTTCACCCCCTTGAGGGTCAAATATCCAGAAACGCTGAAATACGTATCTACTCTTTTTTAATCAGTAGCCTTAAAATAAAGTTTCATGATTCTAACTTAAAAAATGACGAACTTCCATAAAAAAATTAACCTCTATTTCACCCCCTTAGGGGTAGAATATTCAGAAACGTTTAAATACGTATCTATTCATTTTAAATCAGTACCCCAAAAAGAAAGTTTCATGTTTCTTACTTAAAAAATGACGAACTTCCATACAAACTTTCAACCCCTATTTCACCCTCTTAGGGGTAGAATATTCAGAAACGCTGAAACACATATCAGTTCATTTTTAATCAGCAGCCAAAAAATAAAGTTTTATGTTTCTAACTTCAAAAATGACGGACTTCCAGACTGACCTATATACGAAATAACAACCCCTATTTAACCCCTTAGGGGTAGAATATCCAGAAACGCTTAAATACGTATCTACTCTTTTTAATCAATAGCCCAAAAGTAAAGTTTCATGTTTCTTACTTAAAAAATGACGAACTTTCATACAAACTTTCAACCTCTATTTCACCCCCTTAGGGGTGGAATTTCAAAAATTCGTTTCTTAGTGCTCACTTACGTTATATAAAGAACCTACATGCAAAATTTCAGGGTTCTAGCTTCAGCGGTTTGGGCTGTGCGTTGATCTCTGGGTATGTCAGTCAGTCAGTCAGTCTGTCAGTCAGTCAGTCACCTTACTCTTTTATATATATAGACTAGCTTTTGCACGCAGCTTCGCTCACGCAGACTTTCATCCCCTGATTTACCCCCTTAGGGGTGGAGTTTAGTAAAATCCGTTCTTAGCGGATGTCTATAAGGAACCTATAAGGAACCTACCTGCCAAATTTCAAGTTTGTAGGTGTTATAGTTTCTGAGATTTCGTGATTAATAAGTGAGTGGTATTTCGCTTTTATATATAGACTAGCTGTTGCCCGCGGCTCCGCCCGCGTGAATGTCGATTATCGCGTTAAATAGTAACCTGTATAAGCTATATTACTGTAAAATTTCATCCAAATCCGTTCAGTAGTTCTTGCGTGAAAGAGTAACAAACACAAACACTCACACACATTTTGTGTTTTGTTTCTGGTAAATTATCATAACTATTATGTTACATGTTTGTTTATATTAAAAATTATAACTCCTAATTCAAATATTACAAACTTAAAATTGATCTTTTACATTTTTATTATACGATAAAAAAGTAATCATATATAACGCACCTAATGTAAAGTATCTTTTAGAAACTGTTTAAGAACTACCAGATGTGGATGTTGTGTTAGTTACATTGAGATGATAATTTTAGGAACTGGTTTTATAATAAATACCCACGTAATTGGATACCTAAATAGTTCTCTGCAATGTCATAGTTAAACTGTAATTACAATAATCAAAATTAGAACTGTTTGTTATTGAATCAGTTAGCTGTTGATATATAATACTTTTAAATAATTTATATCAATATTATCAAGCTTATAATAATAATAATATTCCAGTTGTTGTTGCGGCTATATATATATTTATTATTATAAGTTGTTTTTTTACAAATGACATACAAAGCTATTGTATTCGTAGTGTATCGACATTTATTGGTCTTAAGTAACAAACATATGATTATTATGCAGTCAGCATTGTAATGATATGTTTTTTTTTCTGGAACTGCCTAAGGATAGAGTAAACTACATAGAATATTTTTGCAGAAAAGTTTTCGAGGTTGCGAGCACAACCAAACAGATACACAGACACAAACTCTAAAAATGGTAGAAATGGGCTTAGTTTGCTGTCCCATAACACCCACACACACTTTTTTGGAAATATAATATAGATTATTTATTTATTATTTATTAACTTTATGCACTAAGAATGTACATCGGCGGACTTAATGCCCAGGGCATTCTCTTCCAGTCGACCTTCGGGTGGTGGAGAAATCTTATAAGGCAGGTGGTGTGCAGAGGTTATATACATAAGAAGTCCGTTAAAATTTACAATAATTACATCATATTCTACGTTATACATACAAACATACATATATAAGTAGATATACTTATACAGATTTACGTATACATAAATACAACATTTATACACTTAATAATGGAAAAGGAAGGTAAGTAAGCTATAGATTAGATAATTCTGCCAGTTCATTGAGAAAGAGCTCATGTACTTTATTTTTGAATGTATATCGGTTAGTGGACATCCTGATTTCGAGCGGGAGCGCATTCCAGAGTAGTACTGCTTGAACAAAGATCGAACAGTTCACGAAGTCGGAGTTATGAGACGGACATGATAGAAGCAGATTTAATAATCTGCTTCTATCATGGAATAGGGCGAAGATTTCTATCGTGATTAGAGTACAGGTATCGGTAATACGGAGCAAGGTAGGTAGGTAAGGATGGCGAGTTGAGAAATGAAAATAGGAAGGTAAGTGCTCGCTGATTGCGCCGTAGTAGGCGAATAGGTAACCATTTTACGCATTTTATTGAACGCAAAGCAGACACATGGTCATACTTTCGAAGATTGAAAATAAATCGAATGCAGTTATTAAGAAGACGGTCGAGCTTGTTAAGGAGGTCTGCATTCAGGTCGAAGTAACACACATCACCATAGTCCATTCAGTGTTCCGCAAACTTTTTTGGTTCAAGGTACATCTAGGATGATAAAAAAATTTGGAGGTACACCATAATTAAAAAATATTTTTAAGTAATAAAAAACAATGTTTCTTATTAGTCACAAAACTATATTTTTATTTTACACTTTAATTGAGCATAGGCGGTTTCATCTCTTCGTCGACCGTCCTAAGGCGTTCCCTTTTTTTAGGGTTCCGTGCCAAAGGCAAAAAACGGAACCCTTATAGATTCGTCATGTCTGTCCGTCTGTCTGTCCGTCCGTATGTCACAGCCACTTTTTTCCGAAACTATAAGACCTATAATGTTGAAACTTGGTAAGTAGATGTATTCTGTGAACCGCATTAAGATTTTCATACAAAAATAGAAAAAAAAACAATAAATTTTGGGGGTCCCCCCATACTTAGAAGTGAAACTCAATTTTTTTTTATCTAACCCATATATGTGTGAGGTATCTATAGAAAGGTCTTCAAAAATGATATTGAGGTTTCGAAAATCATTTTTTCTAAACTGAATAGTTTGCGCGAGAGACACTTCCAAAGTGGTAAAATGTGTCCCCCCCTCTGTAACTTCTAAAATAAGAGAAAGGTAAAACTAAAAAAAATATATGATGTACATTACCATGCAAACTTCTACCGAAAATTGGTTTGAACGAAATCTAGTAAGTAGTTTTTTTTTAATACGTCATATATCGTAAACTGCAATTTACCTTTCATTCAATCAACACAAATATAAAAATAAAATCAAAATTATGTTATGTTACTTGCTGCTGCGGAACCCTTCATGGGCGAGTCCGACTCGCACTTGGCCGCTTTTTGTTTTTTATTGTGGTAAGAGTTAAAAATCCTAATTCACATAAATAGGTTATTGCTCAATTCCAATTTATGTTCATCGAAATATTCTTCCGTTACTTTAAACTTTTCTTATCAAGTTGTATGGTTAGGCAGTCGCAGACAAAATAAAAAGATCTCAGAAATTACAGAATAAAAAATAAAAAGTCCTCAGAAATCAGAACAGACTTGTCTTGAATTCTTAAAGCTGCAACATTTTGAATAGGAAGGGAAGAATAGAAATAGGCCGAAAATTTTCAGGAAAGGAAGAATAAGAATAGGACGAAAATGTTCAGGAAGGGAAGAATAGAAATAAAGCGAAAATATTCAGGAAAAGGTAGAATAGAATTAGGGCGAAAATGTTCAGGAAGGGAAGAATAGGAATACGGTGAAAATGTTCAGGAAGGGATGAATAGGAATAGGGTGAAAATGTTCAAGAAGAGAAGAATAGAAATGGAGCGAAAATATTCAGGAAGGGTGGAATAGGGCGAAAATTTTCAGGTAGGGAAGAACAGAAATAGGGCGAAAATGTTCAGGAAGGGAAGAATAGAAATGGGCCGAAAATATTCAGGAAGAGCAGAATAGAAATAGAGTGAAAATGTTCAGGAAGGGAAGAATAGAAATAGATCGAAAATATTCAGGAAGGGTAAAATAGAAATAGAGCGACAATGTTCAGGAAGTATAGAATAGAAATAGGGCGAAGATGTTCAGAAAGTGAGGGACTACTCTTTTTGGTAAGAGGGGTGATGAAGGCCTTACGCTACTGCCATCATGCTCCACAGCATGAGAGCGTATAGATAGGATAATATTTTTGATGTCCTCAAAAGACAATAAAGAAAACTCAAATGAGGATTATTAGTTTATACTTAGTTTACGGGATACTTAGTTTAAAGATCCGGCGTAGTTGTGGATGAGAAATGACAATTGATATCATGCTAACTAATAGTTTTTTTGAACTCGGTTCTTCGGAGAAGTAGTTAATAGCAGGAGGGCAGTAGACTACATCTAGAATAACGCTTACTCTCTTGACCAACCCAAACTTAGTAGAGATGAACGAAACAAAACGCTTCCCTAGTGCTTTCGCGTAATTAACATCTGTGTACCTAAATGTTTTTCCTTAGGCCGTCTATTTATGTTTGTGGGATAGCCGTATTTTTCCGAGGCACACCAACAGATGACCACGGCACACCAGTGTGCCGCGGCACACCCTTTGCGGAACACGGGATGATTAAGGACTGCATGAGAGTGATTTTAGTTTTAGGGGGCAGAAAGTTTTTGAGACGATATAATGTTCGCAGGCTCCCATTTACGTATTGTTATGTATTAGTAACTATTAAATTATCGATGAATATTGCACTACAAATATTTACCTATAAACCTACCTATAGGTAAATATCATGTAATATGTTCATATAAAAAATTATAAAGTAAGGCTTTATTCAAGGCTAAAATATTCAAGTATTATAATTATGCTAATAATAAATATCTTAAAAAACAAATGACCACTTAACGTTATTGTTTTGTTCTTAGTATTATTACGTATGGCTGTCAATAGATGTCGCTAGGTGTTGTTGTTGAAAAAAAAAAATTTTCCTATATATAGAGAGATTGCTATAAATCAAATACTTAATGCTATACCGAATTATACGTAATACTTGTACGTAAAACGTTTCCACTATTATTTTGTACTTTTACGTTGTCTGCACAATCAAAGTGTTATTACGTATGGCTTCCAAAAGATGTCGCTACGTGTTGTATTTCGTCATGATAAATTCTTTACATTTTTTTTTCCAATAGATAGAGAGATTGTGATAAATTAAATAATTAATGCTACAATCTTTAGAGTATCTCCTTTCTAACAAAAAAAGAATTATTGCAATCGGACTACTCGTTAATGAATTACAATGAATTACACATTTTGACTTTCATCCCCACTCACAGGGTAACCGTCCGGAATTTCGAAATAAAAAGTATCCTATGTCCTACCTCGGAGTATGAACTCAAATCATGCCAAGTTTCATTTGGATCCATTCAGTAGTTTCGGCGTGATGCGCGGCCAAGATACAGACAGACAGACAGACAAAAATGAAAAAAAAAATAGTTTTGGTTTCAGTATCGATAACAGAGTGCCCTCCAAAAAAATTTTCAAAATATCTTCAATGTACAGAATTTGACCTGTTACATTTTTATTATAAGTATAGATATATAGATAAATATAAGGATTAAAGTTTTTACATTTTACATACACAATCTATGCTCAGTAAAGATTTTAAGTATCTACCATTGGCCCGGACCACGTTAGAAGTAAGTTCAGCCCACTTACTTAAAGATCCATATTATGGCCAGACAATCGCGGGCCGATCACCTGGTGAAAGGATTTCAACTTACACCCGTTTTTCAATAAAGAATACGCTTGACAGACCTTAAGTCTGATGGCAGTTCACCTTCGATGCTGGCGAGGGGTACCCCGATTGATGAGCTGCTTCCATGCCAATCAACTAACGCTTCCATGTTACGAGTCAAGCACCTTTTAGTATCCGTACGAGGAGCCGGGTGGATTCCTTAAACCAACTTAACAACCGGCTACAAACACCTCGATCATACAAGCAATCGACGATAATTCCGTTTTATCGGTCCGAACGACCACAAAACACTCGTTTTATTATATTAGGTCTTTACCTATGAAATTGCCTTTTTTCAGTATTGGTAATTTCAAATAAAAAAAAGTTTGTAATGGCTCTGTATTCTAAATTCAAATTAATTTTGTTTTAAAACCATGACATTCTATTTACAAACTCAGTCTTTTGTTTTTTGATTAGCGTTGTATTTTCATTACATTTGAACATTTTTCGTCGTAATGGATACTTTAAAAATTCGTAAAATTATGGAATATGAGTTTCGTCGTGGCACCAACGCGACACAAACGGCACGTAACATCAAAATCGTTTACGGAGAGAACTGTACAGACGAACGCACAACCCGTTATTGGTTTTCCCGGTTCCGTTCTGGAAATTTTGACTTGAAAAATGAAGGTCGTGGTCGTCCGGAGACTTTGGTTAACAATAATGAATTAAAGGCGATTGTGGAAGCTGACGAAACTCAATCTACAGCTGAGCTAGCAGCAGCTTTTAATGTAAGCATCAAAACAATATTGATCCATTTGCGACAAATTGGCAAGGTAAAAAAGCTTGATAGATGGGTGCCCCACGACCTTAACGATCGCCAGCGCAACGTACGCGTCGAGACCTGCCTTGCGCTGCTCAACAGGCAAAGAAATGAAGGATTTTTGAAACGAATTGTTACTTGCGACGAAAAATGGATTCTGTTCGACAATCGAAAGCGCTCAGCAAGTTGGTTAGACCCTGGTTCAGCACCAAAGCAATGCCCTAAACGAAAAATGACCCCTAAAAAGGTCATGGTCACTGTTTGGTGGTCTAGTGCGAGTGTGATTCACCACAGCTTTTTACAAAACGGCATGAGCATTAATGCAGATGTGTACTGTGAAGAACTGGAGAGAATGATGGAGAAGCTTGCACATCTGCAACCAGCTTTGGTCAATCGGTCGTCCCCACTGCTCCTTCACGACAACGCGCGACCCCATACTGCGCAACATCCAGTCTCCAAGCTGCAAGAGCTGGGGTTGGAAGCTCTCCCTCATCCGCCATACTCACCAGACCTTGCACCTACCGACTATTACTTTTTGCAAAATTTAGACAACTTTTTAGTGGGTAAAAAATTCAATTCCCGAGAGGCAGTACAAAATGCCTTTGAAGAGTTTGTTGCCCCCCGTCCAGCTGATTTTTACAAGAAGGGCATCAAGAAACTGCCAATGCGTTGGCAAAGATGCGTCGATTGCATGGGTGATTACTTCGAATAACAGAAATAAAAAAGTTTGAAAAAATAAGTACTTTCACTTATTGCATACAAAACGGCAATTTCATATGTAAAGACCTATTATTAAAGCTTAACAAACGCGGCTTCTAACAAGACCTATACACGCCATGACACCGAAAAAATCCGAGTCCAAAGTAAGGTTATATTTGACAACTGTCAAGGCAAGAATGCAAAACCTAGTGTTGCCATTACAATATTATAGTGTATATACTAATTATAACCAAATTGATGATTTGGTATTGAACATTACTATTTTTTTTATTTTTTTTTTTATTATTTCCAATACACATACACACTGACACATTGATAAAAACTGCACCACGAAGACCTCGCAGGGTCTATCTGGGTAGCAGTGAGTTGCTATAAACTATTTAATACACAAATTAGCTCACTCATATGTATACATAATGTAATTTACCTTTTTTTTTCCTTTTTTTTTATGGAATAGGGGGCAAACGAGCAGACGCATCACCCGATGGTAAGCGACTTCCGCCGCCCATGGGCACCCGCAACACCAGAGGCGTCACAGGTGCGTTGCCGGCCTTTGGGGGATGGGGAGGGGAAGGTGGGGAGGGATTGGGATATGGACCTCCGGCTTTCGTCAGATAGTATTTTCTCATTTTATTTTGGAAGGCATGTTGTTCGTTCTTTACATAGGAAGATTGTATCTCCTCTGGCATTATTTACAGTGTGTACAAAAAATACATGGGTGTCTATTAATATTCCTTCACACAATCGCAAACTTGTGTGAGTACATAATGGGAATGTGTGTAAGATGTTTTCAGGGTTCCGTACTCAAAGGGTAAAAACGGGATCCAGTCTACGACCAGGCTGTATCTCATGAACCGTGACAGTGACCGTGATAGCTAGCCAGTTGCAATTTTACAGATGATGTATTTACTGTTGCCGCTATAACAGTAAATATTATTAATAATATACTAATATAACAGTAAGTATATTTTTTTTGCGTTTTTTGTTTAAAATTATTAACGGGGACAGGAGCTTCAATTATATTATTTACAGAATAGTAGTAGTAAAGAACATTCACTTTAAAAATAAATAGATAAATTTAAAGAAAGTAAATATTTCACGGGGCTTCCCATTTAACAAATGTGATTGATTTTTGCTCGATATTAATAATGGGAACAGACAGACGACAGACAGAGAGTCGAAACGAATTTAAGACGTTCTAAGATGGAAGTTGGAACCCTTCGCGCGCAAGTCCGAATCGCACTTGCCCAATTTTTAACACGCTTTTGTTAGCTTCACTTTTATGTGTTTGTTTGTAACCGACTTTAGTGAATGTGTTTTTAGTTTTTTTTTAAATCATATTAATTTAAAAAATATTTTGCATCGCAATGTCAATCCCCACAGGATTTAGGGGTGGGGTCTCTGGTATTACCCAGCTCTAAACCTTTGCAAGAAGCATATCAAGTAAAGTAAGTAAGACTTATTTTTATTACGAATGAAAGTCATTGACATCAATAACCATAACATTATAACAATCCAAAGGTGAACTTCTCTCTGCAATTCGTAATAGTACGTCAAATTTCACATCTACATGTTACTTCAACATCTGCTCTTGATAATAAAATTTATGCGGTTATTACATTACACGATTTCTCAGGCCCCGTTTCTCGGGTGTCCTGCCTACCAGTTAGAGTGACGCTTATTACACTCGCTGGAAATCGCGCCCTGTGTGATTTTCTCTCACTTTGAACGTGAACGTGAATAACAGTGCACGTCTGTCGCTATCATGCCGACTTAATTGAAACATCAAAAAGTTGCTTTAGCGGTAACTTTGGCACTTACTACCATGAAGTATTCAAAAAGAAAGAAGAGGAGGATATGGGTGAAGGAATATTTGCTCCTTAGAAACAAACTATCAAATATGCAAATACTCAGTGTTTTGGACCCGAGAGACCTTTTAACTACTTAAGAGTAAGGGCAGACTAATTTGACGAACTATTAAGCTTAGTAGCTCCTTTTATAGAAAAAAAAACTATCTTAAGAGATAGCGTGAGTGCAAAACATAGTATAGTTGTTAGTTTACGATTTTTAGCCACTAGAAACTCCTATCAAGATTTAAAATTTAGTTCCTAGATATCTCAACCTCTTCTATCCAAAGACGGAACGTGTGAACTCTGCGCTCGCGCCGCAGCGACTGAGCTCCCTGCCTCCCTGTTTCTTATTACACTACCCACAATGTACTCTGTGCACACCCAATCGGCAGGGCGGCAGGGAGCTAGGGAGATCGGAACCACTCGATCGATAACGAATTGTACTGCCAGGGTCACACTGGCTAAAAAAATACATTTAAAACAGTCAAAGTTCGACCGCCAGAACGTTCTCTAAATGTTTATAATTCAGTAGGTTTACAACTTGCAATTAAATGTGTAATATTTTGCAATAGGTACATTTTATTACATATTGCGATGATATTTCAGTTGTAAAAATATATGAAATAAAATATGTAATACATGATGCATAGGCATACATTCAATATTATAGAGTGAATGTTTCATTATTAGATACAAAAATCTATATAAATCAATAAAATTGAAGTGTCTGTTTTTAATTTTAAATCAACAGCTTTTCCATGTACCTATATGAAAAAGCAAGGTATACGATACTTACATCAAAAACTATGAAACGGCTATACTGATTTTGACGATACCTGAGGATGTAAGGAGTAACTTAGCCTACTTTTTTTACAAGCTTTTTATTAACTTGCAATGTATTTACGTATGCTTGTATGTTCGGGTGGAATCTTGCAACTCAATTTTGAAGCAGATATCTTCTACCGATTTTGCTGAAATTTTGCAAGCATATGTACAGCGTGACAATACAATATTATAATGACATGGAGCTGATATGATGCTGGAGCTGGAAGGTTGCCATAGGAATTCTGTTAAGAAATCGAATCATCGAGTTTGGACTCGTTTGATTCGTCTCGAGGCATTCCAGTAATAGCTTGTTTTTAAAAAGCTTTTTAACAAAATTCTATCCCTTATAATTCTCGTTTCACGTTGTTCATTGCTCACGATGAACTCCGAAACCATCTAACCGATTAATACTTTTTTAAATGCATGTTTTATGCCTAAGATAGGATAGTTAACATTTCGCTTACACTAATAGGAACCGAGTATGATTTAAAAGAGACGTAGCTGAAACTGTGTGGAGCTGGTATCGTATAAATCTGCGATTTACACTATTTTTCTATAACATTTCATACTTATTTAATTTAATTCCTGATTATAAAATATTTTTCTAAGTATGGACTTATATATTTTGCGCTGGTTGGAAATAAATGGGATTATTGTCTGTACAAGCTCAGATACCGCTATGTAACTGAAACATTTGAATTAAAATTGTAATTCGAGAAGCAACGTCCAATATTCTTTGCATAAATAATTTCTTTGCATAATTGTCGATTGTTTTGTCAAGAAACGTAAGCAATACTTATTTCAATGCTCGCACTGAAAGTTTCTGTAAAGCAAACGATTATTTAAGATTATATAAGTATTTATTTATTATATAACGTCCTAAAACCATTAAGATTTTCAATTTGTATGAACTCAAACAGCGGTGTATATGAGTTCATACATGCGTCATTAAAAAAAACAAAATAATTTTTGCTATAACTCAACACATACAAAGTACAATCCAAAGAATCACACAATGTTAAAAGAGTAAAAAACGTAAGACTGAATGCTGAAATTGTTCCATATAAGGGCCTTATCATACTAGCGGGTTTGGGAACGGCTGCAGCGCGGGGCAGGCGCGCAGCGAATGCGTCGCGAACACGCCGCGGCTGCACTGCGAGGACGTCGCAATGGTAGCGGGTTTTCGAAGGACGAGTCCGCTTAGTAGTATTCAAAATGATAGCAAAGGTGAATATAGGTATTCTTTAGAAGTAGATGCACCGGAGATACTCCTGATTTTTTTTATTTCTATCTTTGACGTAAGTTAATCTTGTTGCGCCTCCGCAACGAATTCGCTGCTCATGCGCGGCGTGTTCGTTGCGCGCCCGTAACGTATTCGGTGCGCGCCCGTTCCACTTTGAGGAAGCTCGCAATCCGCTAGTATGATAAGGCCCTAAGAGTTGTAACATTTTTTTTTTTACTTTTTCTATCTTTATTTACGGAGGTTAGCAACAATTATAACTAGGTTGCTTCATATAATAATTAAAGATTGTAAAAAATTGATGAGAGATTTGCTTTTGTCACAGTTTATAAAAGATGACTAAATTCCATCCAAATCAAATCAAATCAAAATCATTTATTCATCTAAGACACCAAGTGACACTTATGAACGTCAAATTGAAGCTATAGTTAAAAATCATAGATCGACACAAACAGAGGCCACAGCATGTGCTGTATTGTCGAGGTAAGTTAGGCGAAAACACCAAAATCTACTGCCTGCCTGTGTCGATCCATAACTTCCAGTTTCCAAAATGCGTAGATAACCCCCTCCCCATCCCCCAAAGGCCGGCAACGCACTTGTGAAGCTTCTGGTGTTGCAGGTGTCCTTGGGCGGCGGTAATCGCTTACCATCAGGCGATACGTCAGCTCGTTTGACCTCCTATTCCATAAAAAAAATTACTAAAACTATGACTAAAAAAATGATTGAAAACAGTAATTAAAGGCCACTTGAACTAATTCTTTTATATTGACTAAATAAATAAAAAAACTGATAACGTTTTGCAGGAAAAAACCGGGAAAATTAATCTTTTTGTCCTGGTTTCCAAATTCCAGCCCTATATTCGGATTTATAAATAAAAAATTTCTATGTATAATATGTTCGTTTTTACAAAAAATAATGTATTTATATCAGTTGTCTAGTACCCATAATACAAGCTCTGCTTAATTTGGCGTTGTGTGTTAAATGTCCAAAATATTTATTTATTTAATTTTACAAAGTTAATGTTAGTTATATTTATGTATCTACCAGTACATGTCAGCATAATGCAATGTTTATTCAAATCATTGTTTCAAACAAAATCAAAGTTTTATGTGCATATGACCTCGAACGGCCAAGTCAAGTCGCTTAAATAAAAGTTAGGTATATCGTAACCATTAGACCGAAAAATATTTACACCTAGATAGCAGGATATTATGCACATAAATGATAATTTTATGATAATATTCACACATTAGTGCATTCTCACAGACTAACAAAATGATACCATGTATTTTTTGCGTGTTGTAGAAAACCTGTTATGAAAAAGAATATCTAACATTATCATTTCCACGTTTTAGGGTTCCGTACCTCACAAGTAAAAAACGGAACCCTTATAGGATCACTTTGTTGTCCGTCTGTCTGTCTGTCAAGACCCTTTTTTTTCACAGCACGAACAATTACTCGAATGATAACATAAACTTATCTACACAAATAAATAAAATTGAAGTGTATGTTTGTAATTTGATTTTTTTGATTTTTTTTTTATTTTAACAAAGACAACTCCCGCATTAGGAATAAACATTCTGTGTCGCGGGGGACTTTACAGACATACATGAAACGGACACAATTAACACCCAAACTCAGAACAATAATTTGTGGATCACACAAAGTGTTGTCCCGTGTAGGATTTGAACCCACAACACTTGGCGAATTGGCAAGCGGCGTGGCGACCGCCTAAACCACTAGACCAACCGTGCAGTTGAATAATAATAGTTGAAATAAACAGCTTGTCACTACTTATCATTAAATCATTAAATCTACATACTTTTAAAGTTTCTGTCTGTCTGTTTGTTCCAAGTAATCTGTGGAACGGCTAGGCCAATTTAAACGGGTCTTTCACTGGCAGATAGTTGATGACAGAAGAAGTAACTAAGGATACTTTTTTACACTAGCTTCGCCCCTCGGCGTTACTCGCGGTTATTATTGTAAAGTTACAACAACAACCGCAGCGCGGGTAAAACCGCCGGGCTCAGCTAGTAAGGCAAATATATTAATTACTAATTTTTGCTCGCGGCTCCGCCCGCGTGTATGTCGGTTATCGCTGCAAATAGTAGCCTATGTGTTATTCTGATGTATAAGCTATTAATATTACTGTAAAGTTTCATCCAAACTCCGTTGAGTATTTTTTGCGTGAAAGAGTAACAAACATCCATCCATTCATCTATTCATACTTACAAACTTTCGCGTTTATAATATTAGTAGAAAGTGCCAACGTCAAACATTATCATTATAAACCCACGTGAAAGTTTGTAAATATAATCACATATATTTTAACAAAACAAAGATCCGACTTCAAGCACTGGACCAAATTGAAGTGGGACCACACAGGAAGCACCAGTTTTCAAATAAAAAAAGAATCATCAAAATCAGTTCACCTAGTCGAAAGTTATGAGGTAACAAACATAAAAAAAAAACAGTCGAATTGATAACCTCATCCTTTTTTGAAGTCGGTTAAAATTAAATAAAAGAAGTTTACTAAAATACGTTATCATATGAGGCCTTTTAAGTTTTGTCGTTTGAAGAAACACAACTAGAAACTTATAGTACTTTTTATTGTTTTTCAAAGTACCTATTCACCACGTAGCTTATTACACTTTTCCATTCGCTCAAACCAGTTATTATAACATTTATTCCACTCTAAAGTGGGGGTGTTCAAAATGGCTGACTTAGGAAATGTAAAGAAATCGTTAGGGCTTAGGTCAGGACTGTATGGAGGATGGACAAGAATTTCTACTTATTCCTGCTTCAAAATACCGGATCAGGCGTGATCACCTCGCCAGGACGGAGGATCCTCCCTTTTTATTGGAGGGGACATCCTCAGACATTCCTCTACAATAAATACATTAAAAAACATGTGTACATTATTCATACATACTTACACAGTTCTTAATTAAATACATATAATCAACTTCCATGCGAGCAAAGCCGCGGGTAACAGCTAGTAGATAATATTAAAATAGATTTTAAGAAATAATTGCGTAATATATGTTACATGATAATATAATTTATACCTATTTAGCAAGAACACGCTAAAATATTTGACACAGCTACAGTATGGTGATAACTTCATTACGGCTCTTCATTGATGAACAATATTCATTTAAAAAAACAACGTGTAACTACCTATTGTCTGCTGGTTTGTTTGTGTGATTATTTCTTATTTCGTGCTTCTAACTTTGAAATAAACCGCATACGAATCTGTTAAATACACACAGACAGAGATAATGCAACACACGGTCAAACTCGGAGGTTAGAAGTAACGATTTTTATAATGACTCTACTCTGCCTGATGGAAAGCATAAGCTTACTACTTACTAGAATTACTAGATTTCGTTCAAACTAATTTTCGGTGGAAGTTTACATATGGTAATGTACATTATATTTTTTTTTGGTTTTATAGTTCTGTTATTTTAGAAGTTACAGGGGGGGGGACACATTTTACCACTTTGGAAGTGTCTCTCGCGCAAACTATTCAGTTTAGCAATAAATGATATTAGAAACCTCAATATCATTTTTGAAGATCTATCCATAGATCCATACGTATGGGTTTGATGAAAACATTTTTTTTAAATTTCAGTTCTAAGTATCGGGACCCCCAAAATTTTCAATTTTTGTGTGAAAATCTTAATGCGGTTCACAGAATACATCTACTTACCAAATTTCAACATTACAGTTCTTATAGTTTCGGAAAAAAGTGGCTATGACGTACGGATGGACAGACAGACAGACAGACGGATAGACAGACAGACATGACGAATCTAAAAGGGTTCCGTTTTTTGCCTTTGGCACGGAACCCCAAAAACGTCAGTTGCCAGAATTTCAAGTTTGTAGCCCCAACAGTTTGAGTTCTGCTTTGACAAATTAGACAGTTAAGGCAGGTAATTTAATCGATTATAATTATTATTCTTGTTTATTTTAAACTACAATACAAATAAATATAATTAGAGTGTCTGTTTTTAATATTAAAATAACTGCTTTTTACTAAATGCATATGTATGTATATGGTACATATACTATTTTTTTTTTCTGTCTGTCACACACATGAAAGTTATTTTTGGATTTTTAACTTTATCAAAAAAGAGTAAGTCTTGTAGAAAATTTATATGATTGCACTTTTAAAACTATTGCTTTATTTTTTGCTCTAATTTAACAGCTGAGAGTCTATTTTGGAGCTGTACTTACAAAGTCACTTTATGCGCATATTAAGGTACCGGTCCTATTCAAGGCTTTTTCGACCTTCTCATTTTTGAGCTTCCTTCCCTGTTACGTTTTTGAGTTTAAATTGTCGAAGGTTTTTATGTATAATATCTCAATAAACATATTTTTAAAGGCAATTCCTGCACTAAGAATAAATTATCTTGTGTCGCTTGTGGATCACAAAAATTCAGAGAAGTAGGAAGTGGCGTGGTTACCGCTTAAACATAAATATATATATATCTACGCCATAAATAAATGTCTACGCACTCAAAACTGCGTGATAAAGCTAGTTAAAAAAACTTAGTTTTATCTATACCCATTAATTTCAACATAACTGATGCGTCTTATCGCTTGATCATGGTTTTGCTGTTTATTTTTCCTTATCTTTTCAGAGATCCTTCATCCTGTAATTATCATGTATCACGTCAAGGTTACGGTAAAACATTGTTTGTTTCCATAATTGTTATTCAAAAGATGTCTTCAGTTGAATTGATCAGCATTAATTATTACTAAGTACGAAAATTCATACTAACATTTTAATTCGAAAATACCTCTGTCTATCTGCCTGTTACGGCTAAACTGCTGCACCGATTTCAATAAAATTAGGTATGGAGATAATTTGATTCTTGAAGAAGGACACATGCTCCCTTTACCGCGATAACCGGCATACACGCAAGCGGTGTCGCGGGCAAAAGCTAGTATATTTATAAGACCTGAACAACTAGGTCAGTTGAATTTTACCGTAGAAGGAATGGATAGAGTTAATATGAAACCAACCAAACAGAAAATAAATATAGTTTAAAAAAAACGCTTCTCGTGACCAGAAGGCCGGCCTTTTTCTAGCACAGAGAATTAGCATTGCCATTCAACGTGGCAATGCTGTCAGCCTTTTGGGAACGCTTCCAGTAGGCGATGATGCGGAGGAATTTTTTGACGCTTGTATGTAAATATTGTTGTTTCCTTTTTTTTATTATTATTTCCTAGTATTAAAAAAAAATGTGTCAAAAAAATAATCAAAATTTGCAAAAAAATATATGAAAACAGCCTGATAAGTACTTATCAGGCTGTTCAATCAAATTAACCAAATACCAACTGGTTAATGCTCTCAATATTTCTATTGTAAAATATTTGGTACCTACTGATTGAAAAATGTTCAAGAGATTCAAATATCTATTAGGATTGAAAATATCAAAACAATTCATTTAGCAAAATCTATAATGTTCTTTTAAAGACAATAAAGCACTGAAAGCAGTCTACTAGAATGTCAGTTTTTGTTTTTTTTTATTTTTATTTATGGCCCGCTAAAATGACTCTTCTCTGCCTGATGGAAAGCATAAGCAGAATTCAAGAGTGGTGGTCACCATACTCACTGCGAATGCAGACAATGCAGCATGACGACCCACACCATGGCGGCCTAGTGATGCTTCTGCATCTTTTAGTCTAATCAACAAGTTCCATATTTGTTGATTAGACTAAAAGATGCAGGACTATTTACATATCACACAGTCATTTGGATACTTTGTTAGGTCCTTATTACATTGAAGCAGATCAGAGGCGTGCGTCAATGAATCAGTAAATTATTGCGTTTAGGATCAACAGGCAAAATTCTATACTCGAGTCTGCATCAATTGCGTGATATCTTGATATTGGAAAAACTTAAGCCCGTTTCCACAACCTATACTTGAACCATTTCCTAAATAGGCGCTGCAAAGGTAACTCCTAAATATAAATCTTATCTAATTTTAAACTTTTGTAATATTACTGTCTGAAAATCCAATATTTCTAAATTAGAAAGAGTGTAATACCCAGCGTCACTTACTTATTTGTTGACACCCGCGACCTCGTCCGCTTGGAATTTAACTGAAGTAGGGATTTTACTGTTTTTTTTGCGAGAAACCTTAATATTTTTTTCTAAAATAAAGGAAAGTTACTAAGACTAAGTTACGTTTTATAATGTTAATTACCTGCCGGTGAAAATTCTGTCAAATTCGGTCGTGACGTTCTGGAAATTAGCTGGATCAAACAGACAGATGCATAGACAAAAAATATCTATAACCCCAATTGTTGTCAGTTCTGCGGCTGAACTGTAAGAGTTCTAGAGTGGAGACCGCGTCTCGGCAAACGTAATGTAGGACTTCCACAGGCCAGGTGTGATAGTATTGACTTCAGTGTGCATCTGGACTGAGCGCCCATTTTTTAAAATTTTGCGTAACGATATAAAATTCAAATAGGAATTAGTTAAAAATAGTAAAAATCAAAAGGAATGGGTCATAAATTTCTTAAACGTGAAATAAAGCTGTTATGATCAAATAACTTGGGCCCTCAGTTCAGATGCTTGCAAGAAATGACATAGCCTAGAGCTCAGGAAGTACTGCCTCTAGGTCAATGCTTTTTATTTAAGAATTTAGTTAAGAATTTCTTAAAACTTTTAAGAAAATCCCAAAACTGTACAATACGACATTACGGATTTACGGCGGCATAATATAGGGCCCATTAAACCAAGAATAAACGTAGCAAACTAGCAACCTCATAGGTACCGAAAAAAAGGTAAGGTCAGACAGTTAGGGAGTTCACATGACACCGATGACGTTTTTTTTCCTAATTATTTTATTGTCATCGACCTTTGACCCCTGTGTAAATTTTCAAGTTAATCAGACTCCTAGAAGTAGATGAAATTGAAGTTAAAAGATTCCGTTACATACATAGAAACAGGTCAAGCTAATAAAAGCGTGTTAAAAAATCACTTCTTGGACTCTTAACACGAAGGACCTTGGGAACGTCCAACATCTGGTTTACATAAATAAAAGTTTTAAAGTGATAAGACAAAGGACACGGTTCACTACCTGCTCCAACGACTGATTTGAGGAAGGAAAGACAGAGCTAAGGGTAGGTCACTTGGTTTAGAACCGCAGAGAAGTGAGAACCTAGGGAAGTGGGCGCGTATCCAAACCAGTCGTGTCAATTGTCGTTATTTTTGAGTATGTTAATGTATATAGACATGTATCGATAATGTATTTGACTGCACGTTTGGCCTAGTGGTTTAACGGTCACCACGCCGTTTCCTACTTCGCCAAGTGTCGTGGGTTCAAATCCCACGTAGGACAACACTTTGTATGATCCACAAATTGTTCTGAGTCTGGGTGTTCTTTGTGTTCGTTTCATGTATGTTTGTAAAATCCCCCGCGACACAGGATTTATTCCTAGTGTGGGAGTTGCCTTTCAAAAAAAAAAAACCTTGGAGAAAGTCAGATGAGTCTCCGTCTTCTATTGTATCTTGTAGGATAATGAGTTTAATCTGCATTTGTATCCCAGTCTGAGAATCGTAGTAATTGCTGGGTAATAAGATGTAATCTTAAAGTTATTTTTGCTCAGCATTGCAACTGGTTTTATCGGTACCTTTGACTGTGATGTATGTGGAAGTCTCTCTATAATGTGGTTGGCGTGTTTGGAATGTGGGCTGTGTACTTAAGTGCTGGGAGTTTTAATGGTTGAATACACGGGGCATCTGTAGGCCGGTTAGGCTTTATTGCCGTATGCGTCGGTAAGAGAATTTGGATTCGAGCTCCAAACCGGTAGAGCATTATCAATTCCACTTGGTGTTACGATATAATGCCAAGTCCGGATAGCATTTGGTAATGCACCTACCACCAAATCGCAATTATTATAGCGTTTGGCCTGCAGTACATATCGCCTAGAGTAAAAGAACGTTAATCCACCTAAATCTCGAGTGCACAATGGAAGAAAGCGTGATCAGCACAAACCAATTGAAATGTATTTAATTGTCCATAGTCTTTCCCTTTGATTCGCGTGGCCAGTGGGGTCTACGAGTCTGGTGTTGTACTTCACAGGGTAACGCGGTGGAAGAGCATTGCCCATTCCCTCTCGTGACGGTTGCTGATGTTTTAACCAAAACTCCTTGTTAGATAGCCGATTACTTAAGTTACTCACACTAAGTCTCAATGGGGCACCATCACACAGGTGGAGAGACGACTTGCGCAAGGTGGCTGGCAGGAGTTGGATACGAGAAGCCCAAAATTGATCAGATTGGCGTGAAATGGGAGAGACCTATGTCCAGCAGTGGACTGCAATAGACTGATGATGTTGATGAATTCGCATGAATAAATTTAACCAAAAAAATCCTAAGGTCAGGCTTAGTGAACTCAATCGAAATGATTAACGAGGTTTTTTTTTAAAAAAAAAACTTACATATAAAACTAAAATTGAAAAAACAAATTCAAGTTTCTTGTCCTAAAAAAAATTGTATCCTTGCGTCGAAGTAACAACAAAAAATAGAGGAAACTTTTTGTGGAACTACATATTATAATTATGTACTAGCTGAACTCCGCGGTGTTACCCGCGATTACCTTGGTACCGCGGGTAAGGCCGCGGGGCGAAGTTAGTCTAAAACAAAGTAGCCAACGTTACTCCTTATATCATTAGCTACCTATCAGTGAAAGTCCCCTTAAAATCGGTCCAGCCGTTCTAGAGATTAGCCGGAACAAACAGACAGACAAGAATTGTAAAAAATGCTTTTTTGGTAAATGTAGGTATGTACACGGTAGTGTACACATACATATGCATTTAGTAAAAAGCGGTTATTTTAATATTACATACAAACAGATACTCCAATTTTATTTATTTGTATTCTATAGATTAATTATTTAACGGTGTGTAATAAGTAAGTATTATATTGAACTGTGTTTTGTAAGCTTTACATCAATAAACTCTCTAATGTCAACGGATTAGAATACAGAGTGTAACCACCCGTTTTCAGCCCATGGGTGTCGTAAAGCCGGGTACTCATTAGCATGCGAAAAACCTTTGCATGTGTCTTCACCAAAATAATTAGTATGTACGTAGTTCGTGAACCTACTATCTGGTCAATATCCTGGCTCTCTATAAATAATAATAAATATTTCGGACATCTGACACACAACGCCGTCTAGTCCCAAGCTAAGCAGAGCTTGTGTTATGGGTACTAAACAACTGATACAAATACATATACATATATTTTTTTTGTAAATACATACATATTACTTGAGAGATTTTTTCAATGTAAAAGAAGTGCAGAAGCCAATATTTTTAAACAACATGCGCTATAAAGATAGGAAATACCTATTTAAAAAAGTCACTTAACACTATAGTGGCCCAGCCAAAATATGTTATAACCTGCATAGTCGATGATGTAACAGCAACTGGCAGTCCAAATTGAAAAAGAGACATTTCAAGTTATACTGTTAATCGAAAAAAGACTTTCAAAACGGTCAAAAAATTTATCGCTGGGTGATTTCTAGTTCGAAATAAATTAAATTAAAAAGCTTTTTAAAAACAAGCTTTTACTGGAATGCCTCGAGACGAATCAAACGAGTCCAAACTCGATGATGTTGCGACGTTTCTTTACAGAGTTTCTATGGCTACCTTACAGCTCCAGCATCAGATCAGCTCCATGCCATTATAATATTGTATTGTCACGCTGTATACATCTGCTTCCAAAATTTCAGCAAAATCGATTGAAGATATCTATCTGCTTCAAAATTGAATTGCAAGATTCCACTGGAACATACAAGCATACGTACATACGAGTACATTGCAAGTTAATAAAAAGCTTGTACTAAAACGGTTCACACGTCTCAAAAAAACAACAGAACATCAGAACTGTTTTTATTTAGGTGCAACTGAAGTCATGGTTATTAAATGATCTTCAAAAAAGTACATCAACATATTCCAATTGTTTGGTCTAAAAATTTGGTATTTTATCATATTATTTGGTTTGCCACAGAATATTTTGAAGAAAAATAAATAAAACACTAGCAGGTTTTCTTTCAGTTTTAACAACTTCCTTCATTCATCAAACCAAAACTTTGTTTTAATTAAGGAGAGGAGTTGTAAGTTGGCACGGTTGGCCTAGTGGTTTGAGCCATCTGGGAGGAGTCCGGATGTGTTGATAACAGCAGTTCCCGGATCCCTCCCGTTTTAGGCGCAGAATGGCACACCGTGTGGTTTTAGTCGGTTCGATTCCAACACACCGCCCCGCCGCAAACCCCGGTGGGGTGACGGCCCGAGGGGGTTTCCACAGGTAAAAAAAAAGTTGTTTGAGCCACATTATATTATGTTATATTATTATTTATATATTCTAGCCACATACTACGCCAAGTGTTGAGGGTTCAAATCCTACATGGGACAACACTTTGTGTGATCCACACACATCCACAGTCTAGGTGTTCTTTGTGTCTCCTTTTCATGTATATTTGTGAAGGCCCTGCGATACAGGATGTATATTCCTAATACCGGATGTACCTATATTCCTAATACCGGAGTTGTCTTTAAAAAAAAGTGTTCGCTAGGAGAAGAAGTAAAATCAATAAATACGAAAGACAGTTGCCTGTTTATTATGCAACTTAAATATAATGGCACAAATATTGTTGGATGATACATTTCATCATCAGTAGTCTATTGCAGTCCACTGCTGCCTCTCTCATTGCACGCCACTCTGATCGATTTTGGGCGTCTCGTATCCAACTGCAGCTAGCCATATTGCACAATATTACACACGCAATATTTAAATTAAATATTTATTTATTTCTTCATTCTACACACGTTAAAAGGAATAAAAAAGAGTTACAAATTATTTATACCATAACAAGCGGCGGTCTTATCGTTCAAGACAATCTCTTAACAGACAATCTATAATATAGTACGTAGGAAGTAGCGTATAAATAGTTTTTTTTTTTGTGATTTCAAGTTCTCAATAACAACTACGGTTGAAAATCAGTGTTAAAAGTAATCACTGTCCCGATCCGGTCAGTGTTAATATTGCCAAAACACGAGTGTAAATGAAATAGATAAATTGGTTTAATTTGTGTAATAGACGATTTTAAAAAATCGCAATGGACAAAATTCTTAGACTCTTTTATGGAGATAAGAATAAAACAATATTTTTAAGTGAGGTCGCTAGACTCGCAACAGATCAAAACCTTGATTTTATACGAAAGCAATACGTAAAATAATAAGGGGATAATTGCGTCATAAGTACGGTACTACTTTTTATTAAAAATATTTATAAAAGTCGCTATCCTTTCACAGAAATATTTTTTTACGCAGGTCAGGGTTGCACACCTATAAGTGGAACTAGCTTCTGGTCGCATATCTCTAACCGAAAAGGGATTTTTAAATCACAACTATTGCAATGACTATGGTGACCAGGTGTTGTTTTAAACGATACAGGCATGCCAGTTATAAGTGGCATATGAAATATACCATCAAATTATTTCAACTATAAAAATTTATCAAATGAACCCAATAATTGTATACAACACACTGCTAGATTAGATCCCTAATTGAAAATACATTACATTAAAGTTTTTAATTTTAAACACTATAATTTACGCCTTTATTTTATTAATTCACTATTAATTCACCTAAAGGTTGACTGGTAGAGAATGCCTAAGCCATTAAGTCCGCCTATGTACCTAAAGTGCATGATGTGTAATAAAAAAATAAAAAAATAATTTATTGCTGCCCGACTTCGTTGGCTTGGCCACATCGAAAGAATGGGTGAGGATCGAGCCGTCAAAAGAGCATACCTTGGGCAGCCCATCGGGCGGCGGCCCGTAGGACGACCCAGATACCGCTGGAAGGATGACGTTGCCAGGGACATGGAAGAGATGAAAGTGTCCGATTGGTCTGAGTTGGCACAGAATAGGAAAGAATGGCGCATTCTGCTGTCGGAGGCCAAGACACACTTTGGGTCGCTGAGCCAGCGAAGTAAGTAAGTATAATTTTTGATCTTTACCCCGTAGGTTTTTAGTATCTGTATAGGTGTAAAAACCTAGAAAAACGTTAAGGAAGTCTCTCAAATTAATTAGCTGTTCACCTTCACCTTTAAACCTAACAATTAATTTGTTTTTGCACTTGAACTACAAAACGCATGGGCACCCGAACATGCATAAAATGCCAATTATACGATTATAACTATACTAGCTAACACACTCAACTTTGTCTGCGTCTCTACAATTTTGTAATATTTCTAATTTTTAACCGACTTCAAAAAAAGGAGGAGGTTTCTCAATTCGACCGTATATTTTTTTTTTTATGTGTGTTCGGGGATAACTTCGTCGTTTATAAACCGATTTTGATGATTCTTTTTTTAATGGAAAGTAGATGTCCCGACGGTGGTACCATGATAAAGAAGCTAGGATCTGATGATGGCATCCCAGAGAAATCGAGGGTAACCCTCATTTTTTTCAGGCACGTACTATGTTTTTCGTATATTTTCTGAAGCTATGCCGATATTTGCGTCTGGTAGTCATCATTTAATGATGATCAGCTGATGATGAAAGGTAAAACTCCTTAACGGTTAGGAGTTGGAGGACAAATCTTTAAATGTCATATGTATATGTATGTTACCTTTAGTCGTATTCTTTCAAGTTATTTAGGTAAGCTGATGATGGAAGGTACAACTCCTCAACGGTTAGGAGTTGGAGGATAATTCTTTCAATTTCAAACGTATCTATAGACCTTTAGTTGTATACTTTTAAGTTATTTAGCTGAGCTGATGTCACATGCGCTATGATGAATAACCCCTTAATATATTTCGCTTTAAGTAACTCGCCTTCTTCTATTTCATCACGACATTTAAGCTTGGACACGATTCCTATTGCCCCGTAGACCACGTTCTCGGTAACAGAAATCTTGCATCTCAGCATAATTTTGGAAACTGATCATACTCAGTTTTAATACGTGTTCAAACCACTAAAGTTATTCGCATCAGCAGAAATTATATGAAATAGTTCAACTTACTGATAACCTATGATTGTTTGCACTAAAAATAGAAAAATAAAAACTTTTTATAAAAAAAAACCGACTTCCAAAAAACCATCCGACGAAAACTCCCTGCCAAAAAACACTAAAAAGCGTAAAATAAACTGGCTCTCCATAAATTGCTATGTGCCAATTCTTGTCTATACCTAATTCTTTATTCATTTAAATAGTAGTATTTCCTATTGGTTGTAACTTTTAGGGAGTTTCCCTGCCAAAAAACACTAAAAAGCGTAAAATAAACTGGCTCTCCATAAATTGCTATGTGCCAATTCTTGTCTATACCTAATTCTTTATTCATTTAAATAGTAGTATTATTGTGTATGCTAGGTACCTAAAATATGTTTGAAGTCGGCGCCAAGCCAAAATGTAATAGGAGGTACCGCACTCGCCGCTGCCGGATAGCTAGCATAAAACAACCCAAGCGAGCAGACATGCGCGGGCTGACGCGACGTCGTTGATGGTCGTCTCGAAATAAAGCGAGTGTGGTAACTACTATTACATTTGGCTTGGCGCCGACTTCAAACAGATTTTAGGTACCTAGCATACACAATAATACTACTATTTAAATGAATAAAGAATTAGGTATAGACAAGAATTGGCACATAGCAATTTATGGAGAGCCAGTTTATTTTACGCTTTTTAGTGTTTTTTGGCAGGGAAACTCCCTAAAAGTTACAACCAATAGGAAATGCGCTTACTACTAGACCAACTGCCTCGTTGATCTAGTAGTTAGCGTAAGCGACTGCAGATCAAGAGGTCTCGGGTTCGATTCCCGGGTCGGACTGCTGTAGGGTTTTTCTTACAAGAAATTCTTAATAGCAGCATACTCCGGAGTATGGAAGATAGCGGTGTTTCCCGGCCGTGCCTCGGAGAGCACGTTAAGCCGTTTGTCCCGGTTGTCATGAACATCTATGTCAATCGTTATTGGGAAGTCAGTGCCCTCAAATATACTGACAACTAGTTCAATCATCGAATTCAGTTCGCCCTCAGGGCTGCGGAGGTCAGATTCCAGTCGGTCCGTGTAAAAACTGATATTCAGTTAAAACCGGTTGAACTAGTAGTTGACCCCAAAATCTTGGGAATAACAAAGGCTAGGAAGATGATCACAACCAATAGGAAATGCCTATGTGTGATGTTATTATATTGAAATGAAATGAAATGATGAAATGATATATATTTGCAAGAATGTAGTACAAAAACAGGTCACAATAATTCTATAAAGCTTGAGTACATTCTACCATAACAATGGTGTGCAACTAGCAATGTCTTACATTACATTAATGGCATGCAATACACTAAATGTCAGTGTCAATTTTAATTGATTTCAATAATTTTATTATGATTTTATAATAATAATAAAAAAAAAATAACAATTCAACAAATCAATTACCGAATGCCGAAAAAATATTATGGTTTATTAAATGTCACAATAGATAAGATATGTCAATATAATAAGTTTCAAGATAATTTAGAGATGTCAGATACAATAAAGGATAATTAAAAAAAGAAAAAAAAACTATAAAAATCATGTCACTATGTTTTCATACCTTATTTATCATGTAATCATTTAAATTGTAAAAACATTTTTCAAGAATCCATTTGGTTAGTTTACTTTTAAAAATATTTAAAGGTTGATCCTTGAATACATTTGGTAATTTGTTATAAACTTTAATTGCAGTTATATAAGAGTTTCTTTTATGTATTTCTAGATTGCTTCTTGGTTGAAAGTTTTTGTGGACATTTCTGGGTATGATGTCTCTTTTTGTTACATTTGATTAAAGATCAAAGTATTGAGGATGTTGTTTTACAAAAACACATATTGATATAGTTTATGCGTGATGTTATTATGATTGACTCCATTGAGCCTAGCGTTCCTTGTTAAAGGTGCTATCCAAATATTTTTACTACCACTAAAATATTTTTTTAAATTTGAACCAGCATTTTCTGAGATTAACACATTCAACCTGTTCAACTTTATAATATTAGTACCTCTAGATATGACTCAGCTAGATGTGAATGGACGAGTAGAGCTTAAGCGGCTTTTTTAAAAGCTTAAAAGTTATTTTTAGCTTGCAGTTTTCATATTGCAAACTTATATTCGATATCATTCATAATGACTTAGCATCGAATCAAATAAAGCATAACGGCTGATGTGTTTACTAAATTTAATTTAATTACTCTTTGATTTGGTTGATTTTTAACCGACTTCCAAAAAGGAGGAGGTTTTATGTTCCACTGTATGTATTTTTTTATTTTTTTTTATGTATGTTCACCGATTACTCCGTCAGTTGTGGACCGACTTTGAAAATTTTTTTTGTATTCAAAATGGTATGCTTCCGAGGTGGTCCCATTGCCAGCATATCAGGATCTGATGATGGGATCCCAGGGAAATCGAGGGAAACCCTCATTTTTTATAGGCACATACTATGTTTTTCGTATATTTTCTGAAGTTACACCGATATTTGCGTCTGGTAGTCATCATTTTATGATGATGAGCTGATGATGTAAGGTACAACTCCTTAACGGTTAGGAGTTGGAGGATAATTCTTTCAATTTCATACGTATCTAAAGACCTTCAGTCGTATACTTTCAAGTTATTTAGGTGAGCTGATGATAGAAGGTTAAACTCTTTAACAGTTAGGGATTAGAGGATGATTTTAATATTACACGTAGGTATAGACCTTAATTTGTATTCTTGATGATGAAATTTGATGAAATAGTTCAACTTACTACTTACCTACGATTGTTTGCACTAAAAACTGAAAAATAAAAACTTTTTATAAAAAAAAACGACTTCCAAAAAACATCCAACGAAAACTCTCTGCCAAAAAAACACTTAAAAGCGTAAAATAAACTGGTTTTCCTTAAATTGCCTATACCTAATTCTATATTCATTTAAATAGTAGTATTATAATGTGTGCTAGGTACCTAAAATCTGTTTGAAGTCGGTCCAAAAAGAATACAAACGAACAATTACAAAAGTCTAAGCGATAGTCACTTGGCAACGACTTCAAACAGATTCTAGGTACCTAGCACACATTATAATACTACTATTTAAATGAATATAGAATTAGGTATAGGCAATTTATGAAGAACCAGTTTATTTTACGCTTTTAAGTGTTTTTTTGGCAGAGAGTTTTCGTTGGATGTTTTTTGGAAGTCGTTTTTTTTATAAAAAGTTTTTATTTTTCAGTTTTTAGTGCAAACAATCGTAGGTAAGTAAGTAGTAAGTTGAACTATTTCATCAAATTTCATCATCAAGAATACAAATTAAGGTCTATACCTACGTGTAATAATAGTTTTTTTTTCTTTTGTCTGTCAATCTGTGAAGGTATCAGACAGATAGGAATGATTATATTGATTATTGAATAGAGTACATATTTACTTCGGATGACTATTATAACGTGGCCGTGACCCGTGGTGATCTAAAAAAAACGTGTGCTTCTCGGGACTCCCGACTGAAGTGATAACTTTAACTTTTTTATGGAATAGGTGGGCAAACGAGGAGACGTATCGCCTGGTCGAATCGATGGAAAGCGATTACCGCCGCCCAGGGACACCTGCAACACCATAGGCGTCACAAGTGCGTTGCCGGCCTTTGGGGGATGGAGGGGTATGGGGGAGATAGGGGTATGGGGGAGATAGGGGAAGGGGTTGGTGTATGCCTCTTTTTTTTTTACGTGTGGAAATCCCCTCGGACCGTCACCCCACCGGGGTTTCGGCGGGCGGTGTGTCGGACTCGAACCGACTAAAACCACACGGTGTGCCACTCTGCGCCTGTGAAGGGAGGAATCCGGGAACTGGTAAAGACTCTCTAAGTAGTTGACTTACGGCACACGCGTGAAAACCCGTCCCGACCACCCGCGGCCACACTCAGGGCGGCATGAGGCACTGGTAGGCGCGCCTCCGCCGTCCGGTTCGCCGGCGGCGGATTGGGTCCGAGTGGACGTCGTCCTCCCGGGCCTTCTCCGCCACCTCCTTCTGCGAGAGTACATCTTCGCAGAAGGTTGCGACCGCGGTAAAACTGCTGTCGCTACCGGCCATGGAGCGTATCACGGCCGGTAGCGAGAGATCTCCTCCGATGACTGCAGTGAGGGCCCGGCGCTGCGGCGCCCAAGCGGGGCAAACCGCCAGCGTGTGCTGGGCCGAGTCCTCACTGCAGTTGCAGTGGTGGCAGGCGGGACTCAATTCACTCCTGGCGATCGAGTGCAGGTACTTCCCGAAGCAACCGTGCCCGGAAAGGACCTGCGTCAGTCGGAAGGAAAGGGTCCCGTGCTGCCGCCCTGCCCACTCGAGGATGACCGGCTGGAGAGCCTCCACGGCGGTAAAGCCAGCGCGTGGAGTCTCCAGCCGGTACAACCATCTGTCCATAGTGGCTCGACGGGCGTCTTCACGCCACTCGCATACCTCTTCGGGCGGAGGGCGATAGCCATACTCCGCCCGATATTCAGCCACCCGTCGATAAACTTCGGCGAGCACTTCCGCCTTCAAATCCCACGGGGGTGTTCCGGCCAGGGTGCAAGCCGCCTCGGTCGACACCGTGCGGTATCCGCGTATGGCTCTGACTGCCAATGGCCGCCAGAGGCGGGCCTTATTTAGGGCAGTCAGAGCCGCGACCCACACCGGTGCACTATACAGCGCCATCGATCGGACAACCCCCGTGTACAGGAGTCGCGTTGCGACGCTGGCTCCACCTAAGTTGGGCAAAAGTCGCCCAAGGGCGGAGGCAGCGTCGACCAGCTTCGGACCAAGCTGTCGGAAGTGCTCGTCGAAGAGCCACCTACCGTCGAGTATCAGGCCCAGATACCTCATTTGGGCCCGAACCGGTACGAGGACCGAGTTGACCTCTATGGAGGCGCCGGCGGGTGGACCACGACGGGGCCCATGGAACAATAGGGCCTCCGTCTTGTCCAGGGCCATCCGTAAGCCCAGCGCCTCGATGCGCCCGACCACCAGGGAAACACCCGTGGTGGCCAGGCGCGCCGCCTCTTGGAAATTCACCCCTCGGGCTGTGACAAGTGCGTCATTGGCGTAACAAATTACGCGTTTACAAATTACGTACCCCACGTTCCACAGGAGTGGTCCAAGGACAGACCCCTGCGGAACGCCGCACGACTTGGGTCGCCTTCTCGGTCCTCGTACACGACGGTACGCTCCTCTAAATAGTCTGCCACTAGCCGTCTCAGGTACTCTGGCACCCCTTGGTAGTGGAGTGCTTCCCTGATGCAGCTAAATGGCAGACTATTGAAGGCGTTGGCGATGTCCAAGGACACCGCCAACACCACGCCGCCACAGCTCCCTGTCTCTTCGGTCACGGCCCTAAAGCACATCACGGCATCGACCGTCGAACGCCCCTCTCGGAAGGGGTATGTGCCTCCTAATCTAATCTAAACTAATCTAAGTTTAACTATTTAATATTGAAATTCTGCGTCTGTCCGATATACGGCTAGCGCTGTGGGTTAGAGTGAAGAGCCTGCCTACCGCTGCCGTATGCGTGAGTGAAAGGGAAGCCAGACAGACTGGCGCCGTAACGTGTTACGTAACGAAGCAGTTTACCCTCCCATAAGAAGTTATCACTTCAAAAAAAAAAGGTAACAATAATATGCCTTGTCGCAGATTTAAGTTATATCAGGAAGGTACAATTAAACAGGCAAAGACTCTTTCTCGTTTTCTTCCTGAATCTACATGAAGTTTTTAATGAAAGTCACTAATAAATCGTAATTAACAATCATATTGACATGATGATATTTGTATGTACTTTTCTAAAATATGCAACATCTATGATGTAATCAAATATTAAGGTACCAAAGTTCACCAAACCATATAAATATTCCCTTAAAGAAACTATGTTAATTTAATGCATAACCCATAACTTCCTAAATGCTTTAAAAGTCGAAGAGGTCTACATATTGATCATGGAGGAAAATGCTGTAAAAATCCTTCTGTATCGTACACAATGCATTTAGTGGAGGAGGAAAATCGAGTATTATATAGCACGCTTAAGTTGCGTTTACGGTTAAGTGCACCCCCTTTATTTATTAATAACTCTCTTAATATGTAGTACCACAAGGTATGAAAAGCATTAGTTTATGTCAGGATTGCGGTCATAATTTACAAAACACTTCATTATCTTAACTAAAATACAATGAAAACAAAACTTGAAATTTTAATTTTAGTAAAATATTTAACAGTCCATCTTCAATATACATTCTGTAGGTAAACAAGATTCCATTAATATCGTGAATAAATTATGATCATGACTGGTACCTACGATCACGCTAATGAGTAAACTAGGAACAATCAGATATTATCTAAACACATAATCTATTCTCATCTATACCAATAAATGAAATTGGAGTGTCTGTTTATAATTTTAAAATAACTGCTTTATGTAGGTATACACGGTACATATACCAAATTTTTTATTTTTTATTTTTGTTTGTGTCTGTCGGTCTGTCTGTCTGTTTGTTCCGGCTAATCTCTGGAATGGCAGGACCGATTTTGGACTTTCTATATTAGACTAAAACCTTTCTGTATACTTATGTATTTCACTCCGTCTAAGTCGATAATTAAAGATAATATGTATTTTTCAGCGGGTTGCTCTTATTACTTTTTCTTGAGATTAAAGATAATCCCCTAACAATAAATTCAAATTTTCATCTTGCGTTTTTATAGATAACTAGCTGAGCGCCGCGGTTTTACCCGCGGTACAACAACAACCGCGGGGTAACGCCGCGGGGCAAAGCTAGTCCAAAAAAAGTAGCCTAAGTTACCTACTCCTTAAATCATCAGCTATCTGCCAGTGAAAGTCCCGTCAAAATCGGTCCAGCCGTTCCAGAGATTAGCCGGAACAAACAGACAGACAAAAATTGAAAAAAAAAAATTGGTATATGTACCGTGTAAACATACATATGCATTTTGTAAAAAGCGGTTATTTTAATATTACAAACATACAGCTTTATTACTCCATTACACCTACTCACTAAGCCTGTTATCTTATATGTTTATGCAATGTTTAACTAAAAAGTGTCCTAGTTGCTTCGTTGCTTCTTCGAATAAGAGCTAGTTCAGACACGGTGGAATCCGCTCGGATGCGAACCGCGCGATTCCAATCCGCGAGGATTGAAACAAGTTCGGACACGCGCGGTAAGTGTGAGGAGTGGGGTAGGGTGACAACAGCTTCATTTCAACTTTACCTTTGCCTTTTTTTCTAGTGAATCCTCGTTTGCATCGAAAATGTCCCTTAACTCCTGCCAAGCACCGTTTTTGACATTATTTAATATTCTGCGCACTGCATGTCCCACAAAGCTGGTTTTTCAATTTCGTCGATAATTATCTCGGTTTCGAAGCGATCCATTGTCACCATGCAATACGCGCGGTTTCTACGGAGCAACTGAACGCCTCTAAGTTACATCAAGTAAATAGAACCGCGCGGCGGCCGTGCGAATTCATTTTTAACCGACTTCTTTAGCGGTCGAGTTGCGGTAGCCGTGTCTGAACTAGCACTTAGTCGTTAATAGTGGTCTGTTTATGATTCATACATATTAGAAATTTAAAATATACTCTACCTCTGGGAATACGTTTTTGCACTGTGTAGGTTAAGTTACGAAACTCCAAATCCATCTTGGATCAGCTGAAACAAAGGGAAAACACTTTAAGACACTTTGAATGAGATATTAGGTCTTTACCTATGAAATTGCCGTTCTTCAGTACTGGTCATTTCAAATAAAAAAAAGATTGTAATGGCTCTGTATTCTAAATTCAAATTAATTTTATTTTAAAACCATGACATTCTATTTACAAACTCAGTCTTTTGTTTTTTGATTAGCGTTGTATTTTCATTACATTTGAACATTTTTCGTCATAATGGATACTTTAAAAATTCGTGTAATTATGGAATATGAGTTCCGTCGTGGCACCAACGCGACACAAACGGCACGTAACATCAAAAACGTTTACGGAGAGAACTGTACAAACGAACGCACAACCCGTTATTAGTTTTCCCGGTTCCGTTCTGGAAATTTTGACTTGAAAAATGAAGCTCGTGATCGTCCGGAGACTTTGGTTAACAATAATGAATTAAAGGCGATTGTGGAAGCTGACGAAACTCAATCTACAGCTAAGCTAGCAGCAGCTTTTAATGTAAGCATCAAAACAATATTGATCCATTTGCGACAAATTGGCAAGGTAAAAAAGCTTGATAGATGGGTGCCCCACGACCTTAACGATTGCCAGCGCAACGTACGCGTCGAGACCTGCCTTGCGCTGCTCAACAGGCAAAGAAATGAAGGATTTTTGAAACGAATTGTTACGTGCGACGAAAAATGGATTCTGTTCAACAATCGAAAGCGCTCAGCAAGTTGGTTAGACCCTGGTTCAGCACCAAAGTAATGCCCTAAACCAAAAATGACTCCTAAAAAGGTGATGGTCACTGTTTGGTGGTCTAGTGCGGGTGTGATTCACCACAGCTTTTTACAAAACGGCATGAGCATTAATGCAGATGTGTACTGTGAAGAACTGGAGAGAATGATGGAGAAGCTTGCACATCTGCAACCAGCTTTGGTCAATCGGTCGTCCCCACTGCTCCTTCACGACAACGCGCGACCCCATACTGCGCAACAGACAGTCTCCAAGCTGCAAGAGCTGGGGTTGGAAGCTCTCCCTCATCCGCCATACTCACCAGACCTTGCACCTACCGACTATTACTTTTTCCAAACTTTAGACAACATTTTAGTGGGTAAAAATTCAATTCCCGAGAGGCAGTACAAAATGCCTTTGAAGAGTTTGTTGCCTCCCGTCCAGCTGATTTTTACAAGAAGGGCATCAATAAACTGCCAATGCGTTGGCAAAGATGCGTCGATTGCATGGGTGATTACTTCGAATAACAGAAATAAAAAAGTTTAAAAAAATAAGTACTTTCACTTATTGCATACAAAACGGCAATTTCATAGGTAAAGACCTATTATTTTGAATTTTAAAACTAGTTTTTAGTCAGAAGCGTCGCTAGCCCGTGAAACACCCGTGTGCAATTATTACTCTAGTGCCCTTAAGAGCTCTCACACATAACTGCGAATTCGCAACGCATCGCAAATATCTGCGGGCTCGCACGAATGTACGATGTGCGATGCGGCGTGAAGTTCTTGCGGTACATTCGTGGGAGCCCGCAGATATCGCAAGAACTTCACGCCGCATCGCATTGCAGTTGTGTGTGGGAGCCCTTAGTAGGCGTAGTGAGCTTCAGTAAGCGCGAAGATTAATTTTACTTTACTTTCCACTTTCCACGTCTTTCTTTCCATCCCATGGTTGCCTCTAAGAGATTGCCTTATGGCGATAAGGCCACCAATTGTACGTCCTAGTTTTGTGTTACCTCTGTTATTAATCTGGTGTACAATAAACTGATTATTATTATTAATTATGATCGGTGAACATACATAAAAAAAATACATACAGTGGAACATAGAACCTCCTCCTTTTTGGAAGTCGGTTAAAAAGTGCCCACCCTGCTCTATAGGTAGAGACTCCTCTGTTTTAGTTAGGTACCCAAACTTTAAATACGAAATAGTTTTTTTGTTCATATTTGGTCACATCCATTATCTCTAGTATGATATGCTATTCTTTGTTCAATCCTCGCCTTCTCGCATCCAGCTTCAGCTAGTCATCTTTCGTAAATTTATTACTCCACCGGGGTTTTGGGCGTCCTACACTGCTACAAACGTAGTGACATTCTCAAAGGCAATAACTGTCAACCGGTACCAGGGAAGTGTAACCAATGTCAGAATGGTACATTAAAAAACAAGTTTCATACACTATTGATTACCCATTCATAATCTGGTTCTGAATGTTAAGGGTAAATAACCGAAGTTCAAAGTTACTGATAAAGTTCCTGATATATTTGAACTTATGTGCCAGATAATTACAGATTTTGACTGCCTCGTTGGCGCAGAGGTAGCGTAAGCGGCTGCTGTACATGAAGTCTCGGGTTCGATTCCCGGGTCGGATATACTGCAAAGTTGTTTGTTTTCTATGTATTTTTATACTAGTATGTATGTGGTTATATCAGTGGTCTAGTACCCATTATACAAGCTCTGCTTACTTTGGGACTGGATGTGTGTTAGATATCTATATCTATATTACTGATAATAAAAATGTAACAGGTCCAATTCTGTACATTAAAGATATTTTGAAAAATTTTTTTGGAGGACTCTCTGTCATCGATACTGAACCCAAAACTGTAATTTTTTTCATTTTTGTCTGTCTGTCTGTCTGTCCGTCTGTCTGTCTGTCTGTCTGTCTGTCTGTCTGTCTGTCTGTCTGTATCTTGGCCGCGCATCACGTCGAAACTACTGAACGGATTGAAATGAAACTTGGCATGATTTGAGTACATACTACGAGGTAGGAGGACATAGGATACTTTTTATCCCGAAATTCAGTACGGTTTCCTGGAGAGAGGGGCATTCATTCATTCTTTTTTTGTTAGAAAGAAAAAAAATAAAAGATAACGGGAAAAGTGTTTTATTTTTGTCCGCGACTGTACACTGCCTGTGGGAAGCTGAGACAGATATGTAAATAAGCGGTACGAAGTTCGCCGGGTCAGCTAGTCCGAAATATTTATTTATTTCGGGTTTACAAGTCTCGGATGGAGACAAATATATTATGTCAAATAACCATATTATACATTTCAGCAAGTTTTGTCTGTAAAACTGTGTCAGATAACTAAATGAAATTTTAGTAAGATCTGGTTCTTTAAGATTACCTCTACTACTCTTTGGATTTTTAAATTCCAATATGCTAACTGTACCAATGCTGTATATTCATTCAATAACAAAGGATTACAAAAATAAAACAATACTGTACGACCCAGTTGGCACACCTCGACTGATGTTTTATCGCTGCTTCGGTAGTAAAAACGTAAAGACATGCCGTTTTCTGACCGCAGTGTTAACAAAACGACGTGGGTAAATTCGTCATTCGCTCAAGATACCAACAGACCTATATTTTAGTATCGTTACTAAAATAGAATAGAATAGAAATGTAAATGTACTGGACTGAAATAATAACTGTCACCTAAATAACGTAAACAACTGTTGCCTGGTAAACAAGTGACTAAATCTCTGTTGTTATAAATGAAACATAAAACTTGTAATTACTTTGTACAAAAACAGTTTGGTTTATTTACGAAGTCCTCGCTTCATAAATAAACCAAACTAGACCATCCATTGTTGAGCCGCGACCCGCCAGGCATGATCACCTCGCCTGGTCGGAGGATCCTTTCTTGGTGTTGGAGAAACATGGCACCCGTAATCACAATATTAATAAATATTTAATTCAAAGAATAGAGAAAATTATATTTATGCTTCTATTAATAGATTCTTTCAAATTACAGGTTTAAACAGATGTAAACAATGGAGATCGTACGATAATTTAAAACATGAAGAGATAAATTTCAACATTCTCACAGTAATTTGCCAAAAGTTTGCATGCAAAACTATGTAATTAATTAACAAATGTTAAGATAACAATGAATATTAAAATTTTAAATAGCTAAAACAAAAAGCGTGAATATATTCTTGATGTTTTTTGATCATCACGTGTTGTGTGTAGATATGTGTGACGTGTAGTAATTAACTCCTATGTCGTGTTACTACCACAAAACGATGAACCATAGCGAAAGATAACAACGGCATAGAGTTACACAGGTCAACTAGCTAAAACTAGCAATATCATAACAGAATGATTCCTACTCTTCAACTGATTTAGGATATAATTATTAGAATTGAGTAAATTCTTGTGACTACTTTTCTTTTATATGGGACTAATCCCGCCTAGACGTCCACTACTGTAACTTCTGTACACCAGGATCAACAGTAGTGACCCACGAACACACCGAGTTATAACGCTCGGGAAGTCCCTGGAAAAATTAAACTGTCTTGGAACCCGCAACGAAATTAATCAGAAGAAAAACTGGAGGAGTTGGAAATATAATAAGTCCACTTCCCTCCTTAGCAAAGCGGGAGACAAAATGAAGTCAAAATAGGCAGACACCTTTTTCAAACTGGGAAGCACCACAGATAAAATATTATGGGTCCTAAGTGAAATATATTTGATTCACCTCAGCACCGCACGGAAATTCACCGCAGTTAACACAAGATCCCCAAAGTATACCGCCCCAGATGTCATTTGTTAGCTACATATTTAGCACTATGTTACGTTCATTGAACCAAAGACTACATTCCCAGAGGGTATGATAAGTATTGACACAATGGTGAATCAACTAATTTAAATGTGTGTTGTTTGCTCTTAAAGTTACCGTGGCCTGTAAGAAATTCAGCAAACCTCGACCCATGTTCTCGACAACCGTTCGCGAACAGATGGAAAGAACTGGTAGAGGTTGCGCCTCTTAGATGATTCGTCCCATCGTTGTTGCCATTCATCCACGAAGTCATTATATGTAGACACTGGACTGCTGTTGAAACAATCTCATACGCCTAAAAAATCGCATTTCATGTTTTGTGACTACTTCTCTTGTAAAACTGACTACTTCTCTTATAAAATTTTAGTCTTATAACTAATTGTTCAAGTTTTCTCTTCAGTTTCAAAATTAAAAATTCATATTAAAAATCATGAGATTTTCCAAATTTCTAAGAACTTTATTTAAGGTGTTCATATCACCCATCGCTGAAGTGGAAATACCAATCATGTCTTCAGTGGAGTCCGCGAGTAAGCAAATATAATTTAAGGTGCGCATCTTTCGTGCAGAAGTCTCTTCTCCCTGGATGTGGTCTGAATAGGCATGGCTGGTGTTTTAGTGGAATCGCCACATATTCCTGGCTCCTATATGCCTAAAGAGCTGGAGATCTGGAGGGGATTTCCTCCTCGTCAACAAAAAAGGGCATGGTGAACAAAAAAGAAAGTGACCGGCTGCGCGGCGGATGGATGTGAACTCCCTGTTAGCGCACCTTAAGGGGAGCCAAAATACTGATAATATGATGATGGATTGGGTTTGGGTATCATCCTTAAATTACTCACACTGTTTTGTAAACTTCCGAAAAAATAAATTGTAAAATTCTTTAGTTAACACCAAACTGAAGAATTTTACAAATTATTATTAAAGGACACTTGTACGAGTATATTTTACCGTCGTAGTTTATTTTAGTAGTCGTAAAATTACATGCTATGCATGTTTTTCCCATAAAATCTAGAAACCTAAAATGTTTTAGTAAGAAAACGTGTTACTGTACCCATAACTTTTTAAATGCACGACGAACCCTGCGATACATAATATGCGATAGATAAATACTTTTCAGCGTTCCGTAGTTCACGTCTAAGAACCCGTATAGTTTCGTCATGTGCAATGACACAGACGCATTACTAGGGCGCCATTGTCACCATTTTGTTTTTTTTTTAATGTATTCTATCCTAATCGATTTTCGTCCCCGAAACCCCCTGCATACTAAATTTCATGAAAATCGTTGGGGCCGTTTCCGAGATTCAGATTGTATATATACAAGAATTACTCGTTGAAAGGTAATATAAATAATTATACTAACTTTTTGGTGTCAGTCAGCCTGTAACCAGGGCCAGTGGAACCTAGTCGAAACGTCAGGCAAATCAGAGGTAGACACCTTTTAATAAGTGATCGCGTTAATTCCCGTAAAAATAATTATTAATATAATTATAACTAGCTAAGCCGAGCACTTCGTAACTACGTAGGTACATGTGAAATTTGAATATTTTTTTCTTTACAATTTTGAAATTTCAGTTTGTTTTCTTGAACAATAAAAGCAGAAGGTACTTTACCGATCTTTAAGCTGTAAAAGGAAAACTCAATGAAAGTAACCACAGTCAAGTGTCAGAAAGTGCTCGGGAAGGAAGTAAAAGCGAGAGCTGACTATGCGTTCAATGGCCGATCTTGACCCACGCTCTGGCGACACCAACAGGTTTTGTTGTAAGACAATTTAGCACACACGTACGAAAATATGGCAATTTACATTATAATTATTTTAATTAAGTGGTCGAAGCTTGCTTCAGAATAATCTCGATTTTTTATCAACATCAAAAAGGATAGGATAGTCGGTCGTATCTTAGTTTGTTTGTCATCTCACCCTCATTTATGAATCGACTAGATTTTGCTCGCGGCTCATCCCGCATGTATATCGGCTTTCGCGATAACGAGGAGTCTATTACTGATGTATAAATTGTATTATTGTAAAGTTTCATATAAATCTGTTTAGTAGTTTTTACGTGAAAGATTAACAAACATCCATACATTATCACAAAGGAGATGTACAAAAAATGTATGGGCTTGTGCCCCAGACTATACGGAGATCAAATAAGTGGTATTTGGCAGCTGAGATCTTCTAAAAAAAGAATTTAAAAGGTTCATGAAGCAAAGCAGATTCTGAAAAAAGTTATGAAGGTTTAAAATTAAAAAAAATATTATATACTATTTTTTCCCAATATCTTTTAAAGTTATTCTGTCAGGTCTAATAAAAAGATTTTTTATGTGTTCTCATGTCAAAATATATACTACTGGCTTACTCCCATGGCCCCACTCGTGTGGAAAGTCCATGAAAAGTAAATTGTGTCATTCTCCAACGTTTTAGATCTCCAAAAGCAAATATGTCATCTGTCCATTGTTGGTTACAAGGTTAGTTTTATAGAATGAAAATAAAAGAAAGAACATTATTTTTATGCATATAACTGCATGTAATTAGAATATTCTTTGAATATCACTGATGGAATAATACAGTTCTTGATCATTTTCATTTCAATTTACATGAAATCCTTTTTATTTTCTTGTGGGGAAATCCCCTCGGATACCACCGACTGGTGGTTATTTCGGATTCGATCCGACTAAAAACCGCACATCGTCTCGGGTACTGGAAGCCGGGGAACCAGGTGCACCCTCGAAATAAAATCCCTGGAACCCCGATATACCTCGGACCACCCACTACTTGTAGGTGGCCTCCTCCTGTGTGGGAACTTTAATACCTATTCACAATAGGGCGCGAGCACTTTATAGAACTCGCGCCGCTGCCCCGGCCTGCTTCTGCTAGGGTGACCTGTCACACTCAGGCTTGCATTTATGGAGGACTTAGATCGTTTTGCGATCACAGGCACTTGAGTCGTCTGCGGTACCTGGCCCGTTGCAGGGCCTGGCGGACAGGGAGAGTTCTAAACCTCTCCCGGTCCCGTTCTGCCATCTCCTTCGCAAGCATAACCTGCTCGCAGAAAGAGACGGCAGCCACGGCTACACGCGCTCTCGCCCCGCAACATGGCCGCAATCATGTTACCGAGCGAGAGAACCCTCACTGATCGCGTGACGGCCATCGGGGCCGTCACGAGATCACGCCTCGGCTCGTCCCACGCCGGACATTCTGCCAGCGTGTGGAGCGCCGTGTTCACGGTCTGGCCATCGCAGTGGTGGCACTCAGACGTTGGCTCTTTTCGGATCAGACACAGGTGGATCCCCGAAACATCCTTTCCCAGTGATAACCTCAGTCAGCCGCTATGAGAGGCTCCCGTGATGCCTCTCGAGCCAATCCTCCATGACGGGTCTTACCGCCGCAATAACGGCGTGCCCAACATCATGACATCATATAATCTATACCATGTTTCTTCACGCTACTGCTCTGTAAAAAATATATGAATTATTCATATAATTATCATTTATTAAAATTCTGTTATCATTGTTAACTTCAACCTTAAAACAATCGGAACGAAAATCGGCGCGTGAGATACGAGTTGTTTTTGTTGCAAATTGTTTTTTTTTAAATGTGATTGTGACAATAACTAGATTTTACGGCTCTATGTTCTAGCCCCTTTTAAGCGTGATTGACAAGTTTATTGAATGTTACCAATGTTCAAATCATAGTTCGACTTTTTATAAATTATCTTTCTTTATTTTTGAATAATCAATTATTAGTTAGTGATTTCGAATGACGAATATTTTAAAAATAATTATGAAATGAATTCAGTAATAGTACAATAACCTTGGATAAGAAGGCCGGCCTTTTTCTAGCACGTTGAATGACAATGTTGCCAGTCTTTTGGGAACGCTACCAGTAGGCGAAGATGTGGAGTATGTATGTAAATATTGTTATCGTTTGTTTTTATTTTTATTATGTAATAATTGGATAAAAGTATCATCTGTAATTAGTTTTTAGTATGGGAAGGATTTACTTTTGATTTGTTCCGATTATAATTTAAAATTAATAACCCTCCGTAAGGGTGGATAATAAAAAGTGAAGAATACATTTTGTTACAAATTTGGCTATGAACTTCACTTTAAGTTCTCCTTGTTTACATACTAATATGATATGTACCTGCTACGATTAAGTGTGAAAAAACTTTTAAAGATTTATTGTAAAAGCAACTGTTCAATTGTTTTGAAACAGGCAGCTGCATTGATAAGAACAGTTGAGTCAATTGGACAAAAATATTCAGATCAAGTTTGTGAACGGACCTGCTTTTTTATTTCGAAAAATATTTCTTACTAAATATTTACACAAAAAGTATTTATCAATACGATAGGGTACTCAAAACTGCAATTGTGGCTATACATGTGCACGATAAATTAGATTTCGAAAATGTATGTATAGATATTTTGCATTTCATGTAGACAAAAGGTTAATTAAAAAAAAAACATTATTTATGCTTATGCACATTTATGTTGTGGCTACTTCCACATACAGCGCCATCTACCGAAGATACGATGAACTACGGAGTGGCGAAGGAAGCGAAGAAGCTACCAATCCTGAATCGCGCAATGAAAGTTCTCGCGCCAAATAACCTATATACAACATCCCAACATATTATAATAACAATATTAAATTTATGACTGATCTAAAACACACAAAAGCAAATAGCCATCTTGGTATAATGGGCCGAAATCACCTTCCTAAGGCGAGTCCTATGCAGTTCACTGTTGCCTCATGGTTGCCTCCCTGTTGATGAACTTTCTTCTACGGTTGGTCTGTTATTCTTTATACTGATGTAATATGTTATCATTATAAAATACTCAAACGCTTTTGTCCGTGATGGTGTTTTATGTTCCTTTTTTTTTCACAGAACCACCTGGGGGACCGAGAAACGTGGTGCTCAACATAAATATCATTGTTACTGGCATTTACAAAATACATTTCGTGTTTGAGGTTTAAAAAAAATATTGTGCAATTATTATAGCACATCACGTAGGTACTTTCTTTTGATAGTGATCTTGAACTGTGTATTAGCAGGCCGTTCTGCGAACGATGTACAACTTTCACTTCAGTAGTCTCGAGCACCGGCAAAACATGCGATATTACCGATCGAGCGGCGAGTACTCGGTGATGCGCCCGCATTATAAGATAGATAACACATGTTTACATTCCACAATGCAACTTATTTATTTTACTAGCTGAGCGCCGTGGTGTTACCCGCGGTACAACAATAACGGCGAATAACTTCGCGTGGCAAACTAAAAAAAATAATCCTATGTAAAAATTATACTATGTCTGTCTCCTGTTTCTAAGCTACCTCCCCATCAATTTTCAGCCAAATCGGTTCAGCCGTTCTTGAGTTATAAATAGTGTAACTAACAAGACTTTCTTTTATTCATGTATCTGAGGAATCCCCATAAAACAGGGTCTTCCCCTTCCTCAGAGCCTTTTTGGAACGAAGTTCCACATGGGGCGTTGCGGAGCCATAGCTATTCCACCCTAGCCGGCACAAAAAAAGTCCGTAACGTTAAAAAAAGCGTAAGATTTTTATGTATAGTCTATGTATGATGGCTATACAGATGTATAGTCTACGTGATGACTGTTATTATTATTGCAGTTTGTTATAATAATAATTGTAAATAAAATCAAGATGTTAAGATAATTTTGTAAAGTAGTTTATTTTATTTTTATCGATAAAAAAATCATAAAAATGTACGAGTATACCCCTTGGAGCGACTGCCATTTGATCTCCTCAACCCAAGTACTAGGCCATATTGAAGATCTCTAAAAAGTTGTCGGACTTTTTAGGGCTCTGACTAATATCCATTTAACAGGGCATTTTGTAAAAAATATAAAACAAAACAAAGAAGATAATAAAATTTGTTGATTTATTAACAATCAACAAGTTTATTCTTTTACGATCAATTGAATTCTGTTGTCCACACTATACATACTCATAACTTCAGAGTTTACCATAAAAATATAGTTTTAATTTAATAAGAATTTATTAAAAATAAAACATTACTTTTCCGGTATCTTTTAATTTTTAACCGACTTCCAAAAAGGAGGAGGTTCTATGTTCCACTGTATGTATTTTTTTTATGCATGTTCACCGATTACTCTGTCAGCTGTGGACCGATTTTAAAAATTTGTTTTGTATTCGAAAGGGTATGCTTCCGAGGTGGTCCCAACTTTCTGAAGTTACACCGGTATTTGCGTCTGGTAGTCATCATTTTATGATGATGAGCTGATGATATAAGGTACAACTCCTTAACGGTTAGGAGTTGGAGGATAAATCTTTAAATATCATATGTATATATTTTACCTTTAGTCGTATTCTTTCAAATTATTTAGGTAAGCTGATGATGGAAGATGGAAGGTACAACTCCTCAACGGTTAGGATTTGGAGGATAATTCTTTCAATTTCATACGTATCTTTTGTTTAATGTTGTCTAAAATTTGTTTGAAGTCGGTGCTAAGCCAAAAAGAATACAAACGAACAATTACAAAAGTTTAAGCTATAGTCACTTGGCACCGACTTCAAACAGATCCTAGGTACCTAGCACACATTATAATACTACTATTTAAATGAATAAAGAATAAGGTATAGGCAATTTATGAAGAACCAGTTTATTTTACGCTTTTAAGTGTTTTTTTGGCAGAGAGATTTCGTTGAATGTTTTTGGAAGTCGGTTTTTTTTTGTTCTATACAAACCTTGTCCTAACAATAACGAACACATGTTTTTTAAAATCCAATTTGGTGCAGTCGATCGGAAATTATGGGCGTATATAGAGGTGAGTCATTTTTAGGGTTCCGTACCCTATTACTAAGACTTCGCTTTCCGTCCATCTGTCACCAGGCTGTCTTTCATGAACCGTGATAGTTTGACAGTTGAAATTTTCAGAGATGATATATTTCTGTTGCCCCTATAACAACAAATACCTACTAAAAAACGGAATAAAATAAATATTTAAGGGGGCTCCCTTACAACAAACGTAATTTTTTTTTGCTCGTTTTTGCTCGATATTGATAACGGCAACAGGGAGACGCTTGAAATGTATAGATATGATACGGAACCCTTCCTGTGTGAGTCCGACTCGCACTTGGCCGATTTTGATTTATAAATATTGAAATTTTTTAAACGTGACTGAGTAAATATCTTAAGATACCTACTTAAACATGTCTTACATAAAGTAAGGCAGGTATCAATTTCAAAGATATCTTCAAAAAAAACATAGGGCGTGCCTAACAAATTTGAGGGTTTACTTTGATTTCCTTGGAATCTCATCACCAGATCCTGATAAAGTGGCAATGGGATCACATGGGGAGCATACCATAATTGACGGAGTAATCAGTGTACATACATAAAAAAATCAAATCAATCAAATTGAGAACCTCCTTCTTATGAAAGTCGGTTAAAAAAAGATCCTGACTGATTCTGTTATTAATGTTATTATGATACCAGAGTAAATAATAGCAAAAATAAATCAAAGGTCTTAAATTTTTGGTGGTCAAGGACAAACGCTACATAGAGATAGATTGGGCCATTGTGGAGATATTTTGAAACTACCTTTATGTTTTATTTGTTACAAATATACGAAGTTCTAAGTATAACTAAGATTGTTGTTGTTATAGCGCTGTAATAAATTGTAAACCCTTTTAACTTTTGCACAACAACAGTATCCACAATATGAATAAATTATTGAGATAAGTAGGAAAAATCTAGACATTGCAGTACAAATGGAATGGTTTGTTTAACCATTTCTGGGTCAAACACTAAACTGAGTTTATTTGCATCAACTATTTATATCACGTTTACTTATCGGTAACGTTGAAAGTAAGATAACGATATTACAACAGTCATGGTGTAGAAAGAAAATTCATTGTTTAAGATCTAACTGTTCGAATTAATACAATAAAAAAATAAAAAAACTAGGTGGCGTAGTGGTAGCGTATGCGACTGCTGTGCTTGAGGTCTCGAGTTTGATTCTCGGGTCGGACGGACCAGATGTTTGTATGATCTGCAAATATTGTTTCGGAGTTTGGGTGTTTTCTATGTATAATATGTATGTAAATTTCTAATTACAGTTTTTTTTATTATATGTATTTATATCAATTGTTTAGTACCCATAACACAAGCTTTGCTTAGCTTGGGACTTGGTGGCGTTGTGTATTAGATGTCTGAAATGTTTATTTATTTATATTTATTCTAAACTAGCTTTGTGTTTATCGGGTATCGTAGTGGTATAATATCCATATATATTGTCGGCTCTGAGACGCACGTGCCCGCTCACCTCCGTCGCTCGTAGTTGACTGAACTTTGTTACGACCACACGTGCAATAGAGATGACATAATGCTTCCTTCTCATTCATTCACAGATAGTACAATAAGTGAGCGAATGAATGGATGCATAACTTAGTGAAGTGACTGAGAATAGACATATACACTACAGTAGTAAAGAGTAGCCTATGTCTTTCCTTAACAATCAAAGTATCTCCATGCCAAAATTTTAATTGTAATTAGTTCAGCGGTTTAGCCGTAAAAATATCGCAGACAGACAGAGTTACTTTCCAATTTATAATAATAGTATGATTGATCAACACGATATTGTAGTCAATTATATAACTAGTTAAACCGTGGGAGAGCCACGCTTCGGCATGAATGGGCCGGCTCGACCGGAGTGATACCACGGCCTCACAGAAAACCGGTGTGAAATAGTGCTTGCGCTGTGTTTCACCGAGTGAGTGAGGATACCGGAGGCCCATACCCCAACCCCTCCCCCTATCTCCCCCCCCCCCATCCCCCAAAGGCCGGTAACGCACTTGTGACGCCTCTGGTGTTGCGGGTGTCCATGGGCGGCGGTAATCGCTTACCATCAGGCGATACGTCTGCTCGTTTGCAGGTCTATACCATAAAAAAAAAAAAAAAAACTATAGCATTCTCCAACCTCTCCAAATTTTATTGTTTAAAGATTTACACGCCGATTTTTTCTCAACCGCAAATATTTCAGTGTAGTTATTACAGCAAGGCCAAAAGCACGTTTATAAATCAACCTTCGTATACCACAATTGCATCGTAGGATTTGTAAGTAGATTTGTGGTACTGCAATAACTAAAATTTTCTACAGTAGTAGTAGTCAGTCGATCCTAATCCCTTTTTTTAGGTGTGGAAACCCCACGGGCCGTCACCTCACTGGGGTTTGCGGCAGGATTGTGTGACGTAATCGGACCGACTATAACCAGACGGTGTGTCACTCTGCGCCTGAGAAGGGAGGGATCCGAGAACTGTTGTTATTAAAACATCCAAATCGATTCTAATACTAATCCAAGCAGATGTTGCGATGATGAAAAAAATGTTCGACAACTTCTGCTTTAGGACTAAATTAGGTGTCGTGGGGGACTATACAAACAAACATATGGACATAAAGAACACCCGGATTCAGAACAACAATCTGTGGATCGCACAAAGTGTTGTCCCATGTGGGGTTCGAACCGACCACACTCAGTGCAGTAGAAAGCGGTGTGGCTACGGCTCAAACCACTAGGGCAACCGTGGAGGCATAGTATATTAGTCTTCATTTATTTCAAAATAGCTTTTTTAAAAATTTAAATAATGTTTCTTTACTTCATAACTTTTAAAGCGTATTGTATTAAATATAAAAAAAATTGTCTAATATTTTTCTTTATATATTATGAATTGAATGTAAGTAATGAACAATCATTTTTCTGAAGCTCTCAGTTCAAAAAAAAAATATAACTTAAAAAACGACAAAAAACATCGTTAAAGGCGCGCTTAATTAGAATGACTAATCAGATATTTTTGACAATATCTGATTAGAAAAAAAACAATATGCTTAGCAAAATAGCCTATAATATTTTATACAGTCATTGTTTTAAAAAATAAAGTATTGTATGCTAATCACGTCCAATATATAAACACATCTTTACTAATATATAAAGCTAAGGAGTTTGTTTATTTGCTTGAACGCGCTAATATCAGGAACTACTGGTCCTGTTGAAAAATTCTTTCAATGTTAAATAGCTCATTTATCGAAGAAGGCTATAGGATATTTATCATCACGCTAAAACCAATAGGAGCGAAGCACCAATGAAGAGTGTTACAAAAACGGGGGAAAATTAAAGTCAGCTACAAAACGGATGAATTTCGATTGTTTATGTGGATGTGGACTGTCTGCCATCAAACCTTTAGAGCCCCGCAGACCGCAAACTATTAAATCGGCCGATAGTTTGATCAGGTTGACTTTTGGCTTATTTGTCAGCCGATACCAAAATCGTGCCAATGTGCACACTGCCATACATCTTCATACTGATTAAGAAACCAACCGAACTATCAGCCGATTAAAAAGTTTGTACAACCCGATTTCGAAGTTCTGAAGAAAGACTATTGAGAACTTTTTAGGGCTCCAACTACCCAACACGATCGCCTTAGATTTTACGAGGCAAGGAGCTGTCTCAATATGACAGGAATGATGACCATATACTGACCTGGCTATGATTGCGTAACTTTTCAATGAGTGTCAAAACCTACGTGATTGCCACTGAAACACGAGCCTCTCCAACTCTCCAACCAACAACCACAACACTACTACTCATACATACTATAAACAAAAATATTATATAGGTACATTCGAAAGCAACCGATCAACCGATCATTTTTTTTCTCATAAGTCTGGGTGGAAGTCATCTCTAATATGTATGTTTTTAGAAATAGAAATAGGTATATATTTATCAGCAGACTGAAAGCCATAATATTTAACGCTTTGTTATTAGCTTCATCAATTAGTTTTTTTAACTATTCTAATTTTTGTTTTATTGGGTTAGAATCAAACCGAATAGCGAATAAGTAGTTTTTTCTATGATGTTTTATGGTTTTAATGAATTCAACTCATACTATACTATACATAGATCTATTTCGCATAATGGGACTTTTTTGGCCTGATACACGTGACTACAAAACACGTGGTATACTTTAATGTTATAGAATTCTTAGTACTTGTTGGATCGATTGTCGAAACGAAAAATGAAACATTAAGTTGCTTTAAAAGAAACTCATTTATAAGAATGACTTGCATGTTTTAACTTGCTATTATAATAGGTACTATTCCTATCGGTTTGACACCTCAATGTCCCTGAACTATCAGTTAATACAAAGTTCCAATAAATTAAATTGAAGTGTCTGTTTGTATTTTCAAATTAACACAACAATTTTACTAAATGCACATGAAATTATATATGGTACTTACATTTTTGTCTGTCTCTCTGTTCCGGCTAATCTTTTTTGATGGGACTTTCATTGGCAGATAGCTGAAGATATAAGGAATAACTTAGGCTAGTTTCGCCCCGCTCAGGTAGTCTGTATATACATATATAATTATGTGGTGGTGGATTAAGAACAGTGAGTGTCACTGACACTAATAATTCCGTGGGCGTCATAAGAGCCGACTATGGGAATAAACTACGCAAGATAACACCACTAAAAGGAGCAGAAAAACTTGAAACAAGTACTAAGGGCTCCCACACATAGCTGCGAATTCGCAACGCGTCGCAAATATCTGTGAGCTTGCACGAATGCACCGCAAGAACTTCACACCGCATCGTATCGCAGTTATGTGTGGGAGCCCTATTTTTACGTTTGGAAACCCCCTCGGGCCGTCACCCCACCAGGGTTAGCGGCGGGGCAGTGTGTCGGAATCGAACTGACTAAAACCACACTGCACCTGAAAAGGACCGGACATCCAGACCCCTTCCAGTGCCTGCATGTGTGGGAGCCCTTTTTTTTAACGTGTGGAAATCCACTCGGACCGTCACCCCGCCGGGGTTTGCGGCGGGGTGGTGTGTCGGACCCTAACCGACTAAAACCACACGGTGTGCCACTGTGCGCCTGAGGAGGGAGGGATCCGGGAACTGCTTTTATTACGACATCCAGACCCTTACGACATCCAGCCCCATGTGTGGGAGCCTAAGTCAACCCGTTTGGCCAGTGGGGTAGTGTATCAAAAATCTCCTTTCCAAGCAGAGGCCTATATCCAGAAGTTGACAGTTAGGGACTGATGATGAAATATTTATTAACAGAACGCTTAACTTAACGAAGTATTATCAAATAATTTGAACGTACCTACTTGTAAATTAGCGTAACACCGGTTCGAAGGCCTAGCGCAAGAGAGGTTGCTTTACCGAAGTTTTTGAGTAACACTTTGCAAACATTGCCTAATTTGCCACAATGAGTGAGTTTCATTGCAATACAGCAGCCAATTACGAAACCTATTGATAAAACAAGGTATTGAATTTTTTTAAAGCTATAGTTATACTTCCTTTATGTTATAGGCTTCGCAAATAAAAGTTTTTTTTTAAAAGACAACTCTCGCATGTGGATTATATCGTGTGTTGCGGGGGACTTTACAGACATACATGAAACGGACACAATGAACAATTTGTGTTGAAAACACTAAGTGTTGTCCCATGTGAGATTTGAATTCACCACACTTGGTGAAGTTGGCAGCAGCGCGACCATTTCAACTACCAGACCATACGTGTAATGATGAACGTGTTGAACAGTCTAAGGTGATTTTAGATATTATATTGTTTTTGTTCAACTATTAATTTCGAGGAGTTCCCTCAACTGAGGCCCTTGGTACAGACAGGGATATTCCGGTTAGGGTAAACCTAACCGAAATAATCTGTTATTAACCCTTTTGGAAATGGGTTAACCTAAATTTAGGATTAACATAAATATATGTTACCGAATTATAACTGTAACAGGAATAATCTAATACAGGATCATTACGGTTAACCTTAACCGAATTTGATATAGGTTTCTGGATATCTGTAGGTCCGTGATTCATTTTTCGTTACAGTCGTCGGTGACGTTCATTATTTGCATGAGATGGAAAAAGGGGATAACAAGTTAATTTTTTTTTACAAGAGATCAAGTCAAATTGATTAATTTTCGAATTGGGTTAAGTCGCGCCACGTCGTAAAATAACCGAAATCTTGGGTTAACTTCTATCATTTGGGTTAACAATTTCAAAAACATAAACCCTTTAATTTGGGTTAACCCTTATTGTTTGGGTTAAAACAATAACATATATAATCTGGTAACCAAATCAATGAATAAAAGTAAGTTGAAAGTCTCACTAAAGCGGCCTCGCGGAAGCTAGGTGTTTTTAACAAGGTGAGACGGTTCTTCTCGCCCGAGCATCTGTGTTTTCTTTACAAGACCCATGTTCGCTCGTGCGTGGAGTACTGTTCTCATCTTTGCGATGGTGCCGCACAGTACCTGTTTGACGCTCTCAACCGGTTGCAGCGGCGAGCAATCCGCATTGTCAACAGTCCTGAACCCACCGAGTCCCTTGAGCGGCTCAAGGGACTCGGTGGGTTCAGGACTGGTTCTCAGGTTCTCTACGCAACTGCAGGGGCTCAGTCTGAGCCCCTGCAGTTGCGTAGAGATGTCGCCTCTATGGCAGTACTCTATCGCTTGTATCACGGAGAGTGTTCTGAGGAGCTCTTCCAACTGGTCCCCCCTTCCCCCTTCCTCTATAGGACAACACGTGCCGGCCTTGGAAGTCACCGCTTCAGAGTAATAGACATACGATCTCGTACTCATCGCTTCGGTTCGTCCTTTCTGTGCCGAGCGGTCAAAATCTGGAACTCACTTCCAGCGCACGTGTTTCCCTCCCACTATGATCCCGGGTCCTTTAAGCGGGGCGTAAAAAAGCATCTCACTAGGCGGCCTTAGTGTAGGTCACCATGCAGCAATGTCCTTATTCGCATTGAGGATGGTGATCACCACTTTTAGAATCTGCTCATGCTTTCCATCAGGCAGAGCAGAGTCATTTTGGCACAGGTAAAACATATAAACAAAAAACCTTCGAAACGGTTACAGATTGATTCGGTAACCGTTTATAATGAATACCGTTATGCATGGGTTTTCCGATCCCTGGGTACAGATTCAAGTCAAGCTAATCTTAACAATATCTTTGAACTCAGACAGAAATGAATTTGCTGACAACCTTAGGATTGTATTTTTTCTTTAAATGTTGTCATTTGGATATTTGTGGCAGCTTGTTATTGGCCCTCATCATGATATTCCTTTTATTTGAGTTCTATTTCAAACTGTGAGTTTCCTTAAAATTTTAAAATTAAAAATTACTAAGTGGCTTTATTTCGGCTTAGAAAATGATAGAAGGTTTTCATACCGCAAATCTTATGCTAATCTGTATGGATTTATAACAGCTGAATGGGTAATTAGATATAAGGTAAATATTTATTTAATTTAACAGACACATTGTGCTAAAAATTGCGTGGTGCGTTATCCCGGTCCTACGCTCAAAAGTTTTTTTCCCAGCTAGCCCTGTTAGTTTCCACAATCGAATTAACTTTTTTAAGGTGAAAGGTGGGCCCTCATCAAAATGAAGCCACTCACGTTTAAAAAAAAAAAAATTTTGTAGATACGTTCGTACGTATTTGTTAATACGTTCCTGTTACTATAGTTTTAACCTGTGTCAATCTTATATACACACATCAAAAGTGTCTAGGAATCAACATATGTGTCTAGGGATCAACATATATTTTTGCAATAACTTTTCTCCTGATTGATATTAATTAAAATTTTCTTTAAGGATTCATCAAATAAAGTGTTTTCGTTTGTCACAGTAACGATAAACCAAGTCACCTTTGCATTAATAAAGAAATTTGCCATTTTCCTAATAAAAGGATTTTTGACATTTGAACCACTAACATTAAAGTTCGAAAAAAAGACTGAAATAACAGTTTTCTTTAAAATTTTATTAGGTAACTTTAACAATTAATAATCCGTGTTTCTACCGCGAACACTAACACAAGAACATCGGTTTGGCATACTCAAAATGAGTTCATCCAAATCACGCTGTGGAATGGCCGCCCATGTTCGTTGCAACAACAAAAAAAGGTCTTCTTGCGACTGGATACCCTCCATATTCGGCAGAGCTCTTCTCTGTAGCATATCCCATGCATGCTCAATCGGGTTCAAGTCTGGCGACTGAGCAGGCCAGGGCCAAAGCCACATCTCAATCTCAAGAAATCCGCATAAAAATGCTTGATCCCTAGACACTTTTGATGTGTGATCTTATGTGTTTAATGTATTTTTTAAATTATTTCCCATATTTTTTTTTTGTTGAAATTGTGCACGCGTCCGTGATGTGTTATGTTGCGCTTCAGCTGAAAATCAAGGCCGTGGTCACTTTCAGGACCGCAGCATAAGCTGAGCTGTGGCCTTTTAATCACACAGCATGACATTTCACTGTTTATATTTAGTTTGTTTTGTATATTGTTTGTTTGTTATTTAATCTAAGTTAAATGTCTTATTTTTCTCTTTTTAACCGACTTCAAAAAAGGAGAAGGTTCTCAATTCGACCGTAGGTACATATGTTTTTTTTAATGTGTGTTCGCGGATTACTTCGTCGTTTATGAACCGATTTTGATGATTCTTTTTTTAATGGAAAGGAGATATCCCAATGGTGGTGCCATGATTATAGGACACTAAGATCTGATGATGGCACCCAAGAGAAATCGAGTAGTTTGACTCGATTTCTCTTGAAGTCGGTTTTTGTTTTGGTTATTACTGGTTTATTATGTGTGACTAATAAATGTATTCTTTCTTTCCTTCTGATGTTGTCCTACGTAGTTTATTCCCTTAGTCGCCTCTTTCGACACCCATGGGATGAGTAAGGGTGGTGACACTTTGCATGTGTCACCACATGCACAGTATTGTCTTGTAATAAAATCCTCAAAACCTTAACATTACGAATAATAAAATTACCTAATACGTGTTGTTTATCAAAGAAAAAAAAAATGAAAAAGTACTGTAATATATATGTACATTGTTTACCTACACATGTGGTTATACAAAGAAGTATTACAAGGTTCGAAAGTTATGCTTCCAAGGTCGTATTTAGATTGAAAGTGATAAAAAATTAGAGACTAACAATTCCTTTGATTTCACGAATTTAATAATTAGTAAAATAGATAATAAATATTTCGAACTTCTGACATATAGCGCCATATATAGTCCCTAACTAAGCAGAGCTTTTACTATGGGTACTAGACAACTTACTGAGATAAATACAATTGTATTTATTTTTTGTAAATACATACATATCATACATAGAAACACCAAAACTACGACCGTCCGACCCGGGAATCGAACCCGCGACCTCAAAGCACAGCAGTCGCATACGCTACCAGTGCGCCACCGAGGCAATCAAATTAATTTGACATCGTCTTATAAAACTGCTTTACTTACAAAACCGACATGTTATTTGGTTAAAAGAAACAAGTTAAAAAATTTGCGGTATGTGTACCTACATTATTGCGACAGTTATACTATTTCCATTTCTTTATTTTCTCGATGACAGTTCTTTGTGGAAACTTGAACGGGCGTCTTTTTTACATTTTGTATACATTATTTAATAAAAATATGACGCTTACGCACGTACAAGGTCATAGCAGATGGATGGAAACTCATAGGGATGGAGCTATCGATAAACGTAATACGATAACAGACCCGATATTTTTTTACAAAGTGTAAGAAACTAAACATTGCCGGATAATTTTGTACAAATTTAGTACATTTCATTACAAGATGTAATTATATTATGTTGATTCTTTATTTATTTATTTTAATCAAAATCTGATGAATCGTCACTGTCACTCGATGAGCTCTCCCTAACATATATTATAGGTTTCTGTACTTCTATATTATCGAATGCCACATGAATTTCCCAATCCGACGCTACAATGTTTTACTTCCGCACATGCATTTTTTAATAAATCTAACATCTTGTTTGCCGTAAAAGGGGGATGGGTATTGTTTCGAGCGGCGTGTCGTTTGATTTGTGCCCATATTAGTTCTATAGCATTGTACTGGCAATGATACGGCGGAAGTCAAAGAACTCAATGACCACATTCGGCAGCTATTTCGTCGGTAATATATGTTTTAGGGAGGTTTTTTTTTCGATTTTAAAATATTCACTAATTGTACTTTTAATAAAGTACTATCCACATTTTCGCCATGACGTTAGAGCCAGTCAATTATCTCTTGTTTTTTATTGGCCTGCGTCGGCATTTTATAAATTTGTCTGGAGTGATATGTAACATTGTCCATAATAATTATCGACGGTTCTTCCAGAGATTGCACCATTTCTTAGATTGTATAATTTCTTTAAACCATCCTTCGTAAATCTCTGCGTTCATTTCTTCGTGGTAGTCCACTGTTTTCGTGTCAGACACGAATCCTTTCGTAGACCCTGCATGGCATATGATAAGGCGTTCACCTTTTCCCATTGGCACTGAACTAGTGGAAGCGGCGGTGTCATCCGTCTAGTTCTTAGATACTGTGTGGTTTGCATTTAACCAAGTCTCGTCAGTGAAAATAACATTTGACCAATCTGATATCTTTTTGGCTTCGCTGAAAAATTCGCAGCGAGCCATAGCAACGTCGTGACGCTTATCAATATTTTACGTTTGTTCGATTTTTTATATGAAAATCCAATTTCTTTCCCAACCAAAATGACGATTTTTGGCAATGGAACAAACCACATTCACGTAAAGAAACAACAAGTTTTTTAAGTGTTGGAATTTCTTTGCGCAAGTAATAGTCATATATATGACGGCGAATAGCGATAGCGTCGAAGTTATCAATCGATGTCACACGACGTGGTTGGCGTTTTTTCTTCGGCGTACGAAGCTTATTTTCCTGTGTGTAGCTTGTACCGGTAGTAATTTTTGAAATTGTAGGTCCACTAATTCCTAATGCGGCCTAAACACGCTCTCGCACTTGCGACAGTGGTAATAGTGGGCCACCATTTTGATACTCTGCTTCAAAGTAATTACGAACCTTGATCACCATCTGGTTCTCTCGCCTGCCTTTTCAGAACAGATCCTTTAGGCATTTTGACATTTGACAGCTGGGCAGCAATCAACACGGAGGAACACAAAATACACAACGTAACATATGTATGGATAATGTGAAAAAACTCAGCGAACAGAAATGTAGTGACTTTAAAGCACGACCGTCTTGTTGCGAGTGACAGATTAAAACAAACACAAAATGGTGGTGGGTCATTGAGTGTTCCCAGCTTGCAAAAATATATTTGAATGTTTTTGTTGTATTTGTCTTTGTTCAAAACATAATAAATATATGCGATCGATATCATTACTTATTTGGTCACAACACTACAACTATCAAATTAGAACTGTCATCGAGAAAATAAAGAAATGGAAAGAGTATAATAAGACGAGGGCAGTCGCCTTAGAATAATAACGCATAGAAATCGAGTCCGCGCGTCCGTTTTGAAGCACCTCAAATGGAGCTATGGCTCCAAACGCCGGGCCGCTTCGTAGTGTTCAAGGTCAAAGTACACCGAACATGTCTCGCGAAAAAAAAACAATTATGACGGTTTGTTCAAATAAATTGTGTCACAACGCATCTGAAAAACAAAAGAAGTGTGATAACATCACTTTTCACAGGTAAGTTTTTAATATTTCACAGTATTTTGTAAATAATTAGGTCAAAATATAAATGTTTTGTTTCAATATTCCGTTTGCATGTGTGCGTATCGCCGCGCGTACCTACGTAATCGTCACACCTATGTGAATCGGTTCAGTGCTTCATTTTTGACAGGGCGCTTGTATGAAGACTGTCATTCTATGCGTTATTATTCTAAGGCAGTCGCTTTAGCCCAGTTGCAAGTGTTCTCGTTGATTCTCTATCTGCAAACCCTAACCACAGAATAACTATTAGGACTAACGTCCATAACCCTCTATTCTCTTCTATTATTGGCTATTCGACTGCCTTGTTGGTCTCGTGGTTAGCGTGTGCGACTGCTGATCATGAGGTCTTGGGTTCGATTCCCGGTTCGGGCCAAATGTTTGTATGATCTACAAATATTTGTTTCGGAGTTTGGGTGTTTTCTATGGATAATATGTATATATTTAAAAAAAAAATTATTAATGTATTTGCATCAGTTGTCTAGTACCTACTCATAACACAAGCTCTGCTTAGCTTGGGACTAGATGGCGTTGTGTGTTAGATGTCCGAATTATTTATTTATTTTCTTGTTTTGACCACGTGACTTAGTGTTGAAATAACATTTGCTAGGTGTCTACTAACTTTTACTTAGTATCTGTATACTTTGTAGACTCAGGTAAAATAAAAAAAGGTAGATAACGCACGGCCTTGTTCTTGTTGAAGCAAAAAAACTCAGCTACTTCCAAGTAAACACACGCATGTGTGCGTTAACACACATGCTAAGAAACTACGCTACTTTTCGTCAGTATCGTATGCAAGTTCCGATCTTAGCATGTGTGTGTGTTAACGCGTGTAGAATGCAACTTGGCTATAGGGGCAAGACGATGAGACCATTCATGTGGCGATCAATCTAAGGTGAGAGATGTTATGATTCTAAGTTTGTGCGTAGTTGTAATGTAGTTACATAGTTACTAACGGTACAGTATAACAAGAAAAAACTTAAATGACTATAAATTCTCAAAATAAAAAAAAACCCCGACATAATAACCTGAGTTCCCTTTAAAAAGTAATAAACACGTTATGCGCTTTCATTTGAGACCCTACTCGATGATATTTTTGCAGATATTCGGTTATTCTTCCCCACTTTCACCCCCATAACTTTTAAATGACTCAACCGATTTTCATGAAACATGTCTAAGAACACTCGCACGTAACTCACCTTTCATACAAAAAAAAAACTAAATTCTTCATCCGTTCTCGAGCTACGGTGCCACAGACAGACAGACACGTCAAACACGGTAAAAAACAACTAGGTTTTTTTTTATGGAATAGACCGGCAAACGAGCAGACGTATCGCCTGATGGTAAGCGATTACCGCCGCCCATGGACACCCGCAACACCAGAGGCATCACAAGTGCGTTACCGGCCTTTGGGGGATGCGGGGGGGGAGATAGGGGGAGGGGTTGGGGTATGGGCCTCCGGTATCCTCACTCACTCGGTGAAACACAGCGCAAGCACTATTTCACACCGGTTTTCTGTGAGGCCGTGGTATCACTCCGGTCGAGCCGGCCCATTCATGCCGAATAGGGATTGCAATCCAGAAAACCGGATCCGGTAATCCGGAGGATCCGGCATAATTATACGTCTACCGGATCCGGTACAATTACTCCGGACCCGGGACCGGATCCGGTAAATGTATATTTTGGCAAAATAATCGCGCTGTCACGAATGAAAGCACTTTAAGAGTATGCTGTTGACATTGCCTGTTCGTCCCATGCCCGCAGGTTACAATTGCAGCTCTATTAAAGTCGTTTAATCGTCGATCGTCTTAAGATCGTTGTTTCAAACCAATAGTTAATAAACAATAATATTTAAAAACAAACAAACAAACAAAACAATATTTTTTTACTAGCTAAAGAGTTCGAACACAAACATGACAGACATATAACTAGACATAAATTTTCCATGTTAAAACTAGAGTTCAAAGCAATCAAAACGACTGCTTTCCATTTTTCATGATACTATTTGACACTTGAAAAATCTATTTAGATGTCAGATCAGTGAGTTCAAATATTACAATTTCGAATTTTTGATCTCAGTTAAGGTTAATCATTACTTTATGTTTAGTTAGTTTAATGATGTTGATGAATAGTATTTATCTCTGATTAATCTGTAAAAAGAAGACTGTGTCACTAGCTACGTTATGTAGGTAATAAAGCCATTATTATTTGACTTTTATTATATCTTAAAAATCAAGTTGACGTAACGCTATTGTTACTATACAATTGGGGAAGATACTAATACCTGCAACACAGTCTTTACTAGCACAGGTATTAGGGAATCTCATTATGTATTGAAAATATTTATTTCAATGAATAAATTATTATTATTTTTTGAAAATTTAATTGCTTTTAATTTTAGCTTGTGATTTTATTTGTTTTGGCGATGAACGACGATAAGTTATGATAATAAAGTCGACTTCGTATATAGCTATCGTTTTTTTTTACACATCATTAACGGTCCATGTTGAAACGCACAAGGAAATGAATTTATCTTGGTAAAATCAATCCGACCGGATCCGGTCGGATCCGTCCGTATTTATGAAATTCAGTCCGGATCCGGCTGGATTGTAAATGACACCGGATTGCAATCCCTAATGCCGAAGCGTGGCTCTCCCACGCACTATAACTCTAACTAGGTATAACCCGACTACGTAAAAACTTTAAGCAAAAATTTACATAGCCGGACCCGGACCATTATTACGAATCTATTGACACTTTTATTAAAATCGGTTCAAGAGTTTAGGTGTTACTGTGAAATGAGATATACATACTGTTAAAACTACTTCCTTTTGTCTTTGCCCTAGTCGGGTAAAAAAAGTGTTAAGCTGTGGTCCCAATAATAATCTTATCGGATATATTTACAGCGCAGTCAACCTTGCAATCGAATCAATATTCCATGTAAATAGGATCTAAAAGTAGAACGGTAACTTAATCGATCGATCGAAGCGATTTAAAAAAAACGGATTTCATACTTTTGCGCGTACTATCTATAGGTTACAAGAATCTATCTAATATAATAATCTATACAAATAAATAAAATTGGAGTGTCTGTTTGTGATATTTAAAAAAAACGCTTTTTAATAAATTCATATACGCGGTACATGTTTGGTACATGTACCAAATAACATTTTTTACAATTTTTGTCCGTCTGTTTGTTCCGGCTAATCTCTAGAACGCCTGAACTGATTTTGACGGGTCTTTCACTGGCAGATTTACAGCACTGGCTGGAGTTTAAGGCGATAACCGAGATACACGCGGGCGGAGCTGCCGGCAAAAGCTAGTCCTTTATATTTTGAAACGTCATATCATTACTATAATAAACAGAGCACGAACAACCACTAAGACCCTCTCAATAGACGTTGGTTCTTTGTAAGATGTACGCCTAAAAGGCTTAACATATCATTAGTCTTATTTATCATCACCGGTAAAAAATATTGTTAATAAATACCAGGATATGAACAAAAAATCACGTGTACAAAAAATTTTAATATCTCACATGTTGATAAATTGAGCCTATCTGGATTTGAAGGTGGGTAGGTTTGGTAGGTATATATTAATCTATACAAATAAAAAAATTGGAGTGTCTGTTTGTAATATTAAAATAACCGCTTTTTAATAAATGTATATGTATGTATATATACTAAAATAACATTTTTTACCATTTTTGTCTGTCTGTTTGTTCCGGGTAATCTCTGGAACGGCTGGACCGATTTTGACGGGACTTTCACTGGCAGATAGCTGATGATCTAAGGAGTAACTTAGATCTTTTTTAGAATAACTTCGTCCCGCGGCGTTACCCGCGGTACAACAATAACCGTGGGTAGCACCGCGGGGTTCAGTACATAATTTGAAAACTGTACTACCCTAATGTTCAAAAGACTTACAAATTAACAATAAATAATGCAAATAAACATTTTTGAATGATAGTTTTTTAAATTACTAATTAGCAAGAACAAATCGATATATGTATTTAACGATTTATTCATAATTCAAACAACAAATCGATATTTTAATTATTTCTTCAACAACGTGATATTATGCAAAAACCATGACACTTACATAATGTTGTGTTAATATATTTTTTACAGTAGACAAAAAACAAGAGGAAAAAATATTTCCTACTAACAAAAACGAGAAGAATTCAGAATACCTACATGACTTTAGAATTTATGACTTTGTACCTACATTATATTTCTGACATTTATATGATACTAGCTGTTGCCCGCGGCTCCGCCCGCGTGTATGTCGGTTATCGCTGCAAATAGTAGCATGTGTTATTCCGATGTATAAGCTATATTACTGAAATTTTTCATCCAAATCCGTTTAGTAGTTTTTGCATGAAGAAGTAACAAACATACACACTCACAAACTTTCGCCTTTATATATTAGTGTGACTACAATTTGTCTGGTCTGCCGCGTTGGTCTAACAATTAGCAAATACGACTACCGATGGTCGAGGTCTCGGGTTAGATTCCCGGATCTACCCGGAGAATAAAAGTTTGGCGGTATTTAACGCCCGTTCCTCAAAGAGCACGTTAAGCCGTCTCCGGTCCATGTTGTCGAATGTCATGAACATCAATGGCAATCGTTATTGGAAAGTTAGTGTCCTCAAATATACTAGCTGAAAAACCCTGAGGGCGAACTGAATTCGAAGAATCAGTTTGCCTTCAGATTTTCGGAGTTCCGAAAAATCTGCCGCTCCGTGGAAAAAGTAATATTCAGGTAAAACTGGTTGAACCAGTAGCCGACCTCAAATAATCTTGGGAATAATAAGGCCTAGGAACAAGAAGATACTACTATTGTATAGTAATAGTATACAAATAAAGAGTTTTCTATTCAACTAAGACATCATTGTTTATTTGTCAATTTATCGAAACAAGTGGCGTACAATTGGAAAGGCCTTTTTTTGTTGACAGGGTGAAAAATCTCTTCGGATCTCCAGCTCCTCGGGGACAAAGGAGCCAGGAGTATGTGGTGTTTCCACTAAAAAACACCCCGAAGACCAGACTCTGGCGCCCTACTCTGGGAGGACCCGGACCATGTTATTTCAGGTCCCCCAAATCGACGCAATGCCTTATCAGGCCCTGTCCCGTGGGAAATTATTTGCCTCCTAACAATTGGAGAGACCTATATTCAGCAGTTGACTACGATGAACTGATAATGACAATGACAAACACATAACTGTCAAAATAATGTACCTATACTCGGCAAGGTCGTAGCCATAATGGAGCAGGGTTACGGAACATTTTTTTAAGTACCTAACCACGCGTAATCTAAATCGAAATGTACAAAGTAAAGATCCGCTAGCGTATACCTGCGTGGAGTGTGCGAATATCATAGACACGACATGCTTCGTGTTCTCAATACTAATTCAATTTATAAATCAACTATTTCGTACTAACAGATACCTGAGCCTCGTCGAATTTTTTACCTTTAATTAAGGGGCGCGTCCCTAAAAACGCGCGAAAAGGCACTTGCAATTTTGCAAAACACAAACAACTCAATTCATATTTGACACTAAAAAAAAATCTCAGTAGTTTAATAAATCAGTCTACCAATCTACCGAGTGACATTTATAAAATAATTCTTTATTTTTGTGAAAAAAAGCCTTAACAAAGATCAAAATCAACGAAATCGACCTTTTTAATTAGCACACTCTGTCCTATTTCGTGCTCTATTTTAAATGTTTTTTTCATATTTCGCGAGAAAAACGTATGGAGAAAAGATTTACCGTTTTAGTTTTTTTTAATTCTCACCAAAAAGCTATAATCTAAGGCTAAACATCATTCATTTTTAGCGACAAAAGTTTCATACATTTTAGTACGTAGATATCGTCTCCCGTAAATTGTAATAAATAAGTTTTATCACGCTCAAACAATTCAGTGCCCGCCGAATATTCAAGGTGACAGCACGTCCGTTTGTAGTTCGCACTGAGCTCCCTAATACGTTAAGTGGCAACCCTCCCTAAGTTTTAGGGTGGGTTGCCAGTGAGTGTCGAATTGTAACTGTTAATTTGTATTCTTGAATTTAATTTAATTTTTTTAAAGAATAATTTCAAAGAAAAATATTAGTATTTTTTATTAACACAGAACTTATTTTTATGTTTTTTTTTTAACTTGCTATGTATGTATATATCTAACTATATTTGTTAAGACGGAATCTTGCAAATCAATTTTGCAGATATCTTCAACCGATTGTGTTGAATTTTTGTAGGCATATGTATATAGCGTGACAATGCTATATTATGATGACATGGAGCTGATCTGATGTTGAAGCTGGAAGGTGGTCATAGGAACTTTGTAACGACGGAACCTATCGAGTTTGGAGTCGTTTGATTTGTCTTGACGAGTACTTTGAATACACTTTGACAGACCGAGACACTTTGAGAAATTGTTTTTAAAAAAGTAAAAAAAAATTTTTTAATGATTTCTGTTAGAATTGAATAACTACTACTGAAATAATGAAAGACCTTAAAATTACAGTTTTTTTTTGACTGCATGGTTGGTCTAGTGGTTTAAGCGGTTGCCTCGCCGCTTCCTACTGTATCAGGTGTTGTGGGACAACACTATGTGATCCACGAATTGTTGTTCTGAGTCTGGGTGTCCATTGTGTCCGTTTCATGTATGTTTGTAAAGTCCCCCGCGACACAGGATTTATTGGATATATACGGAAGTTGTCTTTTTTGAAAAAAAGACTAGCTGAGCCCCACGGTCTTACCCGCGATACTACACCAACTACTACCTATCAGTAAAAATCCCGTCAAAATCGCTCCAGCCGTTCCAGAGATTAGCCGCCACAAACAAACAGACAGACAGACAAAAATTGTAAAAAAGGGTCCCATCTATACTTTACGTCATTTCCATTATTATTCATCCCTTAAGTTCGAATTTAATCAATTGGTGAATTGTAAAACAATAGATGCCCTATCCCTTACATTATCTGATATCTGTAATCTATATAATAAAAGAGGAAGGTGACTGACTGACTGACTGACATACCCAGAGATCAACGCACAGCCCAAACCGCTGAAGTTAGAATCCTGAAATTTTGCATGTAAGTTCTTTATATTTTATAACATAAGTGAGCACTAAGAAAGGAATTTTTGAAATTCTACCCCTAAGGGGGTAAATCAGGGGATGAAAATCTGTGTGGGCGAAGCCCCGTGTAAAAGCTAGTATTATATATTTAAGGAAGTTTCCATTTCAAAGTTTAACACTCTTAATATTCACAAAACAAAAAGTGTTCTGTGTTAATATTAATTTTAAGACAAATAGTTTGTTTTATAACTGTCTTAAAAAAAGAAGGAGTTTATAAATTAACTGTATTTTTTTACCCGACCACGGCAAAGCCAAAGGAGGGTTATGATTTTGACAGGCTATGTATGTATGTTCATCTGTTCCCTCATAGCTCCTTAACTACTAATTAGAACTGGATAAATGAGGTATTGTTAGAAGTGTCTTGATCGTCCGCTGCTTATAGGCTATATGACGCGTCACTCAATTTAATGTGGCGCCCTCTAGCCGACATAAAGTACTGTATTAAAAAATGAATTTGACATAAACATGCCGTGTTTGGTATCATCGGAAAGGGTGTTACTTGTACATTTCAAATATATATAGGTAGGTTTATTAGCATTTGCTGGTGACTTTGTTCGTATCTATTCATTTTTTTTTTATATTTCTATGTTAGGTATTTAAAATATACTTTGCATATAAATTATTATTATCACTACACCAAAACATTCTAAATAAAAAAAAATTAAAAACTTAAATTAAAATAGAAACGTACCATAACTCTTAAAAACACGTGACTACGGCTTTTCAAAACTTGTTTCATACTTTTTCAGCGTCGTTTTTTGTCAAAAAGTGAAAAAAGTACGTAAGTAAGTAAGATCTATGTAGTAAAATTTAGTCAATATGAGCAATAAAAGCGATCAAAAATAATTATAAGAAACATTATGTTCCATTAATATAACATAATTATATCATACAAATTTTATTTCATAACATAGCATTAAAATCCGTTGATTACTGTAAAAGATCTAAGCTGACAGATAGCGCGAGTGACTTAATTTTATACTGTGTAAAAATATATTATTTGTCCATGAAATGAATTAAAAATGAATAGGTACACTTGAACCCCATTCTCGGCCGTTGACGAGTTACTTATAGTCCGCGGGCTTTCCGATATGACAAAGATACATTGCGTGCTTTGTAGGATATTTTAAACATTCTTCAAAGGCGAACAGTTAATAAATATGTAACTAGAAGAAAAAACCGAAAGTAAATTTATTAGTTGCCAGGGTTAGTATGCAACAGTGACCGATGCGTTTGTGTGCATGTAAAATATGAATGTGGGTGTTCAATCACAAATTCCCACGCTCAGGGACTACAGTCTTAATGCCTTAAGTACCTTCTAAACAGGGTGCTGTGGTGTTGTGTAGTATTATACATTGTGTAGTATTATACATTGTAGTATTATACACCAACAACTTACCGATGCAATAAACATCGAAAAAAAGGATCTAACACTTGACAATCAAGTTTGAAATTTAAGACAGAAAATTAGGACAGAATCGTACGTATATCCATAATAGGAAAATCTAAAACCAATCCTTACTACGTCTTTTTAAGTGTTTGTGTCTCAGATTACAAAAGAAATCCAGATAGACCGTAAAGAACACGACAATGAATCTACAAAGTAAATATGAATTAGAAAGCGAATACATTCTCGCGGTAGTGATTGACAAACCGCCATATTGTGTTCACGTCACGAGTGATTTTTGATTTTATTTTCAAAATGCCGTCTTGCATCATTAAACACTGTAAGAATAGTTCCCAAAAACCAAAAAAAAAGAATATGGAATATCTTTTCACAGGTAACTACAGATTATTTAGTTGCTATAATTATTTATTTACCCGATAATTATGTTGTTGCGTCGGAACACAAAACCTCAACCGTAGTTCGACTGTGATACCAGTTTTTGACATTTTTTTTCCCTTCAATTAGGGAAATTACTTGTTAGTCCAGACATTAGTGAACCTCATTTCTATATTTAGGGACTTGGTTCCAAACCTCATCTGAAAGTATTCTTTGGTGATACATACAATTATTTCTGATAATTATTAGTATTATTACATACAAACAAGTTGTGGATGTTTCTACAAATTGCTGTTCTGTGTCTGTTGAGTTGAATGGTTGAGAATGATCTATTATAGTACGAAACTTTAGTCCCAGGTACTTACTGTATAACCGCAAAATATAAAAAAAAACATACATTAAAAGTACTTTTGGTAAACAAATTTATTTTAGCTTTTAAAATTTTTACACGAAATTTACACGCAAAACGACAATATTATAAAAAGTTAGTGCCAAATAAAGGTTGCTGAGAGTTTGCATAGTATGTAACAGTAACTGAAATGAAAACCATAATGTTTCAAGTTCTTTAATATTAAAATACCCTTTTTTCAATCTTAATATTTATCAAAAAAATTGGGTTTTTTTTACTGCGTATGGTATCATTACACACACCAAGATGTACGTGTTCCTACAGTGTCGCACCGGCTTTCACGCACACTAAAATAAATCAATCGGCCTCATGTTATTTGACAAGAAGGTTCCATCTGGCTTTATTTCTAATCTGAGGTTTGTGTGATCTGCAAATATATGTTTCAGAGTTTGGGTGTTTTCTATGTTAATATGTATGTATTTACAAAAAAAAAAAGTATAATATATGTTTATATCAGGTTGTCCAGTACCCATAATACAAGCTCAGCTTAGTTTGGGACTACATGGCGTTGTGTGTTAGGTGTCCGAACTGACCGAAATATATATTTATTATTTATTTATTAAGGCATTGGTGTTCCTTAATCAAAAGGATAGTGACACCATTAAGTTGTTCCAGAAATAATAAATTATTGTCGTACTATAAATTTTCTCATTAGATCACTAGAACACGTAAAAGTATCATTAAAAGTTAAAATTCATGAATTGGTTTTAGTAGAAGCACCTCGTATTTTTTACCGACTTTCACTGTGTTTTTTTTATGTATGTTCACCGATTACTCAGTCAATTGTGGACCGATTTTGTTTTTTTTTTTTTGTATTCGAAAGGGTATGCTCCCAAGGTGGTCCCATTTCCACCATATCAGGATCTGATGATGGGATCCCAGGGTAATCAAGGGAAACCCTCATTTTTTTAGGCACATGTTTTTCGTATATTTTCTGAAGTTACACCGGTATTTGCGTCTGGTAGTCATCATTTTATGATGATGAGCTGATGACATAAGGTACAACTCCTTACCGGTTAGGAGTTGGAGGATAAATCTTTAAATATCATATGTGTGTATGTTACCTTTAGTCATATTCTTTCAAATTATTTAGGTAAGTTGATGAGGAAGGTGGATGGTACAACTCCTCAACGGTTAGGAGTTGGAGGATAATTCTTTCAATTTCATACGTATTTAGAGACCTTCAGTAGTATACTTTCAAGTTATTTAGGTGAACTGGTGATAGAAGGTTAAACTCTACAAGAGTTACGGATTAGAGGATGATTTTAATATTAAACGTACGTAAAGACCTTAATTTTCAACTTGCTACTTACCTACGATTGTTTGCACTAAAATCTGAAAAATAAAAACTTTTTATATAAAAAAAAACCGACTTCCAAAAAACATCCAACGAAAACTCTGCCAAAAAAACGCTTAAAAGCGTAAAATAAACTGGTTCTTCATAAATTGCCTATACCGAATTCTTTATTCATTTAAATAGTAGTATTATAGTGTGTGCTAGGTACCTAAAATCTGTTTGAAGTCGGTGCTAAGCCAAAAAGAATACGAACAATTACAAAAATCTAAGCGATAGTCGCTTGGCACCGACTTCAAACAGATTTTAGTACCTAGCGCACATTGTAATACTACTATTTAAATGAATAAAGAATTAGGTAGGTATAGGCAATTTATGAAGAACCAGTTTATTTTACGCTTTTAAGTGTTTTTTGGCAGAGTTTACGTTGGATGTTTTTTGGAAGTCAGTTTTTTTTTTATTTTGTATTTTTTTTTTATAAATGTAATGAATAATCAAGATTGACATGATAGATTGTGTTACATAATATAATTGTGCATTAGAAACACAAAAACTCATTAGCTTCTCAAATCTCCGCTAAGATCGCTACGCTAGAGTGAGTTTGGTGCAATAAAAAATATTTCACATGTTAACTTTGGTACCTGCCTCATTGGTCTAGTGGTTAGTGTAAGCGACTGCGGGTCAAGAGATCTCAGATTCGATTCCCGAGTCGGACTGCTGTTGGGTTTTTCTTACAAGAAATTCTTAATAGCAGCCCGAAGTATGGAAGATGGCGGTGTTTCCCGCCCGTGCCTCGGAGAGCACGTTAAGCCATCGGTCCCGGTTGTCATGAACACCTATGTCAATCGTTATTGGGAAGTCAGTGCCCTCAAATATACTGACAACTAGTTCAATCTTCGAATTAAGTTCACCCTCAGGGTTGCGGAGGTCCGATGCCAGTCGCTCCGTGGAAAAACTGATATTCAGGCAAAACCGGTTGAACTAGTAGCCGACCCCAAATCTTGGGAATAATAAAGGCTAGGAAGAAGATGAGAGTTAACTAAGATACTGATTAAAGGTCGCAACCTTTAATCAGTATCACACATAAAATTCACTTTATACGTACATATTTCAAATATATAGCCTGCCAAAGTCACTCTACTCTTCCTGATACAAAACAAGAGCAGAATCCAAGAGTAGTGATCACCATATTCATTACGAATGCAGACAATGCAACACTGCAATATTGTGACCCATACTATGGCGGCCTAACAAAGATTACCAATTAATGCATATTACGTATTGTGTGATAGATAGGATTGCAAAATGTTGAGACGCTGGATACGTTTATTTATTTATTATTTATTTGAAACTTATTGCACATGACATACAAAGGCGGGCTTAATGCCATGAGCCATTCTTTTCCAGTCAACCTTCAGGTGATGTAGAAGGATGATGCGGTAGGTGCAAAGACAAAGTACTAAATCCGACAAAGATTATAGTAGTTACGTAAATAAAAATATACGGATTATATCAAACATAACTAATATATACAAATCTACTATTATCTTCATACATGCATACTTGTATAAGCATACACATACATTTATTTAATATTATATAAAAATACATAGACAGTTTACATAAGTATAAATAACTAGCGGCCGCCTGCGACTTTGTACGCGTGGAGCTAGAATATTTTTTAATTGAATTCTAAAAAGCTAGATACATTATTAGTACACCTCCACACCATCTATAGAGCATACATTTTAAATTTCAAGTCTCTTACTTCAAAAACATAGGACTTTCATACAAACTTCCAACCCCCGGTTTGCCCCCTTAGAGGTGGAGTTTCGTTAAATCCGTTCTTAGCGGATGTCTACACCCTATAAGGAACCTACCTGCCAAATTTCAAGTCTGTACGTATTATAGTTTCTGAGATTTCGTGATTATTATGTGAGTGGTATTTCGCTTTTATATATATAGATAGATAGATAGGACCCTGCCTCATGTTGTATAAATAATCTGGTTATATTTAATTTGCTTTCATATATTTACCACTTTTACTAACAATGGGTTAAAACTTTTATAACTTAAAAAAAACGTGTGGCACTCGGGGACTGCCGCGGTAAAGCTATTGCATAGCATTTTTTATCAACTTATGCAATTATAATTAATTATTTATTTTTTCAGTATGTACCTATAATATTGTTAATGAAAAATACTAAACTATTTTTCAAATGCTCCATCGCATTCTAAGTACACCGCCATCTATATACTTGGTGCAACACTGACAACAAACAAATGTATTTGGAATTTCCGGACCGTTAGAATTAATTACATAGCACCATTCTACGAGGACCGCTGACGCCGCACTTACACTTTGATTTGAATTTTTTTTTGGAAATATTGACATCAAGGAAGTGAAAAAATCATAACATACAAATATATTACATGATTTCTCCAATATCTAAGTATTTCATGATAATTTAAATAGTTAACGACAGGGTAAATTTCATAACGATGACAATGATGTGCAATGTGCATATTATGTTTTAAAGTTACATTTTAATTCGAAAAAGATATGATAGACACCTAGCTACTTTCTCACAAACAGCTGCTTACGTATTCGTCCGATTTCGAAGCAGCTCGTCTCGATCCGTGCGAGGTTCATGGCGTTAGGTTTTATTTTCGATACGGAATTTCTTAGTTTGGTCGCGGCGCTCAAAGCCCGCGACAAAAGCTATGCAATAACTGAAAAATATAATATGGGCCTCGGTCTGTAATAAATGATTAATAATAATAACCAAAGATGTAATAAACTGTTGTTCAACGATCAACGCGCGACTAGCACTAACACAATATAAAGTATTAAGGCGTGTCTCCTGCGGCTAAAAATAACAAAACAAATTAACAAAACTTGTTAACTAAACATGTTAGCGAAAAGTCGCAGGAGACGGACTTTTAAACGAACATCAAACACGATTACGCGAAAAGCAATTTTTTTTTATCTACTCGACAAAATGACTTATAGTACACTTACTTACTTACTTTTATAGTATAAATAATATATAAATAATATAAGTATTAATGTTAGTTCAGTTCAATTTCATTATACGAGAAGTATACGCGCTGGGATGTTTTCAGTCCGCTTTGGATAACATGTTTGCTTATTAAAATTAACAAAACAGTTAGGCCACGCCCATATTTTGATAAATATTTGACGTTTGGTGTTTAAAAACATAAAACAGTGTCGCAGGAGACCCGGCTTTAGTTTTCCTATAAAATGTAGCAGTCTATATATATAAATAAACCTACTATCTGTGGTTAATTCTAGTACACGTAAACAATGAACAAACAATATTTTATAGAACATATTCTGATTCACATTTCATTCTCAGTCTCAGTATTGATATAAATGTTTCATTCGAATGGTAGACTAATTTCATGATTGGAACTGGAAAATATAAATCAAGTTATCACAGAGTAAGATCGGATCACCTACCTAATGGCATATTGTAGATAATATATAAATCATCTTTTAAAATTAATTATACAAAAAATTAGAACAAAATTTACACTTTCATATTTTACAGTGCCTATAAAATTATTACTGGGTTCTTGATTGCAAATATTAGTAACAATAGGAATATTAATGTTGCTTTGTTTTCTTACAATTCACTTATAAATTAATGTTTATAACTCAAATCAATTAAAAAAAGGTAGATAACGCACCGCCTTGTTCTTGTTGAAGCAGAAAAAGTAGCGTAGTTCCAAGTAAACATAAGCGTCACGAAGTACTACTACTATGCTATAAACTACGCTACTTTTCGTCACTATCGTACAAGTTGTCGATACTTGTAAGAAGTAACAGAAAAGTAGCGTTTTCTGCTTCAACAAGAAAAAGGCGGTCATTATCTACATTTTTAACCGACTTCAAATAGGAGGAGGTTCTCAATTCGACTGCATTTTTTTTTTATGTTATTAATTTAACTGAAAGCTGGCGCTTCCCGTGTGGTCCCATTTCAGTTTGGTCCAGATTGAAGTCGGTTTTTTTGTTAAAATTTGTGATTATTACATTTGATCCGAGGTAATAGAATATAATAGAATGTGTCGTGTAATAGAATCGCTAGAAACTCTACATATATACTAGATAAGAAGCTACATGAAAAATACATAAAATCTTCAATTGGTCTCTGTAAAGCAAAAGCGGATGTACGGTTTTTGTAACAGTTATCAAGTTATTTCTTGATTTAAGATTAAATATAAAAAATAAGATTCGGTATTTCTGTTTCACTGGGAGGTAGTTTTAAAAAAATAAATACCTATTACAAAAAAAGTTGTATCTCTGTCCCCATACAACAACAAAATGTGTAATTTCATTAATACACTTTGATATTGACAATCTTTTGTTGTGGATACTAACTCAGTACAGTACTTACCTAATCTTACAATAGATAGTACCTACTCTACATTTCTCGTAATCATGTCTTCTCTCCATCCCATGGTTGCCCGTTAGAGATTGCCTCCGGGTGATAAGGCCGCCAATTGTATTTCTCTAATTTTAAGTTAAGGAATGAAACCTATGTATAATAAAAGAGATCTATTTTTTTTTTATTTTTTTTTTTATGTTTGGCCCGCCAAAATGACTCTACTCTGCCTGATGGAAAGCATAAGCAGAATCCAAGAGTGGTGGTCACCATGCTCACTGCGAATGCAGACAATGCAGCATGGCGACCCACACCATGGCGGCCTAGTGATGCTACTGCATCTTTTAGTCTAGTCAACAAGTATGGAACTTGTTGACTAGACTAATTGGGCCTCCGGTCTCGCACTCACCAACGAAACACGACAGCGTGCTGTCATTTTACGTTGATTTTCTGTGCGAGGGTAGTACCGCCCCGGTCGAGCCGGCCCGTTCGTGCTGAAATCAGCGTGGCTCTACTACCTTTGGAATTATTATGAATAAAGTCACTTTTTTGAGATTTGAAAGAGACCAATGACCGATTGGTGAGAACTGGCACAGAATAGAAAAGAATGGTGTATTCTGCGGTCGAAGGCCAAGACACATTTTAGGTCACTGAGTCACCGAAGTAAATAAATAAGTTTATTTTTTTGTTTTGGATAAGAGCTCACTTGAAGAACCACCAACTATTTGTGTTGATAACCCAGATTCACAACTTAAAAGAATTAAGAAATCAAAATGTTGAATAAATTCAAACAGCTTAAAAGGCAGCCATAGATCGTATGGACAAGACGGGTTTGCTAGCCTAGCTAGCTAGGTGGGCAACATAGTATAGCAACCTGAACGAAAGGCCGTGAAGCAGGACTGCACCTATTTTTTGCGGCTGTGCGTGATTTCAAATGTACTAATAGTCTGTTTTAAATATCGGTTGGCTACTTAAGGTAAGTTAGCAAGGACAGTAATAGTAGGAAAAGGGAAATCTTATACGGATGGATTGGGTAATGCAAGCAGTTCAGGGTCGCATAGCTATAAATGGAATTGACTATACCGGAATGTCAGAGCCATCTAATGATATAATGAACATAGATTTTAATTAAGTTTAAAATTTTAACAAAAACCGACTTCAAGGTTCGACTCGATTTCTCTTGGATTCCATCATCAGATTTTAGGGTCCTTATCATAGGACCGATATCGTAGGTACCACCGTTGGGATATTTTCTTTCAGTCAGTTGTCAGGCGAGGTGGGGACGGTATCTACACACATCAAAAGTGTCTAGGGATCAACATATATTTTTGCAATAACTTTTCTCCTGATTGATATTAATTAAAATTTTCTTTAAGGATTCATCAAATAAAGTGTTTTCGTTTGTCACAGTAACGATAAACCAAGTCACCTTTGCATTAATAAAGAAATTTGCCATTTTCATAATAAAAGGATTTTTGACATTTGAACCACTAACATTAAAGTTCGAAAAAAAGACTGAAATAACAGTTTTCTTTAAAATTTTATTAGGTAACTTAAACAATTAATAATCCGTGTTTCTACCGCGAACACTAACACAAGAACATCGGTTTGGCATACTCAAAATGAGTTCATCCAAATCACGCTGTGGAATGGCCGCCCATGTTCGTTGCAACAACAAAAAAAGGTCTTCTTGCGACTGGATACCCTCCATATTCGGCAGAGCTCTTCTCTGTAGCATATCCCATGCATGCTCAATCGGGTTCAAGTCTGGCGACTGAGCAGGCCAGGGCCAAAGCCACATCTCAATCTCAAGAAATCCGCATAAAAATGCTTGATCCCTAGACACTTTTGATGTGTGTATATAAAGCGGCGCGATCTGAAACGAGGGACACTTTCTCATCAGATCTGGCTACGTTCACATCTCTTAATTGTGACATAGGTCACTCCTGAGTTGTAATATTTTTCTATTATTGAATTTATGACTTATTGTATTTATATGTTTATATTGTGTTTATATTTATTTCACGTGCCTATATTGCTTTTTAACCGACTTCAAAAAAGGAGGAGGTTCTCAATGCGTATTTGTATGGACTGTATTTTTATTTTTTTATGTTTGTTACCTCATAACTTTCGACTGGGTGAACCGATTTTGATGATTATTTTTTTATATGAAAGCTGGGGCTTCCCATGTGGTCCCATTTCAATTTGGTCTAGTTCTGACATGTCCTCCATGAGACAACCATATAAGTCTTCAATTTGCATTAAGTATGTGTGCGACAAATTGACGAATAACTCAATATCACGCCAACCAATTTCAATTTGGTCGTTCTTGAAGTCGGTTTTTTTTAGTTCAAATTTTGTATTATTGTGTAATGAATTGTTATTTAATCAATTTGTGTTAAAATTAATTCATGTCCATTTGGTTGTTATTAACAGTAATCTATATACTTATAATAAAAATGTAACAGGTCCAATTCTGTCCACTAAATATATTTTGAAAAAAAAAAATTTTCATCGTTATTGAAGCCAAAACTGTATTTTTTTTTCATTTTTGTCTGTCCGTCTGTCTGTCTGTATCTTGTCCGCGCATCACGCCGAAACTACTGAATCGATTCAAATGAAACTTGGCATGATTTGAGTTTATACTACGAGGTAGGACATGGGATACTTTTTATCCCGAAATTCAACACGGTTTCCTGGAGACAGGGGATGAAAGTCAAAATATGTAGTTAGTTGTAATTCAATAACACATAGTCCGATTTCATTCATTCTTTTTTTGCTAGAAAGAAAAAAATAAAAGATAACGGGAAAGTGTTTTTTTGGAACGAAGTTCCTTATGGCGAAGAACGTCCACAACGTAAGATTTACGCCTCGGTGTCAAAATGGTAGCGTATGAAAATGATGTGAGGTCTCGGGTTCGAATGCCGTGTAGGATAAAAATTTTTTTGATCTGCAAATATTTGTTTTTTGGGAGTTTAGATGTTTTCTATGTATAATATGTATGTACTTACAAAAAAAAATGACCGAAATATTTATTTTAAAATATTAAAAAAATTATATAATCTGCAAGTAACTTGCATGTAACCAGTACGGAATAACTCTATAATTAAAAGATTAGTAACCCACAACTAAGACCACTACCATTACAATAAACAGTTTATGATGTTGATGATGGTCTCAACTATGGTAAAATTTATATTATTATTTTTTGAATAATCAGCGAAACGATTCAAAATTATATCGTGTATTTAAAATTGTATTTTATCTATCTTTCATTTAAATTCTCTGCGATGCATGGTAATCGCCTCCTTTTTTATTTTTATCGATAAAAAAAAAATCATGATAAAACATGTATACCCGAATAATTATTTTCTTTATACCTTGAATAGAACTTGAAATAAATATTTTTATGATAAGGAACCTCGTTCCTATCTAGAGTCCCACGACACCACACGACTTTTTTTTGTCCGCGACTATGTACTTTCGCCGGGTCAGCTAGTTAATAATATTAATGATTAGCTTTATTTAAAATTAAACATATGGTGGTGTGGTGTGGTTCATATTTTCGTTTGTAGGTATATAACTACCTAACTTAGTCCCTTTATAGAAATTAAGGTTTTCAATCAGCGCTCGCCTTCACCGAGTTTACAACAGATTTCGGGTCCAGCCGAAATGCTATATACCTACCCTACTTCTCTTCAGCATGTCTTTCTGCAGGTTTTCACGTTTACTTTCATATATTTTTTTTTTTAAACACACGTGGAAGCCTTTTAAATTTTAAACGGACTTCCACCATTCATCTATTATACACGTATGTATATGTATGTATATCTCAATGATTTCTACCAAGAAGCGTAGAGTAACAACAGAGTATATTAAAGTGAAAAAAGTTTACAAAAAAAATATATTAGATAAACTATTATATATTTAGTGATAATAATATTTAGCTATTGAAATATCTTCAATAATTATCTACAGACTTGATTAAGGAGGTACGTTATCAAAGTTTACGAAATAGTAATGAATAAGTTATCTATTTGATAAGGAGGTCAAAAGTATTACACATTTAATATGTATTGAAGTTGCAAAGTTCATATTAGCAGTTTAGATATCTATATATATATAAAAGAGTAAGGTGACTGACTGACATACCCAGAGATCAACGCACAGACAGCCCAAACCGCTGAAGCTAGAATCCTGAAATTTTGCATGTAGGTTCTTTATATAACGTAAGTGAGCACTAAGAAAGGAATTTTTGAAATTACACCCCTAAGGGGGTAAATCAGGGAATAAAAATCTACTTGAGCGAAACCGCGTGCAAAAGCTAGTATGAAATATAAACTGAATCTCGGAAACAGCTCCAACGATTTTCAGGAAATTGCAGTAGGTATACAGAGGGTTTTGGGGGCAATAAATCGATCTAGCTAGGATTCATTTTTAGAAAATTAACCTAAAAAGAAATACCGAGCAAACCTCGGTCATCCAGGTGCTACATATATACATAAATACATGCATATATGTAAGTACATATAATCTGATCCACGCAACGTTTTTGCAACATTTTTACCCGACTGCGAAAGGAGGGTATGTTTTTCGAGTGTATGTATGTATATTTCTTTGGCACGCCCTAGAGCCTAAACGGCTTGTCATGTTTTTATGTGAGTGGTGTCAATAGATTCGTCTTAGTCGTGAGAGTGACACTGGGTACATCAAAATAAAAAAAATAAAAAATAAGGATTTTTGGTGCCAAAAAGTAATATAAAAAAAAATGATTTCAAAATACATCGAGTGTGTTATCAAAATAAAGATTTTTTTACGGTGATTACGAATATATATAAAACTCATATGTTTATTGTTAAATATTGACGCAGTCGGGTTTTTTATTTTTAATAATTTGTACTTGTTCATTGATACTTTACTCCTATTGGTGATAGCGTGACATTATATAGCCTTCCTCAGTAAATGGACTATTCAACACTTAATAATATAATTATTCAAATAGTACCAGCAGTTCCTAAGATTAGCGCATTCAACCAAAATATCTTTCAACTTAATAAAATACTAGCTGAACCCCGCGGTGTCACCCGCGCGCGGTACGATGATATCCGCGGGCAACGCCACGAGGCGAAGCTAGTCTAAAAAAAGCGGCCAAGTGCGAGTCGGACTCGCCCATGAAGGGTTCCGAAGGAGCAAGTAACATAATATAAAAGTTCTGATAGTTCGTTGTAACTTCGATCGATGTTTTAATAATCGTTTTTTTTTTGCGGTTTACGATTTATGAAATAGAAATAAAAACTACTTACGCCAACTCGTTGAAACCAATTTTCGGTGGAAGTTTGCATGGTAATGTACATCATATATTTTTTTTAGTTTTATCATTCTCTTATTTTAGGAGTTACAGGGGGGGGGGACATTTTATCACTTTGGAAGTGTCTCTCGCGCAAACTATTCAGTTTAGAAAAAAAAAATGTTAGAAACATCAATATCATTTTTGAAGACCTATCCATAGATGATCCACACGTATGGGTTCGATGAAAAAAAAAATAAGTTTCAGTTCTAAGTATGGGGACCCCCAAAATTTATTGTTTTTTCTTTATTTTAGTGTAAAAATCTTAATGCGGTTCACAGAATACATCTACTTACCAAGTTTCAGCAGCATATTCCTTATAGTTTCGAAAAAAAGTGGCTGTGATATACGGACGGACTGACAGACGGACAGACAGACAGATATGACGAATCTATAAGGGTTCGGTTTTGTGCCTTTAGTAAGGAACCCTAAAAAGTAGTCTAAGTTACTCCTTATATCATTAGCTACCTATCAGTGAAAGTCCCTTCAAAATCGGTCCAGCCGTTCCAGAGATTAGCCGGAACAAACAGACAGACAAACAGAAATTGTAAAAAATGATTATTTTGGTATATGTACCTTGTATACATAGTATACACTATACATACATAACATATGCATTAAGTAAAAAGCGGTTATTTTAATATTACAATTCGATTGTTCGATTCCCGGGTCGGACTTCTGTTGGGTTTTTCTTACAAGAAATTCTTAACCTGCTGTTAAGAATTTCTTGCCGGATATCTTCTTTCCCGGAGTATGGAATCGGTAAAAAAGGTGTTTCCCGCCCGTGCCTCGGAGAGCACGTTAAGCCGTCGGTCCCGGTTGTCATGAACACCTATAACAATCGTTATTGGGAAGTCAGTGCCCTCGAATATACTATACTGACAATTACTTCAACCTTCGAATTCAGTTCACCCTCAGGGTTGCGAAGGTCCGATGCCAGTCGCTCCGTGAAAAAACTGATATTCAGGTAAAACCGGTTGAACTAGTAGCCGACCCTAAGTAGTCTTGGGAATAATAAAGGCCAGGAAGAAGAGTATAGACTAGCTTTTGTCCGCGGCTCCGCCCGCGTATATGTCGGTTATTGCGGTAAAGAGTAGGTAGCGGCCTATGTTCTTTCTCACGAATCAAAGTATCTGCATATCAAATCTCATAAAAAGCGACGCAGCAGTTTAGCCGTGAAAACGTAATAGACAGACAGATATACTTTAGAATTCATAAAATTAGTATGGATTATTAATTATAGTTTAGTATAGTTTCATATAAACTAGGTAGGTATTAAGTGACACATGGCCACAAACAATCATCGCCTTGTTTTGTGGCCTTCTGATTAATTTTGATTGAATATTGTTATCGTACTTTGTTATGGACATTTATGATTAGCTAATTCACTTAAATGATGTACATTCAGTCCAGTAGTTAATGAGGTTAGCGTGTTTAACCAAGCAAACTCTTATTATCTTTGATTCCTATGTCACGTACAAATCGTAAACGTAACAGACATAAATACAGTAGAAATCTAAGGAACATTCACGTTCATCTATATTTATTTATCTATCTATTATTATAGTAGAAGATCCGGCCCTAAATCGACCTTCACCGAGTTGATAATAGAATAAAACTTATTTTATAATAAACGTATATTAGAAAATACAGATTCTGCTTATGCTTTCCATCAGGCAGAGTAGAGTCATTTTGGCGGGCCAAACATAAAAAAAAATAAAAAAATGGGTTGTCTAAAAAAATCTGGGACAATAATTTTTGGTTAATAAAAAATAAAATTTTGTTTAAAATAAAACTAATAAATATTACTAATAAATTATGAAACAATAAAACATAAATTAAACAAATAAATATATATGTATATATCAATTAAACAAGTAAATAAATCAATATATAAATACGTATTTATTTATATCTATACTAATATTATAAACGCGAAAGTTTGTAAGTATGGATTTGACATATATGCGGGCGGAGCCGTTGGCAACAACTAGTATTTATATAATATTAATTTATATTTAATTATTGATTTGTTTAATTTATGTTATATTCTTTAATATTTTATTATTAATATTTATTTTTTCATTATAAACTATACATAATTTTTAATTAACATTGTTATTTTTAAATAAATATATTCTGTCCAGGATTTTTTTAGACAACTCATTTTTAATGTTTTCTAATATACTAAATTTATTATAAAATAAGTTTTATTGTATTATCAGCTCGGTGAAGGTCTATGTAGGATTGGATCTTAGACCATTATATATATATATTTATATATATAAATAAAAGAGGAAGGTGACTGACATAGAGAGAGATCAACGCACAGCCCAAACCGCTGAACCTAGAATCCGGAAATTTGCATGTAGGTTCTTTATATATCGTAAGTGGGCACTAAAAGAGCATTTTTGAAATGAAATGAGTATGAAAGTCTGCGTGAGCGAAGCCGCGTGCAAAAGCTAGTTTAGTTATAAAAACAGAGAGACACTTAACTTTTTTTATTTGTTTAGAATTTTAGTAGATAGTACCGCTAGGTACATACTACAGATTTTTTGTTATGCAGATGTTTTACGATACTACTCTGTACGTTACGATACGATTGACCTTGTTTTTATTAAGTAGTCATTCAAAAATGTGATCATGATGTCAAATAAGTAAATAACATCGAATCATTGAAGTAGTAGGTCAGGTCGTGTACGGTGCGTGTATTTTGCAATCCATCCCTATAAGTAATTCCCTTTTAATTTTTCTTTCCCTTCAATGTACTCCCTTAATTTACTCATTTAATTCGAAAAATGTCTGATTGAAGACGTAAGTAGATAAAATTCTACAATTTATAGCATTTTTTTTTGTATTACGGCCATCCATTATATCCGTTCCAAGTCAGGCCGGGTAGCATACCAGGGATGTCTTTGGAAATGTCGGATTTTCTGTAATATAATATGCATATATTACACATATTTATCTTCATCTTGAACCACTCTTTCTATTGTTGAAAATATTATTAAAATCCGTTGAGTAGTTAACAGAGACTAGAAGAGCCTTCATTTTATACCTTCTCCCTTCGATCAAATATATGATATATTTGATCGAAGCCTTCACCGAACTTATTTTTATTGATACTGCGCTCTCTTTAGTCATACATCGATTACTGGGCTATCTAACACTGAAAGAATCTTTCAAAGTGAACCAGCTGTCCCTGAGATTAGTGCGTTCAACCAAACAAACACTTCAGCTTTATAATATTAGAAGGTACAGATGAATGTACTTATATTTAAAACTCCATTACAAAGATCGAAACTTCTCGTAAAGCGTTGTCTCGCGAGTAAAAGTTCGAAAACAATGGCAGTGAGAGAGTGCCTATCAAGGTCACGACTTGTTCGCAGAAAGGAAACTACGAGCGCGATTATTATCGTTACCTTGGCCGAGACAAAGTACGAGTGGAGTCATTGAACGTACGCGCATGATATACATATATATGCACCTATATTTTAAACATGATATACCCATACGACAGTACTATTAATTATTCTGTGCCCATAGTTCATTTTCGGCTACTGTTTTAGTGTACTACTAGAGCTCGGGACGGACCAGATATATTTTATTGATTACGTGTCGTTTAGGTACGGTAGGTACTTCTTGTAAGAAAATAGTGAACAAGAAAACAGCCCGGAGTATGAGAAGAACAAGTTAAGCAGTCGGTCCCAGTTGTCATGAACATTTATGGCAATCGTTATCGGGAAGTCAGTGCCCTCAAATAATAGTTTGAGTCAATACTGACTAGTTCAATCTTCGAATTCAGCTAGACCGGGTTGCGTAGGTCCGATGCCAGTCGCTCCGTAGAAAAACTGATTTTCAGGTAAAATCGGTTCTACTAGTAGCCGACCCTAAATAATTTTGGGAATAATAAAAGCTAAGAAGAATATATAAAATTAAATCTATACTAATATTATAAAGCTGAAGAGTTTGTTTGTTTGTTTGTTTCAACGCGCTAATCTCAGGAACCGCTGGTCCGATTTGAAAATTCTTTCAGTGTTGGATAGTACATTTATCGAGGAAGGCTATAGGCTATATATCTATATAAAAATGTTTCAAAAACGGGGAAAAATTATCACGCAAAATTATCAGGCAATAGGAGACGCAAACGAGGTTGCGTGGATCCGCTAGTGTATATAGATATAAAGCAAACGATATTTATTTATTGCTAAGAAAGTTTGTTCCGATGTATTTCGTTGCAGGTTTCCAGATTCTCGATAATGCAGAAGCATCTCAATAGGCCGCTATAGTGAGGGTCACCATGCTGCATTGTTGCATTCGCAATGAGTATGGTGCCCACCACTCTTGGATTCTGCTTATGCTTTCCATCAGGCAGAGTAGAGTCACATTGGCAGGCTCATACATTAAAAAAAAAGTGTGGCACTCGGGGACTGCCGCGGTGCTGCATAACATTTTTTTACCTTATATATAATTATTTATTAATTTTTTATTTATGCAGTATTTTTTTGAAAATAGTCAATATTTCCATTTCATGATAATTTACGGCAAATCTCATAACGATGACAATGATGCATTTTTTTTTTTCGGGTGTTAGGTTTTATTTTCGTTACGGAATTTCTTGATTCAGTCACCGCGCTCAAAGCCCGCAATAAAAGCTATGCAGTAGCTTAAAAGTCGCACAAAATATGTGACTTTTGAGATCATTGTAACATGTAGGTATGCTTAATTAAAAGGATATAGAAACAATAAAGTACCTAGTTACAGGTTTATGATTTTTTTTCCTAAAGTGCCTACCTCGTTATATGCCTACCGTTATACCAATTATTTCCTTTCACTTGGTCAACTTAAACCTGTAAAATGAAAAAATCAACCTAAAAGAAGGTTATTTAGTTGGAAAGGCAAGCAATCAAACAGAGATACTTTGTTATATTTAAGTTTTGATTGTCCATTGAGATAATTCTTATGATCATATAAACTTAACATCGCGTTGTTATTATCTATACCATTTATCACTGATATAAAAAAGCCCATTTATACTAATATTAATAATATATATACTAATATTATAAACGCGAAAGTTTGTAAGTATGGATGGATGGATGGACGGATGTTTGTTACTCTTTCACGCAAAAAATAGTGAGCGGATTTGGATGAAACTTTACAGTAATACGAGTATAGCTTATACATCAGAATAACACATAGGCTACTATTTGCCGCGATAACCAACATTAACGCGGGCGGAGCCGCGGGCAACAACTAGTAAGAGTTCGTTTGTTCGGTTTAAAACGCTATTCCCAGGTACTTAGTACCTGGGAATAGGAAATACTGGTACAAAATGAATAAATATTTTAGTGTCAGCTTACCCATATATTGAAGAATGGTGTAGATTGTATAACATGACGTTACAATTAATAAGAGCCTAGTATCATTGAGAAATATTGCAAGAATGAGGAAAATTTATTATTTTTGAGAGACGCAGGCGAAGCTGCATGGTTTAGCTTGTACAGAATCAAGAAAAACAAATTAAAACATTTGGTTTACTTACTAAGTAAAGACTTTTTTGTCTTAGGCTAAAACTTCCTTTTAAATGAGAGACAGTAAACTGTTATGATGCTATAGTGATGAGAGACTTCTTTAGTCCGAATGGAACACCTTTGGTCCAAAATATACTGCAGTGTCTGCATTCACAGAGAGAAGGCGTTCAAATAAAATATATATGTATATGTAACATATAATATGCCTATACCGATACAAAACTTCTTAGAACGTTAAAGAATCAAAAGCAATTCTAGGAAAAACCTCAAGCCTACAGTACCAATAAAGTGATTGTTATAAATAACCGTTCTTGGTAATCTGTTCGGATTAAACTTTTATATAAACTTTTACATAAGAAGACCTATCATGAACCAATTGCACAAACCCCAGCAAGCCCTCGTTTTAAATTTGATTGTAACCCGCCAACCTTAGAAGACATAGAAATCCAAATTAGGAGGAAAAATTCAAAATCAGCTCCAGGGTCTGATGGTATACCATATATAGTATATAAAAAATGTCCATCAGTGCGTAAACACCTTCTAAGTATATTCAGCAAGATCTGGTTGAACAAGGAAATACCAGCAACCTTTGGCAAAGCTAATTTTGTCCTCATTCCTAAGAAAAGTGAAGTAGTAGATCCCAGGGACACTAGACCCATAGCCCTAACCAATACAATTTCTAAAATATTTTTCTCCTGTCTTCAATTAAAAATAATACAGTATATGTCCAACAATAATTACTTCAGACCAAATTACCAGAAAGGGTTCATGCCCGGAATCTCTGGATGTCTGGAACATAACTCATTACTTGCGGAAAGTCTCAAAGATGCTAGGAAAAATGAAAGGCAAATTACAGTCTGTTGGATAGATTTAGAAAATGCCTTTGGCTCAGTACAGCACGAGCTTATGTTATTTGCCTTGAAATGGTATAACTTCCCGCCAACAGTTTGTGAAATAATTGCATCATACTACAGTAAATTAAAATTTGTAATCACAGCAAAAGAGGGACATACGAAACCCCTCGAATACAGAGTAGGGTTGTTCCAAGGTTGCTGCTTATCGCCAGTAGTATTTAAAACAGTTATAAATATATTAATAGATAATATCGCAACATGCGATAATTTAATTTCTTTATTAACGATCTCCCCAGCAGGTTAAAATACTCTGAGTGTTTCATGTATGCCGATGATTTAAAATTTTGCAGAGCAATTGAATCGGATCTTGATGTTGATTTGCTGCAGAAAGATATCGACCTTTTGGTGCAGTGGTGTGATGATAATGACATGAGTCTAAATACCAGCAAGTGTTATCACGTAAAATTTACAAGAAAAATAAAATTTAAATCGTCCACTTATTATATTTGTCGCAGCCCGATACAAGAAGTGGAACAGATAAGGGATTTAGGAGTTTTATTCGATAGGAAGTTAACCTTCATCCCACATATCGAGAATGTGGTTAAAAAGGCTTCAAGAATGCTTGGGTTTGTTATCAGGAATATAACTCATTTCCGTCATAGCAAGACTAAAATTTCAATTTATAATTGTTTGGTCCGTAGCTCACTCGAATATTGTAGCACTGTATGGAGACCTCACTACGCCACCCACACACTAAGATTGGAGAGGGTACAGAAGCGAATTATGTGGCATTTGGCATATTCTTCTGGGATAGCTAAAAAGAAGCCATCGTACAAGGATTTACATTTCAATATGATATCCCTACAAAAGAGGAGAGATATAGTGGATTCCGTTTTTCTGTTCAAAATTCTAAGATACAAAATTGACTGTCCCCAGCTACTGAGCAGAATAAAAATCCGTGTACCTACAAAATACCCAAGAACCCCTATAACTCCTTTACATCTTCCTCTTCGTAGAACCGTCCTTGGTGCCAATTCTCCCATCCCCCGCCTCTCCAAACTGTTAAACAGCTGCAGTGATCTCGTTGATGTGCACTCTGACTCACTTGGTAGGTTCACAAGTGCTATTTATAAGACCTTGTAAAAGCGTCCGTGTTTTTAACCATCGCTGGTTGCGGCATCGTCACCGTAACTCTGAATGTTTCTTTTTTTTACGTTCGGGTCTGAAAGGGATCTTCAATTCCTGGTGACAATTTTGAATTATGTTCTTCTTCTTAGCGTTTCGACGGCAAACGTTCCGTGTCAGTGTAGTTAGATCTTAGCAGACCAGAACGCGGCCACTCTGACTGCATTGTCGGTGGCAGCCATCAAATCCTCCCTCGTGCAGGTGTCCGGGCAGGCAGGGCATGATGTAAGGTGGGACATCGTTTGGGTTTCACCGCATAAACAGCCCAGGTTGTCACCGTCCGCAAAGCTCCACCTCGACATATTTTCCTTGCTCCGGCCGACCTGAGTCCGAAGTCTGTTGTGTACCTTCTTTTTAATATTCTCGCAGTTTTTTCTAAATGTGAGTGACCTGTCCAAAATAGTACCCAGGTACTTTGGATTGTGATTGTGGGCAATGAGTTCACCCTGCCACATGATGTTGAGCCTTCGGTTCGCCTGGTTGTTGCGAAGATGAAACGCGCAGGACTCAGTTTTTGTTGGATTTGGCTTGAGCGGGTTATCCCTGTAGTACCGACTCAAGGCGCAAAGAGCCGCAGTGAGGTTGACCTCTACTTCTTCGAAACTGGAAGCTTGGGATGTTAGCGCAAGATCGTCTGCGTATATAAAGCGGAAGGTGTTCGGGCTGGACGGTTGGTCGTTCGTGTAGATGTTGAATAAGAGCGGGGCTAAGACACTGCCCTGTGGCAAACCGTTCCGCTGGGATCGCCAGCGGCTTCGATCCGTGAGGAGATGAACCTGAAAGCGACGATTATGGAGAAGCTCTCGGAGTATCATGACAAATTTTGAATATGTTATGAATTATGTTAACAAATAAGTAGTGCATGATGTGCTTACCTATAAGAAATTGTTACACTAGGCTATAAGTTCATTGAATGTGTTTTTTTTATTGCATCAGTGTAATCAATTCTTTATTTATTTGAAAGCTGGTGCTTCCTGTGTGTTCCCATTTCAATTTGGTCCAGTTCTGTCAATGTCATGCATGTGAAACCATATAAGGCTTCAATTTGCATTAAGTAGGTGCACGACAAATTGATGAATAACTCAATATCACGCCAACCGATTTCGATGATTCTTTTTTTATTTGAAAGCTGGTGCTTTCCGTGTGGACTCATTTCACAAAACAAAACCTGACACCCAAAGCTCGCACGGATCGAGACGAGCTGCTCCGAACGACGAATCAACGAATCTGTGTCACGCACGAATATACTGCTTAAAAAAAATATAATTGCATAAGTTGATAAAAAATGCTATGCAATAGCTTTACCGCGGCAGTCCCCGAGTGCCACACGTATTTTTTGTTTGTTTAAATTTTGTATTGTTGCCATTTACATATTTCTATTAACGACGGTTTTCAGTGACGGTTCGGGATTGATTGGTGCTTGTTCTTAGGTAGATGTTATAGGGACAACTCTGCTGCAGTAATTAGTTTTTGCAAAACCAAAACTACTAGTCCGTTTTTGATGCGTTTTTCTAAAATATGGTTAACTAGCAGAATAGCCACCTGATGGAAAGTCACTTCTGCCGCCCATGAACGGCTGTAGTACTTTAATTTATGTAATAGCTGCCAAAATGACCCTACTCTGCCCAATGGAAAGCATGAGTGGAAGCCGAGAGTGGTGGTCGTCATCCTCATTACGAACGTGGACAATACAGCATGGTGATCCACCCTATGGCGATCTAGTGGGATGCTTTTGAGTACACATTTATCTTGCAGGTTTGAAGGTGGCATCGTTCTAAAATCCACGCAGGTGACAATTTGTTCGACGGATTGATCTTGTTAAAAAACTTATTGTTTAGCCTTAGCTTTGAAAAGCGTGCAGTTCCAATTGTCCAAGTAATTGAGATGGATGTTCCGTCGCGTGGAACGAATAGCCGAAAGCTACGGTCGGTATTTATTAGTCTTCGAAACCATCGGTCAGAACATAACCCATGACAAAAGCAATAGAGAATACCAACACTGTCCGACTTATATCTCGAGGAAATCTCAGCTACATAAACGCCTATTGTTGTGTGTCTTACTCCTGATAATTATTTATGTGATTTGCATAAAGTAGATCTCAGGGGCAATATAGGTATGGGTGACTATTTATCAATAACAAAAATATTCTACAAAGTAAAAACATGGTTATTTACCTACAGTTTCACATCTCTGGTTGTTTAAAACTTTATTGAAAAAAAATCGCGACATTAAAATTATCAAATATTTTTTGCACACCTGACACACAACGCCATCTAGCTTCAAACTAACCAGAGCTTGTACTATGGAAGCTAGATTGATTGATAGAATACTTAAATATTTTCTTTTGCAAATACATACATATTATACTTAGGAAACACCCAAACTCCGATGCAAATATTTGCAGATCTACAAACATTCGGTCCGACCCGGAAATCGAACCCGAGGCCTCAGCACAACAGTCGCATGTACGCAGCATACGCTACCGCTGCGCCGTCGAGGTAGTCAAAACATTAGTAGTGGAAGACCTTTGCAAAATTATGTTTTTTGGTATATTTTTCATATGGGCATTAATCACATCACACTAATATATATGGTCCAATATATATAGGCGAATGTTTGTGTGTATGTTTGTTACTTCTTCACGCAAAAACTACTGAACGGATTTGAATGAAACTTTACAGTAATATAGTTTATACATCAGAATAACACATAGGCTACTATTTGCCGCGATAACCGGCATATACGCGGGCGGAGCCGCGGGCAACAACTAGTATAGCTATAAGGAGCAAATCTTTGGTCCAGTGAGGTTTAAACTATAATTCTGATTTCAGTGTTAGCCCTAATTTACATAAATTTTGAATAATCTGGGTTAGTAACAGCGCGGCGTTGCCAGACGTCCCGATTTTCGCGTGACGTCCCGCTTTTTGAATCAAAATTGTATGTCGCGGGTCCCGCGCGGGACAGGTTTTGTCCTGCTTTTTGGGGATAACTGGCGATACGCCCAAAGTGAAGTTAGTTAGCCGTAGTGCTTTATCGTCTTTAAAATTGGCAGGCATTAAAAAAATAAAAAATCTACCATTACATTACAAATAGGAAATGGCACTAGTTCTTTCACGAATTCAGAAATAAGGGATGATGTAGTAGAAAAACAAAAATATTGCGAATGACCTTTTTTTTGGTCACTCTCATGTGTCGTATAGGTTTTTTTTACTTACTTTGTCCCGCTTTCGACGAAGGAATCCCGCTTTTTTTCACTAAAAAGTCTCAAAATCCCGATTTGACAAAAAAAAATTTGGCAACGTAAGTTAGTACCCACATAATGAGATCTGGGGGCACGGTCGTGCCCCCGCCAAGACGAGCCAAGCGAAGCGCAATGGATCTACCTACCTTTTCTCGAAGTGTTTCGTCGTTTTTTTGAAAATCATAACTTTGGTTCCCGATATACCAGATTGTTCAAATTCTCAGGATATGATGTTATCAATAGACTAATGAAACATACAAAGTTTCAATTGCATAGCTCCGATACTTTAGATTTTATCGATACCTAAAAAACACCGATTTCGTCACTGACACACTGATGATCATCAAAACTGTTAGGGTACTTCCTGAAGTGCTAGAAAGCTGAAATTTGGTATGTAAACTAAGTTTAGTATACAAACAACAAAAAAATTCATAAACCTATTACTTTCGCCCCCCAACCACCAAATTTGGGGGGTGGAAGTTTGTATGAGACTTTCACAAATGTTTATGTTAGAGGTTTTATTTTTGGTACACGGACTTTTTCGAAAGAAGAAAGAAAATGTACAAGAAATGCAGCTAAAAAAAAAAACTGCCTTAAGCAACTTGCAAAAAGAAATGAAATCCCACCAAAAACATTTTCATGTAAAATGTTGCCAAGACGACTGCATATGGCTTACCCTGTGAAAAATATATCAGATCTCATGTACAGCCAAGGTTCTGAATCTACACGCCCTAACTCTACCAACCTTAAATTCATACTTGGGTTTTTCGTCACTTCAGAAACTAAATATTCGTATAACACATTACTTCAGAAACTAAATATTTGCAAACACGAAATGCGTTCGTTTCCCTTTCGTGACGGTACTGTAGCGAAACGGCGAAGTCATACATATTTACTGAGATGTAGAGTTTATGAAGTTAGGGTTGGTAGAGTTAGGGCGTGTAGATTCAGAACCTTGGCTGTACATGAGACCTGATACCTTTTTCACAGGGTAAGCCATATGCAGTCGTCTTGGCAACATTTTACATGAAAATGTTTTTGGTGGGATCGTATATTGCGCTGATTATCTTGCCCAGCGATAAACACTCAGACCTTTAGACAGATTTAGACTATCTATTAACTCGCCCTAATTACAGATTAATAATGTCCTAATTATTCGTAACTAGCGACCCGCCCCGGCTTCGCACGTGTGGATTTCAGATGCCCCCGCCGACGACACGATTCGTGCATTTTAAATCTGTAATATCTTCGAATATATTCATTTAAATTAGATACTGTAAGGGGCCATTTTGATCTATATTAAATGCACAATGTATTTAATTTACTTAATTGTATAAGGATTCATTCTGTATTGCTTAAAATCACTTCGTAAATAAGCCATTATTTCTCGTAAAAAAAAGGAATAAAAAATGGTTGTTGTGGGTTATCCCTAAGAGATAGACATATACCGTCGCGGACTTTTTTGTAGTGCTTTTTAAGGTGTACAATACTGTAGTACATTATGTTGATCTATCTCGTAGGGTGCAACCAGCGTTTGCAATGTAAGCGCAAAAAAATGTGTTTATTTGCTACATCACATTAGAAACCTCGAAAATTAACAGTGTTTCCATACTATATTATGCATTTATTATACATAAAAACCTTCCTCTTGAATCACTCTATCTATTAAAGAAACCCGCATCAAAATCCGTTGCGTGGTTTTAAAGATTTAAGCAAACAAAGGGACATAGGGACAGAAAAAGCGACTTTGTTTTATACTATTTAGTGATTACGATTTGAAATGTCAAAGGGTTAAAATATTGCATGCGTTTGACTATATTTGATCGAAGCGTTTGACTATAATTATGTACTATAGTGGAGTCATTTTAATAGGTAACATTTGACAATTCATCAAATTCAACAACGTAACCTTGTAACGGCGGGCATAAAATAATATATTTTTTCGTTTTGTTAGAACTGCACAATTGCTTAACTTTTTTCAATTACAATTACATATTTATTGTAATAATGACCGATACGAGTAATTTTACGATTTGCTTTCACTAATAAACCATTCTAAACATAATAAACAATTTCTGATCTAAAGAACTGAACGTCGTTACAATGTTGCGTCAGTTAACCCTTTTTCTTTTTAAACACTAGGGATGTTACTCTAGAAATCGAATGCTGATAAGTAGAATCGAATGCAATGATTAGGTACTTGTGAAGAAATATCACCATAAATTAATAACCACGTTGTGATTATAATAAAATATATTTATATTTATTATTCCATTAAACTAACTATAAAAATACAAAAAATAACTGAATAGAAAAATAATTTATGTTAGGTACAATTTTACAAGATTTTGAACGAGATGTGAATTCTCACATCTGAAAATGAATTAATAATATCTCTGAGTGCTGACAGCAGTGATGAAGATGACAAAACTAATAAGTAATAACAGGTCTGATAGTTCAACTGAATAAATGCTTTTTTTTTTATTATGTACTTGTCTTATTTTGTTCCTTAAATTTACGAAAGAAAAAATAATAATGGGACAGGGATTCGCCTGATGATTTTTAAAATTCACGTATGTTTTAAGTCTGTATCGATTTATTCACTTTAATCGATGTTTTTAAGCAGGTCACTTCACTATGCAGATAAAACTGATAGACGTCAAATGTTACATATTAAAATGACTCCACTTTAGGTAGATAGATAGAAAACTCTTTATTTGTACACCGTAATCTTTACTTCTATACTAATCTATACTAATATATAAAGCTGAAGAGTTTGTTTGTTTGTTTAAACGCGCTAATCTCAGGAACCGCTGGTCCGATTTGAAAAACTTTTTTAGTGTTAGATAGCCCATTCATCGAGGAAGGCTATAGGCTATATATCATCCCGCTAAGACCAATAGGAGCGGAGCACCTATGAAGAACGTTACGAAAACGGGGGAAATTTTTTACGCTACGGGTAATAGGAGACGTAAACGACGTTGCGTGGGTCAGCTAGTACAGATATAAAAAAGAGTACATAAAATGACGAATGTTTATGTATAATGTACAAAGGGCGGCCCTATTGCCGAAAGCAATCTAGTAGCGCCCCGCGGTTGTTGCTGCAGCAACAACCACATGTAACACCGCGGGGAACTCCCGCCAAAATCAGTCTAGCTGTTCCACAGATAACCGGGAACAAACAGACAGGTAAGAATTGTTTTTTTAATTTAAGTACCGTATACGCTTTCATATGCATTCAGTATTCAGTTGGAACTGTTTATTTGAAGTTACAAACAGGTTATTGGATTTTATTTATTTGTATAGATAAAATTGGCCCAAACATTACTGCGATAACTCCAATTATGTGTTATTTTGATACAATTATGTTTTAATGAGTAGTAAAATATGTCATAATTGCATTATACTAATACAGTTTGCGCTAAAACTATTATCATGTGACCTAATTGCGTTCCGATGACCTGTATGTCATGGTCACTATATTTTGTTGCTTCTTTTTTATAATTTATCATAAGTACTAATATTACCTATGTCTGTCTGGTTACTCTTTACGCTTAAACCGCTGAACCGATTTAGATAGTTTGAGTTCTAGGGAAGGATGTAGAATAGTTTTATCCCCGTAATTATTCGTTATAGATGCAAAATATTATAAATGGTAAAGTAACTCCTATCCGTCTGTTACGCGTTCTCGGCTAAAGCGCTGAACCGATTCAAATCAACATTTAAACCGGGAAAACTAGTACATATACATACTGACTGCACGGTTGGCCTAGTGGTTTAGGCGGTCGCCACGCCGTTTGCCAATTCGCCAAGTGTTGTGGGTTCAAATCCTACACGGGACAACACTTTGTGTGATCCACAAATTGTTGTTCTGAGTTTGGGTATAAATTGTGTCCGTTTCATGTATGTCTGTAAAGTCCCCCGCGACACAGGATGTTTATTTCTAATGCGGGAGTTGTATTTAAAAAAATAATAATATTACTTTACCATGGAAGCCGGTAAAGAGGTAAGTAAACTAGCATTTATCTACATCTTAACGATATGAATTCACTGAGCTAAATATAGCTTTTTAAGTCGGAGCTTCTTTCCTCACGTAAGAATACGAAACAAAGTTCAGTGCAATTCACAATTGGTGTTTCTATTTCTCGTTTGTGGAACTAGTTTTATGGCCAGGATTTAATAATAAGTGCCGATGTAATTACCAACACTATGGAATGGTTTGAAGTTTTTTATTCCAGACCATTCACTGATATTAAAAATACATATAAAACGCGTTCCTCCCTTGTGAAACGCAACTTTGTGCAGAACGTGTAAGATAGTGTTTGTGTTTAGTTGATAAAAACTTATGATATACTTGATTTATATTTTTGTTTAATCCATCGACGACGCTTTATGAGGTGATATTTGCAAGGAACTGTGCATCTTGGGTTTTTTTGTATATCAATGGTTTCAGCTCTACGTTTGTTTTCTTGATTTTGATCAATTTTATGATTTCATTGAAACTTTAGTCGATAATCGACCACAATACAAAAAAAATTAACAAAAACAGACTTCAAGTTTCGACTCGATTTCTCTTAGATGCCATCATCAGATCTTAGTGTCTTTATCATGGTACCACCGTTGGGATATCTCCTTTCCATTAAAAAAATAATCATCAAAATCTGTTCATAAACGACGAAGTTATCCGCGAACACACATAGTAAAAAAAAAAAAGAAGTGTGGCACTCGGGGACTGTCGCGGTAAAGCTATTGCATAGCATTTTTTATCAACTTATGCAATTATAATTATTTATTTATTTTTATTTATGCAGTACTAGCTGTTTCCTACGGTTAAAATTTTACTTGTTTTCTCGTAAGTTTGAGAATCTTTGTTTGCGTTGTTAATTGAACTTTCATATCACAGGTCCTACTGAAAAGGAAATTAAAAGCATCTTTTATTCCTAAGAAATACTACACCCAGGGAATACCGAATACTCAGAATACCGAGAATGCAGTATCGAAAGTGAACATGACCTCATAACCAGAATATCCACATTGAAGAAATCGTATGTCACAATTAGACACAATAACATAATTAAACATGATAAGACTTCCTAGTGGATAAGTGAACCACTAACTTGGCCTATTTATACCGCAAATGAATAAATAAATACAAGGTTGCAATTAATCGTTATTTTACAATAATACGTTTTGAAAACTAAAATATCGTGGGAAAGCCACTATTCGGCATGAATGGGCCGGCTCGACCGGAGTGATGCCACGGGCCACGGCCTTACAGAAAACCCGAGTGAGTGAGAATACCGGAGCCTGCCAAAGTGACTCTTTTTTTATGTATTGTTTGTATTATAACCAAAATGACTACTCTGCCTGATGGAAAGCATAAGTAGAATCCAAGAGTGGTGGTCACCATACTCATTGCGATTGCAGACAATGCAGCATGGCGACCCTTACCATGGCGGCCTAGTGATGCTTCTGCATCTTTTAGTCTAGTCAACAAGTATGGAACTTGTTGACTAGACTATTTGGGCCTCCGGTCTCGCACTCATCAACGAAACACGACAGCGCGAACGCTGTCATTTTACGTCGATATTTCTGTGCGAGGGTAGTACCGCCCCGGTCGAGCCGGCCCGTTCATGCTGAAATCAGCGTGGCTCTACTACCTTTTTACCGACTCTACTCTGCCTGGTGGAAAGCATGAGCGGAATTCAAAAGTGGTGGTCACCATACTCATTGCGAATGCAGACAATGCAACAATGCAGCATGGTGACCTACCTTATGTCGGCCTATTGAGATGCTTCTGTATTATTAAGCCACATATCTCAAAAACTAACCCGTTAAAAGACATTTCATTATTCTAGTTCTACTTTCGGATATTAGCGCATTTAACCAGAAAAATAAATCTCTCATCTGTATTATAATAAATATGTATTTTATAATTATTACTATAGATTTATATCTAGGTATATGACTTTAATTATGTACATTTAAATTGAGTCATCTTTGCACATTGTTGGCCAATTTTAACAAACACACGTGACATTGTAACATATGTGGATGACTAAATAATACATATTATTAACGCGTAATTAATTATAATTATTCCTTGTTTACATTATGTCTGTGCCAGTACTTTTCCTGGATGATTATTGTTTCCTTTTATAAGTAGATGTTATATAAATTGCGTTTTACGAAAAACAATGAACCAAATACAAACATTTATTTATACATATACATACTTACCCCGACAGACTTACTCATAGACGTATTTATGCCACAGTGGTTTTTTTTCTTGACGGAATAGAAAATCCCTTCCGATCAGCTCTTAATATTCTGGCATCCGATGCTTTTAGAATTAAGCTCTAACAAAGGAATTTTGAAAATTTAGTTCCGAAGGGATGAACGGTTGATTGGCGGTTCGTCTTTTTCAAAGTTAGATACACGAAATAATAAACAATCACGCGAGCGAAGCCACGCAGTAAGTTGTGAAAATATAAAGCCGGACATACTCGTTCAAGTATACTTGCGCAAGTATACTTGAACGTGTATTAAGAGGATCAAGACGTGGATTTACGGATGACCAGTGTACAACGAGGCGTTAGCGGTTGTAGAAAGGGATTCGATTTAATTTACTTAATTGTATAAGAATTCATTATTCGTCGCGGACTCTTTTATAGTACTTTTTAAAATGTAAATTCTCGTAGGGTGCAACCAGCGTTTGCAATGTAAGCGCAAAAAAATGTGGTTATTTGCTACATCACATTAGAAACCTCGAAAATTAACAGTGTTTCCATACTATATTATGCATGTATTATACATAAAAACCTTCCTCCTGAATCACTCTATCTATTATATATATATTAAAGAAACCCGTATCAAAATTCGTTGCGTACTTTTAAAGATTTAAACATACATAGGGATATAGGGACAGAGAAAGCGACTTTGTTATACTATGTAGTGACTGACATGACGAACAAATATCGTGTATGCCTCGGTAAAGAACATTGCAAGCTGTGACTGTGATTCAATAAAATAGTAAGTACAATGTACTTTAGACTCGTTGAGTAATAGTTTGTGTATATTGAATATAATTGATGCAACTCTGGATTGCATTGTAAGTATTGTAACCTATTAATATTCATTTATGAACGTATTTATTTGAATGTCTTATTGTCTATTTATACTAATTTTAAAGAAGAGGACAAGTGTTTCAAAATTGAGTTGCAAGAGTCCACCCGAACATACAAGCATACATACATACATTGCAAGTTAATAAAAAGCTTGTAAAAATCTTTAACCCAACTTCGTCAAAACTTTTCATATAATTTATGTAGGTAGCCTATGTCTCACCGGGACCATTATTACGAATCTATTGTAAAAATGTGGATTAGTACTGGTCTTCTTTAACTCCAAAGCCTTTCATTAGTCTCCACTGCTGGACATAGGCTTTTTCTAAGAAATGAGGTTTTATCGTATTAAACACCACGCTGGCCAGAAGGGCTGGTATAGAGTTTCTTTCAAGTTTTTTTGTAGTGCTGTTATCTTACGTACGTTGCTTAGTCGAGTCTTACAGCATCCATAGGATGAAACTTCTATACATTTATTATTTTTGTAGGGGTGGTGACACCCTGTATCCTTAGCCCTAATCCCTCTATGCCCTTAATCCGTCACCATACAGGATTAAGATAAAATATATATAGATATATATAATAGGTACCTATAGATCAACGTTTCTGACATTTAATTGACCCTCTCCGATTTATTATTATCTATCTTTTAATAATAGTTTAACTGTTTTAACTTTAAACATAAAAGCGTTATCAATCTGCTATTGTAAGTGTTAACAGGCTATCACGAACTTCATAGTTTTACCTTCACTATTACATAATAATTACTACTGACCTTCGTCTCACTGCTCTAAACAGATGATCGTCAATTAACTAAAGACTAGATTGAGACAATTACGGTTGTCAATGACCTTGTTTATACAAAGCCCAGTGTGCGAAATAACCCTGCGTCAAGCAATTAATTTCCTTACTTTTATAATATAAAGGCCTGCTAAAGTGACTCTACTTTGTCTGACAGAAAGCATGAGCAGAATCCAAACATTAATTCGGCGAAAAATTAAGAAATAATTATTGTACACCGGTGTTCTATGAGACCCTGGTATCAGGCCTCGAGCTGGCCCATATGTGGCGAAGCATGGCTCCACCAAGATCACAGTGTAGATTCAGGTAGATTTATTATAAGTATATTAGCAATATTTTATGTTGCGCCTAGTTGATGGCCCTGTTCCAGTAGCCTTTCTAATCACAGGCCCGACATATGGCTATGGACTTCGCATTCTTAGGGCTACTAATAAATTATATTTATTTTGTAAGCTAATCCTTTACTGATATTTATACACTAGGGACTTTACAGGTAGACGGCGCTTCCTAAGACTTACTCTGGCAAGAAATGCCGAAACAAATTACAGAGGTGTCTTTTTATAAGTACGTGAATATTGATAAGACAAAAATTATGCGAGTACAGTATAGGGTCTGGGTTGGCTTTTTGAAGATTACACCATAATTTTAAGTCGGCCTATCATAAAGGCAGCATACGAGATACGTGCCCCAGCCATCGTTTTACCTTACCGATAATTACGACCCGAAGCGCGATACTACCGCCGGTAGGACATTTGGGTGGGCCGTGGTAACACTCAAAACCACCAGAAGATAATGATTAAATATGAGCAAATCTAACGACGAAATGTGTAAATACAATACGAAATCCACAAGCTTTAGCTAGTCATGATCATCAACCACTACACCTAGTGACAAGACTAGCAGTATAACATGCGAGAAATAGTAACAATCACTGTCATCAATCTCATTTACTACCTTTGAAGTATACCTACATACATAAAATAAAAATTCAATTTTACTAGAACCTTTTTCCGTCTTCGTTATAATTCGCAGGCGATGACCTCAATAGCGCAAAGATATGTTCAACTCTCGGATAAAATAAAAATAGGCGCTTTCTATTTGCACATGTCATTGTACAATTTGTACATGTAGTTGTCTACCATTATGCATAATTCGCTTCAGAGAACGGCAAGATCATCAGTGACAACCTTTAAAAGGCGCGCAAAACAAAATGAGATGATTGAAGAATAACTGCGTAGGCTATAGTAACTGTTGTAATAATACTGGCTTTATAGTGTTTTTATAACGTATTCAAAATTCTTCCTATTCTATGTAACTAGGTTACCATATACTTCAATAAAATAACAACTAGATGAAACACATCTTTTATTTTCAAATACAAAAATTACAACAAATCGTTATCAGCACGAAGTCTCTAGTATTTGTTTATAAAGAAAAATAATGCGTGTTTTCATATTAATTCATTGAAGTGATATTTGTGTGATTTTATTTTTTTGGGTACGAAACATAATAGTTCTTCGCATACTCTTCTGAGATGGCGAACCCAAATGGAGACACAAATGAGCGAGGTATGCGTAGTTCCTCTATTCCAATGTTCACCCTACATAATAGAGAAGGGTATAGTACGTGGAAGTTTAAAATGCGTAATTTCCTTATACATGAGGAGTTGTGGGAAGCGATCAGTGGCTACCCAACAGGGATGAACGTTTCCAATGTCACAAAGATGAGGAGCGATCAGAAGGCATTAACAAAAATTTGTCTTACCCTGGAATCATCTGCAATTACGCATGTCCGAAGTGCAACTACTGCAGCGGAAGCATGGAAAGCTCTACAAAATGCTTATGAGGACAAAGGTATAGGTCGGCGTTTATATTTAGAACGGAATTTATACAGATTGAGACTTGAAGATTTTGAAAATAATATTGAGTCGTATATCAATGCTGTTATTTCCACTGCTCAAGATTTGGCGGATATAGACAAAGTAATAGATGATACGTCCATTGCTGCTATTCTATTGGGAGGTCTTACGTCGAGATATGACCCATTGATTATGTCTCTCGAAAATAGTAATGTTATCGTTACCACTGAACTGGTAAAGTCCAAATTACTGAACGAAATGTCCAAGGAAAGCTCGATAAAACTGGAAACAGCTATGAAGTCAAAGGTTGATGCCTCTTCTGTTAAATCAAAGGCAAAGAAAATTGTGTGCTATGGTTGTGGAGAACCAGGTCACAAGAGACCAAACTGTCCTCTGAAGAAAAATAATGTCATGAAAAGGAAGAATCCCACTAATAAGGACTCGACCTCTGTGTCTGCTTTAGGAGCAACAAATAATTATGACAGAGACAAATGGTACATTGATTCGGGCGCGACCAAACACATGACTTCAAGACGAGATTGGTTTGTAGACATAAAGCTTATTGATAATAAGGTAACAGTTGCAAACGGGACGAAGATTGACGCTGAAGGCATCGGTAAAATATCGATAAATACCGAAAGCAACGTCAATACAATTAATGATGTTATGTATGTACCTAACTTGCAAACAAATCTTTTATCTGTGAAGACAGCAGTTGAAAAAGGTTTTACTGTAATGTTTGATAAGTCGGGTTGTAATTTATTTAATTCAAAAACCTTCTCCTTTACAGGTGATGCGGTTCTACATGGCTCGCCCAGTGGTGGATTGTACACACTTGATTGTGACGTAAATATTCCCCAATTTAGAGCCTATGACGTGCACTCTGATTCATTGTCTAAGTATCAGGTATGGCATAAGCGTTTAGGTCATTTATGTCGCGTCGGTATGAATCTGCTGAAAAATAGTCATAAGGTTATTGATTATAAGGATGTGGATAAAAATCCATGTGTTGCTTGAGTTCAAGCGAAACAAGCTCGTAAACCGTTTAAACCGATTACTTATAAAAGAGCAACTTCAATATTAGAACTGATCCACTCTGACCTTTGTGGACCAATGTCAGTTAGCTCTTTTCAGGGTAATAAATACTTTTTAGTTTTTATAGACGATTTTTCGAGAACTATATTTGTGTATTTTGTTACTTCTAAGACAGAGGTAAAAGATAGATTTTGTCATTTCCAGTCTATGGTTGAAAGACAAACTGGGGCTCAAATTAAAACAATAAGGACGGATAATGGAAAGGAATTCGTCAATAGTGAATTCTCAAGTTATCTTAGATCTTGTGGTATAAAGCATCAAACTACGGTACCATATAGCCCTCAGCAGAATGGTGTTGCCGAGCGTACTAATCGCTCAATTGTGGAAAAGGCACGCTCACTTATGGCTGAAAGCGATCTTTCTAAAGTTTTTTGGGAAGATGCTGTTCGAACGGCTGTATACCTAAAGAATAGATGCCCACACCGTGCCTTAAATGATAAAACTCCCTACGAGTTGTGGAATGGTTGCAAACCAGACCTAGGTAATCTCAGAGTTTTTGGGTGTAGAGCTCTTATACATATACCTTCTTGTCACCGTAAGAAATTGGATCTCAAGGCTGATGAAGCTGTATTTGTAGGCTATACAGAAGATCCTAATACGTATCTTTTTAGAAAACCATCTTGTCCTAGCATCTTACAAAAGTCTAGAGACATTACATTTTTTGAAGATTGTTTTTCTAGTTTAAATAATAGAAATGTCAACAATACTAAGACTTCTACTGAACCTTTAGTACTGTCTAATAGTCTCCCTATACCGGAAGAAAACAGTACAGTTCAAGAGTTTTTTGATCAAATTCCAGTGGTCACTGTTGAACCAGCCATACAGTTGTCACTGAAGATCAGACTGCTGAAACTGATCAATTCTTTGAAGCAATTGAGGAAGAAGTAGTTTCTACTAGTCAAAATGATGGACATAGATATCCATCACGAGATCGAAAACCTCCTAATTACTTCTCATACCAAGTGTCTAGTCAAGTGTCTGATGAGCCTAGAACTTATAATGAGGCTATATTGGCTGATGATGTTGATAAGTGGCAGATGGCAATGACAGATGAATATAATTCATTGATGAAGCTGAAGACATGGAAATTGGTTAACAGAGAAAACAAGAATGATGAAATAAAAGTACATCAGAAAAATTATATAAATAATCTTTTACAAAAGTTTGGAATGGAGAACTGTAAAACTTGTACAACTCCAATATCTGGAAAACTAGAGGTCAGTACCAGCAATGATAGTGATCATAATCTAGAAGTATATCCCTATCAAGAATTAATTGGTTGCCTCATGTTCCTGAGTGTTAATACTCGTCCAGACATCGCATACGCGACTAGTTACCTGAGTCAGTTCAATAATATATTTTACACGTTTACTTTGGTACTTAGTATACATTTTCATACTGTTTTCTTTTAATTGATATATTTTGAGTTCATTTTTATGTTTTATTTACTCTAGAGAATTTTGATTAAGGGGGTGTGTTGTAATAATACTGGCTTTATAGTTTTTTTATAACGTATTCAAAATTCTTCCTATTCTATGTAACTAGGTTATTATATACTTCAATAAAATAACAACTAGATGAAACACATCTTTTATTTTCAAATACAAAAATTACAACAGTAACAATGGTCAAGTTTACAACTTAGAATGTTTACAGTTAGTATGATGGGTATTTGAATTTGTAGAGCTACAATTTTTTTCCTGCGACTCAAAGAACTGTAAATATTGCAACAGAGGCCGTAAAATATGGACACCCAACAATCATCGCGAAATTACCGCAATTAGAGTAGACAGTGGAAAGGGAATAGGAAATGACACCAATTTTTATAATATAAATATTATTTATAATGTACCTACATGTATGTATTCAAGTAAAGAATAACAATTGAAAACGCAAAAAAGCCATACATAATGTCAATTAAATTTTATAGTCCTTTATATTCTGAGAATGACTTATTGGATGAACTTAATTGACCCTTATTGGAATGATTGTTGTAATTGAAATGGGTTCATCGATACCTCAACAGCTGTAAATCTAATAAACATCACCTCCCTACCAACGGGTTCTACGGGTTTGACTATACAACGTTTATCTACTGCATGCATTTCAACTATCATTCGATAAAGCATCTAATCAAAGTAATCAAACTTGACAATATTTTACAGTCGCGCGTAAATATGAAAAATATATATTCATAAGTCACTTAAAACACAATACTATTGTTATCGCTTCAGTGTACGGAGAAAGTAGAAATTGTAAGCATCAACTATACAAAATATGAGTAGATCGCCGATCGTCCTAACGTGACACGGCATAAACTACACAGTTTAATATTCAAGTAGGTACGCACATGAAAATACATAATGTAACACTTACAATGATACAAAATACAAACATTCACTCATATAATTAAGATTATATATTCTTACCTTTACGCAACTTGAAAATCAATCACCAATTAATGTAATTTCAGCGTATGAAAAGACGACACAAACTGCGTACTAAGAAAATGCTGCACAATATCACTACGATTCTCAAATTATAATTCAAATTCAATTTGGAACGCAAAAATATATTTTTTGAACGCTCAGAACAATGACATTCATTAATTTTTCAATAATATTTTGAATTTTCATTGACTGTTTCGCGTTTGAACTGCAGTATTATCGCTCAATAACGCGCACACCCGGCGCTTGCTGGCGCGCAACGTTGTACTGAGGGCACACACACCACTGCGGGCTCAGGAGCGCTCACCAAACCGTCAGCTGTCAACGCTGAAATACTTTTAGAGATCCGTAAAGTAACATACGGATTTTTTGCTAAAAATTAATAGCCATTGACACTGCCTTTAACACATTAGTACTACTTCATAAACTTATTTGCAAATAATTGTTCACTGTCTTAATGACGAGATATTTTGTAGTGAAAAGCATACCTAGCTAGGTAGCAGTTACAAGTTCAAGAATCCTTTAAATAGTATTTTTAGATTTTTGTTGATAGCATTTGATCACTTTTAATTATTTAACATCACACGAGAATTAATTGAAACAAATGTTAGCATAAACATATTATTTTGTGTACACGCCTTTTAGAAATGTATAAGCAAGTAGACTTATTTTCTAGATATTGCTATATTATAATACTTACTATCAAATATTTATATGCAAACTAAATGACAAGGACTGGTACAACCACTTTCCTTAGATAAATATTTTATGAACTAGAGAAAGCAGTTCATATGGTGAGGCTATTTTGATATGATGGTTTCTCTAATTTATTTGCATTTTCACTGTTTTTATTACGTAAGGTTAATAACTTTTTAACAAGTTAACTCTTGGAATGTAATGCTTTTAAGATGGGATAACTAACCAATATGATTAAATGCCAATTAAGATCATTATTAATTTGCACGCCTGGAGAGTCTGAATCAGGATTGGAACACTAGCAGCCTACCTACTTTAACAATTTAGTAGCGGGCATAAGTTTAGTAACCACATTTTTATTCCGTTGTAAATGATTGAGTCAATGTAACACAGTTTTATAGTTTAAATATTTTTTAAGAAAATAACACCATATATGCTGTATTAAATATTAATATTAGAACTCTGAGCGCTTTCTACATATTTGCACAAAATGTTATTAAGTAATAGTTTGATCATCACTTGTTGTGGTAAAAAGATTGAATATTGCACATGCATTTTCAGGGTTCCATACCCAAATGGTAAAAACGGGACCCTATTACTAAGATTCCACTGTTCGTCTGTCTGCCACCAGGCTGTATCTCATAAACCGTGATGGTAGACAGTTGATGTTTTCACAGATGACGTACGTACATTTCTGTTGCCGCTACAAGAACAAATATTAAAAACAGAATAAAATAAATAAATAATGTATGTGAGGCTCCCATATAACTGACGTGTTTTTTTATCGTTTTTGTTGGATAGTGATACCGGCAACAGGTAAAATTGTGCCTATAACTACAGAATAAGTAATAGTACTTACGCTATAACACCAAATCTATACAATACCTATTATAATATTACAAAGCTAAAGAGTTTGTTTGTTTAATTAAGAGCGCTACTCACAGCAAGTACTGGTCTGATTTGAAAAATTCTTTAAATCGGAGATAGCCCAGATCAAGGATGGCAATAGGCTATCACTCTACAACTAAAAGGAGTGCAGTATCAAAACGGGGCAAATTTATTTATTTTGAAAGCTTTCATTGCGTACACTTTGTAAACGGTTAGTTTCATAAAACGATGTATAGAAGAATTGTTTCCCTTTAAAAACTGTTGTTTGTTTTTAAGGTAGGCTCACTATAGCCCTTCATATAGTAAACAAATTTGTTTAAGCTTTATCACATCACGCTACGGGCAGAAGGAGATGCAGATGAGGTTGCGTGGTCAGCTAGTATCAGATAAAATAGTGAAAGAATAATAATAAACGTTTTGCTATGGAACCATTCTTCAATATCTTGTAATTAAAAGGTTTTTGACATTTGCTGTTGTCTACTCATGCGCGGAAACGACTCATATAGGGCGCATGCGTTCCCCTCCAACATCTAAACATAGATAGACAACGCTTGTAAACAGGGAATGAAGTGCTTGAACGTTACCATAGTGATCTAGAACAAAAGCAAAACAATGAATCAGCTGTTTATTTCCTTCGTATCAATTGTAACAATATAATAGAAAATGTACTATTTGTTACATGATTTCAGGTGAATGGCTACGTTTTTGAAACTAAAGCTAGTTTTGTGAATTGTAAGGTTAACCCGTCCCGGTCTTGTTCATAAACACGCTTCTGTGGTTTTAAACCCTTTATGTGATCCACAAATTGTTATTCCGAGTCTGGGAGTTCTTTGTGTTCAATTCATGTATATCTGTAAAGTCCCTGGTGATCGTGACACAGGACTTAACGCGAGAGTTATTACTTCTAAAATAAAATTTTAAAAAACTGACAGAATTTTCAGATAGGCAGATGAAAATCTCTGTCAAAACACAGAATACATACCTCAGACACATAATACATACCTCAAACACATAATACATACCTCAAACACATGATACATAACTCAAACACATATGATAAATACCGCTATTACGTATGAGGGTGTCCATCAATAGGTCTCTCCTTAGAAAGGAGGTTTCTAGTTACTATACCACGTTAGGGTTTGTTTTTATTAATTTTTTTCTCTCCATCAAATCAAGGACGGATTTACCTTACCGTACCTTAACGAAAATTTAAAATAAAATAACCGAATTGGTCGAGCGGTTCTCGAGTTTTGTTCTTAGCAACACATTTGGAGATTCATTATCTATCTTATACTTATAATAAAAATGTAACAGGTCCAATTCTGTACATTAAAGATATTTAGATATTTTTTTTTGGGGGGGCTCTCTATAATCGATACTGAATCCAAAACTGTATTTTTTTTCATTTTTGTCTGTCTATCTGTATCTTGGCCGCGCATCACGCCGAAACTACTGAATGGATTTAAATGAAACTTGGCATGTTTTGAGTTCATACTACGAGGTAGGACATAAGATACTTTTTATCCCGAAATTCGGCACGGTTTCCTGGAGAGAGGGGATGAAAGTCAAAATATGTACTTAGTTGTAATTCAATAACACAGTCCGATTTTATTCATTCTTTTTTGCTAAAAAAAGAAAAAAATAAAAGTAATTTTTTTGTCCGCGACTGTAAACTGCCTGTGGGAAGCTGAGACAGATATGTAAATATGGCGGTACGAAGTTCGTCGGGTCAGCTGGTTATTTAATATTTATATAGATTGTTAAGCCGATTTTATCTATTTATAATTTCAGTTTAAAATTTGATGAGGCGGTTCTAAGTACCTATCATTATAAAAAATGTGGTAAAAGCAGCATTGACAAATTTTCTAGATATACGAGTTGTTCCTTATTATTAATTTTTTTGATACCATTTTCACCATGGGACTCCGGCACCCTTCTATTGATTCCATAAACAAATTCTTTTCCAACTTTTAGAATCTGCCATAAAGTGTAAAAAACGTCGGCCAAGTGCGAGTCGGACTCGCGCAGGAATGGTTCCGTAAAATTATCTATACATTTCAAGCGTCTACCTGTTGCTGTTATCAAAATCGAGCAAAAAAAAACAGGTTTGTTGTATGGGAGCCCCTTAAATATTTATTTTAATAAGTTTTTAATATTTGTTCTTATAGCGGCAACAGAAATACATCATCTCTGAAAATTTCAGCTGTCTAACTATCACGGTTCATAAGATATAGTCTGGTGACAGACGGACAGACAGACGAACAGCGAAGTCTTAGTTATAGTATACTGTTTTACCCTTTGGGTACGGAACCCTAAAAATGGTCTTAGAAACATAACTATTTACATAACTGCGTCATTTGTGCAGTAAATTTATTATAAACTAGCCGCGCCCCGTGACATTACTCCGAATTCAGAATATTGATCGCTATTTCGTTGGTTTGAATTTTTTTCACATAAGCCTATTTTTTTTAAAATAAAAGTAGCCTAAGTTACTCCTTATAAAAGTAACTACCTGCCAGTGAAAGTCCTGTCAAAATCAGTCAAGCCGTTCCAGATATTACCCGGAACAAATTGACCGACAAAAATTTAGAAAATTTATATGCATTTACTTTAAAGCTGTTAATTTGAAATTACAAGCAGCAGACACTTAAATTTTATTTATTGCATAGATTGCAATTCATACATTTTAAATACCTACAGTTAAAGTTTCAATTTACACTTTTCATTATCATCAAGATCTATCTTGAGCATTGTGCATTGTTATGTAAATAAATATCTGTCCATTGTATTGTTTTTGTGCAAATTTGATTCGATGATCAAATAACAACTGGCCATTCTTCTGTTATAATCTATACACTAATAATATAAAGAGATTTTGTGTATTTGTGAGGTTGTAGAAGGTAATCTATGGATCTATTGAACTGATAAAACAAATATTTTACCAATAGAAAGCCACATTACTTGTGAGTGTCATAGGATATCCGACATACACACGGCAGAGCCACGTGCAAATGCTAGTAATATATAAGTTTAATAAATGTCTATCCTGATTTCGATAGTGAGACTACTGTCAGCATCCCTTTATAGAGCTTGCAACCGGCTTTTCGACTCAGTGACTGCAACAGCTTTTCAATGCATATGAAAGTACGATAATACGGTACCTACATCAAGCAAACAATTTTTCATGAAGTGAAAACTTCTTTAGCCGCGTTGAGCTCTTTTTGGTAGGGGAATATCTTATGAGTTCGCGTCACCCACATGTTGATAATGACAATTCTCGAAGTCAAAACTTCTTTAGCCGCGTTGAGCTCTTTTTGGTAGGGGAACATCTTATGAGTTCGCGTCACCGACATGTTGATAATGTCAATTTTCGAAGTCAAAACTTCTTTAGCCGCGTTGAGCTCTTTTTGGTAGGGGAATATCTTATGAGTTCGCGTCACCGACATGTTGATAATGTCAATTTTCGAAGTCAAAACTTCTTTAGCCGCGTTGAGGTCTTTTTGGCAGGGGAATATCTTATGAGTTCACGTCACCGACATACTAATGTTTGATGTTGACAATTTTAATTTAAACATTATGAAATTTCTAATTTTACAAACAACATTATAAGTTTTCACTTCTATGCGCAGTCTGCCATTTCAATTTTTTTCTTTAAAAGACAACTCCCGCACTAGGAATAAATCACCGTTAAACCACTAGGCCAAACGTGCAGTCAATATATCTCGTTGTATCGGCTAATCTCTGGAATGGCTGGACGGATTTTGACGGGTTTCTCGCTGGCAGATAGCTGATGATAAGATTTACTCGGCGTTACCTGCAGTTATTGTTGTAAAGGTACTAAAATAAAACTAAAAAAAAGGTAACCCAAAAGCTCTCTTTGGTTATGACTTGAGGTAGTGTCGAATATATACTTGACCAGTGTCTAAACTTAAACGAAACATTACGACGCGTTATTATTCTAAGACGACGGTATTGATTACCAATCGTTTATAAGCTCATATTTTGACGTTTGGTTTTGATTTAATACAGTTTCTTAATTTAAAACTTAAATTAAGGACGTTCAGTATGGCCAACGAGTCTATAAAAAAATAAAAAGATTGACATTTACTACGAGTATAAACTTGAAAAATGTAATAATCATAAAACCAGTTTAAGGTGTAAAGTTAATCAATTAATCTATACAAATAAATAAAGTTCAAGTATTAGTGGGTAATTTTAATAAATTAACAGCTTTTTACCTATCTATACTAATATTATAAAGTTGCAGAGTTTGTTTGTTTGAACGCGTTAATCTCACGAACTACTGGTCCGATTTGAAAAATTATTTCAGTGTTGGATAGTCCATTTATCGAGGAAGGCTATAGGCTATATTTTATTTTCAAAAAAAATAGAGATCCGTAAGAAAATTGCTATTTTGTAACCCAAGGTGTGAAATCGAAAACCTATTTTTGCGTGCGCTGCAAAAAGTATTGACAATAGAACAAAATAATGTAGTACGGGTTTGTAGGTCCCATTAAGATCTACAAAAAAGTCTGCGAGAGCATATATCTAACTATCATGGTTTAGTCACAATAACCGCTTTTGTGTTCAAAAAAAATATTAAATCGTCTGAAGAAAGAAACTACGTTAAATGTGTATCGTAATATTAATCCTTATCCAAATAAAGCATTATGTTATCAAGGGTGTTTATGTAGAAGTAAAATACTTTTTGTTTCATCCCATTCGGACATTTCGTTTAGAAGTTATCACGAGTATAAGACGCTAAGAGTTGGTACCTAATAATGAGTTATTTGTCAAAGAGTTTTTATCAATATAATACCTAATATTAGTCTTTATCCAAATAAATGTGTTATTGATTATGAGTATTAGATCTTAGAAGAGTATAATAAATATATCTTCTATACTAATATATAAGTCTGAAGAGTTTTTGTTTGTTTGAACGCGCTCATCTCCGGAACTACTGGTCCAATTTGAAAAAGTTCTTTCAGTGTTAGATAGCCCGTTTATCGAGGAAGGCTATAGGCTATATATCATCACGCTATAACCAATAGAAGCGGAGTACCAATGAAGAATGTTTCAAAAAACGGGGGGAAATTATTACGCTACGGGCAATAGGAGACGCAAACGACGTTGCTCGGGTCAGCTAGTGAAATTATATACGGTACTAACCACAAAAAATGTATTTTTATAATTGTTCCGACTAATCTCTGGAACGGCAGGACCGTTTTTTTTATGTATGGCCCGCCCAAATGTCTATTCTGCCTGATGGAAAGCATAAGCAAAATCCAAGAGCGGCGGTCACCACACTCATTGCGAATGCAAACAATGCAGCATGGCACCCACACCATGGCAGCCTAGTGATGCTTCTGCATCTTTTAGTCTAGTCAACAAGTATGGAAATTGTTGACTAGACTATTTGGGCCTCCGGTCTCGTAATCACCAACGAAACACGACAGCACGAACGCTGTCATTTTACGTTGATTTTCTATGCGAGGGTAGTACCGCCCCGGTCGAGCCGGCCCGTTCGTGCTGAAATCAGCGTGGCTCTACTACCTTTTATATATACTAAATTTTCAGGGACTTTTACCGGTACATAGCTGATATATATATACAACTATACATTCTATACAAATAAATAAAATTAGAGTGTCTGTTTGTAATATTCAAATAACCGCTTTTTTACTAAATGCATATTATGTATACATGGTACATATACCAAAATAACATTTTTTAAATTTTTGTTTGTCCGTCTGTCTTTCTGTCTGTCTGTTTATTTCGGCTTATCTCTGGAACGGCAGGATATATTTTGACGGGACTTTCACTGGCAGATTGCTGATATAATAAGGAGTAACTTAGGCTACGTTTTTTAGACAAACTTTGCCCCGTGGTTTTACCCGCGTTTGTAAAGGCAGGTACAACAATAACCACCGGTAGCACCGCGGGACTCAGCTAGTATGATAATAAGAAGTAACTTACTAAAAGTAAGACTAACTTTTAGACTAACTTCGACTAATATTTTAAAAATAAATATTACGCATTGAGTATAAAAAACTGTAAGTAGGTGCTAAAACATATCAAAGACCTGCCAAAGTTTTTCATATACAAAAATGTTTGCGTTGAATGTAAAAAAAACTTTAAAAGTTTATAAATAATGTAGATATAAATTTCGTCGATCAATTTTAAGCCGTTTTTCATTAGTTTTTATGTCATATAGTCGTTAATGTTTATCGTTGTCGATACACATTGACTTTTTAGTAAAGTTGTCTTTACTATGTAAATTTCCAAAACACGTGAGAGGGCTAAGGGCTAAGGCTAAGGGCTAAGGCTAAGCAAAATAAGTAACTCATTTTTTTTATATATACCTATGCCAGATGGAAAGCATGAGCAGAGCAATGCAATCAAAAGATACAGCCGTTTATGCTGGAAAATTTCGAAACTCGCGAGGGAGTTCAAACCTAAATGGTAAGTACCGTTTAGGTTTGGACTCAGAAACCTGAAATTTGGTACAAATCAGCGTCTTAAAGCACAGATAAAGGGAAAAATTGCGAAAAGCATAAATTTTGCTACATCACATAATATACCTAAAGATTTGTACATAACCCTTGGTGCGCGAGTCCGACTCGCACTTGGCCGGTTTTTTACACAATTATAACTTTTGGGAACCTTTAAGTTACTAGAAAATGCAAATTCATATTTTTCATATTTATCCCTAAACAAGTTGATCCGGCGAACTTTGTACTGCCTTCGAAATCATAAATTTTGTGTTTAGTTATTAGCTGATGGTGATATACCGACAGCAGTGCCACCTACCGGGCCTAATTGTGCACCCTCCAGGAACCCATTCTAACTTGTAAAACAATTTCATCCTTATCGGTCCAGCCGTTTAGGACATAGGTGAAACAGAAAGATTATAATAATATTATGCAACGTCAGTAGGACGAGAGATGTAGAATATTTAGCATAAAGTCACACCAAATGTGACGGACACTATCGGTATGTTAATTGCTTTGAATACCATTTCGAATAAAGGACAACTTATAATGTACTGTCAGTACAATAATCACAGTGAACTTTCCACCATGAACAATGAGGAAATGTTAAACACTTACAAGGAAGTAAAAGCGGTCATGGACTTTTCAAGAAAGGTTTTTGTTTTAAGAATTGTACAGTGGAAAATGTCATCCTACAAGGAAAGATATTTTTTTATCCTTCTTAATAACAACTAATTACTTAAACGTGTTCTCATTTTTTTATGGAAACGGACACACGTATCTCCTGATGGTAGACGATTACCGTCTCCCATGGACACCCGCAACATCAGAGGCGTCCTAAGTGCGTTGCCGGCCTTTGGGGGATGGGGAGAGGGATGTGGGGAGTGGTTGGGGTATGGGCCTCCGGTATCCTCAGTCACTCGGTGAAACACAGCGCAATAGTACATTGTTCACCGAGGGAGGAAAGGGACCGATTACTAGCGAGTGCGCCTAGGGCCACAATACTCCCGAGGTAGGAATGGGACTTCCACCCGAGTGCTACACAGTGCTTTATACTACTCCTGTGGGGAACATTTAAAGACTTGTATTGTAGAAAGTATTTAAATCAAAACGTATGACACCATGTAAGACACAATTTACCTTAGAATTTGACCGATTTTTCCCGCTTCTTTTGTTTTTTTTTATTATTCACAAAAGGATGTCAGTGGCACGGAGATTCCATATTTAAATTATATGAAAACTCCTTGGGTAGGCGCGCGTCATAGATAACACATGAGAAATGAAAATTCATACAACTTTCTCTCCCGCTAAAACACGTTAGAAATGGATTTTCATACATTTTTTCCTCCCGCTTATCAGGTCAAGGAAAAGACTAACGTTCTCTTTTCATTTTCAGGGAATAATGACTACTGTTCCGATCAGGTGTAGTATAAACGCTATTTCACACCGGTTTTCTGTGAGGCTCTATCACTCCGGTCGAGCCGGCCCATTCATGCCGAAGCGTGGCTCTCCCACAGTTCATCATTTTAGTCATGTTCCGATTTTTTTATATATAAAAATACAACTCTCCCGCACTAGGAATTTAACCTGTGTCGCGGGGGACTTTACAAACATACATGAAAAGGACATGGACTCAGAACAATAAGTTGTCATCACACAAAGTGTTGTCCCATGTGGGATATGAATCCAAAACACTTGGAGAAGCAAGAAGCGGCGTGGCGACCGCTTAAACTACTAAGCCAATACGTGCAGTCAATTGTTATTAACCGACTTCCAAAAAGGAGGAGGTTCTATGTTCCACTGTATGTATATTTTTTTTTTTTTTTTTTTTTTATGTATGTTACCTGATTACTCCGTCAGTTGTAGACCGATTTTGAATTTTTTTTTTGTATTCGACAGGGTATGCTTCCGTGGTGGTCCCATTGCCAACATATCAGGATCTGATGATGGGATCCCAGGTAAATCGAGGGAAACTCTCATTTTTTATAGGCACATACTATGTTTTTCGTATATTTTCTGAAGTTACACCGGTATTTGCGTCTGGTAGTCATCATTTTATGATGATGAGCTGATGATGTGAGGTACCACTCCTTAACGGTTAGGAGTTGGAGGATAAATCTTTAAATATCATATGTATATAAGTTACCTTTAGTCGTATTCTTACAAATTATTTAGGTAAGCTGATGATGGAAGGTGGAAGGTACAACTCCTCAACGGTTAGGAGTTGGAGGATAATTCTTTCAATTTCATACGTATCTAAAGACCTTCAGTCGTATACTTTCAAGCTATTTAGGTGAGCTGATGATAGAAGATTAAACTCTTCAACAGTTAGGGATTAGAGGATGATTTTAATATTACACGTACCTTAATTTGTATTCTTGATGATGAAATTTGATGAAATAATTCAACTTACTACTTACCTACAATTGTTTGCACTAAAAATGGTAAAATAAAAACTTTTTATAAAAAAAAAAAAAACGACTTCCAAAAACATCCAACGAAAACTCTCTGTCAAAAAACACTTAACAGCGTAAAATAAACTGGTTCTTCATAAATTGCCTATACCTAATTCTTTATTCATTTAAATAGTAGTATTATAATGGGTGCTAGGTACCTAAAATCTGTTTGAAGTCGGTGCTAAGCCAAAAAGAATACAAACGAACAATTACAAAAGTCTAAGCGATAGTCACTTGGCACCGACTTCAAACAGATTTTAGGTACCTAGCACCCATTATAATACTACTATTTAAATGAATAAAGAATTAGGTATAGGCAATTTATGAAGAACCAGTTTATTTTACGCTTTTAAGTGTTTTTTGACAGAGAATTTTCGTTGGATGTTTTTGGAAGTCGGTTTTTTTTTTTATGTATATCTATCCGGAGAAACGGATAAATATACGAACTATGAGTGTCTAGATCCGTGAATACGGCTACTGATATTCCGGTTTATTTACCGATCAGAAATGCTATTAACTATCTACATAATCAGTTCCTACAGAACCCTTGGGTAACTGTGCAAGTTAAATATTGTAATTTTTTTTGGTTATCTATTGCTTTTACATCACCATATTCATCATACCACACAATAAATTCTGACATCATAAAGTTGTAAGGTTATAAAAACCAAAGAACACAAAAAGTGTAATAAATTAAAAAAAAATGAATAAAATATAGCATGGTGATTGATGTGCCACAATCTTATTGCCGGCCTTGAAAACTTAAGAAAAGCTAAATAATTAATAACTAGCTTTTGCCTGCGGCTCTGCCCGCGTATATGTCGGTTATCGCCGTGATTGTTTAAACTGATATAACTTTTTAATTTATGAACCGATTGAAATTAAACAAACACTAAATGTTAAGTGGAGCAAACCGCAACGCATTAATGAACCGCATTCAAATCGGTTAAGCCGTTTTTAAGAATAGCTTGCACAAATGTAGTGACAAACAGACATACAGACAACAATTCTAAAAATAATTGTTTTCGATTCTATTACGTTCATAACGCCCCCTATAATAGTTTTTTAACCGACTTCCAAAAGGAGGAGGTTCTCAATTTCATCGATATGTTTTTTTTGGTTTTTTTATGTATGTACACTGATAATGACGTCAACTGTGGACCGATTTTGAAAATTCTTTGTGTATTCGAAAGAGTATGCTCCCCATGTGGTCCCATTGCCACCATATCAGGATCTGATGATGGAAAATCAAGGAAATCGAAGGAAACCCTCAAATTTGTTAGGCACGTACTATGTTTTTCATATATTTTCTAAAGCTATTACAGTATTTACATTTGGTAGTCATCAGTTCATGATGATGAGCTGATGATGGAAGATAAAACTTCTTAACGGTTAGGAGTTGGAAGATAAATCTTTAAATGTCATGTGTATGTATATTACCTTTAGTCGTATTCTTTCAAGTTATTTAGGTGAAATGATGACGAGAGACTTGAGAAAGACTAAAAAACGAAAAATAAAAAAAGCTTCGTTTAAAAAAATCGACTTCAAAAACTAAAAAGTATAAAATAACTTAATTTGTATGTGCTACCTTATTCATATGTTTGAAGTCGGTGCCAAGCCAAAATATAATAGTAGGTACCGCACTCGCCGCGCGAGACGTTGAGCGGGATAGCTGCTCTTCGCGTAGAACAAAACAACCGAAGCATCGGTGACGTCGTTGACGTTCGTCTCGAAATATAGCGATACACAGGTCGCTCCTTAGTAAGGAGGTTTGGGTTTGTTATATCTACCTACTATACCATAGAATAGTTAGACCTACTTCAACTCTTCTGTGTTCTGTACCATGACAGACGTTCGTGCATTGTTTATTTTAAGTTTTCCTTTTCTCTGCAGTGCTGTTAATCTTCGTAGTTTAAAAAGGCCAAGGAAAAATATCTTTCTTTTTATGGAATAGGGGCAAACGAACAGGAGTATCACCTGATGGTAAGTGATTACCGCCACCCATGAACACCCGCAACACCAGACGTCACAAGTGCGTTGCCGGCCTTTGGGGAATGGGGAGTGAGATGGGGGTAAGGGTTGGGGTATGGGCCTCCGGTATCCTCACTCACTCGGTGAAACATAGCGCAAGCGCTATTCCACACCGGTTTTCTGTGAGGCCGTGGTATCACTCTGGTCGAGCCGGCCCATTCATGCCGAAGCGTGGCTCTCCCACGGTAAAATATCTGATGCAGTTCTGGATTGTAACATAGGTACATAATTCTATAGTAATGATATCTACTATCAAGAGCGGGTTATCCAACCAAAGTAGGCAAATTGTTCACTTTTAACCGACTTCAAAAAAAGGAGGAGGTTCTCAATTCGACTGTTTTTTTTTATGTTTGTTACCTCATAACTTTTGACTGTGTGAACCGATTTTGATAATTCTTTTTTTATTTGAAAGCTGGTGCTTCCCGAATGGTCCCATTTAAATTTGGTACAGATTGAAGTCGGTTTTTTTTTGTTAAAATTTGTAGGTAATTATTACTTGTTGTAAAGGCCCGTATTCCGCGAATTCGCTGTACACACGTATTTTCTGCCAATCATTGATCACCTGCACTTCACACCTGCACTCGCACTAATCAAAGTGAATACGGGCCTTAAGCATTTAATTTATATGTTACTAGCTGATCCGGCGAACTTCGTACCGCCATATTTATAACCCACGTAACATCGTTTACGTTTTTGTGAATCTAAAATATTCCCAGATCCCCTTGAACACACACAAAAAATTTCATCAAAATCGGTCCAGTCTTTTTTGTGAATCTAAACCATTCCCAGATCCCCTTGAACACACACAAAAAATTTCATCCAAATTGGTCCAGTCGTTTAGGAGGAGTTCAGTCACATACACACGCACACAAGAAATATATATATTAAGATTTGCATACATGTTATTTGAACTGCCTCCTATAAATTACTAACTGAAACTGAACGCATCGTGAGGAAATATAAGTTGTAGGTCTATAATCTTATATTCATGTTACAAAACGATTTTTTTTTAGTTTAAAACTAGTTTGTTTTTATATAATACAGGTTTTAACTGCTGTGAACGTTAAACGTAGGATCGACACAATTAGAATCTTTATTAATGATGATTTTATTACGACCGGGAACAAACTTATTCATCTGTCTGTTACTAAGAGCGGTTTAGAATAGTCATATCAAGATTGCCTTCATTTATTTTTTAAAGATCGTTACAGTAGAAGAAACTAAAAATACCCTGTCATTCTACCAAACTCGAACAGTTCTTCTTTGGCCAAGCAGTTCGGCTTTGGAACATCCTACCGGGGTCGCAAGAGCATTCCTACCTGGAAGACGTCAACGCCTTCGAACTAACTTTTACCTTTTTAGGGTTCCGTGCCAAAGGCAAAAAACGGAACCCGTTTTTCCAACGAACGGAGTCTTACCGTGGGAGAGCCATGCTTCGGCATGAATGGGCCGGCTCGACCGGAGTGATACCACGGCCTCACAGAAAACCGGTGTGAAATAGTGCTTGCGCTGTGTTTCACCGAGCGAGTGAGGATACCGGAGGCCCATACCCCAATCCCCTACCCCTACCTCCCTCCCCCATCCCCAAAAGGCCGGCAACGCACTTGTGACGCTTTTGGTGTTGCAGGTGTCCATGGGCGGCGATAATCGCTTACCATCAGGCGATACGTCTGCTCGTTTGCCCGCCTATCCCATAAAAAAAAAAAAAAAAAAACCCTTATAGATTCGTCAAGTCTGTCTGTCTGTCCGTCTGTCTGTCCGTCCGTCCGTATGTCACAGCCACTTTTTTCCGAAACTATGAGACCTATAATGTTGAAACTTGGTAAGTAGATGTATTCTGTAAACCGCATTAAGATTTTTACACAAAATTAGAAAAAAAAAACAATAAATTTTGGGGGTCCCCATACTTAGAACTGAAACTCAAAAATTTTTTTTTCATCAAACCCATACGTGTGGGGTATCTATGGATAGGTCTTCGAAAATGATATTGAGGTTTCTAATATCATTTTTTTCGAAACTGAATAGTTTGCGCGAGCGAGACTTCCAAAGTGGTAAAATGTGTGTCCCCCCCCTGTAACTTCTAAAATAAGAGAATGATAAATCTAAAAAAAAATATAATGTACATTACCATGCAAACTTCCAACGAAAATTGGTTTGAACGAAATCTAGTAACTAGTTTTTTTTTAATACGTCATAAATCGTAAACTGCAATTTACCTTTCATTTAATCAACACAAATATAAAAATAAAATAAAAATTACATTATGTTACTTGCTGCTGCGGAACCCTTCATGGGCGGGTCCGACTCGCACTTGGCCGCTTTTTTTAGTCAATTAGTATGTAAACCGCGTATATATTATTTCATTTAAGTATGTGTTCATTGTATTTATATATCTTTATTTAATAAATTATACTACTTTAATTTCCCTTTCTTATCTACTCTTTAATACACCAGACACTACCCCTTACTTTCTCCCAGTCATATTTCTCAATCACATGGTTGCCCGTAAAAGATAAGCTACGAGTGATAAAGCTGCCATTTCTACCTACATACCTGATTTTAAGCCCTCTTTGTAATTACCTGGTGTACAATAAATATTATCATTCTGAACTACGATTTGATCCATTGTTTATGTATGAGTTAGTTTTTGAATTGCGCTATCTCGACGTTTTAAACCAGTTTGTTATAAACTAACTTTGATCAGATATTCTTAGACAAAAGATGTCATAAACGCGGATGAATAACAATAAGTTCATTACGTAGCTTTTCTATGACTTATCTATCATTGTTAACGGCATCTATCTCTCGCTTCCATTTAAGGGTTGAAGTGCGCCATGTGTCGTTACCTCAGAGCGAGGTAACGCCGCATGAGTCATGTTTTTTCGTGTGTGCAGCCGGCTCCATCAATTTATAAGACGTTGTCACGTCAAAAAGTGTCCAGATGATTCCCAGGAAATCACTTGAGTATTTATATTCTGTTATTATTTACATGAGAGTACTTAAGTCCTATTATTGGCAGTTTTGGCAGTCAATGTGCAATAAGAAAAAAATTGCCCTCTACGTCGTGGACTGACTATGGTTCGGACGTACCATAGAAAGTAGGTGTATGGTAAGTAAGTAAGTGAACGACGAGGTGAAGACGACGATTATAACTACGACTGACCCACGCAACGTCGTTTACGTCTCCTATTGCCCGTAGCGTAATAATTTTCCCCCGTTTTTGTAACATTCTTCATTGATGCGCCGCTCCTATTGGTCTTAGCGTGATGATATATAGCCTATAGCCTTCCTCCATAAATGGGCTATCTAACACTGAAATAATTTTTCAAATCGAACCAGTGGTTCCTGAGATTAGCGCTTTCAAACAAACAAACAAACTCTTCAGCTTTATGATATTAGTATAGATTATCACGATATCCACCAATGAATACCACGAGGTCAATGGGAAACGTCCCTCGATCCCCGAATGACAATGTAATCTGTAAGTGATTAGCACTAGGTCGACACGTGCTTACGTTGTGCCTAAATTGTGATGTAGCGTATTGTCATTTATAACTATCATGTTTGATTAACAAAATTTGAAAGAAGGTTTTAATGAAACGTGGGGGATAATTAAACGCAACGTCGGCAACACGCTGCCAACTCAGGAATCAGGATCCTCCGTTGACAGAACGCAAACAACGCAGAGCATTGCCTGAATTGAAGTGAATTGGCTCCGAGCTCCGAGTGATTAACTCGCTGTTCACATGACAGCTTTCCAATCTTGTTATGTTATTTATTGAATTTATTCATAAGTATTCTAAGTGCATGCACAAGGAATTTAATATAGACAATAAAAAGTGGCATGGCACTGTGGCAATTATCTCCTTTGTTTAATAAAAATCGGTAGGTACACATATAATGTGTTAAACAGCATTATAACACATGAACGCTAATATTGTTTATTGTTTTGGATAAAATTGTTTGAAGACTTTTTCTGAGAGTAATCAAAATATTTTACAAAACGAGATGAAGAATGAATCAATAAAACGAAACCCGAGATTTGATTTTAAAATATCTCATACAGTAAGTATCTATTCGAATAACATTATTAAACAATTTCATCTTAAGATAATTTACTTTTGATTTGCTCATAGTTTTAGGATTTTCATTCATATGTACGTACTGTTTGAAATTAATTGCTCAAAATAATCCGTATTTCAGAATACCATCAAGACCCGAGAAGTGGTGATTCATTAAGCATAAGGTTTTTTTTTATCCTTATGCTCATGACGGACGCCGATGCGGCAAGAATTATATAGAAATTAATGGTCCATTTCCCGCCGTATTTATGTTGTCTATGTGAAGAAAGATATAAAGAAAGAAAGAAAGAAATATTTATTTGGCAACAAAAATAATATAAATAATATAAGAATACCATACGAATTTTAGTCCCAGAACTTTGAAGAATGTGGAACAAATTATACCTTATCCCACTAACTGGATCAGACTGGATTTAATCAAACCAAATACTGCCAAATAATGGAATCAGATAATATAATATATCAAGAAACAAACTGAGAGAGCAACGTTAATGTGCCAAAATAAAGAGGCATGACATGAAGAATAAATCACCACCATAAAAATATTCCATCGATGCCTTACAATAAAAAAATAAAGTAAGGGGATGGGCAAACACATACAAAAATTGATTATCACATCAAACAAAATGCGAAATCGTTATTTGTTTCGCCAAGTTCAGAGTACATAGTTACTGCGAAGTTCGGTTTGTCTACGTTAGATGACGCTGACATAAAGGTATTATGTATACATTATGTTGAAATGAAAAATGTACTCTAATGATAATATATCAATGATTGACAGCGATTGAAATATTTATATTAACGATGATAGAAATGATTTTGCTACAGGTACATAGGTATTTCCAAATTATTCTGACCAAATCTTGAGCTTATTAGTTTCTCACATTGCTTTTAGCATGTTTTACATTTTACATGTCAAGGATCAAAGTTCAATAATTACAGAATGATAAAAATCACTACATAGTATAAAACAAAGTCGCTTTCTCTGTCCCTATATCCCTTTGTTTGCTTAAATCTTTAAAACTACGCAACGGATTTTGATGCGGGTTTCTTTAATAGATAGAGTGATTCAAGAGGAAGGTTTTTATGTATAAAAAATGCATAATATAGTATGGAAACACTGTTAATTTTCGAGGTTTCTAATGTGATGTAGCAAATAAACACATTTTTTTTGCGCTTACAATGCAAACGCTGGTTGCACCCTACGAGATAGATCAAAATAACTAACTACAGTATTGTACACCTTAAAAAGATTTACAAAAAAGTCCGCGACGGTATATGTCTATCTCTTAGGGATAACCCACAACAACCATTTTTTAATCCTTTCATTTTACGAGAAATAATGGCTTATTTAGGAAGCGATTTACAGCAATACAGAATGAATCCTTATACAATTAAGTAAATTAAATACATTGTGCATTTAATATAGATCAAAATGGCTCTTAACAGTATCTAATTTAAATGAATATATTCGAAGTTATTACAGATTTAAAATGCACGAATCGTGTCGTCGGCGGGGGCATCTGAAATCCACCCGTGCGAAGCCGGGGCGGGTCGCTAGTAAAGAATATATTATTTTAATGGAATGTTAATTTTGATAACTACTATTATTATTGACGAAATTTATTACGACTCACTATTTTGGGACACATGGAATGTAGAGATTGACAGAAGGCTGCCTCGGTGGCGCAGTGATAGTGTGCTTGAAGTCCCAGGTTCGATTCACATATCTAAACAAAACAACGATATTTTTTTCGAAAATCAAATGAAAAATTTAAAGGAAATTCTTAAAACCATATTTCAATTACTATTCGTCATTGTCAGTAAATATTAATAGCTTTGGATACATCAGTAGATATACTTTTTCATCATCCAAGGTGATGGCATCATAGGGCTACCACAAGGCTCTCATCAACCACTAATCCTGTGCTGCCATCCAACAGACAAACAAATACCTATAAAACCAAACAAATTATAAAAAAAAACACTGTGCAAGTGTACAGTGTTCAATCCTTTTGCCAATGCAGCGTTCACCATGTGAAGTTTGCAATGTCTATAGGGCCCATGGTATAGGCATTCAATCGCTAACTATGTCACTGGCAAGAGCATCAAACCTTCAGGGCGTTTCACCCTGTTCTTATTCTAAGCTAATGTAATATCAGGCACTTACTGGAGATGTGTGGATTCCTTGATATCGGCGTTCCAAGGGATCCCTTGGGTAGTTTCCTCTCTACGTCGTCACACATTCATACTCCTAAGTGGCTTTACAGGCTCCCTAGTATCGTAATTATAATACACCCGTTTTAACTGTCGCAGATCGCGCCTATTTGACGGGACTACTAAACTCGCGTGTCCAAACCAGACCAATCATAACGGTAACCAACGAAACACCGAGTTGGATGGACAATCAGCTAAATTCCTCATTGAACGGCACCCAAAAACGACAATGGTCGACCGTTTTCACAAAGCTTCTCCTTCGTTCTATCTTGTCACTTCAAAACGTCAAACAAGAAAAATGACAATCAAAAATGTTGCCATTATAATGACGTTCAATTTCTAACGTACAGCCTAAAACCAACTTCGAGTCGTCGACAATCTTACCAATAGGTAAGCCTCCTCCTAAATATTTTTTTCTCTTTTCAGTGAGTGAGTGAAGTTATGATGTCTAACCAGCAATTAATTCTGTCGGGAAGTGATGGCACCCATAGAGTGGCAACTCGCTTTGTCGTGAGGTACGGCAGGGAGGACTTCAGAAGACGCCGATGCGTTTCTGGAGCGCCTCTCGATTGCCGACGTAGGCCGCCGCTGGGTTTAGTAGGTAGACCGGTTCTCCTTGAGTTCTACACACGCCCTTCCTCTCCCTACGAGGGTATGGTGCGAAAAGTATTACATAAAAAAAAGAAAAAACGTGTGTATTGACGGGGGTAGTATCTTATCAGTATGATATCTGCTCTCTTGCCCCCTATGCCGTCTCGTTGGTGAGTGCAAGACCGAAGGCCCAATGTTGCAGAAGCATCACTACTTCACTAGGCCGCCATAGTGTGGGTCACCATGCTGCATCGTTGTATTGTCTGCATTCGCAATGAGTATGGTGACCACCACTCTTGGCTTCTACTTATGCTTTCCATCAGGTAGAGTAAAATGGTATTGGCAGGCCCATACATAAAAAAAAGATAAATAAACATTTCATGTGCACTTAGTGAAGAGCTGTTATTCTGAAATTACAAACAGTCTTCAATTTTATTTATTTGGACAGATACACAGTCTGATGTGTGTGGTCAAAGCGCCTAATAAACAGTTGCATCGCTAATGTCACAGTCCTCCCTCATGTGAAGTTTTGGCATCTGTAATGTCTAATGGAGGTTACAACTCCTGCAAGAAAAACGCCTTCTATGGTGGAATATATAAAAAAGTACATAATCTTTGTAATTTTATTTTATTTATATTTCTACCTTAACCTTTACTGAATGTATCATATCTAATTTCATCAGATAATTGGTATAAAGAAAGATTACAGAAGTAACTTCCCATAAGCCTCCAACGTAGGCAGGAGAAGTCTCCAAAACATACCAACACAAATAAGTACCCGGCCAAAAACGAACGAATCCAGGTTACAAACATTTTTTTTAATTATGAGAAATGTAACTGTCACTTATTTTCATTCTTCAAATTATTTTCATTCATTTATTAAACATGTCAATATTTACGTAATGGCATTCAGTTTTGTATTCCTGGGTTATACCCAAAGGGTAAACTGTGATAAACAAGGAAGTTAAAATAAATACACAATAATTTAAGAATATTAAATTGATAAAGCATGATATTTAGCTCAGACACTTGGTGGGCATATTAATTATATTACGAGATGCAGCAGCATCTAATGATATTTTTATATAATACTAGCTGTTTAGTAGTTAGCGCGTGAAGAAGTAACAAACATACACACAAACTTTCGCCTTTTATATTAGTGTGAAGACAAGTGTAATCACTAGCCGACCCACGCAACCTCGTTGGCGTCTCCTATTGCCCGTAGCGTGATAATTTCCCCCCGTCTTTTTATAATTTTTCATTGGTGCTCCGCTCCTATTGGTCGTAGCGTGATGATATATATAACCTTCCTCGATAAATGGGCTATCTAACACTGAAATAATTTTTTAAATCGGACCAGTAGTTCCTGAGATTAGCGCGTTCAAACAAACAAACAAACTCTTCAGCTTTAAATATTAGTATAGATATAAGTATAGACGCAGCATCTCAACAGGCCGCCATAATGTGGGTCACCAATACTCACCATGCATTGTTGCATTGTCTAAATTCGCAGTATAGTAACGACTACTCTTGGATTCTGCTTATGCTTTCCATTAGGCAAAGTAGAGTAACTTTGGCAAGCCCATATTTAAAAAAAGAACATACATACACATCATGAAGAAATTGTAGGAATATTTTTCTAATATATCTGTGGAGTAACGGGTGTTATATCTCTCTAAAGGCCGCCATACACGTTCAAGTATACTTAAGGAAATCCAGACTGTTTTGAGACAGACAGACGCACAGTATATTATTTTCCATCAATTGAGGACACCCTTCTTTTATCGCTGAATAGTATACATATAACTGTAATACACCTAAATATGAAACACGACGTTTAATATATTTTATAATTTTGAAACTATAACGCATTTATTGAAAGGTCAATGAACTTTGTCAAAAATATTTTTGCAGATAATTCACAAAATAACCAATACTTACTTTATTTAAAATTAGCAATAAATTTTAGAATATAAACATAATTATTTTTATTAATAACAAGTCTTTATGTGCTCCTTAAATTGAGTTAAAAAATATTTTATAATTTTCAGAAAAAAAATTATATAAAATTTCCTATGGGACGGTCGCATTTTTTTTTACCAACAAAAAATACTTCAGTTCTGTACCTTCCTATTCTGAAAGAATTGAATTTTTATAATGCAGGACTTCAGAGATATAACGATTCTAAGTTTTTTCGAATTTTCTATGGAAATAGGGTTGTCAAAAAAATAGATGTGTATAGATGCTTTAGATACCATATATCTATTAAGTTAGTTAAATAGGATACTTGTATGACTGTGTTTGTGTTATTTGTGTATGTTATCACAGTTCCTTACAGTAATATAAGCATAGTGAAAAAATTTCGTTAGCAGATAAATTACTATACCTAGTTAAATCTTTGTGAATTCATTTTACACGTTTGAAGTGGATTTGTTTCACATAATAGAAAGCCCTATTGCTGTTTTATTTTCCGACAACATTTCATACAAGCCGATTAGGTCAGGCTCTAATAAAAACATACAAAATTATGATGAATTCAAATAAATTTCTATATAATCTCCAACATTAAATTATTATCACATGTAAACCTTTAGAAAAGTGAGACGATTGCCACTAAAATAAAACCACGGACTTGAGTGGTAATCTGAAACCAAAATTTTAAAAATAAATATTTCGGAAGTCCTCTATTTGAAGCATCTGTTTTTTTTGTAGTAATAATAGTAACTGCAACTTATAATCTAGGATTAAAAAAAAAAGCGACCGTGATGATATGCCTCCGAAAAATATTATAAGCCAAATATAGGAAAAAAAACTTTTTTTGCACGAATTAGATTAAGTTTATATTATAAATTACGAATTATATATTAAACTTTTAAAATAAATTCGTACGTGAAATACATCTGAATTATGATAAAAAAATATTCAATTTAAAAAAAAATGCCTAGTTATAGAGATAAAGTGCTTTTATGGTTTCTAAATGTCTATTTGTCTGTTTGATTTTTATATGTCTCTAACTACGCGAAATATTATTTTAGTAGATATAATATGATTTTTCTTAGATTATTATCATAAAAATATATAAAGCTTAAAAACTGTGTATGACTGCCACTGAAATAATACCACGGACATGAGAGCCAATCCTAATGCAAAATTTTAAGATTCAATAATTGAAGTCCTGTGTTTGAAGCGTCTGGTTTTCTTTGTGGTAATAGTAGTCACTACTACTTACAATCTGGTATTTAAAAAAAGCGACCGTATGTGATACATCAGAAAAAAAAAAAAAACAAAAATATAGGAAAAATTTTTTTGTCCGAAATAGATTAAGTTTATTATTTATTAAGGATTATACATTTTTTTTTTTAAATAAATCAATACCAATTTCTTTATTACAATTCAGATGTATTTTAGGTACTCTTTTATTTAAAAAAGTTTAATATCTAATCTTAATATAAACTTAGTCTTTTTCGGCTTTTTTTTATTTCTATATTTTGTTTTTTTTTCTGAGGCATCTCATCACTGTCGCTTTTTCTTTGAATACCAGATTAAAAGTTTCAGTTACCATAACGACTACCAAAAAAACCAAATGATTCCAACACAGGACTTCAGACATATTTAATTTAAAAATTTTGGATTGGGATTGCCACTCAAGTCCATGGTTTTATTTCAGTGGCAATCTTCCCAGTTTTCTAAAGACTTATATGTCATAATAATTTATTTACAGATGTATTTGTATATAATACATCCGAATTGTTATAATTAAACATCCAATGGAAAAAATGCTTAATTATAAATATAAAGTGGTTTTATGGTTTTTAAAGGGCATTTCTCGATTTCAAAACTTCTTTGACTATGCGAAATATTATTTTAGGAGGTGTAATAATTTTTTCCTTGGATTGTCACATCACATTCAAATTTAAAATCTAGGATGACTGCCACTGAAAATAAAAACAGACATGATTGCCAACCCTAATTCAAAATTTTAAAACTGAATATCTCGGAAGTCCTGCATTCGAAGCATCTGGTTTTTTTGTGGTAGTTATAGTAACTGCAACTTATAATTAAGCACTTAAAAAAATGCGATCGTGACTAGATGCCTCAGAAAAAAATGAAAAACCAAATCATAGAAAATATTTTTTTTCTCCTGAAATATATGACACTTTTTTACTCTTTTTTAATTAAATTAGTGCCTGAAATACATCTGAATCTTAAATAAAGAATCCTCCACTTGAAATAATGTTTTATTATGGAGATAAAGCGTTTTTCTGATTTCTATGGACATTTCTCGATTTTCTAAATTTCTCTAAAACTAATAGATTTTTTTTTCGGGATTTTAGTAGAAGTGTTGTTTACCTATTACCTATCTAAAATGCAAATAAAATAAGATGTCCGCAATTGAAGGGAAATAATATACTGTGAGACGGACTTGAGCACGTATACTTGAACGTGTATGCCCGCCTTAACACAAAGGGAGGATCCTCCAACCAGGTGAGATCGACCGAGAATCGGTTAATGTTGAGAAGTTGTATAGATGCAGGATCAGTAGTTATTCCGTAGTTCGTCACGCCGTAGTTCGGCGTGTCTCCGGTAGATGGCGCTGTAGTATGTTTTTCTTGCGCTGTATGTAGCATTCACTACATGTCTAACACATAACTGTTCAGAAATTAAAACCGCGTAAAGGACACGCCTTTGGTACATGAACCCAAATTGAGCAACCACAAAATGGGAGAGAAAGCTTAAGCTTTCTCTCTTAAGCCTTAAGGCTTTGGTAACTTTATCCACTCGGTCAGTAGCAACGAAAGATACCAGTGCTAAGCAAAGCACCACTTTCTTAAAAACCGTGATAATATTGAGATGGAGCCGGCCCATTTGTCTCGAATCATGACTCTCATGACAAATTCTAATGAAGCTTTTACTAACATGTTCCACGAGCCCAGAATCATGCACACTTGACGACCTAAACCAAGCAAGGCCAAATGCCATTCACGTCATTGAGCACTGACCCAAACTAAGGTCCCAAAACTGTAGGTACTAGTGTTGCCATTGACACTATAAAAAAAAAGAAGTTCTGGACCGATACGCATACGACTTCAAACTATTAGGAAAAAGTTCGTACTCTCACTTTCAAAACAAGCATTTATAGCTCTTGAATTGAAGGTGTTAGGGGTTGTAATAATCAGTTTTCATCAGATGACCTGTTGCCTATTGGCTCGGGGACCTACTATGTCATAAAAATGTATGGTAGTCATTAAGCACTGACAGGCAAAGGGCCTTTAAAGCAAAAAAAAAACGGATTGAAACTTCAAATTACGACAAGTCACAAGAAGATACGAATAGTATTACGCCCCTAATGTTTTGACTTCAACAAAGTAGAACGACGACTTCCAGTGCGATTAGCCACACATCCGCAAACATTGGGCCTCGACATCGAGTTAAAAATAAACTGTTTACCTTCTTCGATTTGACCTATAATGTTTTTTTAGGTTTACACACAGATAAATGTTTGAGGGATGTACCTAACATCTGATAAAAGCGGACAGCAACAAGTTGTTTACATATTACGTAGCAGAAACGTAAACAGAAAACAATTAAACAAATTCACAAATACACGTATCAGACAGTCGGGAATATTGAAAATAATTTCAGGTATAAAAGAAAGGTCTTACTCAAAGTAACAATAATATAAATTAATTAAACCTTGTTTGTTTTTAAAGCACAATCGTATAACGATTTTACAAAGACTTGTTTACTTACTTACTTCTTCAGTAAATTAAATGCTATGAAATATATTTAGCTTTAATTCCGCGAGACATTATTTCGCGGAATAAAAGCTAAATATATTTCATAGCATTTAATGTCATGGATTTCCGCAAAGTAACGCCTGATTCCATAACTTATCTTCAGTAAATGTTTATGCTGAATCAAAATTTTGACAAATCCCATACTATGAGATACCTATCTATGTAATACCTTTAAACGAGCAATTCTTGTATATATATTTATAATTTGAATCTCGGAAACGGCTACAACGATTTTCATGAAACTTTGTATGCAAAGGGTTTCGGGGGCGATAAATCGATCTAGCTAGGATTCATTTTTAGAAAATGTCATTTTATTATTGTTTTTAACAATGAAATATATTAAATCAATGTACATCTAGCGCCATCTATCGCAACTCGAGCGAACTACATTAAACTATACTGGAATTAGCTGCAGAATAAACAGTACCAGGGCGTACCAAGAGAGGTACTACTAAACAATTTATTAAAAAAAAATACCAGGTACTGTTTTAAGATATAGACAGTCAAAGCTACCAAAAACTAAAATGATACGAACACCAATTTGTAGGTAGGTTGGTTTAATTAGGTAACTATAAAAATAAACATGTTTATATGATCTACTTATTATTAACGTGAATGCCCAATTACCTATCTAATTTACATTCAAATAACAACTTAATCAATAACATTTTTAAGTTCCAGATAAGTATAGAACAACTCAGAAAAAAGTGTAATTAAACAGCATTTGAAACTGCTGAAACTATTAGAACTAAAATTTCAAAATGAAATAAAACGTGAGACCTGCAAGATGCTCTCCAGAATGAAACCTAGTCGGGCCACGTGGATAAACACAGCAACCTTATGTTAAAACAATTTTAAACACTGATACATAGGTCATTTTTGATAAACTGTGTTCGGGTTATGTATAATAACATGTTTACCATTCAATTTCGGTACGCTGCTAACAGACTCATTCAAGTTTGTACAGTCCTTCGCCCGTGACGGAATTAAATTAGTTGCTCCTGAATATTACCAAAATTGTATTAGGAAAGAATTCAGTTATAAGTTCTCGAGCAAGAAAATTGTTTACGCACCTAGAATATTATTAGGGACTTGTTTACCTTGAATGGGTTGAGTATATAAAGACTGGAGCTATCTTTTTTCCAACCATTAGATGAGGGAACTTCTCCGAAGCGGATTAACGTGCTTTTTTATCAGTGGGAAACTCCAAAGAGGTAAATTATTACTCTCTACTTATTGTCCTCTTTTGGTACAGCTATCAATGTTTTTTTCAAAGTTTTTGTGTCCATTTAAAATATATTTTCTCCATTTACAGATTAAGCGAAAATGCAAATCAAATACTTTCTTCTTGTTTTAATGGTGGCATACGGTCAGAAGTTTGCTTCATCCCACATATTGACATCAACGTATCTCGATATGTCTCTACCGGCGTGTAAGAAATTGCTAACCTATGCTGTGATGAACGATTTGTGCCCTACATATGGAGATTATTCTTCCGGTAAGTAATTACTTCTGGTGTAATATAAAAGGTGGTGACAGAAGTATTGTATTATTCGTATTGCAATGAACCTAGTTTAAAACCATTAACGCGATATTGGGTTAGTCAGGGAAATGTCGTTTCTATGATATGTTAATATCTTATAATATATTTATTGATCGCAAGTTCGCAGGACATTAAAACAGTTTAGTTTTATTTTTATTAGACCAGTGGTCATTATGATAACAGAGGAATGTACCATTTAAAAAAAATACCTTTTAAAAGTTTCCAATATTTTTATTCCATTAATTGAAGAAACCTAATTCATTAAACCTTATTGGGAATATAGACGACGAATACGACTTTTTTAGTATTAAAACACTTCCCGGAAATAAAAGGCGCATTTTAAAAGTTGACTTTAAAGAAGGGAATTATTTAAATGTATTGCATTTTTTATATCCTAAAGATATACACGCCTACACACCAAAAATATCAACAACTGCCATACTTTTTATAAACGTTGAAATTACTAACAAGATGGTCATCCGCTAGCATTGATGAACGTATTCAGCATTTATATTTACTATTGACATCTCTATTTAGCCATGTTTTTTTTTTCAGACTTTGTGCCACCTATGGCGCAAGAACTGCAAGAGGAATACAAAGAAAATATCATAAAGAAATGTTGTACAAAACCTTGCACTCTAACGGAATTAATTGCAATCTGTTAACGTATTCACTGTGTTAAATTACTATTGTAACAATTTTATCGGTAAATGATATCTAGTCATATAGGACTAACATATTACGGGTTAATATTTAACGTAGCCAATTTTTTTGACGATTTAATGAAGTCGTATTTAGTAACGTCTGTAGCCTGTACCTATCTTTATTAGTGACTCGAGTTTTAAGATTTTGCTGTCAATTACATTCTATATAAATATTTGTAACTATATTTTTCAGCTGTTATTACAAGAATAGGTTACCATATTTTAATTGTTAAAATTTTTATTTTGAGATCTGTTGATCTCAAAATAAAAATTTGAACTTTGAACGATTGATACCTGTCAACTTTCTAGTTTCAATTCTCCTTACTGTAGGTACCTACCACCTTTATGTAGTTTTTTGTTGTTAAAATAAATCGACTGTACTTAGTATTATTGATATTATATTATTAACAATTATATTTTGTCAACACGCCTATAGCTACTGGTAACATGGATGCTACCACTGAGGCGAGTTTAAATCTAGCGAAAATGATGGATGACAAATCTTAAAAATATTAAAAAAACGAAAATATTATTATTTATACTTATTTTAGTAACAATATTTAGACTGCTAGACCTGAAATAAGTAAGAAGGGTCGAGCCTTGTTCCTTTGAAATCTAAATTTATAGGCAATACAATTTAATATCATCATTTTCTCTCAATATGTATTTATTATCAGAAGAAACATGGAGATAGTGCTTTAAATTCATTACCCACCAATTTAAATTATATTACTGTTAGCATGTAAGTGTGTAAAATTAGTATTAATGATGTAATTAGTTTAGTAATTGTGTTATCAACAAATACCAGCAAACGAATTAGAAAAATTTGAGTTTTTTTTATTTCTTGACGCAGAGCAACACCTATACCTACTGTATGTAGGGAGTTACCATAAACAATACAGGCTCTTCGCGTACAAATGAAAAAAAAAACAGATATGAGAATACGAATGTTCGTCAGATAAAACAAAGATAGACATACCTATTAATTATGTACTTATAAGCACTAGTATCGGTGCTATTTGAATTGCGGCTTTATGATAAGAATCTTAAAGAGGCAATTCAAATAGCAGCGATATTAGTGCTTAAAGTAATAAGAACCTGTGTATTCTAGGGCAATTATTCATCAGTCAGGACAAATCTTTGTGCGAAGAACACGATCATTTTGTCCTGTAGATGGCTATATGGTTCGCCTGCATGTTTGGCCTAGTGGTTTAGCGGTCACCATGCCGTTTCCTACTTGTCATCTCATATTTCTGGTTTTTGCTTTCTCTGCCTACTAATGCTACTACTAATTTAGTGATTTTAATAAAAGCTTAAGTACTTTTTTCAATACAGATAATATAAAAAGAACTACAAAAAGTAAATGATATCCATTTTGGCATGTATTTATTAAATCCTAGAGAGTTCCACGACCCAAGTGAGATCGTTACCGATCTCACTTGGGTCGTCGAAAGCGCGCATTAGGCTAGCTATCGACCGGAATCGGGCTGCTTGTCAGCGATCACCTTACAGAGCAAAATAAAACGAAAATGTTTATTCTATGAAAGATGATCGAATATACAATAACGAACAAATTAAAATAGATAATTCTTACGCGCTCATTTCGATAACCCATCATAGGTTGCAGCATCGAGCAATCCACATTATCAACAGTCCTGAAGTCACCGAGTTCCTTGAGACTCTGCAGTTGCGAAGGGATATCACCTTTACCATGGAGAGTGTTCTGAAGAGCGCTTCCAACTGGTCGAACCTTCTCCCTTTCTCTAGAGGACAACACGTGCTGGCTTTGGAAGTTGGTAGTCACCGCTTCAAAGTGGTAGAAATACGCTCTTCCTTCCTGTGCCGCACAGTTAAAAACTGGAACTCCCACTATGATCCCTGGTTCTTTAAGCGGTGTGTGAAAAAATATCTCACTAGACGCCATAGTGTGGGTCGTCATACTGAATGCAGTAATATAGTCTACATTGGCAGTGAATATGGTGGCGCTCACTCTTGATTTCTACTCATACTTTCCATCAACCTGAATAGAATATGTACTTTGACAGGCTCTCAAATTAAAAAACGAGTAAAATGCACGCTTGTCTGTTAATTTCACTTGTAAAAACTTATTGTAAAGAGTAATTACTTTCTAATTTAAACCTGAACAGGATCTAAATAATTCAGTCTTCATATTATATTGCATACGTACAGAATCGACCTATCAGGGACGGATTGGTTATGAGGAAGTCTGATGCAGTGCCCGGGTTTATGGCAGAACTAGTATCTAACTGAAATGATTAGGATAAATGCTTATAATATACGAGTAATATCTACATAGTTGTCTTTTTCTGGGGATAGCAATCAAGTTTTTATATTAGTTACGTAATGTTACTATGGACTTACCGACATAATATATTTGTGTAACATGTGTTATGATTTTAGCTCTTGACCTGGTTATACGTATGGTACAAGTTAAAACGTATTTTTCTAGTTGATAACCTGATTGGCACTTTTTATCACAGCGATATATAAAATTATGTAAAAATGTTTAATAGAAACTAGTCGCACAATCCTTGAGATTGTCATTCGTGTCCTTTTCAGGGAGTCAAAAAACTTGAAACAGACCCTATGATTGCCCGTCTGGCCAGCGTATTACAGTAGGTAGGGCATAACCTCCTAACAAGTGGCCTATGTCCTACTGTATGGGACTAATACCACCCACACGCCCACCACTGTAACTCCTGTACACCAGGATCAACAGCGGTGACCCACGAACACACCGAGTTATGACACTCGGGAAGTCCCAGGTAAAATTAAACTGGAACCTTGGAACCCGCAACGAAATTAATCAGAAGAAAACTGGACGAGTTGGAAATATAATAAGTCCTACTGTAGTGGACTATCTACTAAAGGCTGTTGTTGTTTATGAAATATAAACTATTATCACGTGGCGCAGCCGTGACGGCGCCAACTTACCTCCCCACGTCCCTCAGTCCTCACACTGCACCCCCGCATCAGCGAGGACCAACCCACGCGTCTGACATCTCCGCACCTCAAGCTTCATCTCAGCGGGCTAGAAAGCAGCGCTCGCAGCGAGACTGTCCTTTTTTCCTCTGCCGGCTGCCTTCAGTTAAGTACTCTTGACTTGGAGGACGACCGTTGATCGAACCTCTCAGGGTCCCTGGTCACGCTGGAGATAAATATCTGTGTCTATTGTATTCTCCATGAAATCCTTGAAATTAAACTATGATTGCTTTATCCAAATAAATAGTGTGTAAATCTTCGTTCTAAAGTGTCTAATTTATCTTCAACTCAACCTCGTGGCCTAACCACCATCACCTCGTAGCTTCTTATAAGCATATAACGTGACACCATATAGAAAAGCTCTGCATAAATTCTATAATTTATGCAGAGCTTTTAGCAGTTACGACTGAGGTAAAACTTATATGTTATTTATGGATGGGTATTCAGTTAATATGGGTTTTATGTTGACTTTGGAGAGAACATCACTCCCCTTCAAGACTGGAGGACAATAGTATCGATGATCGATGACTGTTTTGTTTTATAAGGAAATGCCAACAGGGAATTGTTATCGGTGTTGCAAATTAGTACTGACCGCCGCTAGCTTCGGTGAATCGAAACTGCATTCCATTAGTTGCAACGAGTCGGAAACTGTACTGTACTGTATCCAGTGCATCGAAGATAAGTCGTTGTCCGACGCGGTTTACGTACTATCTAAGCTGTTGCATACACAAGTAGTAGATAAGTGCAGTATGCTGTGGCTTGAGGCAGTCGATTTAGCTATGATACCCCCGTTGAGACTAGGAATGCCTGCTGGCTGAGAATTCCCACTCATATCTGTAATAATAAAATCGATGAACTTGCTCTTTAAAATGCTCCCATTTTTAATGTCTTATGTACTAAGACAAGACCCTCTAATCAGAAGTGGTCGACCGTATAATGTTGAATTTTTATTATTACCGCGAAGCCTTAATACAAACCTTCTCTCAAATCACTGGTCTTTGAATATAACCCTGTGGTGATATGGTGGGCTGCTGAGGGCATCTTTAAGCTATTATCATACTAGCCTTTGCCTGCGTTTTCGCCCGTGTATATGTCAGATATCTCGTTGATTCTTGAAACCAATATAACTACACACATCAAAAGTGTCTAGGGATCAAGCATTTTTATGCGGATTTCTTGAGATTGAGATGTGGCTTTGGCCCTGGCCTGCTCAGTCGCCAGACTTGAACCCGATTGAGCATGCATGGGATATGCTACAGAGAAGAGCTCTGCCGAATATGGAGGGTATCCAGTCGCAAGAAGACCTTTTTTTGTTGTTGCAACGAACATGGGCGGCCATTCCACAGCGTGTTTGGATGAACTCATTTTGAGTATGCCAAACCGATGTTCTTGTGTTGTTAGTGTTCGCGGTAGAAACACGGATTATTAATTGTTTAAGTTACCTAATAAAATTTTAAAGAAAACTGTTATTTCAGTCTTTTTTTCGAACTTTAATGTTAGTGGTTCAAATGTCAAAAATCTCTTTTTTAGGAAAATGGCAAATTTCTTTATTAATGCAAAGGTGACTTGGTTTATCGTTACTGTGACAAACGAAAACACTTTATTTGATGAATCCTTAAAGAAAATGTTAATTAATATCAATCAGGAGAAAAGTTATTGCAAAAATATATGTTGATCCCTAGACACATATGTTGATCCCTAGACACTTTTGATGTGTGTATATTCTTTATTCAACCGATTCAAATAAAACAACAATTATATAATGTTAAGTGACGTTTAACACCATACATAGGAGAAAACCACATACAAATCAGTTAGTGAAGCTACTTCTGAGATAAACGCTCACCAACACACAGACAAAACTGTTATTTTGAGTTATTTTATTGTAATAAAGACCCCTTACTTAGTTCTTCTTCACTAAGCGACATGACATAACTCAGCATAACTCGAAGTAGCGACATGGCATAACTCGAAGTAGCGACATGGCATAACTCGAAGTAGCGACATAGCATAACTCGAAGTAGCGACATGGCATAACTCTGCACAACTCGAAGCAGCGACATGGCATAACTCGAAGTAGCGACATGGCATAACTCGAAGTAGCGACATGGCATGACTCGAAGTAGCGACATGGCATAACTCGAAGTAGCGACATGGCATAACTCGAACTAGCGACATGGCATAACTCGAAGTAGCGACATGGCATTACTCTGAATAACTCATGGCATAACTCGAAGTAGCGACATGGCATAACTCGAACTAGCGACATGGCATAACTCGAAGTAGCGACATGGCATTACTCTGAATAACTCGATCCAAATAAGCTTAAAGCAAACTGTACCCAGCGGTACAACTACTCTATACATTTACAGGTAGTAGAGCCACGCTGATTTCAGCACAAACGGGCCGGCTCGACTGGGGCGGTACTACCCTCGCACAGAAGACCAACCTAAAATGACAGTATTAGTGCTGTCGTATTTCGTTGGTGAGTGATGTCTTTTCGTCAGGGCGGATGTTTGTTGTCGCCGATTGCGCTGCCTTGAGGACCCATCCTTCTCCACCCTTTGGCTCCACGTAGATATTGGCTCTACGAGCCGAATCTACGTATGTCTATACCGATCCCACTCTGGAGACTCTGAGACAACTCGACTTTTTGAATATCTCAGTCAGGCAGCGGACAAAGCGCAGGAGCAGTTTCCGACCGCCGAACTGGTGTTTCTGGGAGACTTTAATGCCCACCATGAGTCCTGGTTGGGATCTTCCAGAACTGACCACGCGGGTCGGACTGTCCACGCATTCGCTCTCAGGCATGACCTCACCCAGCTGGTACTCCAGCCCACCAGGATACCAGACATACCGAGTCAAGCGCCTTCCTTGCTGGACCTACTGCTGACGAGTCACCCAGCGCAGTACAGTGATTCGCCCCTCTGGGATCCTCCGATCACTGCCTGGTTTCAACCACGGTGCCTCTTGCTGCCCCTCCACGACCAGTGGCAGCAAAAAGACGTTTATGGCACTACTCGTCGGCAGACTGGGATGGAATGCGGGATTATTTTGCATCCATCCCGTGGGCTCAACGCTGCTTCAGAGATAGAGATCTGTCGCAAAGTGCAGCCGCCGTGGCTGGCGAAATCACTGTCGGAATGGAATACTATATTCCCTACAGTAAGGTCGCCAGCCCGACGACCCGTCCCTGGTTCAATCGCGAGTGCGCTCATGCTGTTTCACTAAAGCAATCCGCGTATCGCGCATGGACCAAGGTCCGCGCTCATGGCTCCCCTGACGTTGATCAACTAAAAGTAGCGTTTAACAAAGCCACTAGGGAATGCAAGAAGGCTTACATCATAGCGTATGCCCAGCGCATCGCGCGGCTTGGTCAAGAACTCGTTGCATACCCTACGGGTAGCCGAAAGTTCTGGCGATTGGCTAAAGCCGTGCAGTCCAACTTCTGCCAGCCTTCGCTACCACCGCTGAAATATCCGGACGGATCACTTGCCCATGAGCCGCCGGAGAAAGCGAAACTGCTTGTTGATCTCTTTGCGGCTAACTCCCGAATCGATGACCGCGGCAAGCACCCGCCTACCATTCCGAGCTGCGACACTACAATGCGGGATATTCGCATCCGGCTGAGTGATGTCCGTGCGGAGCTTCGGTCACTCGACGTCCGGAAAGCCAGTGGACCCGACGGTATCCCAGCGGTGGTTCTTAAGAACTGTGCACCAGAGCTGTCTCCGGTATTGACGCGTCTGTATCGCCTGTCATATTCCTCGGGAACTGTACCGGAGGTTTGGAGAGAGGCGAATGTTCAACCCATCCCCAAAAATGGCGACCGCTCCGACCTGGCCAACTACCGTCCGATAGCCGTCACCTCCATTATCTGCAGTGTTTGAGCGGATAATAAACAAACAACTGGTCCACTACCTGGAAGATCACTGCCTACTAAATGATCGTCAGTATGGTTTTAGACCGAACCGATCCACGGGTGATCTTCTAGCGTACGTCACACACCTTTGGGGTGAGGCTATTGACAGGCATGGGGAATCCATGGCCATTAGCCTTGATATGGCCAAGGCCTTTGATAGGGTTTGGCACCGTTCTCTTCTCTCCAAGCTACCGGCTTTCGGTTTGCCCCCAAACTCTGCAACTGGGCTGCCGCATTCCTGCACCAGCGCCGCATCAGAGTCCTTTGCGACGGTGCGGCCTCCAATTTTCAGTCGATTAGCGTACCGCAGTACCGCAGGGCTCCGTCCTGTCCCCCACACTGTTTCTTCTGCATATCAATGACATGTGACATGGCAACATTCATTGCTATGCAGACGACAGTACAGTTCATGGGCGATATTTTGGACATCCTACAGCCAAGCTTGCCGATATCGAGGAAAAACGACAGGAGCTTGTCGTTCAACTCGACCATGTTCTGGGCCGCATTTCTCAATGGGGCTGTGAGAATCTGGTCGAGTTCAACGCCAAGAAAACACAGGGGTGCGCGTTCTCTGCCAAAAAGTCTCCATTCCTTCCCCTTCCCACTTTTCAGAACACTCAAATGGCATTACAAGGTAGGCTCGATATCCTGGGCATGGATATCTGCCGAGATCTCAACCCACGCGAATACGTTGAGAGTGTCACTAAAACGGCCTCGCGGAAGCTAGGTGTTTTGAACAAGGTGAGACGGTTCTTCTCGCCCGGGCATCTGTGTCTTCTTTACAAGACCCAGGTTCGCTCGTGCGTGGAGTACTGTTCTCATCTTTGCGATGGTGCCGCACAGTACCTGTTTGACGCTCTCGACCGGTTGCAGCGGCGAGCAATCCGCATTGTCAACAGTCCTGAAGCCACCGAGTCCGTTGAGCCCCTGCAGTTGCGTAGAGATGTCGCCTCTATGGCAGTACTCTATCGCTTGTATCACGGAGAGTGTTCTGAGGAGCTCTTTCAACTGGTCCCCCCTTCCTCTACAGGACAACACGTGCCGGCCTTGGAAGTCTACGCTTCAGAGTGGTAGATATACGATCTCGTACTCATCGCTTCGGTTCGTCCTTTCTGTGCCGAGCGGTCAAAACCTGGAACTCACTTCCAGCGCACGTGTTTCCCTCCCACTATGATCACGGGTCCTTTAAGCGGGGCGTAAAAAAGCATCTCACTAGGCGGCCATAGTGTAGGTCACCATGCTGCAATGTCCTTATTCGCATTGAGGATGGTGATCACCACTTTTAGAATCTGCTCATGCTTTCCATCAGGCAGAGCAGAGTCATTTTGGTGCAGCTAAAACATAAAAAAAAAAACATAAATAACTATGTTTTCACCGAAGTATTTTATCAGTTTGAAAGGATATTATTAAAGTTAAACTACCGAAAACATGCCTACTGCAATTATTGCTATCTATCTGATAAGTTACGTCAACGAAAACATTCGCATATCATACCACGCGTTTAAACTTGGCGTGCTGTTTGGATGAAAATGTATTTATAACTCTTCTTAATCACAAGACCAAAAAATTACTTTTAAAGATTTTATTGTTCCATTCTTACCACATTACAAATATTTACAAGGGAAACTTAACTAAGTGAAGGGGAAACTTAAGGGAAATTATAAAATACTTTGGAGTGTGTTCAACCATTGGTTTTTGAATGTATTTCGTGTTATAATCTTTAGAAGCACATCTGTTTGAGCCGGCTTCGCACAGAAGTCTTTGAAAATCTCGGATTTCCTCTACTACGAGTATAATATACATGTATTACACTATCTATTTCTAAAAACTGCATTATAATCTGTTGAGTAGTTTAAGGCGCTCACAGCCCAATTGCACTCGGTGATTAGAAAAAAACAACGAGGGTAAGCAATGACGGCGCGGTCAGTACCTGGATGGGTGACCGCTGGTGGCATGATACCATAAGCGTCTCCGTGATTCGGAGGTCACGTTATGCAGTCGGTCCCGGTTGTTATTATAGGATAACAGTCCTGAAGCTTAGTTGGAGGCCTTTGGGCGACTTAAAAACATACAACGGCAAGATTGCGTAGCCACAGCGTTGTCTTGCCAGTCCCCAACCCGCAGTTGGCCAGCGTGGGGACGTATGGTCTTAACCCTCTCCTGAGAGGAGACCCGAGCCCAGCAGTGGGACATTATGGGTTGTTGATGAGTAGTTTAAAAGATTTAAGCGAAGTGACACGAAAGCGACTTCATTTTAGACTACGTGAAGACTATATTTCTACTATTGAGTCTCAATTATATAACAATTACTAGCAGACCCATGGAACTACGTCTGCGTCTCTTTTAATTAATACTCAGTTCCTATTGGTCGTAGCATGATGTATCTTCCTTTTACCAGAGCTATGTGAAACTAAAAAAATATATTGAAATTGGTCCAGCCATTCGCGCGTGATGCCGTGACCAAGGGAAATAGGGATTCATGTTTATTTAGACATATATTGTATGCATATATATATTATAGTTCAGTTTAAAATAATTAATGTTGTTTCTTACTTAATTTGAATTAATTCGTGCTTATTTCATTCAAGTTCTGTGCTTTGACATTTAATCACAAGAAAAAAAAAAAAAAACGAATGATAATACTTATATAGCCTATATCACTCGGCCCGTTATTACAAATCTATTGAAACCTCATTCATCAAAATCGCTTCAGTAGTTTAGGCGCTACAGTTTAACATACAAACATACTTAGATTGCCAAAACTAAGCTTCCGTTTAGTTTCGCTGTAGTCGGGTAAAAATGAACTTTTACTTTACTATCTCGCTAACATATTGAAGTGTAGAGTGTAAACCAATGATAAGACACATAATTTTTCTAATATAATCTACAATAGTCCTTCCATTTCTTTCATAAACTGCATGTAAGCGTCGTCCTTGCTTGGTACATGTTTAGGAACATCAGCCGGCCTTTGCACAGTCCCAATTTTGATTCCCGGTTTGCTCTTTTTGTCTTCTCTTTTGACTCGCAACGCTGATGGCACGAATCTCGTGACGTCAGCGCTGAGATTCCGTATTTGTGGCTTGGCACTGATAGTCGCACCTAGAAATAGAGTTTCTATGGTTAGAAACGTTAACAAAAAAAATTGTACCAAATAATTAGTTATTGTAAATAACCACAAAAAATATTTGTAATTTATATTATTAATTATTTTTATAGTCTCTACCTACCCTATACTATTACAAGATTGATTGAGGTGGGAGTGTATGTATTTGTATATAAACATAAATGTAAAATATTACATTTAAGAGAGACTACATTTTACAGAATTACATTTCAGTGTGTGCGTGTTTAAAACAAAAAAAGTAAATTGTTCCATACATACATAAATAGTGCCTGGCTTTGCTCGGTATTTTTTATCTGGTAACTTTTCTAAAAATGTATCCTAGCTATATCAATATATCGCCCCCGAAACCCCCTGCATACTAAATTTCATGAAATCGTTGGGGCCACTTCCGAGATTCAGATTCCCAAAACCGTTAGGTTGTTACCTATCTCGCGAGATTGCAAACAGTCGAAAGATTGTGAAATGGTACGATGAATCGCAAGTCGCGCGCTGATTGGTTAAACAGCATAAGTCCCGCGCCGCCATATTTGTTTGTTATTTCGTCTTTGTTGCCAAATGTAAAGTATTTTTGTGATTGTAAATTGATTTCATGTTGAAAATACCTCACAGCTTTAGAATTAGTTATATAAAATTGTTGTAACAGTAAAATTAATTTGTGATTAATTAAAGAAGTTCTAACCTAACTCTATGGCCATTGAACGGCCTACTGTAAAACCGACCAATCAGGGACAGATGACAATATGACGCCCGTAAGCAGTATATCACAGTTGACAATCTATCGATAGTTTGCAATCTCGCTAGGTAGATTATAATCTAACGGTTTTTACAATCTTACGGTGACATATACAAGAATTGCTCGTTTAAAGGTATTAGACAGATATATTAGATAGCTAGTATGTAGGTAGCTCTTTTCAAATTAATATGTCAGACATCTGAAGTTTAAAAATAAATTCTTTATGTTGAATTATATATATATACTGTTCTTTCAGTTTATAGGTAAACCTTTTGAATGCAGAAAAATAGAATGCGTAGAAATGAAAATAAGTCACAATATACATAATATATAGTTCAGTAATACATCGATACGATCAAAGAGGTTAACTATTGTTTAATATTGTACTATCGTGTAAAAGTAACAATAATATTTAATAAACTTTTATAGATTTATTTATACAATATAACTATTTTCATGATAAGATAATCAGATTGCTGTTACGTCAGTAAGTAATACACATAAACTATAGGCGCACGTTTTTTTATTGAAAATATTCATATATAAAAAAATCGGGTAAGAATTTTAAGGAAAACAAGAAATAATATGAATAAATAATTTTATAAGAAATGTGTATAATTTTTTTAAAGACAACTTCCGCCTTGGGAATATATACATCCTGTGTCGCGGGGACTTTACAATTGGAAACGGACACAAAGAACACCCAGACTCAGAACAACAATTAGCTAATCACACAAAGTGTTGTCCCACGTAGGAATTGAACCCAAGACACTTGGCGCAGTAGAAGGCGGCGTGGCGACCACTTTAACCACTAGGCCATCCGTGCAATTTATTAATCGTTTATATACACTAACACAAATAATAAAACATCCGTACCTTGCGGAGTATCCTTTTTGGTTATGAGCTGAGGAGCTGCTGTCAGCACAGACACTTGAGGATGCGGTTTAGGAGGCGGCGGAGGTACCAGCGGTCTCAACAGTCTTGGAGGAGCTCCTGGAGGGGGGCCGGGAGGTCTAGCCATAGCACGAATTGCTGCGTGGCCCGGGGGACCCGGTGGAGGGCCCGGGGGTCCTGGTGGGGGCCCTGGGGGGCCAGGCGGTGGGCCTGGGGGTCCTGGAAGCCCTGGAGGCATTAGCCGCATCGGCGGAGCTAATGGCGCTCGTAAGGGTGGTGGCCGTAGACCTGAAATATTATTGCAATTAAAAAAACTTAGTTATATTTATCTTGCTAACAAGGAATTATTTTATTATGGACATTGAAATTTACACTGGTGCGATATCCGAGATGTATTCATGATCAGTTTGTATTCTAATTTATATTTAATACTTGTAAACATTAGCCATGCTTCGGCACATATGGGTCACGCTCGACCATATCTATTGACGATACTTCTAAACATACATACACACTTATGACATATATAAGTATGAAGGCGCAGAGCAAATAATCGTGCTCCTCAGACGTTGGGAATTAACCCACGACTAACTAAATTACTAACACTACATTAAAAATTACACATTATTTTATTTTAGGGCAAAAAAATAAATTTCATTTCATTTTCTTCTTAGGGGCCTACCACACGCGCAAGTATCACCACAGTTTTGCCTGCGCAGGCCCGGCTTGTACACGGAACACCGTGTGTGTGGTTGGTAAAACTGTATCACGCGCCAAACAAATGTATAACGACAACGACAGTTTTACCTGCGCAGTTATAACTGTAGTTTTACCTGGAGGCAGTAAAGGCGGTGGCATCTGCCTGATCTCTGCACCGGGCGGTTCAAGGCCGAAGTCAGCGTGTCCGTGTGCGTTGTGCGCGTGATGCGCTTCTGAGTCGCTGTCCGAGTCACTGTCGCGTGAACCGACCGTACGCTTTAGCGCACTCAACCTGACACACACACACATTTTATGTTAAAAATAGTAAAAAAACACCTGATAATCCGTAAAGGTTTATGAGAGAGGACATTCAAGATATCAAAAAAAGGTACACCTTTATTTAGGATCACTTTATATTTATAACTACACCCATGCTATAAATCCTCTATCAGTTTCTGAAACAGCTAGCTTATTGCCAACATTAAAACATTCTGTGTAATAGTAACCATAATATCATTCAAACCAGTGTTATAATGTTGTGCTAAATTTTATAATGCAACTTCTTTTTCAAAACAAGTACAAATTATTAAAAATAAAAAACCCGACTGCGTCAATATTTAACAATAAAACATATAAGTTTTATATATATACGTAATCACCGTAAAAAAATCTTTATTTTAATACCACACTCAATGTATTTTAAAATCATTAAAAAAAAAAAAACTTTTGGGCGCCAAATTTTTTTATTTTTTTATTTTGATGTACCCAGTGTCACTCTCACGACTAAGACGAATCTATTGACACCACTCACATAAAAATACGACAAGCCGTTTAGGCTCTAGGGCGTGCCAAAGAAATATACATACACTCGAAAAACATAACCCTCCTTTCGCAGTCGGGTAACAAGAACATTGTCAGGCACACTCCTTTCGCTACCACAGCGCCGTATTTAAAAAAAACTGTTATTCGAATTCATGTCGTATTCCGCCATTACTGTTCGCCATTTAGCTAGCTCTTTCAGAACTTTTTATAGAGGATTAATATCATGGGTGTAGAACTGTAGATAGTCTTGTATGCAACTGTATATAATTAGGTATTAAAACACTCATGTGACTTTACAGCTAGAAGGCGCCGGTATTTCTTAAGATTCCCGTTGGGAAGAAATACCGAAACAAACCACAGAGGTGTCTTTTTTTATTATGATTAAATAAAAGCTATACGAGAATAGTTAGTAGTTAGTTACGGTCTATAGTTTTGATCATCACTAAATGATGATCAAAATTTAATAATCTATATCTTTTTTTTTTAAACCACGCGAAATTATCTTGTCAATACTAACAATACATATTAACGTATTTACAATATCCTGAATAAACAATACATACCTCGCATTCAAATCCGCAGCTCTATCTCTTTCCCTCTTTCTGTGCACCTCTTCCATCTCCTTCATGAAGTCGTCGATATTCTGCCCAGATAGTGCCAACATACGCTGTTGTAAGGAGGTAGGTTTGGGGGCTGTGGCCGGAGTAGCATGAGCACCGTTGGCATTGTTATGCCCTGCGATAACCTCTGGTTCCTCCAAGACTTCTCCGTCAAGGTTCTCTGGGACTGACGGGTGTACTGGAGGAGGGAGTTGAGGGTGTACTGGAGCGTGTACTGGGGGATGTACTGGAGCGTGCACGGGAGCGTGTACGGGTGGATGTGCTGGAGGAGGAGGTTTTAGTAGAACAGGCGGCAGATCCTATAATTCAAACAAATTATGAAATTATATTTCTGATTTTTATTTATTAAGTTAGTATAACAATTATCTCTATATTAATACGTGAAGTCGTGAAGCAAAAACGTCGTGTGATAATGAAATTTGGCACAGTTAAAGTTTATATCGAGGAGCCTCCTCCATATAAAAGAGGGCTGCAGAAAGCTAAAGAAAATAATTTAAAAAAAGTAAAAACTAAAACCCAACAACGACAAAAAACGACCCTGAAAAAGTATGAAACAAGTTTGAAAAGCAGTAGTCACGCGTTGTTAAAGTGTTATGGTATGTTTCTATGTAACGTGTGACTACGGCTTTTCAAACTTGTATTTTTTCTTATTTTCTTTAGCTTTCTGCACTCCTCTTTTATATGGAGGAGGCTCCTGGATATAAACTTTAACTGTGCCAAATTTCATTCATTCATTTCATAGTCGGACGGACGGACGGACGGACGGACGGACGGACGGACAGACAGACAGACAGACATGACGAATCTATAAGGGTTCTGTTTTTTGCCTTTGGCACGGAACCCTAAAAATGATATTTTGGTACCTGTACTGTGTATATATGCATTTATTAAAAGCTGGTATTTTATTATTACAAACAGACTCTCCAATTTTATTTATTTGTATAGAATAGATCATGTCATACATAGACTTTATCACTTTAAAGAAAAGTTTATTTCACTTACGCATTCTCCTGGCGGGCCTTCATCTGGCATGTCAGAGAACCTGAGACTCTTCTTTTCTTTATGGTGATGATCATTAGTTGCTTCCTGAGCTAACAACAACTGATAGTTTACAGGCGGTCCTGGTGGAACACCTGGGGGTTCAGCTCCAGACGGTTTCTCCTAAGAAACGAAGACGAAAGCTATTGTACACGCGTATAGTTTTTTCTGCAATATGTATGAACAACTGCCTCGTTGGTCTCGCGGTTGGCGTGTGCGACTGCTGATCATGAGGTCTCGGGTTCGATTCCTGGGTCGGACCAAATGTTTGTATGATCTATATATATTTGTTTCGGAGTTTGGGTGTTTTCTATGTATAATATGTATGTATTTACAAAAAAAAAAAAAAAAGTATATATGTGTTTGCATCAGTTGTCTAGTACCCATAACACAAGCTCTGCTTAGCTTGGGACTAGATGGCGTTGTGTGTTAGATGTCCGAAAATATTTATTTATTTATTTATTTAATTCTGATATTTTTTTATTTCTTGACCAAAAATTTCACTGCTCTCCTAGCCTTGCATTGCACACCACTCTGATCGTGTAGCAGTGGACAGCAATAGGTTCATGGGCACCGTGGCATAGTTAATTCACATAAAAACCGATAGAATACTTATTTACTTTTTTGTAAATACATACATAATAATATAATACATGGAAAACACTCAAACTCCAAAACAAATATTTGCACATCATACAAATATATGGTCTGACCCAGGAATCGAACTCGAGACCTAATGCACAGCAGTCACATATGTTACCACTGAGCCATCGAGACAGTCAAAGTTATCATGTCTAAGCTAGTATCAAAGATAAATAATTAACCTACTTTGTAAGCTGAATCCTTTTTCAATATAGGCTTAACGGCAGGTGGTGGGGGTAGATTAGGGTGCGCTGAGTCCAACGGTAAGGGTATTTGTGAAGGTACACTACTGTATATTAAATTCTCCGGTATCTGAAAGAAAGCATTATGCAAATACACATATTGTAGGATATAATTAAATCAATTTCTACTTTCTGGTACGTTAGATAACATTAAACATGTCATGAATAGTATTTTTTAACCGACTTCAAACAAAGGAGGAAGTTCTCAATTTGACTGTATTTTTTTAACTTCAAAAAAAGGAGGAGGTTCTCAATTCGACTGTATATTTTATTTTTTTATGTTTGTTACCTCATAACTTTCGACTGCGTGAACCGATTGTGGTGCTTCCCGTGTGGTCCCATTTAAATTTGGTCCAGATTGAAGTCGGTTTTTTTTGTTAAAATTTGTTTTTTAATTTTTTATTTATTTTTGTTACCTCATAACTTTCGACTGAGTGAACCGATTTTGATGATTCTTTTTTTATTTGAAAGCTGGTACTTCCTGTGTGGTCCCATTTAAATTTGGTCCAGATTGAAGTCGGTTTATTTTTTGGTAAAATTTGTGATTATATTATTTTTTATATGAGCCTGCGATAGTGACTCTACCCTGCCTGATGGAAAGCACAAGTAGAATTTAAGAGTATTGGTCACCATACTCATTGCAAATGCAGACAATATAAAAATGTTGTTAATGTTAATTTGAAATTACAAACAGACGCTACAATTTTACTTTATGTGTTATAAGATTGATTCTATCAAGGATGTTTTATTGAAGAGAGTAAGAAAATAACTGCTTAACACTGCATAGCAAAAGTTTGTTATCAATCAAAATACAGGTAATAAATAAATACTCACTTGTAATGTAGGCAAAGGAATATCGTCAACTTGTACGGACTGGGCATGCTTCACAGATTCATAATAAGATATTAAATGTGCCCTGCTTTTCTCATAGTCCATTTCTTGACGTTTCAATTCCACCCATTTTTCAGGATCATCTTTGTCCTAAAACATATTAGTAGTTGAGGTCTACAAAATAAATGAGTTTTATTAATTTGTTAAAAGGTTTTTCTTTTATACACATATTCGCTTAATATTGAGTTTAACATAATCTTCCTAGCCTTTATTATTCCCAAGATAATTTTTGGGTTGGCTACTGGCTCAATCGGTTTCACCTGAATATCAGTTGACCCCGCGACCCCAAGCCCAGCAGTCGCATACGCTACAACTATGCCACCAAGGCAGTTACTACCGATATCTATTGTTGGTAAGACATGGTTGTTAAGTTTCATTATAAATCTATATTGGTTGGTTGAACATATCTCAGAAACAACTGGTTTGATTAAAAATATAAATTACTAGCTGACCCACGCAACGTCGGTTACGTCTCCTATTGCCCGTAGCGTAAAAAAATTCCCCCGTTTTTGTAACATTATTCATTGGTGAGAGCTCCTATTGGTCTTAGCGTGATGATATATATTCTATAGCCTTCCTCGATAAATGTACTATCCAACACTGAAATATTTTTTTTAAATCGGACCAGCAGTTCCTGGGATTTCAAACAAACAAACTCTTATATTAGTATAGATTTCACTGTTGAAAAGCCTGTTTTCTGAAGGAGTCTATATACTGTATCATGCTACCACCAATTGAGTTTGAAAGTTCAGTAAGTCAACACATAACTGAGAAAAACAAGTGTCCATAAATATAGAAACTTGTTTTTGTCCATGCAAAATATACTTACATACATCTTGAGAACCCTATCAAAGGTCTCTCTCAATTTTTTTCTCTTTTCTCTTAACACTTTTTCGTTTAAAGGGGATGGTTGTAATACATTGTATTCTGTAAAAAATAAAACCTGATATTTTAGGTTCTGAAAGTAAAAATACTGTAATATCACATAGCTAAGAAAATTGGAAATTTGCAAATACATACTTTAAATTTTTCAGCCCCCCTAGCCAAGTTGCAAGCATTCTTCTTTCTGCAATCATTAACACCTAAATTCTTGTGTGTCATTGGCTAATACTTTGTCTCAGATTACTTTGTCTAAGATTAGCCAATGACACACGAGAATTTATGCGTTAACGATTGCAGAAAGAAGAACGCTTGCAAATTGGCTAGGAGGGTAGATATTTATAGACTACGGGCCCATGTCGAAAATTGATGGGTCATGTGAACCACCAGGAGATTTTTTTTAAAAGATACTGGGTCATAAAAAATAACATTCAGCACTATGCCGTCACTTGTAAGCTGTCCAACTGAGTACTGGTGAAGGGTACGGGGTAACAACCCTCGATTTTTTTCCCCTTTTGCATGATTTTTGTACGGCGTTGCGGTATATTGGATTACAATAGGTATTGAAATTGCAATTGAAATAATCCTTGCATTCTAGAATGAAACTCACTTGTACTTATTCCACTATTTTCCAGTATCGCCTTAAGGCATCCTCAAAGGTAATTATATATTAACCTTTAGGCCATGTTCACATGACCGCGCGGTACAAGATCAATCCAAACAGTGGTGACTGATTATATGACCGCGCGTCAGCCGCGCGCTAGCGCGCGGTACAAGTTCTACAATCCTGTATCGACCTGTTCAGTTGATCCGCGCGGTTTGAGGCGGACTGACACATAGATCAAAGAAAAATGAGTAGCGAAGACGGTATTTTTATTTTATTTTGAAAAAAAATTTGAATTTGAACAAACAGTATCTTATGACTAAATTAATCTCTAATTAATTTTGAAAAAAGTATTGTGTCTATCGATTTGTTTATCGACGAAATCGTAAACAGAAATGCCATTTGGAATCTTAACTCTAAGGATATTCAAAAAAATAATAAAAATAATGTGTTGGGAATTATTAGTTTAAATTTCTTGCATTATTAAGGATGCTGAAAAAAAAAGAAAAACTACTTCTCCGACATCTCAGTTTTCGGTACTAAATCCATAAGCAAATTGCCTCCTCCATGTCCATTCTCAATCAATGTTGATACTGCCGCGCGTACATATTCTCTCATGTGAACACTTCCACCGCGCGGTCATCTGAACATAGCCTTAAGGATGCCATAAGACGAAACCGGTCAGGTGTAAATGTATTAAATAGTGGAATAAGTACAAGTGAGTTTCATTCTAGAATGTATTACAACAAGTTCCATCAAGTGCCAACAATCGAGAGTATAAATTACTTATCCTTGCTTTATATGTGTGGGTTTGAGTAAGCAGAACTACATTCCTCTATCTAATAGTCATTTTAAGTACACATATAATTCCTAGTTATCATAACTAATACAAAAAATGTTTTACCCATTTCATCAATTTTTTGTAGCTCTTCCAAGATTTGTGTTGGATCTTTCATTTTAAGTACAGCCGCACGCACCATCTGTCTTTGCCGTTTATTTTTCTTCAATTCCTTTTTTCTTGCTTCTTTCCCTGTTTATTAAAAAAACTATTTTTATAACTCTTAGCATTACCATCTTTTTAACCTTTTGAATACTTTCCTCATCAACTTATCATCATCCGCTGCTGAATTGATTGCCTACGCCCTATGATTGCTTACTTACTGTACATATATTACTGTTACTTAATGGACATATATTATACAAGTTGTTGCCCGCAGCTCCACCCGCGTATATGGCGGTTATCGCGGCAAATAATAGCCTATGTGTTATTCTGATGTATAAGCTATATTACTGTAAAGTTTCATCCAAATCCGTTCAGTAGTTTTTGCGTGAAAGAGTAACAAACATCCATCCACCCATCCATACTTACAAACTTTCGCGTTTATAATATTAGTAGGATAACAGTATAGTGAGCCAACCTTAAAAGATAGGACATATTATGCTGTTGTAGACTTTTGTTAGAACTTTTAAAGAGGAATGTTTCCTTAATACATACATTGTTTTACTTAGTAAAACTTTAATTTTTGCCCGTTTTTATCACATTTAGTCGTGTCTAGCAGTGAAGTAGTAAAGGCCTTTAATTATTAGAATTAATACTATTATTAGACATAATGATACCATATTAGATGGAGAATTTAGTGATATATTTATATACATAGAACAGAAATAAATTCTAATTGTCTTGAATTATGATGATGATGAATGTTTTTACTTAAGGTTTTTATCTTTCATCTAAAGCTAAACAATATTCATACTACCTAATTACTCATAAACAGCATCGAAATGTTGCCGATCAAGTTTAAACTTAAAATAACCAATAAATATAAGAATACACGGAGAAAAAATCACTCGAGTTACTTGTACCATTAACATTAAATTATAGTCTATATTAAAAACTAGCTGTGCACGCTACTTCGTACATGTGACATTTGGATTTTCTTTAAACCTTCCCTGGACTACAACAAACATTTCAAAACCAAAATCAGCTAAATCGGCCCCGCCATGCTCGAGTTTTAGCGAGACAAACGGACAGCATTTTTTTTAAATATTTAAGTTATAATCTATTAAACAAACTGTAGAACATAAATATTGAAAGTATGTATGTATAATACTTCGTTGGCATGGCTTAAAAGATTAATACTTAGTCTTAGGGCCACATTCCTAATAGTTTCTGCTTAGGTACATATAAAAATATTGATTATAAATCCACAAAGATTATTTTTAATCTATAAATACTGTATTACACAATTATACGTAATATTGTTCAAATATCAATACAGAGAGTGTTCTGAGCCACAGTTTTAATTAATTGACAATTGCTGTTGAGGAACTGTATTTATAGCCTGGTTAAGGTTGAAAATTTCAACTTGGTCTCCTGGAGCGATGGATGAGCATATAAAATTATGTGTATCACAAATAAACCGGCAGAAAATAAGGTAATAATTATTCAACCAATACTTACTCGCTTGATCAGTAGGATTCATATATTTACCACTTTTAGTGGTATTTATTGATCGGCGCCCCATCGTGTTAGTTGTAAAGGAAAAAACAACTTTAAAATTAGTTTGACATACAATTAGTTGTCAGCAAATAACCCTGTAAAAAGATGGAAATCTAGACTTGCAAGCAAGCTCGTCGATTTTGATGTTTTTTGACAACTATGAAATGACAAATAATATTAAGTGTGGCCAGCAAAAATATAGTTTTTTTTTAAATAGCTCTGGAGCACTGTGTTTTGACTCTATACATTAAATAATTCTTGTCTTAGAGCATATATCTGAAAGGGCTTCTGAACAGGCGGAAAGCGTAATCGGAGTAGAGAGAGAGAGACTGAGTTTGGTTAGCGATTCTGATTTGGATCTGATTGGTGGACGCACATACCATTTTGCATGACTGATTTAGCGGGAAATACACCAACCAATCAGAAACTTGCGTGAGAGAGACAGACGCCAACCACACTCAGTCTCTCTCTACTCCGATCACGCTTTCCGCGCGTTCAGTAGCCCCTGCAGGTATATATGCTCTAAGATTCTTGTCACATGTAGAAAATAATTCGGAAACTGTTTGGATTATCTAAAAACTTAACAATCTTGACGAAATATGGCACTTTTTTTTTTTAAAGTAAACTTGAAATTTTGCAATGATCTGCTATGGCCATTTTCAAATGACATTTACAAGAAAATGAGAATAATGGCCGTTTGCAATTATTAACTACTAATTTTTATTAAAATACTTGTAATTGATATTTAATCATCAATATGATTATCTTTGTAGGTACGTTCTAGTCCTACAAGTCAAATTGGGAGATAAAAAGAACCTCTTCCTTTTGGAAGTCGGTTAATGACGAATTGTTCAAATAATTCCCAGACTCGTATATGTACTTATGTAACATGTCCTCATTAATAGGTATTCCAGGTTACATATCTGCAAAATCTGATTATGAACGTCCTATTTTACACGTAATTATAAGATGCGTGGGCAAATGATCAGACAGGTTACCCAATGGAAAGTTGGTATCTCTTCAAATTGCCGCCTACAATTCAGCAGTCACGGACGCGTTGTTAGCCTTTAAGGAAGGAGATACCCCGGACCATGGTCTAAGAAAACAAGGTCTCGCATCCCGAGAGCGGCTCGATGTGATGTCACTTATTCACTATCCAGTTACCACTTTATAGCAACATAACATGAAATGAACAAACCACAATGATATAAATAATATCATTGACCAACCACAACCAGCGATAGTGATGATGACGGCATCTCGATCTCTCTGTCTCGTCACTGTATCTCGGAAAGACATACCTGGCGAAGTATTATTATTATTATTAAGTAATGTTATACCATGCCATGATGCCATGCCCCGGACGAATATGTTGTTTTATTTTATGAATGACTAAAAAGTTTGGTTATCATAATAAAGGTTGTAGTAAGCCAACCTCAAAAGATAGACATATAAAATAACAATTCTTTCATACATTGTTTTTGTGAAACTTTAACTTTGGAAGCTCTCCAAAGAATGAAGTTTCCCCCGTTTTTGCAACATAATAATAGACTGGGAAAAGCGCGGGAAACTTCAAGCGTACCGGTGCATTTTTTCTGGATAAAATTTTAATTTTAATTTTTCTATAATAACGGATCAGTTTTGTATTATATTGTAAATATTATTCATATTTAGTGTATATATATAAGTTTTAGTACTTATATAGTTTGCCAGATTCAGTAAGTTTTTAAATATTATTTTATGAACGAGTCGCCTGACTTGGCGGACCCGGGGGTCTTTGTACCCCGGCTACGCATTTTGTAACTGTTGTTTCCAATGAGTCTGGTATGGAAACGGATGGTCCCAGTGCACAACGAGGACACAAAGGAACCAGGCTACATAAAATTTGCAAAATATGCAATAAAAAAAAGAGGAAGCACAGTCAGGCTGTTGATGGGAGCAAGGGTTGTTGTTGTGCAAGTGCAGGGAGTGAAAATAGTGACTCTAATCCTACTGTTAGCCCGGTTGAATTAATTAATAATAAAGTCACACCGAGTAGTGGTTCGGGCCCTCAGGGTTCAGTATCTGGAGTTGCTAGGACCAAGTATGAGGTCAATGACAACAGCCCGTTTGTTGTACACGTCCAGAAAGAGGTTAAGTCGCCTGATGATAGTACCACCTTACACCCGGTCACATTTGTTAGGTTTCTCAAAACCAATGCCATTCACAACATTGTAGATGGATCTTTTAAGAAAATTGGCAGAAATAGAATAAGTTTAGTGTTCTCAAATTTTCACGATGCTAATAAATTTATTTCAAATAGTGAGTTAACAAAAACTAATTTAGAAGCATTTATACCAACTTATCAAATAACACGAATGGGACTTGTTCGTGGTGTTCCATCGGAATGGTCGCCCGAAGAAATAATCGAAAATGCGTCAGAACCTGATAACTAACTAGGTAGTAACTAAATAGGTAGTAGAGCCACGCTGATTTCAGCACGAATGGGCCGGCTCGACCGGGGCGGTACTACCCTCGCACAGAAAATCAACGTAAAATGACAGCGTTCATGCTGTCGTGTTTCGTTGGTGAGTGCGAGACCGGAGGCCCAAATAGTCTAGTCAACAAGTTCCATACTTGTTGACTAGACTAAAAGATGCAGTAGCATCACTAGGCCGCCATGGTGTGGGTCGCCATACTGCATTGTCTGCATTCGCAGTGAGTATGGTGACCACCACTCTTGGATTCTGCTTATGCTTTCCATCAGGCAGAGTAGAGTCATTATGGCGGGCCATACATAAAAAAAAAAAAAAAAAAAAAAACTGATGTAAAATCCTTAAAGTTATGAGGATAAACTATAAGACTATCGTAGAAGGGTCACCTGTTTGGAAACCAATGCAGAGTATAGTGATTACGTTGGATGGTCAAATTCTTCCTCCACGTATATTCATGTGCTACAATTCACTACCTGTAGAGCTGTATGTATATCCCACTATACAATTCTACAATTGTTGTCGCTTTGGACACACAAAAATACAGTGCAGGTCCGAACCTAAATATTATAAGTGTGGTCAGGAACATACTGGTGATGCTTGTGATGTTGAGGAAGACAATATGTCTTGTTGCCACTGCTCTGGTAAACATTTTGCGACATCTAAATTGTGTCCTGAAATTATGGCAGAAAAATGTATTTCATATGGCGAAGTTGCTAAAATGATTACACCTATTTCTAATTCATATTAAATGCTATGAAATATATTTAGCTTTAATTCCGCGAGACAAATATCCAGGTCTGAGAGCAGGACACAAATCCCACCGTCATGCATACTCACATGCACATATGAGTATTATGCATATGCACACATACAAAACAAGTGAGAAATAATTAGCATGCCATGCAACCAAACCTATACTCGACACGTGTTTCGCCCCTCCACGGGGCATCCTCAGGAGATGTTGACTCGTTGTCGACTCGATGTTTGAGCTCGAATGAGCTAGTCGCACCGCTGTCGGCCCTTTATATACCGTTTCGATGACGCTATAATAACGGTCGATACAACGTCACAAAGACATCTGTGCCGAACTACCTGTAATCATACTTAGAAGTGGTGATGGAATTAAATTTGTTTGGTCATTCCGTGGATTTCCGCAAAGTAACGCCTGATTCCATGACTTATCTAATTCATATGCCAATGTAGCTAGTACTCCGGTTACTACTACCACTTTCCAAAACTCACAATCTTCTTATACACAACATTATCCTTCACACATTTTACATAAAAAAACAGTGTATATCAATCGGCGCCCTCCCCCCAAACTAGGTAAAGGTTTTGATCGAGAAAAACATCAACAGTTACTTAACGAATACAGGTTACCGACGTCACGAAATGGCTGTGGCTTTAACACCAATTCCGCAAATCCTACAATGATGTCAACATCAGATGTAATCCAAATGCTCATCCAAACACTAACTCAATCTAATATAAAAATACCGTCCAACGTTGCCCATGTAGTCGATATGTATAAAAACCCTCAACCTGTTAATAATGTTTCTACAAACTCAGAACATAATACAATGGAACTGTAGAAGTGCAGTTTCTAAAAAAAACGAAATTATTTACTTGATAAATAAATATACAGCTTCTTTGTTTGCAATTTCAGAAACCTGGTTAAAACCTCCATCCAAACCTCCAAAAGCTCCATCTTCAAAATCAGTGGTTTTCTTGTCTAAGAGATGATAGGTCTGATGGGTATGGCGGGACTGCTCTACTCATTAGAAACACTGTCTCTTACTGTCCCGTACGTATCTCTTCCGACATTTAATATTTTTTCCGTAGTAGCTGCACAAATAAATAATACTTGTATTGTTTCAATATACATTCCTCCCCCTCTTCTTCAACTCTTCAACAGTTCAACAATCTCGTTTCTCTTCTTCCTCGTCCTTTCACAATTTTAGGTGATTTCAACTCTCACCATATTTTTTGGGGTTGTACTCTTTCATCATATAGTGGTGACATATTATTAGATATATTTGACCAACATAACCTTTGTGTGTTAAACTCCGGGTCCCCAACTCGTCGTACAGGGCCAAATGAAAATGTTAGTGCAATAGACCTTTCTATTTGTACCCCTAATTTCGCCTTATCTCTTGCGTGGTGCACTTTACCATCTTCTTATGGAAGAGACCACTTCCCAATTTTTATAACGCCCACTCATCCTAGCAGTTCTCCTAATCCTTCAAGGCAACCTCGTATGAAGTACAAACTTAATAAAGATGGGTTATGCGATAAGTTTAAAACTCTTGGAGAGTTTAAACTTTCTAATTTACAAAATAATTTATCACACGATCCTATCGATTGTAATAATATTTTCACAAACGTACTTATACAAGCTGCAGATGACTGAAATTTCACTGTAAAAACTTTGTAACCCCTGAACTTGTCAGGTGGAAACTCACCGGTTTCGACTCAGGATAAAAATGAGACCTCAGGGCGCCGTAAGAATTTTAAGGAATTTAAAATGAGGGTGCCGGTACACGGGTTCCACGGGAGGCTTCAGGGAAACAACTTTAGACACATACAAACTTTTATTCAGTTCAAGAAATTATTTTTAAATTATAATTGTTAAAATTAAAATTATTATTATAGATATAAGGTAGTATGCAATAAAAATATACAGTCTTTTTTTCTTTCAATAATAAGCCTGTAGTCTGGTCAGCACAGGATAGCCACCCTCAGGATCACCTTGCTGACTCGAGGTAGTCAGCCGAAGACTCTCTCCAGCTCAAGGTAGCTTGAGGAGACGTCCACCAGTGATCCACTTGTAGGTGCTAAGTAAAAGTATTAATTGATTAAGTTTATTGTTACGTCAACTTCCCTCAAGGTAGGGCAGAAATTTTGAGGAGTGAGCTGTGAGCTGCCAATAGTCAATCCTCCTCAGCAACAAACCACGAACCACAAGACGGGTACAATGTATGTAGACTTTCAGCTGTAATCTATCGACCCTATAAACAAAATTAAATAACCTGAGGACATTTTCTACATACATAAAGATATTAAGGAAAACCTTTTTGAGGTTAACTTACCACAGACAGTGGGACTTGAACACTCACAAACACTACCACCAAAGATATAAATATTCACAGTAACTAAAGCTTCCTCAGAGTTCAAAAGAGAAGATTAAGAAATGAAGAATCATCTGCCACACATCCATTTTTATAGACTCAATATCGAATCCTCTCGATGAAACCCCTTCCCCATTTCTTGATGTGCGAACAAGACGTACAACTTCTATACTGCTTATTTATTTGCGATCAATTTAAAATGTATTGAGAATCGTAGACACACATATGATAATGTCTCACTGTTACTAAGTGGCCTAATGTCAACAAAAAAAATCCTTCAAAACATACGCCACCTAGTGCAACCTAGGTGCACCAAACAGCCAGACAATTCGATCGCGCTCCGCACCCAATTGTAGTTCGAACTACAGTGAACGAGAGGGCGCTGAAAACAAAAATTGTTAAACAATGAAAATCAAAAAAAAAACGATGTTACAACTTCAGGCAATGGTAGAGTTCCTTCCCCTCCATGGTGGGACAGTGAATGCTCGCGAATGGTAAAAGCTAGAAAGGAAGCTGAAAAAAAATACAAAAATAATACATCCGTAGATAATTTTATAATTGTAACTGATGCTATAGCGAAAGCTCGTAAATTATTCAAAGAAAAGAAATTTGTAGCATGGAAACAATTTTGCCTTTCCATTACCCCCAATGTAAACCCTTCTATTGTCTGGCAAAATTTAAGAAGGTTTAGAAATGGTGTTACTAATTCTAATATTTCTCACATTCCCCCAAATCTGAAGAACTCTTTTCTTAATCGTTTAGCTCCACTATTTGTTCCAGAACATGACCTTATTTATAAAAACATTCCGTCTACTATCTCTCAGAACCAAAGTCTACTAAATTCTCCCTTTACAATGCAAGAGTTACAGAGCGATTTATCTTCGGTTAAAGACTCTGCTCCAGGTGATGACGGCATACCGTATTCATTACTGGCTAATTTAAATCAAACCTCACTTGAATACTATTTGAACTTAATTAACAAAATTATGATGTCGGGTAATATTCCTCCACCATGGAAGTCTCAAACTGTTATTCCCATTCTGAAACCGGGGAAAACACCATCAGAACCTTCATCTTATCGACCAATAGCTTTGTCACCCGTAATTGCAAAAGTAGCTGTAAACTTAGTTAAAAATCGCCTTGAATGGATAGCTGAACACCGTGGAATTTTACCAGAATCTCAGTTTGGATTTAGGAAAGGCAGGAGTACGTTGGATAGTGTGGCTACCTTGGTAACAGATATTAGAGTTGCATTTTCACAAAACGAATCTGTAATTGCAGTTTTTTTTTATATAGAATCAGCCTAAGATAATGTTCTTCTAAATGTCCTTAAACAAAAATTAGATATGCTTCGCATCCCTGAAATTTTGATTTGCTTTATCATTAACCTCCTTTCAGGTAGAACAATGAAATTAGATCAAACACAGGATGAAAGTAGACTAGTATGGAAAGGTCTCCCGCAGGGTTCAGTTCTAAGCCCTATGTTATTTAATTTGTATACGTCTGATTTAGATTCTTCACTTCAAAATACATCAAATATCCTACAATATACACACTAAGTTTTATACGCTAAGGGAATTCAGTAAGTTCTCTGTGTTCTCAGCTATCTAACTCTCTAGATTATTTAAAAATCTGGATGGACAAAAATGGCCTGAGTGTATCTGCAGGTAAGAGTTCGTTAGTCTTATTTACTCGACAACGTATTCCCATCCCAATAGCTATAGATTTTGATCATAACGAAATACCAGTTAAAAAACAGGTCAAGTTTTTGGGTATTATTTTGGACTCTCTACTTACAGGTGTTCCGCACTGTGATGATGTGGTAAATAAATGTCAAAAACTTCTCAATTTGGTGAGGTGCCTATCAGGTGTTTGGTGGGGTGCGCATCCGTTTTCCTTAAAACTTCTTTACAATGCTCTAGTTCGAAGTGTTCTTGACTATGGAATCTTCTTATTGGAGCCTTGTAACGTGAGTGCCCTTAGGAAATTGGATTCCATCCAATCAAGGTCCTTGAGAATAATCACAGGTGCTATGAAATCTAGTCCTATTAATGCATTATAAACCGAATGCAATGAACCTCCTCTTAGGCTGAGACGTCAATTTTTAGCTGATCTATTATTTTTCCGTGTTTTACAGTTTTATAATAGCCATTTAATTTAAAAACTTCAGATACTTGCTGATCTCATTGAGTCATCAAATTACTGGAATCACAAACCTCTTCCTTGTTTAGTTAAAAGTTATATTCGATTTAAATCATTTAATGCCCCGACACATCGATCTTCAGAACTTGATTTGTTTAATAATAAATTCGAATCCTTGATCCATGAGCCATCTGTTAAATACATTTTAGATATTGATAAAAATAATGCTAACCCCCATTTTAATTTCATTGTTGAACAAAATTGGCCTGAGTGGCACCCTATTTTCACTGATGCATCCAAGCATGAACCTGATGATTTTGTGGGCGTAGGAATATATCATGCACAATATAATATCGTTCAGAAAGTAAAGTGTCCACCTGAAGCAACAGTTTTTACTGGGGAATGTCTTGGCATCCTGAAGGCTCTGGAATACGTCTTACTTTTAAAACTTAGAAATAGTTTAATTTTAACTGACTCCATGAGTGCCCTTCAGGCGCTCTTGAGATATTCTTTTAAGTCTAAACCACCATTTCCTCTAATAGCGCATATTAGGAGTAAACTTTGTGAATGTGTCGTGAAGGGCTTTTCTGTAGTTTTTATCTGGATTCCGAGTCATTGTGGAATAAGTGGTAATGAAAGAGCTGATAGACTAGCCAATGAGGCTGTGGTGTGTGGTGATACTGTACCGCTTATAAATTATACTCGGGACTTGGTTACTCTTCCTAGACGTTATCTTTGAGATTCCTGTGATAGAGTTTGGGAAGAAAGTGCCCGTTCAAAAGGGAAATACTACTTTAGTATTCAATCGAAAATTCCTCGTAAGCCTTGGTTCTCTGTCCTCAAACTTGGCAAGATTGGAACAACCATTCTAATAAGAATGAGGTTGGGTCACACCACTTGTCCAGCACATCTGGCACGATTTCACATCATAGATAGTCCTCAGTGTGAATGTGGATATGATTTTGCAGACCTGAACCATATATTCCTTTCCTGTCCGATTCATGACCGTACTTCCTTTTATAATGGCTTGATGTCACTCCGTGTTCCTTTCCCCACTTCCATAAAGACTTCTTCTTTCTTCTTCTAGCCCCTCCATATATAGTGTTCTTTCGAATTTTATTTATAATAATAACTTTCGCCTTTAAATTGTATAAATATTCATTGCTGCACTCATAAACTGCATCGAACTTCAGGATTACTTTGAAATTATTTTTTTAATAAGTATGCAAACTTTTTAGATTAAATTATATAAATATGGAGAGACTGGCCCTTAATCTTAAAAAAAGCAATATTTAAAAATAGAACTGCAGTAAAACAAATGAATATAGCCGGGTAAGAAAATTTACTCGTAGTATCAGATTTGCGTGTTTTTTAAAATTGATTCTTATTGATTTTTTATTCTTTTGACAATTGAATTATTGTTACCAGCAGAATCAGGGGCGGATTTGGGGGGGGGGGGGGGCACGGGGGCACGTGCCCCCCCCCCCCCCCCCCAGACGGTATTTTTATGTACTGTGTAGAGATTCCATCACAGTACATACTTAAAAGCAAATCAAATTATCATATTTATTAAAATTTATGAATAAAACAGAAAGAACATAAGTGACAGTCTTGTCTATTTCCTGCCCTTATCCCGATCATTACAAGCCATTGACATTGATATACTTTCTGCAGTTCAGCTTATTAATATGACCAAAGCAAGTCGGCAGAGGCAACATGAATCTAGAACAGACACATTTAAAAAACTTTTCAATCAGGCTGAGGCAATCGCAAATGAAATTGGTGCAGAAATCACTGTCCGCAGAATCACCAACCGTCAAGCAAATTGTTCGAACATTCAGACTCAGTCAATTGGACAGTTTTTTTTTTTTATTTTTTTTATGTATGGCACGCCAAAATGACTCTACTCTGCCTGATGGAAAGCATAAGCAGAATCCAAGAGTGGTGGTCACCATGCTCACTGCGAATGCAATGCAGCATGGCGACCCACACCATGGCGGCCTAGTGATGCTGCTGCATCTTTTAGTCTAGTCAACAAGTATGGAACTTGTTGACTAGACTAATTGGGCCTCCGGTCTCGCACTCACCAACGAAACACGACAGCACTGCGGCTGTCATTTTACGTTGATTTTCTGTGCGAGGGTAGTACCGCCCCGGTCGAGCCGGCCCGTTCGTGCTGAAATCAGCGTGGCTCTACTACCTTTAAAAAGTTACAAAAGTTGCTGTCCCATAACTTCAGCGACAAAGATGTAGAGGATGTTTTGCAAGGCTCTGAAGTATACAAAGAAGACCTTCCCTGTTTTTTAGCTTTGAAAGGCGAGCTAAAAATTTGGCGACAGATGAGAGTAAATATCCCAGTATCTCCAGCAGATGCTTACAAAAGAGCAACGTTGCTGCCAAAAATTAGAACTCTTTGTAAATTTTTGTGCATATTTCCAGTGACTAGTAGCACTGCCGAGCGATCTTTCTCCACCTTACGCCGGTTAAAGTCATATCTTCGCAACAGGATGACAGGGTTGGCTTTAATGCATATCCATCAAGACGTTGCGGCAACAATTGAATTTTTTTATTGTTTTGACATCTTCATAAACCTTCACGCATACTTGAACTTGTTTTTTTTTTGTTGTTAGTTGATTTTTTTGCCCCTACGTCCCCTGTGAAACAAAAAAATCCGGGATTCGCCCCTGAGCAGAATTGTTGGGTTAGCTTTTTAACTCATCGAGAGTTTCTGAACCATAATCTGAATACTTCGTCCGAACAAGCTGCTCAAATTGTAGCATTGGTGCGGGAGGGCTTGGATCAACGAACGATTGGTAGAAATTTAAATTTAAACCAGTCTACGGTTTCTAGAATATACAGAAGGTTTGTGGAGACAGGTTCTTACAAAAGGAGACGTGGTACAGGCAGAACTCGAGCAACCCCCGGTCGTGATGACCGATTTATTGTTAATGAAGTGCGTGGAGTAAACGTTAGTGCACGAACAATAAGAAGAAGGTTAAAGGAAGCGGATATCACCCTTTTTAGACCAGCAAATGGTCCAAAGTTGTCTGTAGATCACAGACAAGCTCGCTTAAGATTTGCGCGTGATCACCTAAATTGGACTGATGAGCGATATTGTTCACAGACGAGTGTAGGACATGTTTATATGGTGCAGATGGTCGCAGAAGAGTCTATCGTCGACGTGGGTAGCGATATGCTCAAAGTTGCATTGAGGATGTGTTCCTTTTGGAGGCGGTTCGTGCATGGTCTGGGGTGGCATATCGATCAACGGGCGAACAGTACTTGTGTTCATAGACATGGTCCGTTAAAACGGTAGTAGAGGGGGTTTGACTGCACATCGCTACATAACAGAGATCTTAGAAGATCACGTGGTGCCTTACATGGGATTTATAGGCGAAAATTTTACTTTAATGCAGAATAATGCCCGGCCGCACGCTGCTGCACAAGTTCGACAATATTGCGAAGAGGTTGGGATACGTACCTACAATGAATTGGCCAGCAAGCAGCCCGGATCTTAATCTCATTGAGCATCTTTGGGACAATTTAAAAAGAGCTGTATATGCGAGAAATCCTGTGCATAGGACAGTGGCACAACTAAGAACAGCACTTTCAGAAGAATAGGACAATATTTCGTAAGATGTTTTAATAACCCTAATCAAATCTATGCGGAACCGATTAGAATCCATAATAAGGACACGTGGAGGTATTACACCTTATTAAAACATAAAAAAACCTATTGTTATATTATAATGTTATATAATAATATATTGTGTCTATTTTTAAAACCTATTTTTTAATTAAACCAATTTTCTTTAAATTTCTGTTTTTCTTCAAAAAAGTTTTAAGGTCCTTTCCAGTACACAAACTTAAACTTATGGATATGACCCTAAGCTGTTTTAAAGTTAAGGAACCAATCTAGACGTTTCAATTTAAATCTGTGTAGCAAGTTTGCATACTTGGATAAAATATTTATTTCAAAGTCGTTTTTTACTTTGATGCAGTTTATGAGTCCGTCAGTGTACCTATATTGCATTGATACTCTGCTCATTTTGGTCGTAGTGTGATGATACTGATGATATATAGCTATAGATTTCCTCGGTAACAGGGCTATTTAACAGTTATCACTTTGGTGTCCGTCTGTCAATCAAGACCTTTTTTCTCAGGAACGCGTGGAGGTATCAAGCTGAAATTTATATCAAATACTCAGGTCTACTGTCCCTTGGAGCTGTGAAAAATCAAACTTCTAAGCCAACGCAATCAAAAGATACAGCCGTTTAAGCTGCAGATTTTCGACACTCGCAAGGGAATCAAAACCTACAGGGTACTTCCCGTGAACACAGAACCTTGAAATTTTCAACATCTTGTAGCACAGATAAAGAAAAAATTGTGAAAAGCATAAATTTTACATAAATATCTACAGATTTGTACGGAACCCTTGGTGCGACAGTCCAACTCGCACTTGGCCGGTTTTATATCAGATCATTACTTCCGGCCGGAGCTTCCTGAGATTGATGCCTTCAACCTAATAAAAAAACTCTTCAGCTTTATAGCTAATATTAGTATGGATAAATTTATTATTATTATATATTATTATATATATTAGTGTGTTTGTAGCACTAATACACAACGTCATAAATTAAACAATTTGAAGATTTTACATAAACATTGATGGTAATTCTGTTGTTGTCATCTCTGCACTCTTTCTCAACTGGCCTGGTGGTTTAAGCGGTTGCCACGCCGCTCTCTACTGCGCCAAGTGTTGTGGGTTTAAATCCCACATGGGACAACACTTTGTGTGATCCACAAATTGTTGTTCTGAGTCTTCATTGTGTCAATTTCATGTGTGTTTGTAAAATCCCCCGCGACACAGGATTTATATTCATAACTAGCTGAACCCCGCGTTGTTACCCGTGGTACGACATTAACCGCAGACAACGCCAAGTGGCGAAGCTAGTCTAAAAAAAAGTAGCCAGTTACTCCTTATATCATCAGTATTCATCAGCTACCTATCAGTGAATATTACAAACAGACACACACTTTAATTTTATTTATTTGTAGTAATAGATAGTGGTCTTTAAAAAAATATAGTTTATACTTCTGTAACATGAAATGGTCAGTTACATAATTATTTTGTTTGAGGATATGAATAAAATTTTAAAATTATTATTTATCCGCAGTTACAATTAAAACCTTGGTTTTCAATTCATTTGATGGTTTGATAGACTGATAGAAACAGATAGACAGAATATTTTAAGGATTGAATTTTCAACAAAACTGTTTGTGTTATATTATATCTGATAGTCAATGCAATTCAATCTACAGAAGGAGAGTCTTTATAATGAAATATTTATCTTTGTGATGGTATGTGTACATTTTAAGGCAAGTTTTATACCACGCTGGTTGCGTTAAACACAAACAAGTTTGTACAAAGTTCATTTTTATAATGTCTATAAAGGCCCGTATTCACTTTGATTAGTGCGAGTGCAGGTGTGAAGTGAGGTGATCAATGATTGGTAGAAAATACGCGTGGATGGCGAATTCGCGGTCCACATGTACTTTCCACCAATCACCGATCACCCGCACTAAGCACCTGCACTCGCACTAGTCAAAGTGAATACGGGCCTTTACACCAAGTAAATTAAAAATGGGCATGGCATTCTAAGGAAGAATCGTGAATTACTTAAAATTACGTCGAAAGTAAACATAACAATTCTCTTAAATATTTTTTGTAAGAGGTTTAAAGTAAAAAAAATGCAACATAAAACCTAATGGTCGTTTAATAGGTAGGTACATAAAGGGTTCTTGTATACTTACATTTCACTCTAGCAGCGCATCGCTCCGTTGTTTTTCCAAGATTATAAAAAGAGAAATTGCTTAATTTATTACTTTTAGTGATTTCTGACACAAATACTTGTATTTTGCGATCCACCGAAAATGGTTCATAAAACTGCGTTGGTCGGTCAGAGGAGGGTTGTAGATTTTACTTGGTAGGTACAGTGCTTTAGACTTATATATAGAAATTGGACCAGTAGTTCCTGAGATTAGCGCTTTCAAACAAACAAACAAACTCTTCAGCTTTATATATTAGTATATATGTATTTATTATGCTCTTCTAAGATCTAATACTCATAATCAACAACACATTTATTTGGATAAAGATTAATATTAGGTATTATGTTGATAAAAACTCTTTGGAAAATAACTCATTATTAGGTACTAACTCTTAGCGTCTTATACATGTGATAACTTCTAAACGAAATGAACGATTGGGATGAAACAAAAAGTATTTTACTTCTACATAGATACCCTTGATAACATAATGCTTAATTTGGATAAGGATTAATATTACGATACACATTTAACGTAGTTTCTTTCTTCAGACGATTTAATAATTTTTTTGAACACAAAAGCGGTTATTGTAACTAAACCATGATAGTTAGATATATGCTCTCGCGGACTTTTTTGTAGATCTTAATGAGACCTACAAAGTCGTAATACACTATTTTGTTCTATTGTCAATAGTTATTGCAGCGCACGCAAAAATAGGTTTTTAATTTCACACCTTGGGTTACGAAATAGCAATTTTCTTACGGATTCCTAATTTTTTTGAAAATAAAATATAGCCTTCCTCGATAAATGGACTATCCAACACTGAAATATTTTTTTAAATCGGACCAGTAGTTCCTGAGATTAGCGCGTTCAAACAAACAAACAAACTCTGCAGCTTTATAATATTAGTATAGATATTATAGATTAGTGTGACGGTCTCGTTTATTGGTTGTCAAGACGCCCGGCGTAGGTAACGCGCAGGCGTGTGGAAACTTTAAATGACATTTTTATTTATATCTAATCCACAGCTTAAAAAAAAATTTCAAACTTCTAGCTTATATTGACGATACTTCTCTAGAGATTTTGAATTTTACAAATTAATTTGGCTTATTTATTTCTATTAATACAATGAACATACAAATCAGATTGACGAATATCTTTTTAATGAGTGTGACAGCCTTGTTTATTGGTTGTCAAGACGCCCGGCGTACGTAACGCGCATGCGTGTGTGGACCTCCAGACTTCTATACAAACTTTCATCCCCTTTTAAATCCCTTAAAACCATTTTTTCTCATTAAAAAGTAGCCTATGTAAAGGACATACTCTACACTATCTGTGTACCAAATTTCATTAAAATCGGTGCAGCGGTTTGGCCGTGAAAGCACGACAGACAGACAGACATAGTTACTTTCGCATTTATAATATGAGTAAGGATATATAAAAGCGAAATACCACTCACTTATTAATCATGAAATCTCAGAAACTATAACATCTACAAACTTGAAATTTAGCAGGTAGGTTCCTTATAGGGTGTAGACATCCGCTAAGAACGGATTTTACGAAACTCCACCTCTAAGGGGGTAAAACAGGGGTAGGACGTTTGTATGAAAGTGCTATGTTTTTAAAGTAAGAGACTTGAAATTTAAAATGTATACTCTATAGACGGTGTGGAAGTGTACTAATAACGTATCTTTAGAAATCAACCCCCTTTTTTGGGGTTAAAACGGGGGATGGTAGTTTGGACGCAAACGAAGTTGCTTGGGTCAGCTAGTAATATATAAAGGATGGTATCAAACTCTAAGGACCTTTAATATTCAATATTCTTATTTTATTGCTAACTTTTGTTTGCGGCTCCGTTCGCGTAGGTATGTGTCGGGTATTGCGGTAATTCTTCAAACTGATTACTAAGATAACTTTTTTATTTGTTAACTGATTGAAATCAAACATACACACAACACTAAGGGTCAGTTTCACTACTTACTGATAAAGTTCCTGAGAGATCATTTTGAACTTATCTGCCAGATAACTACAGATTTCGGTTTCACAAGTCTCGGATAGAGACAAGTATGTCAGATAAACATACATACATATATATCAGCAACATTACTGATATAGTGTTGTGATGTAGTGTTATATTATGACATTTAACCTATCTAAAACTTTACGAAGAAGTTTCCCACAATTTTTACCCGACTGCGAAAGGAGGGTTATGTTTTTCGAGTGTATGTATGTATGTATGTAAGTATGTATGTAAGTATATTTCTTTGGCACGCCCTAGAGCCTAAACGGCTTTTCGTATTTTTATGTGAGTGGTGTCAATAGATTCGTCTTAGTCGTGAGAGTGACACTGGGTACATCAAAATTAAAAGAAAAAATAAGGATTTTTGGCGCCAGAACTCGCCACTCGATGTATTTTGAAAACAAAAAAAATGTTTATATTACTATATAAAAAAAAATTTTTGTTTTCAGAATACATCGAGTGTGGTATCAAAATAAATATTTTTTTACGGTGATTACGAATATATATAAAACTTATATGTTTTTATTGTTAAATATTGACGCAGTCGGGTTTTTTATTTTTAATAATTTGTACTTGTATTAAATGTAAAAATAGATTAATTGTAAGCTCGTTCAAACCAATTTTCGGTGGAAGTTTGCATGGTAATGTAAATCACATATTTTTTTAATTCTCTTATTTTAGAAGTTACAGGGACGGGGGGGGGGGGGGCACACATTTTACAACTTTGGAAGTGTCTCTCGCTCGCGCAAACTATATTCAGTTTAGAAAAAAAAAATATAAGAAACCTCAATATCATTTTTGAAGACCTATCCATGGATTTGGGTTGGATGGAAAAAAAATCGAGTTTCAGTTCTTAGTATGAGGACCCCCAAAATTTATTGTTTTTTTTATTTTTGTGTGAAAATCTTAATGCGGTTCACAGAATACATCTACTTACCAAGTTACCAAGTTTCAACAGTATAGTTCTTATAGTTTCAGAATAAAGTGCCTGTGACATACGGACGGACAGACAGACAGACATGGAGAATCTATAATGGTTCCGTTTTTTGCCCTTGGCACGGAACTCTAAAAAAACATAACGCTTAAAATTTTCCATTTCAAAATGTATTTAAACCAAACCAGAGGGCGCTTTAATTTTTTTGTTAATTTTTTTACGCTCTGCCTCTGGCGCCGAAAGATGCACACAAGCGCATGAGTCCTGCCTTTATCTGTTTACTGTCCTATGGAAATACCACGCGGCGACACGATGCAAACCACGAGGGACGACATCTTTTATTGTAGGTATCCCACATGTTTGGTAGTGATAGTTTACAATTTATTTATAAATGGTACCTAGGTCATTACAACAATAAATCATAATACAGTGACCGTAAACTCATAACCTACCTACCTACTACCTATTGAATAACATTGTATAAAATTAGCTAATCGTTCTGAAATAGTCACCAAGACTCAACCGGAAATTATGCGCATACCAACGGTTTAGTCAGTCTACGATAGAAATCAGCAGAATAATAGGTGATAAAAATATCGCATTTTAATTGACACATTTAATTTCATTGACTGCAATGGTTCCTGTTTACCAATAGTAGTCATAGTTGAATAGGTATTATACATTTGTACATTCGTCAAACCTACGTACATAATAAGATACCTATCTTATTAACTAGGGGGAGACCGATCTGTAGATGAACTCGTATAACCTAAATGCCTACGTAGTATTGAAACGTACATTTGGGTACACCAGACGGGTGCTGCTTGTATTCGCGTAGCATGATCGCATCACGTACTTACTACGATATCACACACATACACAAACGGATTTTACGAGTATCCACTACCATCCACTACACACTGGTTTCATTCATATACCGAAACTAGACATCTCTTTCTATCTCATTCATGCGTACCGAACACGAATATGTGTGAATGAAAAGGCGTTCCTTACCTACGGAATGGCGTTTGTTGAACCGATTCGCCGCGCGTCGGTCGAAGTCTCGCTCGCTCCCTCGCGCAGTGGCAAAGAACGCGTTCGTTCGAGGCGTTCGACTTTCGGGCAGCGACGTACGCTAGCGTGTATGTCTTCATTATTGATGCAAAAGTTCCACGATGGTAGATCATAACCAGAAATTGTTACAGGAGTTGCAAAAGAAAAGTGGAAATAATGTTTGTGCCGATTGTGGAAGTTCGGGTATGTTATTATTATAGTGATCCTTACCAATTTTAGTGATAGTGTTTTCCTTGTGCGTGGTATTTTCATGGGGTGGTGAATAGGCGGGGGGCGTAAATGCGTCCATGCTTTGGAGTTCAGTGACCTCGACGTAAAATGCATTCAATGAAAACAAATCACCCACTGGTGCAATGATACGATGATTAAAAAGATGCAGATAAGTCAGTAGGAACGAAACATCAGTATGCTTGTGTTTGTGATTACAATCTATCCCATACTTACGAAAATTTATTAAGTAGGTACATGTGACCACAGCTTACCAACTCAGTATGATGTTTCAAAATATTTTCTGATTTCTTATTACTATGCAGATACCAATATGTTTCGTTGTTTTGATACTACAAAATAATAACAGTACAATCTATCTCTAGTTCTTTTGAGAGTTTGCACATTTTCACGTATGACTACACACACCCTCTATGACTCGGGTAGGTATCTACGTAATTTGTTTTTTTTTTTAGTTATATTAGTTAATGTTTGCCATACCTAAAACCTATTTGCGAACCTAACTCGTATGAAGTAGGATAGTAGGTAGGTACATATACATAGCTATCTACGTAATATTTAGTAATCCTTGTCATACGCACCTTTCTCTGTCTTGTCGTGGTTTTTAAGTGTAACTTTCTAGAATTAATAAGGGGTTAAGGATACGCGGGATACACAATTGTTTTTAATATAAAAAACAGTCAAGCATGAATCGTTATCGTACTCGCGTGGAAAGACTTTCGAATGATAAACAATAACACTACGAGATTTAACATAATTACCATACCTTAATTTCTTGTCTCGAAATACAGGGTTTCCTGTAATCTTCGAGTAAAGATCTATTCTGTATTTTTTTCATAATTTTTGGCTCATTCGTTTTGAAGATAAACCGGAGGGAATCGTTACTTTTCCTATCTTTAATTAAATAACTTACAACGAGCGTACTAGTTTGTATGTTGTAACTAAAATCCAGAGACATAATTATGAGAGAGCCTCTTGTTGCTTTCTCATTCCTATGTTTGAAACCCTTAAAATATTATATATTACTAGCTGTTGCCCTCGGCTCCGCTCGCGTGTATGTTGGTTATCGCGGCAAATAGTAGCCTATGTGTTATTCGGATGTATAAGCTATATTACTGTAAGGTTTCATCCAAATCCGTTCAGTAGTTTTTGCGTGAATGAGTAACAAACATCCATCCATCCATACTTACAAACTTTCGCGTTTATAATATTAGTAGGAAGTAAGATTCGTAATGCGGGAGTTATCTTGAGAAAAAAACTCAACTAAGTAACCCAAATGAATGATTCAACAATCAAACTGCGTGGCGTTACCTCAAATCCACACTACTTACTCGAACTGAATAGGTAGATACCGCTCTATAGGTCGTGGTTTATGGTTTTCCCCCATATCAACAATATTTACACAGTAAAATCAATTAAAACATGTTATTTTGTTATTGCTTTTTACTGCTGTAAATAATAAGTGTACCTACCTAAGATTTTTCTTTATTATTTTTATACATTCACACCTAACGATATTGTACCATCTTTTTATGTTGCTACTTTCTTATTCTGATAGATTTTATGGCGGAATTGATTTATCTTAAAACAAGAAATGCACTTGTTTAAATCAATTCTATTAAGGTATTTAATAATATATACAATATAGGTTTTCTGGTTTTAGGGGTAGAAGATGATTGGTGATTTTAGCGTTAGGAATTGATTAGCTACCTATCTACCGACCGAATATTCAATCCATACCACCATATTCAATCAATACCATATTCTATTATTATAATAATGTAAGTATTATTATTGTTATTTCGTATTATTTAGCACTAATAAAGTTTCGTGCTTAAAACACTAAATAAGACAGGAAAACCAAAGCATTAAACATGTCTGCCTTAAGTAATATTTATATTCGTCTTAGGTACCATTTGTTTACAGTACAGTGGGTAGGTATATGTGCAGGAAAATCTTAATAATTTACTTACAGATCATACCTACACAATAAAGAACCCCTTCTAGAGCTATATTCTGTATAATTAAGTGACTGGATATAATTTAGTTACCCCTGATTTTTCATCCATAACTGTAAATCGAATAAGACTAGATTCCGGATATCATTACTGGGTTACCAATTCCTGTGATCTAGAGCCCAGTAAAGACAACTCCCGCATTAGGAATATACATCCTGTCTCGCGGGGGACTTTACAAACATACATGAAACGGACACAAAGAACACCCAGACTTAGAACAACAATTTGTAGATCACACAAAGTATTATACTATGTAGGATTTGAACCCACAACACTTGGCGCAGTAAGAAGCGGCGTGGCGACCACTTAAACCACTAGGCCAACCGTGCAGTCATGGTGCAGTATGGTGGCAAGTTAAGAATACGGGGCGTCACCACCCTTATTTATGCCAAGGGTGTCTTAGAGCCAACTAAGGGAACAAACTAGGATTGAAAAGTGTGTGAACTTGGCCCAAACTCTATATGAACTTCTCTGTCTAGTACAGGTACAGTATGCCAAGGTACAGGATCATTTCTAAGGAGAGACCTATATCATGAAGTAGACCAATAAATGATGATTGATGATAGAGCCTGACTATCATCGTTCTAAAAGAGACATTAAAGAACCAAGGACTTAAAAGCTAAACCTAAATAATCATAAATTTTAACAAAAAAAAAACCGACTTCAATCTGGACCAAATTAAAATTCGACCACACGGGAAGCACTAGCTTTCAAGTAAAAAAAGAATTATCAAAATCGGTTCACCCAGTCGAAAGTTATGAGATAAAAAACATGAAAAAAAACAGTCGAATTGATACCCTCTTCCTTTTTTGAAGTCTCTTAAAAAGTAGCAATCTCTTTTGCAAAACGGTTTTCTTTGCAAACACTTTTAACTAACAGTGACAGTGCAGGAAAACACCACTAGCATAGCCACTAAAGCTTACAAGAACCATACAGAAAGTTTCTTATCCTAGGACTTAACTTGAAACCGGTGGCCCAATAATGCAGAAGCATCTCAATAGGTTGCAATAGTGTGGGTCACCATGCTGCATTGTTGCAGTGTATTCGAAATAAGTGTGGTGACCACAACTCTTTGGGTTCTGCTCATGCCTTCCATCAGACAGAGTAGAGTCACTTTGGTAGGTAGGTAGGTAAAAATGACTGACTAAACTCTCTCTAATAACTTTTTCTTGGTTACTGCTGTAATCAACAGGAGTGGCGTACAGGATGTACAATAATGGGCATATGAAAGAGATTGGTCCTATGTGCAATATCGGGGTAATGTAATATAATGTTCTCCTAGCCGATAACGGCCACGGCGGCCAGTCTCAACGGAGACCAGCCAACTACGCAGGAGATATTATAGTGCACAAGTGTGTGCACAAACACATGTGCACTCTCTGTTCCCTCTCTCTCAGAATCCGATGGGACGGTTAACCGACACGACTAGGGAGAGAGCAGGCGCAGGACCGACAGCTTTACGTGCTATACGAGGCACGGGGGTTCAGAGTTCAAACCCCAACTTCCAAACTCCGAGCTGTTGCTGTTTTTAAGTATTTCTATAATCAGAAAAACTCAATAACACTTTTAGCCCGACCCGGGATTCGAACCCAAACCGGTATCGACCATTACTAACACACGCTTGTCAAACTTTTGATCTCAATTTTAGCGTTCTTGTTTTCAGGGTTTTTCGGAATAACGAATACCGAGTGTCACCAGCCTTATAGGCGGTACACACTACAACGATTTATCGTAGCGATTTAGCTGTGCAGTTCGTTTGTGCAGTTTTCAGTTTTTCCAGCTGAAAATCAGCGCTGTGGTCACTTCCAGGACCGCAGCATAAGCTGAGCTGTGGCCCTTTAGTCACACGGCTAGACATTTTGATTGTTATTTTTAATCTTAATCTAAGTATTAATGTTTAATCTAAGTTAAATGTCTTATTTTTCTTTTACGTGTGACTAATAAATGTATTCTTTCTTTCTTTCTTTATCGATAGTGTGGACGGAAATTGGCTCAGATATTTCTCAAAAAATCTCTCAAAAGGTATAAACGGTGATAGTGATGATGGTGAAGAGTCTTCGAAAAATTAGCCATACATTTTTTTTTGAAGTACGTTTTACAGGCTAAAATGACTGGACTATACCTGATGGAAAGCATGAGTAGAATCCAAGAGTGGTGGTCACCAGCGTTGCCAGTTTTTTTTAGTCAAATCGAGTTTTTGCGACTTTTTCGTGAAAAAAATCGGGATGCTTTCGTAGAAAGCGGTACAAAGTGAAAAAACAAATTACGACTATATTTTCTTTCCGAGCTTGGGTATTTTCTATGTATGTTTGTATGTTCTCACAAAAAGGAGAAGTTCTGAGTTCTACTATATTTTTTACGTGTTTACCTTAGAAGTCGATAATAGTGTCCGATCAAATGTCACCCTTGAACAAAGAAATTTCAGGAAAGTAGAATACAGTAATTAGTACAATAATAATTCTGCACGGAGAAGATAATTATTAAAGTATCGAATCTATTATTAGTAATAAGAGTTTTGTCAATCATAAGATATAAAGTCATATTGCTTTGAACTATTGACATTAGTGTAAAAAGTGACTTTGATTACCATTCTAACAATACGCACTCTTGCAGTTGAAATGTATATATAAATTTTCTATTTACTCAGTTAAAGGTTATTCAACAAAAAATACTAAATAAATATAAAAATTTACTTAGCAAATAAGTTTACGCTAAATTTAACATAATTATCAAGTTGTTACTAAAGTAATAAATACCGATAACCTTCAGTGATTAAAGTAAATAAATAGATTCGGATAAATTTCCATTCCAGCTTCGCACTGGTACAGTCGTCTAATTAGGAGACAATATAATTTTCTTAATTTTGTTTGGTTTTATGAAAATAATTATATTTTTTACTAGTATTTATTTACAACAACTATAAGTAATAATAATAATCAAGCTCCGGTAACCTTCATAAAATACCTCGTTAATATTTGTTGAATTTACTGAACCACCTTTCATAAGGAAAGACGTTTTTCAGGAGTGTTATTATTCTCTTTTCGCAGTTTCCTTAATAATAATATTTCGTATATTTATGCCACATCAGTAGTACCTACCTATATAATATAGTAACGAAATAAAAGTCTATTAAGTTTATCATTAATCATAAGATATTTATGAATAAGAATTTCTCATGTAGGTACTTTTCTTTTTAACCGACTTCAAAAAAATGAGGAGGTTCTCAATTCGAGTGTATTTTTTTTATGTTTATTACCTCATAACTTTCGACTGTGTGAAGCGATTTTGATGATTCTTTTTTTATTTGAAAGCTGGTGCTTCCCGTGCATTTAAATTTGGCCCAGATTGAAGTCGTAGTTTTTTGTTAAAATTTGTTATTATTTATATTCCATCTTAATATTATCAAAATACATACATAGCAATTCTCTATACCTATATGTTATCTGAATCTCGGAAACGGTTCCAAAGATATTCATGTAAATTTGCTGCAAGGAAAATTTTATCATCACATCAGGTCATCCAGATACTATCTAAAAACAGTGCAATGTTGCGATCTTAAAATGTGCCTAAATAAATGTAAAGGCGCATATCCACCGAAATTGTTGGCGATTTCAATGTTTCCAACTGTTTGCAACTCTTCAGAAAATCGCCAACTTTTGTTTCCATTGTATCTACACATCTACACCGAGTCGCCAACAATTTGAAAAACATTTGAACTAAGCGTCTCCACAGAACCAATAAAAAGTGCAACAAGCGTCAGGGTTGCCACCCGTCCCGATTTTGCCGGGACAGTCCCGATTTCGATGATATCGTCCCGCGTCCCGACGGCCTAGTCATTTTGTCCCGATTTTTGATAACATTTGTCAATCGCTCAATTTGAATTGACGTGTTTGTATTATATCCCACTTTCGGACCGACACGAGAACGCGGTGTGTGACCGCGCCGCACGCACTCACGCACCACATTCTCCTTCTCCCCCTCCCGCGCAGTGTACTTATTCGTGCGATGAACTAGGCTCATACCAACCACTTAACTATAGCAGCAATCCACGCAATAAGTACACTGCGCGGGAGGGGGAGAAGGAGAATGTGGTGCGTGAGTGCGTGCGGCGCGGTCACACACCGCGTTCTCGTGTCGGTCCGAAAGTGGGATATAATACAAACACGTCAATTCAAATTGAGCGATTGACAAATGTTATCAAAAATCGGGACAAAATGACTAGGCCGTCGGGACGCGGGACGATATCATCGAAATCGGGACTGTCCCGGCAAAATCGGGACGGGTGGCAACCCTGACGCTTGTTGCACTTTTTATTGGTTCTGTGGAGACGCTTAGTTCAAATGTTTTTCAAATTGTTGGCGACTCGGTGTAGATGTGTAGATACAATGGAAACAAAAGTTGGCGATTTTCTGAAGAGTTGCAAACAGTTGGAAACATTGAAATCGCCAACAATTTCGGTGGATATGCGCCTTTACATTTATTTAGGCACATTTTAAGATCGCAACATTGCACTGTTTTTAGATAGTATCTGGATGACCTGATGTGATGATAAAATTTTCCTTGCAGCAAATTTACATGAATATCTTTGGAACCGTTTCCGAGATTCAGATAACATATAGGTATAGAGAATTGCTATGTATGTATTTTGATAATATTAAGATGGAATATAAATAATAACAAATTTTAACAAAAAACTACGACTTCAATCTGGGCCAAATTTAAATGCACGGGAAGCACCAGCTTTCAAATAAAAAAAGAATCATCAAAATCGCTTCACACAGTCGAAAGTTATGAGGTAATAAACATAAAAAAAATACACTCGAATTGAGAACCTCCTCATTTTTTTGAAGTCGGTTAAAAAGAAAAGTACCTACATGAGAAATTCTTATTCATAAATATCTTATGATTAATGATAAACTTAATAGACTTTTATTTCGTTACTATATTATATAGGTAGGTACTACTGATGTGGCATAAATATACGAAATATTATTATTAAGGAAACTGCGAAAAGAGAATAATAACACTCCTGAAAAACGTCTTTCCTTATGAAAGGTGGTTCAGTAAATTCAACAAATATTAACGAGGTATTTTATGAAGGTTACCGGAGCTTGATTATTATTATTACTTATAGTTGTTGTAAATAAATACTAGTAAAAAATATAATTATTTTCATAAAACCAAACAAAATTAAGAAAATTATATTGTCTCCTAATTAGACGACTGTACCAGTGCGAAGCTGGAATGGAAATTTATCCGAATCTATTTATTTACTTTAATCACTGAAGGTTATCGGTATTTATTACTTTAGTAACAACTTGATAATTATGTTAAATTTAGCGTAAACTTATTTGCTAAGTAAATTTTTATATTTATTTAGTATTTTTTGTTGAATAACCTTTAACTGAGTAAATAGAAAATTTATATATACATTTCAACTGCAAGAGTGCGTATTGTTAGAATGGTAATCAAAGTCACTTTTTACACTAATGTCAATAGTTCAAAGCAATATGACTTTATATCTTATGATTGACAAAACTCTTATTACTAATAATAGATTCGATACTTTAATAATTATCTTCTCCGTGCAGAATTATTATTGTACTAATTACTGTATTCTACTTTCCTGAAATTTCTTTGTTCAAGGGTGACATTTGATCGGACACTATTATCGACTTCTAAGGTAAACACGTAAAAAATATAGTAGAACTCAGAACTTCTCCTTTTTGTGAGAACATACAAACATACATAGAAAATACCCAAGCTCGGAAAGAAAATATAGTCGTAATTTGTTTTTTCACTTTGTACCGCTTTCTACGAAAGCATCCCGATTTTTTTCACGAAAAAGTCGCAAAAACTCGATTTGACTAAAAAAAACTGGCAACGCTGGTGACCACCACTCTTGGATTCTACTCATGCTTTCCATCAGGTATAGTCCAGTCATTTTAGCCTGTAAAACGTACTTCAAAAAAAAATGTATGGCTAATTTTTCGAAGACTCTTCACCATCATCACTATCACCGTTTATACCTTTTGAGAGATTTTTTGAGAAATATCTGAGCCAATTTCCGTCCACACTATCGATAAAGAAAGAAAGAAAGAATACATTTATTAGTCACACGTAAAAGAAAAATAAGACATTTAACTTAGATTAAACATTAATACTTAGATTAAGATTAAAAATAACAATCAAAATGTCTAGCCGTGTGACTAAAGGGCCACAGCTCAGCTTATGCTGCGGTCCTGGAAGTGACCACAGCGCTGATTTTCAGCTGGAAAAACTGAAAACTGCACAAACGAACTGCACAGCTAAATCGCTACGATAAATCGTTGTAGTGTGTACCGCCTATAAGGCTGGTGACACTCGGTATTCGTTATTCCGAAAAACCCTGAAAACAAGAACGCTAAAATTGAGATCAAAAGTTTGACAAGCGTGTGTTAGTAATGGTCGATACCGGTTTGGGTTCGAATCCCGGGTCGGGCTAAAAGTGTTATTGAGTTTTTCTGATTATAGAAATACTTAAAAACAGCAACAGCTCGGAGTTTGGAAGTTGGGGTTTGAACTCTGAACCCCCGTGCCTCGTATAGCACGTAAAGCTGTCGGTCCTGCGCCTGCTCTCTCCCTAGTCGTGTCGGTTAACCGTCCCATCGGATTCTGAGAGAGAGGGAACAGAGAGTGCACATGTGTTTGTGCACACACTTGTGCACTATAATATCTCCTGCGTAGTTGGCTGGTCTCCGTTGAGACTGGCCGCCGTGGCCGTTATCGGCTAGGAGAACATTATATTACATTACCCCGATATTGCACATAGGACCAATCTCTTTCATATGCCCATTATTGTACATCCTGTACGCCACTCCTGTTGATTACAGCAGTAACCAAGAAAAAGTTATTAGAGAGAGTTTAGTCAGTCATTTTTACCTACCTACCTACCAAAGTGACTCTACTCTGTCTGATGGAAGGCATGAGCAGAACCCAAAGAGTTGTGGTCACCACACTTATTTCGAATACACTGCAACAATGCAGCATGGTGACCCACACTATTGCAACCTATTGAGATGCTTCTGCATTATTGGGCCACCGGTTTCAAGTTAAGTCCTAGGATAAGAAACTTTCTGTATGGTTCTTGTAAGCTTTAGTGGCTATGCTAGTGGTGTTTTCCTGCACTGTCACTGTTAGTTAAAAGTGTTTGCAAAGAAAACCGTTTTGCAAAAGAGATTGCTACTTTTTAAGAGACTTCAAAAAAGGAAGAGGGTATCAATTCGACTGTTTTTTTTCATGTTTTTTATCTCATAACTTTCGACTGGGTGAACCGATTTTGATAATTCTTTTTTTACTTGAAAGCTAGTGCTTCCCGTGTGGTCGAATTTTAATTTGGTCCAGATTGAAGTCGGTTTTTTTTTTGTTAAAATTTATGATTATTTAGGTTTAGCTTTTAAGTCCTTGGTTCTTTAATGTCTCTTTTAGAACGATGATAGTCAGGCTCTATCATCAATCATCATTTATTGGTCTACTTCATGATATAGGTCTCTCCTTAGAAATGATCCTGTACCTTGGCATACTGTAACTAGGCTCATACCAACCACTTAACTATAGCAGCAATCCACGCAATAAGTGTTTGAAGAGTACGATTTGCCCACAAAAGTTGTTCGCAGTCGGAACGCTAATAAAAAATGAGAGCGTTTTTTTGCGACGCAGTAGACGCTAGAAGACCGTAGAACAGTTACTACTGAATGATATAGCGAAGTTGGTCTGCCTCAAGCTTTCGGGAAGTTGGATAGCGAGTGCTAAGGAGCGGCGTCAGTGGCACTCTTTTTCACCGTGGTCACGCTCCCGCTCACCAAGCTGCAAGAACTATAGATTATTTTTTATTTTCCTTCTTACTGGAGAACTGCTAAAATAGTCCCTGTCCACAAGGATGGTCCTAAAAATATTGTTAAGAACTACAGGCCAATTTCTATTTTGTCTATCTTACCTAAAATTTTTGAATCCTTAATATACCCTTACCTTAACAGTTTAGTTAAGCCACATCTTATTGAGCAACAACATGGTTTTATTGCGAAAAGATCCACCACCACCAATCTTGTAACTTTTATAGACACTGTATCCCACCATCTGGATCAAGGAGTTCAGGTGGATGCTATATATACAGATTTCAGCAAGGCCTTTGACAAGGTGGATCATGCCACGCTATTATTGAGACTTACTGAACTTGGAATTGGAGGATCTATTCTGAGCTGGTTTGAGTCTTACCTTACCAAGCGAAGGTCCTTTGTGGTGGTGAATGGCGTTCAGTCCTATGAGTTTATTGTTCATTCAGGCGTACCACAGGGATCACATCTGGGACCCCTTATGTTTTTAATTCTAATTAACTCTATTTCGGAATGTTTCCATCACACAACTGCATATTTATTCGCTGACGATCTCAAAATATTACGTCATGTTAGGGGTCTCGACGATTGCAACTTAATTCAAGACGATGTTGACCGCCTAGTTAAATGGTGTGAGCTTAATAATATGTATTTAAATGTGGCCAAGTGTAATTTTGTTTCCTTCACTAGAAATAGAATAAAGGTGTGTGGAGGGACGGGTGTGATATCCCTCCAACACAAAGGGAGGATCCTCCGACCAGGCGAGGTGATCATGCCTGGCGGGCCAACTGCCCAACGGTTGATGTTGGGATGTTGTATGTATCTTAATTGGCGCGCGAACTTTCGCTGCGCGATTCAGGATTGGTAGTTTCTTAGTTTCCTTCGTTACTTCGTAGTTCAGTGTAACTGCGGTAGATGGCGCTGTAGTATGTTATGTTGTTGTTGCGCTGTATGTGGAGGCCGCCACAGGTGCAAAGGTCATACTCCATATATAATCAACCCCTTAGGGAAGTTGAATGTATAAGGGACTTGGGGGTATTGGTTGACAGTAAACTAACATTTAATGCTCATCTGGATAAGATAATTCTTAATGCATCAAGAATGTGTGGCTTCATTTCTAGAAATATCTAAGAATTTAGGTTACCAAAAACTAAGATCTTCCTTTTCGATACCTTGGTTCGCAGTATACTGGAGTATTGCTCTCAAGTCTGGTCCCCACACTATGAATGTCACAGAAATCGTCTCGAACGAATACAAAGAAGGTTTCTTAGTCATCTTACGTATAACACGGAATTTTGCAGAACTCTGAACTCATACAGAGCTCGCTTGAAACATTTCAATTTAATATCACTGAACGATAGACGGAAACTCCTTGATCTCTCATTCTTGTATAACGTACTTAATAATGAAATAGATTGTCCTGAGCTAATCTCAAAAATATACATAATGTTTCATGTATATTTTTGTACAGTTTGTAGACACCCGAGCGTGGCAATCTACTTAGATTGCCACGCTCGGGTGTCTACAAACTGTTCAGTTTACGTAGATATAAGATTAATCTGGGACTTAACTCACCGTTGACCAGAATGGCCAAGTCTTACAACGAACTTTCTCGTTTGTTGGATTTGGACATTTTTGGAGATAACTTGCCAAATTTCAAGAGCAAAATCATAGACCATTTTGAGTCTGTACTTCGATAGGCCTGGGCTCACCAGAGTTAAACTATGGCCTGTCGAAGAATCCTGATTGAATGGGATTCGCTGTTTTAGATTCTTTTTTGTAGTTTTTTAACTGATTGCTTTCTTATTATCATTATTATTATATTCTTTTAGTTTAATTTTGATAGTACTAATAATTATCCTTTGTTAGCTGTGATTACCTATAACTGAATGAGCACAGGGCATGTATTTTGTTTTCTTTATATTCATATTTAATGTGTGTATCATTTGTTGGTGATTCGAAATAAATAAATAAATAAAATTATTTGACAACTTCCGGGGTACAAATGTTACCCCATTCTCCGTACAGCCCCGGTTTAGCTTCATGCTATATTTTTTTATTTCCTTAGGTAAAAAAATGCTTTTATGGGCGAAAATTTTGTACTGCAGACGAGGCCGTCGAAGAATTTCGGCGGTTATTTCTCGACCTCTCGCAAGACACGTTGTTTAAATGTTTTGAAGCTGTTTTGCATTGGAATTGGACAGGGATATTTTGAAAAGCTATAAATAAACTTATTTATATATTTAACTATTTTTTATTTCACTAACTATTTTTGGAACAGCCCACGTATGCAGACAAGAAATACCGAAACCTTTTTTGGATTCCAATTGCATATTGCGCTAAATCGTGCAGAGTATAGTTTATCAAGAATGTTTATCAGGTTTCCGAGAATTTTACAGAATTTCAATTAATTGTCTTCAAACTCACTTTGGTTTCGATGAATCAAATCCATTGAAAAAGTTGGAATCATGATCACTAAATGGCGATTTAAATTTTGCAGAACATTATAATGCTGCTTCTGCTATGGGCTTTGATTCGGACGAAGGGTTTTTTAACTGATGAATTATTTGCAAACTACACTATAGTAAAAAATATCCACACTTCGCACCTTGATCAAAAAGAAAGTGTTGGTAAAAAAAGCGGCCAAGTGCGAGTCGGACTCGCCCATGAAGGGTTCCGCAGCAGCAAGTACATAATATTTTTTATTTTTATAATTGTGTTGATTGAATGAAAGGTAAATTGCAGTTTACGATTTATGACGTATTAAAAAAAAACTACTTACTAGATTTCGTTCAAATCAATTTTCGGTGGAAGTTTGCATGGTAATGTACATCATTTATATTTTTTAGATTTATCATGCTCGTATTTTAGAAGTTACAGGGGGGGGGGGGGACATTTTACCACTTTGGAAGTGTCTCTCGCGCAAACTATTCAGTTTAGAAAAAAATGATATTAGAAACCTCAATATCATTTTCGAAGACCTATCCATAGATAGATCACGATAGAGAAACACGTATGGGTTTGATGAAAAAAAAATTTTGAGTTTCAGTTCTAAGTATGGGGACCCCCAAAATTTATTGTTTTTTTTTATTTTTGTGTGAAAATCTTAATGTGGTTCACAGAATATATCTACTTACCAAGTTTCAACATTATAGGTCTTATAGTTTCGGAAAAAAGTGGCTGTGACATACGGACGGACAGACGAACAGACAAACAGACAGACATGACGAATCTATAAGGGTTCCGTTTTTTGCTTTTGGCACGGAACCCTAAAAATGGGTTAAAGTATTTAAAACTGCAAAGGAACAGAAGTTAAGCCCATTACTTGGTCTCGTACCTTGAGGATACCTCCTTCAAATTCTTATGTTGAGTGTATTTTCACTAATGACAATAAAATGGTCAATTTCTAGAATTATTGCCCGATAGATTTAATAAGCAGGATTGCAAATTTCGCTAAACAATAAACATAGACATGTCTTGTTCTAAATTCTAATATAAACGTAAAAATGACTCTGAATTAATGAACGACACCCGTAATAAAAAAATAAAAAAATGAGCCTGCTGTGTCCCACTGCTGCAAAAAGGCCTTCCCTGCAACAAGTCACTTCTCTCTATCCAAGGCCAGTTCCGGTCAGTGTATACGATAGGCGACAAGATCGTCACGCCATCTTTTACGAGGTCTACCTCGTCGTCGGCATCCACATTGAGGCATCCAGTGTTCGACGACCTTAGCCCACTGCTCCGGATTCATACGACATACGTGTCCAGCCCAATCCAATTTTAATCTGGCAGTCTTCTTGCCCACATCCTCGACTTTAGTTTTGGAACGCAGCTCTGTGTTTCTACTACGATCCTGTGGCTTCACACCCAACATTCTGCGTTCCACTGCTCTTTGGCAAACCTTCAATCTGGACTTCTGGTGTGCGTGTGAACTGAGGGACCATAGTGATATTTTTGTTTGAATTTTTTTTAAGATTTAGTAGTAGGCTCAAAACAATTGTAGACCAAATATGAGAATTTGTAAAAAGATATGTTAAAAACTACAGCCCTTTAAGTGTGGTCCCTCAATCCTCACATACCATCAGCCGGATCTCGGCAAGTATGTAAAAAAATAAGGTATTGTGACTGCAGACATTTAGTAGAGAATTTGTAAAGATATATACTAAATAACTGAGCACAAATCATCAACGATTAAAAAAATACAACGACTATACTGTGGTCCCTCAGTCCACACATGAAAGATTTTGTTATACTGAATATTACCACATCAACCGAATAAAATCTTTATTTTCTTACATAATGTTTTAGAAAAAGTCTTATAGCAATTTGTAAAAAAAAAATTAAAAAAAAATATCGACGCACTTTGAAGATATTTATAATTAAAGCTGGTCCCTCAATTTCTCACGTCCTCAATCATACTTGCATGTCTAGCTGCTAGACAACTAAAGTATCACAAAGTGTAGTGTATTAAACTTTTTGTAAAAAGTTTCTACAAAATAATAGGTATCTAAAATTGTGTGTATCTTACCTCTAAAATGAGATTATAGCATTTCAGTGATCTTATGAACAGATATACGAGTAGTGTGACCACACAATGAAACAAAATGCAGACTTCGTGCTTATTGGTTACTTCGAGTGTACATGCGCTAAAGTTCGCAGAACTAACCTTTGTTCAGACCAGTGTTGCCAGATGGGGCTATTTAGCGCCGATGGGGCTTTAATATTTAATGCGCTGGCTACAAGTAGCCGATAGGGCTATCTTTTTTTCAGAATGATTTAATAATCAAACAAACATATTTATGCAGAAAAAAGAACTTTTACACCAACAATCAGTTTCAATAGTTTATGTATATATCACTTCACGCGATCACTTCTATAAGGTATTACATACCTCTGAGTTGCCTGACGTTTCAACCAGGTTGCACTGGCCGTGGTCACAGGCTGATTGTTGACTTATGGAACGCGAAAGTTAAAAAAAAAACTAACTATGTCAAATTTCATACCCCTCCATTTGCTTAATTTTCGTAAAAATGGTATAATAGTACAGTCTACATTTTGTTGAATTTTTTTTAATGGCCCTGAAAAAAAGATTCTTTCCAATGTGCCTGTTACCAGAACAATAAAAAACAAAACCTTTTTATTACAAAAAAAACGATTTCCAAAAAACATCCAACGAAAACTCTCTGCAAAAAAAAACACTTAAAAGCATAAAATAAACTGGTTCCTTATAAATTGCCTATATCTAAGTCTTTATTTATTTAAATAGTAGTGTTATAATGAGTGCTAGGTACCTAAAATCTGTTTGAAGTCGGTGCTAAGCCAAAAAGAATACAAACGAACAATTACAAAAGTCTAAGCGATAGTCACTTGGCACGGACTTCAAACAGATTCTAGGTACCATTTTCTTTTTCCAAAAGGTGGCATCCCTGACAAGCGTATTCTTTTGATGTTTACCGCCAAAAACATAAACACGGTTCCCAACATTTGTTGACAATTTTTGTTGCCAAATGCCAACACAAGGAAATTACAGAAACTTTTGTCACCAACACGTGTTGATAACACAAAAGTGGGCAACTTTTGTTCGGTGGAGACTCGGCTTAAGGTGATCACTTCCTTAGAATTATTTTTATGCTAACCTAGATTCCATAACGGTTAATTAGGTAGGTACATTATATTGTTTTGACGACGTAAACGACGATTTAACCGTTTCTTATTTTAGATTAAAATTGCTATTGAAAAGGCAATTGGCATGTAGCAGGTACCTATCCCTAGTCTCGTGACGTGATGTTTTGTTATTTACGAATGGCAGAGGCCAAATGCGACTGTTGCGTGAGGCACTGTGACGTCATGTCGGTGTGTGTTGTGTTTGCTTATAAACACGGATGTTGTGCGAAACGTAAAAAGGTGAAAACCCTATCTATTATAAATCTTTTCATCAACCAACAATTAGAATTCAAGTTTAATGGACTGCACATCGGCCAACTTTGCGGGGAGCCAGTTCTATTTTAAGTTCGACCATCGCGAAGTACGTTTTTAGTACTATATAAGTATAAATACCACAGAAAGAGATATACCTACTTAATCCATTAATATACTTACCACATGAAACACATGTACAAATAAAAACGTACCTATGTATTAACTAACAAATACTTGCATGGTGATTGGAAAAATACCTAGATGCAAATTCGAGTTTTCGCTTATGACGTCGATCAGTTACCTATGTATGTACACACTCTACGTCATAGCATAGTGTGACGATTTGCAGCATTCTTATCGTATCGTCACCTACGTATAATGTTTTGATAACGACAAAAATATGTTCAAGTAATATTATAGGTAGAAGTTTTCAATACATGACGCAAATATTTGTATCTTTATGTATTTAATAAACGTATAAATTCCATTTATTACGGCTCCATCTAAAGCGATCGAGTTCAAACGTCAAATGAATAGTATTCAATGAATACTTGGAAATACTTTCTAAATTCCTTATTACATGTCAGACCTACTGAGTCTGAGACAGACTTTCCTCTTCAATAAAAAGTAAAAGGACTCTACATTATTCGATGATTATAGTTAGTCTATGGAATTATCATGGTGCATGATGTTATACTCGTATATAACGTGAACAAATTTCTTTTGGATAAAAAAGGTAAGCCAACCATAAAAGATAGACATCATATTATGCTGTATCGACCTTTTTTTTGAAATTTTAATTCTTTACGCAGCGAACGCAATGGAGGCCCAAGCACGGTAATTCATTGGTAATAATAATACATAGATATATCTAGTTAATTAGTCACATTAAAAAAATAAACCAAAGACGAACTAGTGTCAGCTGTTCTAGTAGTGTCTACATTAGTACGTGAGTCGAAGTTCTGTAAAGTAGTAACTTACTCTATGGCAGTAGTAACAATTTGTTGTATCGTATTCGTAACGCGGGATTATAACCATTCAACACTTGGGTACATATGTACTTAAAACAATAGTACAGGGCACGAACGCGTGTATTTAATTTATGCAATGTTGGCAATCCACCTTCGAGCTGACAATAAAATAAATTTATCAACACAATAGGCATTTATTTGATCGAATGTTTATCTTTGAACAAGTACACATCATAGCAATCTTTAAAACTAACGTGTGGCTGACGCTATGGGACTTCTGTTTAGGTAATCTTATTAAGTCATTCCTCACATATTTATGTGCCCATTGTGTGTGGTGAAGGATTAAGAATACGTATTTCACCATCCCTATTTATCCCGTGGTAGTTGGACTTACTTACAGTGGTGACAGCATTAACAGCTTTTGAGAGTCCCCTGATTGATATAAGCCTCTCCTGCGAAAAGAGGTTACAGGCGGGACTCAATTCGTGCGATAACCGCGTATTTCTCTGACCGCCAATATTCTCTGAGGGCGCAAAAGACGTGCCCTATTCCTGGCAGTCAGAGACGCCGCCCATACCCTGGTGCACCATACAGTGCCTTTGACCTTTGAGTGATCTTGTCGCGATGCTGATTCCACCCAAATTTGGCTAGAGTCACCCTAGATAGGCTAGAGACAGAAGTAGCGCCGACTAGCTTTGGAGTAAACCCTCGGAAGTGCTCGTTGAAGAGCCACCTCCTGTCGAGAATCAGGCCCATCTGGTCAATTTGGTATTCGTAGTAGATAGATCGTAGTAGACCACGTTGGAGGCGCCGGGGGGTGGACCACGACGAGGGTCTCCGTCTTATCCAGGACCACCCATAAACCCGGCGCCTTAATACGCCTAACCACCAAAGAAACTACTAAGGTGGCCAGGCGCGCCGCCTCCTAAAAGTTCAACCCCCGCCCAGTCCAGGAGTGCGACGACCTCTAAGGGCCCAGTTGTAGCCCATGTGCATGATCCACGGGAGGGGTCCGAGAACACCGCTCATCATCTATATATGTATTTGTATCTATTAGTATAAGTATGTGATATATGAGTATGTGTATATATTTATATGTATGTGTAAAATAATATAATTAATTAAAAACTCACTGCACCGACAACTACCACTGTCTCACCTATACATTTTGATCCATCCTAAGGTTGCCTGGAAGAGATTGCTTTTGGCAATAAGGCCGCCCTTTGTACACTACTTCTCACATTTTATGTACTCTTGTAACTATGTATTATTATGGTGTACAAATCAAGAGTTTTCTATCTATCTATCATGTGCTGACGTCTCAAAGTACCATCTCGGTCCTCGTACATGATGGTACGCTCTTCTAAATAGTCTGCCAGTAGCCGCATCAGATACTCTGGCACTCCGTATTAATGGAGTGCACCTAAACTACTGAACCGATTTTAATGAATGAGGTGTCAATACATTTTTAGTAATGGCCGGCGTAACATTAGCTATTATACCTATAAATGTTATCAAAAGTTTTTACGTAGTCGGGTCATAGTTTTTTGAACTTTTCTTGTTATACTAAGATCTTTGTTAAATGAAAAGAGCTTCAAACTATTTCTCTTATATTGAGTCCTTTGAGCTCTCTCGCGATTTTCTCTCTGAACCCTTTTTATTTAAATTAATCTTTACCTTTCATCTTTTACAGAACCGGATTGGGCGTCATACAATCTCGGCATATTTATCTGCATGCGGTGTGCGAGCATTCACCGCGGCATGGGAGCACACATAAGCAAAGTGAAACACCTAAAACTTGATCGTTGGGAGGACTCTCAGGTGCAAAGAATGAAGGAGGTGGGAAATAACGCAGCCAAGAACAAATACGAAGAAAGAGTCCCGCCGTGTTACAGAAGACCTAATAAAAATGATCCACAGTAAGTGTGTTTTCAGTAGTTTAGTGTTGTTGTGCGAACATCACTGCAAAGGGAAGGAAAATTTGAAACAAACCCTACACCAACCCGTCTGGCCACCGTGGTATATTATACCAAAACCGCCAATGTTAGGAAATGCCTATGTTTATAAATAAATAAATATTGTGGACATCTAACACACAATGCCATCTAGTCCCAAGCTAAGCAGAGCTTGTGTTATTGGTACTAGACAACTGATATAAATACATATATGCTTTTATTTTGTAAATACATACATATTATACATAGAAAACACCCAAACTCCGACACAAATATTTGCAAATCATACAAACATTTGGTCCGACCCGGGAATCGAACCCGAGACCTCAAGCACAGCAGTCGTATACGCTTCCACTGCGCCACCGAGGCTGTTGACACACAGTTTATGATGATGTGGGTACTTATCCTAGCACATCTTTACAGGGGCTATAAGTTTAGTAATCTCGACATAGTATAAAATGAAATAGCTTCCGCTGTTTATTCGCTTAGATCTTTTAAACTACTCGACGGATTTCAATGTAATTTTCAGCAATAGATAGTGATTCAAGATTAAGGTTTATATTATGTGTAATACATACTTATTATAATAGCGGTAACCCGAGAATTTTAAAGTGCGAAGTCAGGCCTGGTCGTCAGTAGTTAAAAAAATTATAACCTAGTCAACTGACATAACAGCATGTGGTTTGCACTCAAAGAATACCTTAAAAGTGGAATTAAATATCAATAGTAAAGTAACTCTTACTCATTGTTATTGAATTTTATCAATTCAAGTAGATAATTAACCGATAAAATTAATGTTATCACACTATTTTACAATCATCATTTTTGCATTCCCCTCGGCTAAGCAATTAATTTGAAATTCAAGGTATCTTTATTTCAAATTTGTATCTACATTCGTCTAGTAGTTTTAAAGTGAAGTACCTACTGATAAATCTACTGAGCAACTCGCTCTGACACGAAAATTATTCGTTTTGAGAGCTTCTATTACGTGCGCTGCATAAACGATGAAAGTTTTAGTAAAACTATTTTGATTTTCTTATTTGTTTTGGATTACTTATGGTAACAAGGTATTTCAAATATGAAAAAATATTTTGAAAAGAGAACAGGTGGTGTGGTCTATTACTAATCTTAAAATTACCACATCTTTTTAGTAGTAGACCTTTGTCAACTACTGATGAAATTGTATGTAATTTTATTGTAAACTAGCTGCACTCCGCGGTGTTACCCGCGGTTATTGTTGTACTGCAGGTAACGCCGCGGGACAACGTCAGGACAAATTTAGGTAAAGCATGCAAAAAGGAAACTTTGTGACCTTAAGGTCATCTACTGGTGCTCTTACCTTAATGAGTTTTCATGTTTAAAAAAATATATTATAATAGGTCTTTACCTATGAAATTGCCGTTTTGTATGCAAGAAGTGAAAGTACTTATTTTTTCAAACTTTTTTATTTCTGTTATTCGAAGTAATCACCCATGCAATCGACGCATCTTTGCCAACGCATTGGCAGTTTATTGATGCCCTTCTTGTAAAAATCAGCTGGACGGGAGGCAACAAACTCTTCAAAGGCATTTTGTACTGCCTCTCGGGAATTGAATTTTTTACCCACTAAAAAGTTGTCTAAGTTTTGGGAAAAAGTAATAGTCGGTAGGTGCAAGGTCTGGTGAGTATGGCGGATGAGGGAGAGCTTCCAACCCCAGCTCTTGCAGCTTGGAGACTGTATTTTGCGCAGTATGGGGTCGCGCGTTGTCGTGAAGCAGCTGCAAGAGCTGGGGTTGGAAGCTCTCCCTCATCGGCCATACTCACCAGACCTTGCACCTACCGACTATTACCTTTTCCAAAATTTAGACAACTTTTTAGTGGGTAAAAATTCAATTCCCGAGAGGCAGTACAAAATGCCTTTGCAGAGTTTGTTGCCTCCCGTCCAGCTGATTTTTACAAGAAGGGCATCAATAAACTGCCAATGCGTTGGCAAAGATGCGTCGATTGCATGGGTGATTACTTCGAATAACAGAAATAAAAAAGTTTGAAAAAATAAGTACTTTCACATATTGCATACAAAACGGCAATTTCATAGGTAAAGACCTATTATTCAAATATTTATGGGCGACTAGTAACGCAAAACTTTCATGTATCTCTAAAGGTTGACTTACTATAACCTTTTTTAATCGACTTTAAAAAAGAAGGAGGTTCTTAATTCGACTGTATTTTTATGTTTTTTTATTTGAAAGCTGGTGCTTCCCGTGTGGTCCCATTTTAATTTCGTCCGGTTCTTGAAGTCGGTTTTTTTGTTAAAATTCGTTTGGTAAACAAATTTGCTCTCTACGGCTACGGAAGACGCAAATGAGGTTGCGTGGGTCAGCTAGTATATGTATAGTATTTTAAAAGCTATGATTTATTGATATCCGTATCCATTTTAATACTCTTCTTTTCACCTAACTTGAGTGAATAACGTACCTTGTCAAAATTCCAGAAATACATAAACGAAATTATTACACCATCATTGCCAATGCGCTAGGATATCACAGGAGTGTGCCGAGATAAAATATTGATTTATCCTTCCCATATTCCATTTAAATTATTGTCCTGATAATTGTGTCAGCTTTGGCTATAATGTACATAATATAATGTACTTTAAATTGTTATCTGATCATTTACAGAGTCCTCATTGAACAATGGATCCGTGCGAAATACGAACGTGAAGAATTTTGCCATCCAGAGCGGCAAAGCTATCTTTCTGGAACTATGGAAGGTTTTTTGATGAAGCGAGGCAAAGAAGACAGCCGATATCAATTGAGAAAGTTTATCTTAAGTGAGAACGAAGACACGCTTAAGTGAGTCAAAATGTATTGTTAACTGAACATAATGCCACTATTATACTTGGTCGTCGTTGTCCGCATTCGACCACCAATTCACCGAAACACTTAACCCTTGGTCGCTCGCATTCCCTATCGGCGAATAAGGACGAATTCGATGCTACGCGCTTGTAATGTATAATATATGTTTTAATATAGGTACTTACACCGGACGAATGCGGTCAATACGATCAAGTACTGTTACTCTTTTCCATGAAAGCTTTTTGTGTATAACCAAGCTACGTATTTTTGTAACTAATGTCTGGCTCATGGTTCATATAACCAAGCAACACATCAGAAAACATACCGACACCTTTCGTACTCATCAGATTTTCTTTAAATAGTTCATGTGCTTGTTACCTTTTTGTAAATAATGAGTTTTTCATTCGTCAGCTTACGTGTGCTTGATCCGTTTCTCATTAGGTACAGTTCATAGATCGTTGGTACTTAGAAAATGCTTATTTTTTCTATTTTATGGTAGCTGGTGATCATGAGATTTTATTAATCAAATCACTCTTAACACACTCTTAATATTCACCAACTATTTTAGTTCATTTAAATGCAAAACACACAAAAATTTCGAATGACTTAGAAGAACTACATCACGGGTCGATCTAAAAACGTGACGTGAAGTAAGGGACCGAGTCGTTTTTAGTTCAATTACACACAAAGTTTAAAAATTGGCTAATATTGTGAAATAATAATTCGATATTTTTTTTGTTGCACGAGCCCTCTGCGTTATTTGAGAATGTACTGAGCTAGTATTACAAAAATCAAACAAAACAGTAAAACTGTCACTGTTAAGGACATGTTCACCAATTCGGTGTTTGACGGTTGATTCAGGCACAGTATGGAGAGCGATTCTTTTTTAGTTCTTGAAAACAACATTTTTAATTGCATAATCTTGTGAAATAATTGTTACGGCTTTTTTACATGAATCCTCTTATGTTATTTGAGAACGATTTGTTCTAGTTAAATATCAAACAAAACAATAAAACTGTAACGCAGTGACGGTACGATTTACGTTTATCTTGAGATGGTGAAATCATGATAAAATAGATTTCGTAGAAAAATTGTTGGTAAATTTGTGACGTACATACTACGAAAACTTCCACGCCTCTTATTGATATCAAGCCTTTAATAAATATTGACTGACTACGTAATTATTAACCGCATTAGACAGTTTGCTACGGTAACTAAGCCATATCTAATATTTTTTGACACATGATATAATTTTTAGGCAAATATTGTGCTTTGTTACGATTCCTAATTCTCTGACGTAGTCAATAGCTCATGTATCTTAATAGACAGTTACTATGTCATGCTCAGACTACACATCACATAAACTACTTATACGATGATATTGTGATGAAAGACATCCTTCACCTTGTATTGTTAGGTAATATTTCGTCGTGTCGCGACGTCGTCGCGTCGCTTAGCAAACATGAATATATTTTAAGTATTTTATATCTTTGTACATACAATAATATTCAATTATGGGTGATATAGTCGTAAGTAGGTACATCATAAACTTGACATTTTGCACTTGTAGAAAAACAGAATTTTATTGTAGAATTACACAGTCGAGTGTACAGTCATTTACGTAATCCGAATCGAGCGTAGGAAACATAATAATACATTTACGATGAAATTTATTTATAGTAATATATAGGAAAAACATAGACGAAAACAAAGTACATTACAACAACATTGTTTACATTTAACATACATAATGTTTGTGCGGATGCGGTTTAAAATTCTTTTCCTGTAATCAATAGTGAGTAATTCCCCTGCAACATGTTTACATTGTCAAATAGTGAACAACTAGATAAGAAGAGCTCAGTCAACACTCATTTAAAGAGGTTTTACGTGCATTTACAACCAAATCACGTGATCATGGAAAACTCGGTTTAAAATTGAAAATAAATGTACTGTACTGATTCGATGCCGGATTATGTAATTCGTCGAACATGAAACCTATTTTATATGTGATTTTAAAGCTAATTTTGTCGTAGTAATTTAGCTTAAACATATCCGGACTGGTTCTTAGGTATCATCCAGCAACCGACGGCTGTGGCCGTACAACTGGTTGTCTCAATCGGTTGATCGGTCGCCTCCGCGTCAAAAATGTTGGTCCCTTGAGGTAAGAACGACAGCGGAATTTTAACGAAATTCCGACATTAAAAAATTATGGTAGTTTGGATAATAGGTTAGGTTATTAAAAATACATGTTGGTGTCATTTCACGTCATTATCATGTGCTGCAATTCACTGATCTGTAATTTATTATCCTCCTTATAATCGTCATCTGCATAGCGTTGCATATAGTTATATTCTGTTTTTTTATTGATTTGAACCTTATGTATGACTTACATACTCTTAAGGTTTATTTTAATGATATTTTAATGATAATCATAGTACCTATGTCAATCGATGTTCAGTAATTTTTTTTAAACAGAATCATTGCTATATGCATGTTTTTTATACTGGCATGTTTATATATGTTTGTGTTATTAACTTTATGTGCAACTAACAAAATTATGAAGAAACGTTCGTTATTGTATTTACCTACATTAAAACTATTTTACGAATATTTAACCATAGCAGTAGCGGGTTAATGCTGTTTTTTTCTGTTGGAGTGGCTGATTTTGTAATAAAACTGAAATTATTCGTATAAAATAATAACAAAATGTGCCACTTTAAAACACCTACTAGACCTCTGGTTCATTTTCTCAAAATAAGAGTTCGTGTTATGTTTAATTACTAGCTGACCCACGCAACGTCGTTTACGTCTCCTATTGCCCGTAGCGTAAAAAAAATTCCCCCGTTTTTGTAACATTCTTCATTGGTGCTCCGTGTACGTATAGCGTAAACCCATAAGTATGTGGTATTTATGGATATGTCTTCGAAAATGATATTGAGGTTTCTAATATATTTTTTTTCTAAACTGAATAGTTTGCGTACACAAAAAAAAAACAAAAAAAATACACTATTATTAAAACATCGATCAAAGTTACAACGAACTACAAGAACTTTTAAATTATGTTACTTGCTGCTTCGGAACCCTTCATGGCTCATGTAAAATTTAACCATGCCAAATTTCACACACCTATGTTCCTATAATTTTCGTAAAAGGGTTACAAAGTTTTTACTTCACGTATTATTTCTTATATGTACCTATAGATTACATTCTTACTATTCGTATACATTTAACATATAAATGCGACTTTGGCTTAGGCCGCACTACGGTTTTTGCCCGCAAGCGGTTAAACCGCAAAACCGCCCGAAACGCACACACTACGGTTAAAAACCGCGAACAGTGTTGCCAACAGATAATCTAGCTCTCATCGCTCGCTAGATTCAACTTACAAATACAGGTACAATACAACGGTCTGGAATTTTATAATCAAAGGAGCATTTTCCTTCTGACCTTCGAACCTTCAAGAAAAGAGCGTACTCCTTTTTAAAAGGCTGGCAACGCACTTGTGACGCCTCTGGTGTTGCGAGTGTCCATGGGCGGTGGTAATCGCTTGCCATCAGGCGATACGTCTGCTCCTTTACCGCCCAAGTCCATAAAAAAACCGCTGCGGTTGTCGCAGTTTTTTCCCGCTAGCCATTCTGTAGCAAGTAGCGGAGTTAAAATCAGTCGCGGGAAAAAACCGCTAGTGCGGCCGCTTCCATTAGTTTCCTTTACTCACAAAATCAGGAGCTTAAAAACCGCAGCGGTTTAGCCGTAGTGTTTGATCGTAATTTCTTCAGCGGTATTTTGTTTGGTATGCTCTTATCTGCTTAGACTGCCTATGACGGCATCGACGAATACAAGATTCGTATCAGTATTTATCGGACGAATGCAATCGTTCTATACACACACGTCACCGCTACGTCGCGTCGTTTGATTATGAACCAAGTTAAGCTTCTATTTGCTTGAATACCGTAAATGCGTAATCAATCCTTTTTATGTAATGTTTAAACAAATTAAACCAAACGAGCATCGTTTAGTGGTTATGTTAACAACAAAGCGCCATAGGTTGGAGATAAATAAGGTTAAATTTAAGATTATTAATTGTCTATGACAGGAACCCATTAAATAATATTTGAGTTACTTACAGATAGCCTAATATTTGTTTATTTTAGTAATGGATTCTGTAATGACAGAAAAATTATACTATTTTTCACATTTAAAGATAGTGAAGTAGATAAACATTTATTGATAAGGTAGCATGGGTACTTTTAAATTTCATATGAAATCGTTTATCGCTTAACTTTAATTCACAACAACAACTAGTTTCTAACGTCATACCTATAAATTTTTATCTGTGGTTGCTGTGTTTAGTCATAAACGATTTAGAACGGGAAGTGCTGAATTATGAATACAGTAGTTCGTCTGCACGAGAGGGTTCTTCAAAGTATTTAATTTATTATTTAATCAAATATTATCAAGGATAGCATCGTTTCGTATTTCTGTAGTACTTACAAGGAAATATACTTAAAAAGGTGAATGACACTCAGTCATTTATGAAAACTACTAGGCAAAACCGTATTTTATACAGAGTTGTTTCATTATATCATTAATTGTTATTTATCCAGTAAATCTACAATGTACTTAGATATTTAACTGCCTCGGTGGCTCAGTGGTAGCGTATGCGTATGCGTAGCGACTGCTGTGCTTGAGGTCTCGGGTTCGATTCCCGGGTCGGACCAAATGTTTGTATGATCTGCAAATATTTGTTTCGGAGTTTGGGTTTATATACACACATCAAAAGTGTCTAGGGATCAACATATGTGTCTAGGGATCAACATATATTTTTGCAATAACTTTTCTCCTGATTGATATTAATTAAATTTTCTTTAAGGATTCATCAAATAAAGTGTTTTCGTTTGTCACAGTAACGATAAACTAAGTCACCTTTGCATTAATAAAGAAATTTGCCATTTTCCTAATAAACGGATTTTTGACATTTGAACCACTAACATTAAGGTTCGAAAAAAAGACTGAAATAACAGTTTTCTTTAAAATTTTATTAGGTAACTTAAACAATTAATAATCCGTGTTTCTACCGCGAACACTAACAACACAAGAATCGGTTTGGCATACTCAAAATGAGTTCATCCAAATCACGCTGTGGAATGGCCGCCCATGTTCGTTGCAACAACAAAAAAAGGTCTTCTTGCGACTGGATACCCTCCATATTCGGCAGAGCTCTTCTCTGTAGCATATCCCATGCATGCTCAATCGGGTTCAAGTCTGGCGACTGAGCAGGCCAGGGCCAAAGCCACATCTCAATCTCAAGAAATCCGCATAAAAATGCTTGATCCCTAGACACTTTTGATGTGTGTATGTATAATATGTATGTATTTACAAAAAAAAGTGTCTACATATGTATTTATATTATTTTATATCAATTGTCTAGTACCCATAACACAAGCTAGCTAGCTTTGGACTAGATGGCGTTGTGTGTTAGATGTACGAAATATTTATTTATTTTTTATTATTTTAGGGAAAAACCTAAAATTTATCTTTGAGTCTGTCTGCATTTTTCTGAGAATACGTGTCATGTAGAGCCGTTGTGGCACATTTTAAAAGCAGTGGCCATGGAAACCATATCTTATTTATTTTATACTTGAATGGAAGACTGATCATATGTGAGTTGGATTAGCATGGAGAAGGTTCTTAACGAGAAAAGTAATAGCACCACTAATAGTTTTTGTTAATCAAAGAGCAACACGGTAGGGATTAGCCATACGCAGACGGCCCTCTGTCAAAGTATAAGCCCAAATGGGCCTACGCGTTAAGGCGCGTCTCTACCAAAATTGTTGGCAATTTCAGTGTTTCCAACTGTTTGCAACACTTCAAAAAATCGCCAACTTTTGTTTCCATTGTGTCTACACCGAGTCGTCAACAATTTGAAAAACATTCGAACTAAGCGTCACCATAGAACCAATCAATATTTGCAACAAGCGTATTCTTTTGACGTTTACCGCCAAAAACGGAAACACTGTTCTCAACATTTGTTGACAATTTTTGTTGCCAACACAAGGAAATTATAGAAACTTTTGTCACCAACACGTGTTGACAGCACAAAAATTTACAACTTTTGTTCGGTGGAGACTCGGCTTTATATTGCACAGTTATGGTACGGAATGTATTGATACCACGGCCTCACAGAAAACCGGTGTGAACCAGCGCTTGCGTTGTGTTTCACCAAGGGAGTGAGGTTACCGGAGGCTCATTCCTTCCCCCAACCCCCTTCCTATCCCTCAAGGGTCGGCAACGCACTTGTGACGCCTCTGGTGTTGCGGGTCTCCATGGGCGGCGGTAATCGCTTACCATCAGGCGATGAATCTGCACGTTTGCCCCTTATCCCATAAAAAAAATATGTGAGTGAAATTCTGGAAGCTATGGATGTATTATAATTATTCTCTTAGGAATTCAGAACATACTTAGGTACACATTTTATAACCTCAACTACATTATTTCCTATTTTATTCTTTGAGAAAATCTTTTAATAATAAAAAGCTATACACCTGCATCCTACAAAAAAAATTAAGCTTGAACAAAAATAACGTATTTGTTTATTTCAACAGATACCACGTGAGAGAGCATAAAGAACCTAAGGGTGTACTCAAGCTATCCGAGCTGAACGTAGCGTTTGCGCCTGCGAAGATTGGACACATGAACTCCATGCAACTGACCTTCATGAAAGATGGTTCCACCAGGCACATTTACGTGTACCACGAGGACCCTGAAGTTATTAGTAACTGGTGAGCCCATTTAATATAATTTTAAAACGATCCACGCCTGACGATCTAGTGCGAATAGTTATGATCTGCAGAGCTTATTGTAAGGTTTATAAAGGTCTATTTGCACTGGCTATAATGCCTGAACTTCGATCAGTGTTCCACATTTCTTCAGTAAAACACAAGGATTCACTAGTATTACATGTGTATCGCTATTTGCCTGACCGTAATGTTTTATGTATGCTTAACAACTTATCTAAGTGAATTAGTAAATGAACTTTACTGCAATATTAATAACAATATATTATAGTAAAATAATTGGTTTCACTCTCATCTAATTTATTCTTCAACACCTCGATAACAACATCTTTAGAAAAAGTCATTTTCAAGGGCTACGGGCTATTTTTACTTAGGGTGTTGGATGTGTGTTCGTTTTATATAGGTTTAAATTCATGATGATCTTGACTATTTATATTAGCTTCACGTGTATGTTTGTAGTAACCGACTCCTTTGGACTTGATTTCGACCCACTTCAAACTGTCAGGTTTCTTTCATTTAAATTTAATAGACTTATCGAGGACCGATGATAATACCATAATTTGAAAAAAAAACAAAGAATAGTTATTTGTTATACAAGAGTGCAAAGTTGCTTTTTAACCGCGTGCTCAATATTTCGATGACCGAGCAAGCGAAGGATTCTAAAATTAGAATCCTGAGCGTCAGCGAGGGAATCAAAAGAGCACGAGGTGAAAAATCTTTGCACTCGAGTGCAACACGTAACTTTTCATTCCACCTCAGCGAGGAAACAACTAAATACAAAAAACGCATTAACAACCACAAGATACTTTTATTTCAGTTTAGGCATTAATATTTATTATGTACTACATTATGATATGTAAGAATTACAGATTGATTTTTAAATTATTTCAAAAATACTTAGGTACTCGCTCAACGCCGCGGTGTTACCCGCAGTTTTTGTCGTACCGCGAGTAACACCGCGGGACAAAGCTAGTCTAAAAAAAGTAGCCTAAGTTACTCCTTAGATTATCAGCTATCTGCCAGTGAAAGTCCCGTCAAAATCAGTCCAGCCGTTCCAGAGATTACCCGGAACAAACAGACAGACAGACCGACTGACAGACGGGCAATGTAACAGAAAAAAAAAAAAAAAATTAGTATATGTACCGTGTATACATACATATGCATTTAGTAAAAAGCGGTTATTTTAATATTACAAACAGACATTTCAATTTTATTTATTGGTATGGATATATAGATAGATTAAGAAAAATTGAAAGTTAAGTTGCTATAGTTACGTAAGAAGAAAATGGTGCGGGCAGAGCAAATTAAAAAAAAAACTACACCAAGAAGGTTCCGAGTCTAGGTTTTTAACAAATTAAAAAATATTGTATAATTAATTCGGCACCATGGAGGTAGAAGTAAATAGGTTTAATGATGTTTTGAATTCACAAACTTAGTGCGCTCGAGCGATGTTCTAAATTAAATTTACTTTATTCCTCTAGAGGATAAAAACGGCTTTGCACTCAGATATCGAAGGGCAAAAATACTCTTTACGAGCTGGTGGGATGAAAAAATAGTTTAAAAAGCTAAAAAAACACGCTTTTTATAAAAAAAAGTGTGGGGTGTTTTCTGAAAATATTTCGATAATGTCGCCCCACGCTTTTTAACATAAAAATATTGTTTTATTTATCACTCTATCCTTAATTTAATTTATAAAAAAAGTCATTTGACGTAATAAAAAGGTAGTGAAGATAAATAGACTTGAGAATGCCTTAATCAGCTAGTTAAATATTACGAGATGTGAGTGTAATATTGCGTTATTTAAAAACTAAACATTTCTTATCATTCGGCTTTGAAAATATCTATTTATAAATACCAAATAGTATGTACTTTCTTCTCAACTGAAAGATTTAGATATGTACTAGTTGTTGCCCGCGGCTCCGCCCGCGTGTATGTCGGTTATCGCTGCAAATAGTAGCCTATGCGATATTCTGATGTATAAGCTATATTACTGTAAAGTTTCATCAAAATCCGTTCAGTAGTTTTTGCGTGAAAGAGTAACAAACATACACACAAACTTTCGCCTTTATATATTAGTGTGATTAATATAAATATAGATATGTGGGCTTGCCTAAGTCTACTCTACTTGATGGAAAGCATGACCAGAATCCAAGAGTAATGGTCACCATACTCATTGCTAATGCAAACAATGCAGCCTGGTGATCCACACTATGGCGGCCTATTGAGGTGTTTCTACATCACTGGGTTTCCGGTCTCTTTACCAACAGAACACGACAGTACGAATGCTATCATGTTAGGTCGGTCTTCTGTAAGAGAGGGTAGTACCGTATTGTCCCAGTCGAGCCGGCCCGTGCGTGCTGAAATCAGCGTCTCTCTACTACCTGTTATCTTTTTTCAAATTTAGTTTTCAATATTTCCTATTTGAATGATTGTAGTGTACGAGTGTGTGCGCGGGTACACTCTCAGTTCCCTCATCACTCTCACAATCCGATGGGACGGTTATCCGACATGACCAGGGCGAGATCAGGCGCAGGATCGACAACTTTACGCGCTCTCCGTGGCACACGTTTGGCCTAGTGGTTTAACGGTCACCACGCCGTTTCCTACTTCGCCAAGTGTCGTGGGTTCAAATCCCACGTCGGACAACACTTTGTGTGATCCACAAATTGTTGTTCGGAGTCTGGGTGTTCTTTGTGTCCGTTACATGTATGTTTGTAAAGTCCCCCGCGACACAGGATTTATTCCTAGTGCGGGCGTTGTCTTTAAAAAAAAAAAAAACAAGGATTAAGACCCCTAATTCCAATGCTGCTCCGGGCTGAAATCAGAAAAACAAAACGAATCGGAACCGAACCCGAGACCTACTAATCGGCAATAGTGAAACCTAAACGCTAGACCAAAGAGGTAGTTATAAATAAATAAATAAATATTTTGGACATCGCCAAACGCCATCTAGTCCCAAGCTAAGCAGAGCTTGTGTTATGGGTACTAGACAACTGATACAAATACATCTATACTTTTTTTTTGTAAATACATACATTTTATACATAGAAAAAAGCCAAACTCCGAAACGAATATTTGTAGATCATACAAACATTTGGTCCGACTCGGGAATCGAACACGCCAACCGCGAGACCAACGAAGAAATCAATTTTAAATTTACCTTAGTTAGATAGGGTAGTTAGAGTTCTATTGGAATAACAGGGAATTTAGGTATCAATAGATTCGTTATAAGGACCTTTTTACGTATTTATTGTTTTAGTTTAAAAAAAAAGCTTATTATGTATTCTATTGGTGTAACAAAACAATAACAATTTAAAGACAGAGAAATAAAATTCGTACCTAAGGAGGCAGCATTACTGAAATATTTAGCGAATAAATTTAATTACTTTCTACTTTTTCACTAATAGTACCGAGGACCTACATATTAGCCATTCTACAACTTCTTTTCCTTCACCTATTAACAAAGCATATCAAGTAAAGATAAGAAATCCATATTAAACACCATACTTATCGACATCTACGGGTTCACAAATAAATGAAAAGGCTTAGTTAAAAACACATTATGGTAATCCGTCCCACAAACCTTGAGAGATTCTTTAAAGGAATTTGTATAAAATTTTACGATCTCGATTATGTTAATGAACTAAACACAACATTACACGTATTTTGAATTTTAGTAAGCTTTTTGTATGTATTATGTAAAGGGAACGGACACAATTACTTAAGAAAAGGGAAAGTGCGGTGTTACCCGTGGTTATTGTCGTACCGCGAGTAACGCCGCGGGGCAAAGTTAGTCCGAAAAAGTAGCCTAAGTTACTCCTTATCATCAGCTACCTATCAGTGAAAGTCCCGTCAAAACCGTTCCAGCCGTTCCAGAGATTAGCCAGAACAAACTGACAGACAGACCGACAGACAGACAAAAATTGTAAAAAAATGTTGTTTTGGTATGTGTACCGTGTATGTATACATACATATGCATTTAGTAAAATGCGGTTATTTTAATATTACAAATATACTTTCCAATTTTATTTATTTGTATAGATGTATAGATAATGATAATAATTAATACACACATCAAAAGTGTCATAGGGTGTGTGTAGTAGGGATCAAGCATTTTTATGCGGATTTCTTGAGATTGAGATGTGGCTTTGGCCCTGGCCTGCTCAGTCGCCAGACTTGAACCCGATTGAGCATGCATGGGATATGCTACAGAGAAGAGCTCTGCCGAATATGGAGGGTATCCAGTCGCAAGAAGACCTTTTTTTGTTGTTGCAACGAACATGGGCGGCCATTCCACTGCGTGATTTGGATGAACTCATTTTGAGTATGCCAAACCGATGTTCTTGTGTTAGTGTTCGAGGTAGAAACACGGATTATTAATTGTTTAAGTTACCTAATAAAATTTTAAAGAAAACTGTTATTTCAGTCTTTTTTTCGAACTTTAATGTTAGTGGTTCAAATGTCAAAAATCCTTTTATTAGGAAAATGGCAAATTTCTTTATTAATGCAAAGGTGACTTGGTTTATCGTTACTGTGACAAACGAAAACACTTTATTTGATGAATCCTTAAAGAAAATTTTAATTAATATCAATCAGGAGAAAAGTTATTGCAAAAATATATGTTGATCCCTAGACACATATGTTGATCCCTAGACACTTTTGATGTGTGTATTTACTTATATTTACTCCGCCTTCGTATATTTCGGCTTTAGGTATCGGTAAAAAATTGCCTATGTCCTTTCTTAAGAATAAATATATCTCCTTGTTAAATTTCATTTAAATCGGTGCAGCGGTTTAGACGTGAAAGCGTAACAGATAAACAGACAGACAGAGCTACTTTTGGATGGAATTGCATGAAACGGACATAAAGGACACCCAGGCGCAGATCAAAAATTTATGGATAACATAAAATGTTGTCCCATGTTTGATTTGAACTCACAGGACTCAGCGCTGCAGAAAACGACAATTCATTTCTTTTAATAAATTCAATAGCAGATATTTTTGATTTGTTTTTTTTTTTTAAATGTGCCTGCCAAAGTGACTCTACTCTGCCTGATGGAAAGCATAAGCAGAATCCAAGAGTGGTGGTCAGTGGTCACCATACCAGGAGCGGTCGCAGCCTGAAAATTTGGGCTTCATGTCCCCTGTGACCTCCCCCCCCTCCCTGGAACCGCGCCTGCACCATACTCATTACGCATGCAGACAATGCAACAATGCAGCATGGTGACCCACACCATGGCGGCCTAGTGATGCTTCTGCATCATTGGGCCGCCGGTCTCACACTCATCAACGAAACACGACAGCACGAAAGCTGTCATTTTACGTTGATCTTCTGTGCGAGGGTAGTACCGGGCCGGACGAGCCGGCCCGTTCGTGCTGAAATCAGCGTAGCTCTACTACCTTTTGTTGTTGGTGTTTTTGTTTTGTTCTTTTGTTGTTAGGTTAGTTAAGTAAGTAAAGTTAGTTGGATCAATAACTTTTAATCCACGTAGACCTAGTCGGTCTTAACATGATGTCTTTCTTACTACAGGTATACTGCAATCCGTTGCGCTCAGCTCCACTTACTCCAGGTTGCATTTCCTTCTACACCACAATCGGACCTTGTCCTCCGTCTTCCTAAAGACTTCACTCGTGAAGGCTGGCTCTGGAAGACAGGACCGAGACCTTCAGACGCTCATCGACGTAGATGGTTCACGTTGGATAACAGGAAACTGATGTATCATGATGAGCCACTTGATGCGTATCCTAAAGGAGAAATCTTTGTTGGTAAGTTATAATAATTATGTATTATAGAAAGAAATAATTTTCGTAATATAGTGCGTACGGTACGTGCATAGTACTTTCTACTGCTTAACAATATTGTTCACTAATTATATTTACACGTTTTTTTTATATTAGCTTCACCTGTATGTTTGTTTGTAACCGCCTTCTTTAGACTTGATTTTGACCCACTACAATCGGTCAGATATCATTTAAACTTAGTAGACTTATCGAGGACTGATGACAATACAATAATCAGAAAGAAAAAAAATTGAAAAAAATCATATTATAGGTACAATAATAGTTTCATAAACTAAAATAACACGCTTTTATAAATAAACCAAAATTAAAAAAGTAGAAAATTATTTTTATGTAAAAAAGGGTGGGATGCTTTCTGAAAATATTTTAATAATGTCGCCCCACGCTTTTTAAATTAAAATTATTTTCTACTTTTTAGTTTGGTTTATTTATAAAAGCGTGTTTTTATAGTTTTTTAAAACTATTATTTATGTTAAGATTAATTGATTTTAGTGCAATTAAAATTCCCTATTCATGGATAATTTCAGAGCTACGAAATCGTTACAAAGATTCGATTCGGTTACGAAGATAATTATTGAATAATAACATTTCATGAACAACTCAGTTTAGCATAATTCTTTACCGTTTCCCAGGTCACGAATCGAACGGCTACTGCATCAAAGTATCGAATACGGGCAACGGTTGTAAAGACGCTCGGTTCCCCTTTCAGTTAGTGACTCCTGACAGAACGTACTGCTTCGCAGCCACCACACACGAAGACCGTGACGGATGGCTCGCGGTTTTACAGCAGACTATCAAGAGACCGCTAACACCTCAAGACTCTACCAGTAAGTTAGTTAGTAGGACCAAACAACATTTCTTGTTGATCATCCTAGTTAGAGAACCATGCTTTTTTCAAGCAATTCTTTTTTAGGTTTTCACCCAGTGACTAGAAATCCAATAACTCCCACCTTTTGATTCGGGGGACTATTTGTTTTTTATTTACGAGCCTGCCAAAGTGCCAGGATATAGTTTCATAACTTTGATATGGTAATATCTGGTAATAAACATATCGATGAATATATTTATTTGCCCTCCCGCTTTGCCAAGGAGGGAAGTGGACTTATCATATTTCCAACTCGTCCAGTTTTCTTCTGATTAATTTCGTTGCGGGTTCCAAGACAGTTTAATTTTTCCTGGGACTTCCCGAGTGTCATAACTCGGTGTGTTCGTGGGCCACAGCTGTTGATCCTGGTGTACAGGAGTTACAGTGGTGGGCGCGTGGCCGGGATTATAAAAGAAAATCGATGTATAGAGATATGAACCTCATTTATTATTGCTTTCCTCTTGGGTGATGATATTTTATCCTTCATTTATTAAACGTAATAAAATAATTCACTTTCAATTTGTTTTCCAGTCGAAGCAACACTTGTTCGCAAACGGACAGGATCAAACTCAATCAGCATATTCTCCGGAAGGTAGTTGGATCAAGAATTAAGGTCAACGAAGCACTAAGATGCTTCAATGTAACAGTAAGTTTTAATTACCCACAGGGCCGGTTGTCCCGTTACACACGACACGGACACAACTGCTAAATTAAATTATTATTTTAATAACATAATTATTTTTATTATGACTTTTATTATGATGACGACTGTACATATAATATTTTTTGATTAAATGATTTGCGATTATTTTATTCATTATTTAAATGTATTAACGTAATGAATTTGTTTTATTTCTAAGACTTACTACTGATGACCATTGTAATCTAAAATAAATATCATTATTTTAATTTATCTTGTTTAATGCAATGAAGGATTTGAATCGACGGTTTAAGTCATATTAAATTATTAATTTATGTTAATTTGAATGAAATAAAGTGTGTTGTTTGAATTATCGTTCTTTTACATCATGGCGGTACGCACAATATATCAATGTAACCTATAATATTGTAGCTTGTAAAATAAATATATCAGTACATATGTAATTCATTCTAGTATAACATTAATCACAACAAAGCTCTCTTATTCATGGTAAAAAAAAGACATTTTACAGGGACTTTCTATATGGTGTATAAGTATAAAAAGTATTGTTATGGAATACCACAATGAACTAAATAATTATTTTACGTATGTCTTTAATTTTTTTTACCCTGGACCATCGTTATTCCAGGCAGATACGTCAGTATTACAAACCTATCACGTAAATGTTCCCCTACCCATATATTTATTCAGGCATTTGACTTATAAAAATATAGAAATTTGTCTTTGATTAAAATATTTCTAAAAACTGTTTTTATCGAGAGTTTTTCAAAATTGAATTTAAAAACTATTACAAGACTTGTGAATGAATTCAATGATTCTTTAAAAATTGGGTGACAAGACTCATTTATAAGTTCGATTTTAACGCTTTAATGTTCAGAACGGTCTAATAATTATATTTATAAATATTTAATATTGTACTTGTCATCTGTCGCTGACTGTACTCAAAATTATTTCATTTACGACGTATAGGATGTTCAGGTAGGATGGTACAATTATTAAAAAACTGTTTGTATTTTTATCTTACCGTTTTGATAGTTAAGATTAAAAATGGACTAATATTGTTCGTTGTGGTATTCTCGTTACATAGACTTGTTAGGAACGTATATATGACTCGCATCGTGTATTGCAATTATATATAAATATATAATGTAGGTACGATAAGTAGGTACTCAGTTTGTTCACTGTAAGGACAATGACAGTGCTAATTCTGTTGTTCGAAAATTCACTAATCTGAAAATCACAAAAAAAAACCTGTTAAACAAAGTTCTTAATTACAAATATAGTCTAAACTTAGGTATATCACACTAAAAATAGAGGTTATCTAATTACAAACATACAAAATTAGCATTTTGGCAATTACTTCTCTAAAATAGTAGAAATAAAGATAATTTTAGATAAATTTTAGTTTAGTGATGCAACAACATAGAAAAAAATGATGTACAAAATATTTATTAAATATTTATTATTATTAATTATTATTAGTGATGCAACAACAGAATTAGCAGTCAATCAATGCAGCACGTTAATATTTTTCTAATAAATTGACACTAAATCGTCATCTTATTTTATAAAGAAATGAGAAATGGACTGCAAATTTTAATGATTTTAAATTATGTTAATGTATATTTAACATATTTTTGTACTAAAGAAAGCCTAGGTTTTACATTATTGTTATTACGAATTATTATAATTTTAGTTTTGATAAGCAACTACCTACTCTATACTTTTATATTTTTTTTCTTATGAACAGTTTTAAACCAGCGTATACTTACATATCTATTTAAACGCAGTCCATATACATATTAAAAAAAGAAATGTTATGTAACGTTTATTTTGCTTAGAGTTGTAAAATATTACTTGTCTATTTGACATAGCAAGTCTAAGGGCCTTATCATACTTGCGGTTTGGGAGCGGCTGCTAGGGCGGGGCGGGCGCGCAGGAAATGCGTCGCGGACACGCCGCGGCTGTACAGCGAGGATGCCGCGGTGGTAGCGGGGTTTTCGAAGGACGAGTCCTCTACTAAGTATTAAAAAATGATAGCAAAGATGAATATAGGTATTCTTTATAAGTAGATGCACCGGAGCCACTCCAGATTTTTTTTCCCTATCTTTGACGTAGATTAATCATGTTGCGCGTCCGTAACGAATTCGCTGCGAATGCGCGCCGTGTTCGTTGCGCGCCCGCTCCACTTTGCGGACGCTCACAATCCGCTAGTATGATAAGGCCCTTAGACTGTAAAGCCGAGTCTCCACAGAATAAAAGTTGTCAACTTTTGTGTTGTCAACACGTGTTGGTGATAAAAGTTTCTGCAAAGCCGAGTCTCTACCGAACAAAAGTTTGCAACTTTTGTGTTGTCAACCTTTTTTGTGTTCTCAAATTTCGGTGGAGACGCGCCTTAACATGCAATACACCTACTTATTATAATGTATGCAACTAGCAATGCAATAAAGTAATAAATACTAGGTATTTAGGGTATATAAGAATACTCTGTATGTTCTTTTTGTAAGGTTGTCTCACGAACACGCAGGCTTTGAGCGAAGTTGTGAATGTGTTAGTGCGGTTTGAATGTATTTGCGTTATGTTAGAAGTAAGCTATGCCCTTTTAATATATATTAAAAAGATAAATAATGTCTTAACATCACGTATATTAAGACCATTGTTTATTTTTACATATATATATGTATGTTTAGACATATCTTATAAAATGTTTAGTGGAATATATTTGCCGATTGAAGGAGAAAAAACAGGTAATTATTGAGATAGTAGACACATTTTACAAGTAAAATATTATTTCGAAAAGTAATTTGATGTGAATTAACTAGGAGAATACCTAGTTTATTGCTGACATGAATGATTAATCTATTGATATTAGAGAAATACATTATATAAAAGGTCTGAATTTAGACTTGAATTTAAGGCCGGTATTCACTTTGATAAGGTATAAGTGAATGATTCGATTGATTGAAAAAAAACTGTTTAAATCGATTTTTAAATAAAGTAAATTTATCATCACCACGGGGTCAGAAATTTACCAATTTAAGAAGAATTATACACATTTCAGAGTCATTAGACGAGCTAATGTTAAAAAAAAATTGTAATGTATTTCTGTAATACCGATTGAACGAACGACGCAAACCAAATACTCCACAGTCACATTATATCGAGGGACCCTTTTGTCAAAGTCTTGCAACTTTGCTTATTATAAACGGTTCGAAAGAAATTAGTAAAATATTTTTGAAAGAAAGTTAGTAGTGGATGTGTTACGGAAAAGAAACTTGAAAAGTTTTAGTTTAAATTAATATGAATTCAAGCTAGGAGGCTACCAAAAATTTGGTAGAGATAATATTTTATTGTAATGTATACTATATCTAACTATAATTACAGGCAAACTGCTTTAGCGTAATTAGTTGAGGAATGAATAAAATTCATTGTTAAGCGTGTGGATTGCGATTTGAGTGTGTGAGTGGATTGTAATACATATATAACTAGAAAAAAATACAGAGGGTACAGGAGTCAAAATCATGCATGTCCCTTACTTTAAATTCCTACGCTCGGGGGTAATCAAATCTGGTTTATGCGAAAAAACTATTGTGGTGGCGGCACTCGTTTCTAATTGTATGATTGATTTGATTCTTGTCTAAACAGGTAGATCAGAAATAAAAATCTATATAAACTAAAATGATTCAATTGTAATGTTATTGTTGTACGTGTTCAAAATCCATCAACTGAACATTTATTTGTTAATATATTCGGATGATAGTAAGGGCCCTCGCCCACGGCGACTTTTTTCAGCGATGCTGTCGCGCGTTCGCATCGATACAATCGCGATGCGGTCGCTAGCTGTGTGCCCTCACGCCCCTCACTCACATAACTACGATTCAGTCGCGATTCACGCGCCACCCTCCCTCCATTCTTCCCCGATCTCGTCCGATACGGTCGCGTTTGCATCGATATAGTCACGGTGCAGTAGCGCGTTAGTAGTGCGTTGCAAATGCGACTATAGCGCGTTAGTAATGATGCTGTGGCATCACTACAAAAAGTTGCCGTGGGCGATCGCCCAAAGCTTGCACTGATCCCAACTCGTGAACGATGTCATGAATGACGATGTGTGTAGCTTGGATTCTGTACTCTTTATATTTTGTCATATACCTATCGAAGTATCACTGTCATGTAATCGTGTTTCTTAATTATATTGACACGTAAGCTAATGTCCAAAACAGTAATTTAATGAGCAAATAACTTAGGCTACGTTCAATATTGTAATTTATACATGTAACGATTTCTTATCATGATAGATATATAGTTTTAGTAAAATTTAGAGACAATGCAAATCTCTTAATAAATTAGGAAATAATAAGCCACAAAAAGCAATTTGAATGTTTCCTATGTAATGTACAATTTTAATTTAGAATGTTTTAGCTTTGTAAGATGATAAATGTGTTACTGCCGTATACACAAGTATGACGTATACAAGTTTAAAATCTTATTTTATATTGAGACCGTTTCCAATCTGGTTAAACTTTTGCTTTAGTTGTAAGTTTAGTGTAATGATTTCAACAAATTTTACCAAAACATGCCTCGCTTAAGTTTTACATTTATTTTATTGTTAGTAAGTGAAACTATAATTTGTAGTGTGCTCTGGCATAATACATATTTACCTATGAATACTTACAAAATAAACTTTTCACCTGCTAATACTGAGTTTTGATTTCTTAATCTATGTTCTCGATCCATTTAGGAATCCTACTAATATTATAACGCGAAAGTTTGTATGGATGGATGTTTGTTACTTTTGCAAAACAAAACAAAAACTACTGAACAGATTTGGATGAAACTTTACAGTATTATAGCTTATACATCAGAATAACATAAAGGCTACTATTTGCAGCGATAACCGACATACAGGCGGGCGGAGCCGCGGGCAACAGCTAGTACTGCAATATAGAGCAGGCTATCGGCGTACGATTTCCACAAGCACGAATGATAATTTTCCTTAAGGCCGCCATACAAGTTTTTTTATGTATGGCCCGCAAAAATGACTACTCTGCCTGATGGAAAGCATAAGTAGAATCCAAGAGTGGTGGTCACCATACTCATTGCGATTGCAGACAATGCAGCATGGCGACCCTCACCCTCACAAGATGCTTCTGCATCTTTTATAGTCTAGTCAACAAGTATGGAACCTGTGGACTAGACTATTTGGGCCTCCGGTCTCGCACTCATCAACGAAACACGACAGCACGAACGCTGTCTTTTACGTTGATTTTCTGTGCGAGGGTAGTACCGCCCCGGTCGAGCCGGCCCGTTGGTGCTGAAATCAGCGTGGCTCTACTACCTTTTAAGACTCAAGACTAACGAATAAGTATACTTGCGCAAATCCAGACTGTGTTGACAGACAGACGAACTTGCGCAAGTATACTTGAACGTGTGTCGGCCTTTAAGGAATACAACACATGAATCTCAAATATCTACTTCTCAAATCTGTCTTTCTTAACCGATATTTTTTTTATAAAGACATCTCCTGTATTAGGAAAAAACCTTGTGTTGAGTTGAGACTTTAGATACACTGAAACGGATATAAAAAACACCCAGACTCGGAAGAACAATTTCTTTAATGACCGACCAAAAGTTTCAGATTCGGCCATAAAATCTAGTTTTGGTTTCTTCGAGGTTAACTCGGTGCTCGCCAGCCAACGTTGCCGGCTCAGTTCGCCGACGTCCATCGTTATTTGCATTTAGATGCGTTAGTTTTTTGTAAATAAATCTATACTTATAATAAAAATGTATATATGTGTATAACAAATTCTGTACATTGAAGATATTTTGAAAAATTTTTTTGGGGGCACTCTGTTATCGATACTGAAGCCAAAACTGTATTTTTTTTTCATTTTTGTCTGTCTGCCTGTATCTTGGCCGCCCATCACGCCGAAACTACTGAACAGATTCAAATGAAACTTGGCATGATTTAAGTTCATACTGCGAGGAAGGACATAGGATACTTTTTATCCCGAAATTCAGCACGGTTTCCTGGAGAGAAGGGATGAAAGTCAAAATATGTCTTAGTTGTAATTCAATAACACATAGTCTGATTTCATTCATTCTTTTTTTGCTAGAAAGAAAAAATAAAACATAACGGGAAAAGTCTTTTTTTTTGTCCGCGACTGTACACTGCCTGTGGTAAGCTGAGACAGATATGTAAATATAGCGGTACGAAGTTCGCCGAGTCAACTAGTGATTTATATATTATGTAATATCGTGGGAGAGCCACGTTTCGGTATGAATGGGCCGGCTCGACCGGAGTGATACAACGGCCTCACACAAGAACACCGGTGTGAAACAGGGCTTGCGCTGTGTTTCACCGAGTGAGGGAGGATGCTGCTCTGGTGTTGCAGGTGTCCATGGGCGGCGGTAATCGTTTACCATCAGGCGATACGTCTTCTCGTTTGCCCCATAATACATAAAAATACCATATTTATTTATACACTAGCTGCTGCCCGCGGCTCCGCCCGCGTGTATGTCGGTTATCGCGGCAAACAGTAACCTATGTGTTAATCTGATGTATCTTCTATACTTATAAAATAACATGTCCTGACTGCCTGACTGACTGATTCATCATAGCCGAGCGGAAACTATTAAACTTGGGAATAAAAAATTTGGTGAGTATGATCGTTTCATTAAGTAGATACCCATTAAGGAAGGAATTTTGGAATTTCTACCCCCAAGGGGGTGAAATAGGGGTTGAAAGTTTGTATGGAAGTCCGTCATTTTTTAAGTTAGAAACATGAAACTTTATTTTTGGGCTACTGATTAAAAATGAGTAAACACGTATTTAAGCGTTTCTGATAGAGCGGATATTCTACTCCATAAGGGTGAAATAGGGGTTGACGTTTTGTATGTAGGTTAGTCTGGAAGTCCGTCATTTTTGAAGTTATAAACATGAAAGTTTTTTTTAGGGCTATTTAAGAAATATGAAACTTTATTTTTGGATTATTTATAAAAATTTGTAGATATGTATTTCAACGTTTCCTAATATTCTACCCCTGAGGGGGTGAAATAGGGGTTGAACGTTGTTTGGAACTTCGTCATTTTTAAATTAGAAACATGAAACTTTTCTTTTGGTTTGGGCTACTGATTAAAAATGAATAGATACGTATTTAGGCCTTTCTCGATATTCTACGCTGAAGGGATGAAATAGGCGTTGACATTTCGTAAGCGGGTTAGTCTAGAAGTCCGTCAGTTTTGAAGTTAGAAACATGAAAATTTATTTTAGGGCTATTGATAAAAAATAGGAGATACGTATTTAAGCGTTTCCCAATATTCTACCCGTAAGAGGGTGAAATAGGGGATGAAAGTTTGTATGGAAGTACGTCTTTTTTAAGTTAGAAACATAAAAAAATATCTTTGGGCTAATAGTTAAAAACGCGTAGATACTAAGTGTCTCTGGATATTATATCTACCCCTTTTTTTGTGCGGAAATTCCCTCGGATATCACCAACTGGTGGTTATGTCGGACTCGAACCGACTAAAAACCGCACACCGTCTCGGGTTCTAGAAACCAGGGAACCAGAGCGCCCTCAAAAGGAAATCCCATAAATTATATTTCTACCCCTAAGGGGTGAATTAGGTGTTGAAATGTCGTAAGTAGATTAGTTTGGAAATCAGTCATTTTTAGTTTAGTAGCCTGAAACTTTGTCCTTAGGCTTTTAAGTACAAATAAATTAATACCTATATCATCATTTATGGGAATTCTATTTCTAAAGTGATAAAAATAAGGGTCGAACGTTAGTATGAATTCCTTTTTAATGGGCTATTGATTAAAAATAAATAAATAGGTACGTTTAAAAACATGAATAAATTATTCATAGATACTTACACAGTTTTAATTAAATATATTGTAAATAATGAACTTCCACGTGAGCAAAGCTGCGGGCAACAGCTAGTAAGCTATATTACTGTAAAGTTTCATCCAATTCCGTCCAGTGCTTTTTGCGTGATGAAGTAACAAATATACACCCTCACAAACATTCGCTTTTATAAATTAGTGTGATGTGATAAAATCGAATACGAAATGTTTTACGAATGTTAAATTTATCACTACAGTTAAATGAAAAATTAGACATAACGAATGAAGCTTATTTTCAAAGCGTAAATAAAAGAAAATTAATTAAGTATCTACAACTAATTCAACGAAAAAAATGGAAGGTATCTACAACTTACTAAAAGAAATTAAAACACCAACAAATAAGGCTAAGTAATTAAATATTTGCAACGAAAAACATCTGCTTACCTATGCCTATACCAATAACCTAACAAAATCCTATAAAAAAGTAAATTATAGGTACCTAGGTACCTATGCTGTAACCTTACAAAATTCTAAAAATACCGAGAAAACCAATTAGTATCTACAAAAGACTATTTGCTAATTATTTAGGTACAACAAAAATCGCCTGCTTATACCTATGCTATAACCTGACAAAATCCTAAAAAAAAACTTCGTTTAAAAAAACTGACTTAAAAACTAAAAAGTATCAGTTAACTTAATTTGCATGTGCTACCTGGGTTTGAAATCAGTGCCAAGCCAAATGTAATAGTAGGTATCACACTCGCTACATTTCGAGACGAACGTCAACGACATCACCGACGCTTCAGTTGTTTTGTTCTACGCGAAGAGCAGCTATCCCGCTCAAGGTCACGCGCGGCGATTGCGGTACCTACTATTACATTTTGGCTTGGCACCGACTTCAAACCTATGAATAGGTAGCACATACAAATTAAGTTATTTGGTACTTTTTAGTTTTTTCGGTTCGGTTTTTTTAAACGAAGTTTTTTTTATTTTTCACTTTTTAGTCTTTCTCAAGTCTCTCGTCATCATTTCACCTAAATAACTTGAAAGAATACGACTAAAGGTAACATACATGCTGTATAAAATCGAAAGGACTTCAGGTATTTTTTTGTAATAAAATCTCAAATGGACTATCTTCTATAGGTTACTATAATTCAAGTGATTTGAGGTAAACTGACTATCTGAGGTTAACTCTGATATCGTTAAGACCCGTTTTATATATTATGAAATTAAATGATGTCTACAGAATATGAAGGCATGCAGACAATTGCTTTAACTTCATTGCAGGCGCTTACATAAATTTGAGGGTTTCCTTCGATTTCCTTAGGATCCCATCATCAGATCCTGATATGGTGGCCATGGGACCACATGGGGAGCATACCCTTTCGAATACAAAAAGAATTTCCAAAATCGGTCCACAAATTGACGGAATAATCCGTGTACATACATAAAAAAATATACCGATGAAATTGAGAACCTCATCCTTTTGGCAGTCGGTTAAAAAAATATACCGATGAAATTGAGAACCTCCTCTTTTTGGAAGTCGGTTAAAAATACAGAAGAAATATTATAATACCAAGTAATTTTATAGTAGGTAGAACAAAAATCAAGTAAATAGTTCCAAAAATAACTTTTTATCCGAATTTACATTCAAGAACTACTACTGAGTTTTTAAGTCGATTTGGGTGCGGGTGTCGCGTAGGGAGCCGACCGACCGCGCGGGTACTGCTTTTTAAACAATTTGGACGTGTCTGGTAAAGTGGTAACCTATGCAGGCCACGCGCCCGCGCTGCCTTTCGGGTACCTATCATAAAGATGTTTTGTATCATTTTCTGGTAAATTATGATGAACTATTATGTTATATGTTTACTCCTCTTTCAAGTATTTTAAACTTAAAATAAATATCATAAATATAAATGACCATTTAACGTTTATGGCATTCTAGTTTTTGGTTCAGTATCAATAAGAGCATCCTCCCAAAAAAATCTAAATTTCTTTAATGTACAGAATTGATCTGATACCACAAAACAAAAAGATATAAGTAGAAATGACTAGTAGGCGTGGCGCGCTTGCCACTGATAAGCGTTGCAACGCATACCTTTATGAGTTGTAGGTATTTTGTATCATAGTCGTGTTACAACGCTGCGTTGAATAGGTCGTCCAATGAAAGTTATTTTTTACGCCACAATGCAGTACTGTTTTACAGTGTAAAAAAAAATGATAGCAGAAGGAAAAAGATTGATAATTGAGGCGTTTCTTACCATCTGTAGGTACAATTTTATAAGTTTTATCAATAAAATCTTAAAATTTTGTTTAACTGATAATTGACTAGAGATTTAAGCTAAACTCTTCCTTATCCCATTCACATAAATCTCAATCGGGTATGATGGGGTCTTATCAGTTTTCAACGTTATTCTCGTATTTTCTATTCTACTCGATTAGTGATGTAGCCAGGTAGGATGTTAGCTTTATCGATTTGCATACTTTTAAACGTGTTATATTTACTTACTATACCTAATAATTATAAATATTAAATTTTGCTTGTTTGTTTACGTGGCCTTGAAAGAAAAACACTTGTTTTAACCATTAAATATCTATACAAATAAGTATATAGTAAGAATATATATATTGTTAGGTGTATCCCAACCCTAGCGATAAATTATGCAGTGCGAACCTATAAAAAGACGGTACTTGGCTATGCACTCTCTAATACCGTCCGATAAGTCTGCTTAAAGGTTTAGGTAAGATATATGAGCGCTTAATTTGTAATAGGCTGAAAGCATATGCCGATGAACACCACCTCATCCCCCACGAGCAATTCGGGTTTCGATCCGAACACTCGTGTGTCCAACAAGTCCACCGCATCGTTGAGCACACCAGCGATCGGTTCCAGCACAACCAAATCACAGGAGTCCTTTTCTTCGATGTAGCGAAGGCGTTCGACAAAGTATGGCACAATGGCTTACTTTTCAAGCTCTTCACCATGGGAGTGCCCCACAGACTCGTGCTCATCCTACGAGACTACTTGTCGAACCGTAGCTTTCGCTACCGCGTAGAGGGATCACTGTCCTCCCCCCACCCTATCCTCGCCGGTGTCCCGCAAGGGTCGGTACTCTCACCCCTCCTATACACGCTGTACACCAGCGACATCCCAAAACAACGGCTTGTGCAGACAGCACTTTTCGCAGACGACACAGCTATCTATTGTTCAGGCAGAGACCCTTCGCCAATAGTCAGAAAACTCCAGACCGCAGCCAACAATCTAGGCGCATGGTTTAAAAAATGGAGAATAGAGGTCAACCCCGAGAAGAGCCAGGCGGTGCTGTTTCGCGGCAAACGGCGCTACCTGACTCCCTTGGGGAAGATCCCACAGATCAAGATGTTTGGAAAGCCTATCCTTTGGGCCAGGCAAGCCAAGTATCTAGGCATCACACTCGACGATCGTCTTACCTTCGGCCCCCACATCGAAACAGTCCGAAAGCGGGCTGCCTTCGTGCTAGGTCAACTACATAGCTTGCTGAATACACGTTCCAAGCTATCGTTGAAAAACAAAGTCTTATTATACACATCATGCATACGACCAATCATGACATACGGCAGTGTTGTATTCGCACACGCTCAGAAACACAGGATCCATAGGCTTCAAACAATACAAAATAAATTCATGCGCCGGGCTACGGGAGCACCGTGGTATCTGCGCAATGTCGAGCTTCACATCGATCTGCGATTGCCGACCATCAGGCAATTCATAAAACAGTGCTCCCTTAGCTACTTTGACTCTGCTCCGACACACCCCAACCCTCTAGTGGTTGCGGCTAGTGACTACACACCTAGTACAATTTCACACACACGTAGGCCTAAACACGCGCTTAGGGAACCGGATGACGTAATCACACTCGCTCAACGTAGAGCATACACGGCACGCGCCAACACAAATCGCCCGCGGTTTCGACCCCGTCGCCGGGGCCGGAATACGCGTCGCGCAAACCTTTAAATGTGGGCCTCAGTCGCCCTAGTTTGTCAGTAACGCCCCAAGCCGAGGTCCGTACCCCACAGGGGGTGCCCTTGGGCGATGTTACTGTCTGGACCTAAAAGAGACGATGATCCCTGAGTTTGTTTCGTCCTTTCTTCTCAGGGCTAGTCCAGTTAGGAAAGGCCGAACTCATCTGCTCTAAATAAAAATTTTAACCGGTTGAGAGCCCTCAGCGCTCACCATAAAACCCGCGTAAAGTTGTGGAGGCCATCTGCGGCCAACAAACTAAAGTCAACCCAAAAAAAAAAAAAAAAAAAAAAAAAAAAAAAAAAAAAAAAAAAAATATGCACTCTCTCTTGTTGTTCGAGTAGCGGTGTCGGTAAGAGGTGTTTTTGTAGATTCGCAAGGCATACATCAGCCATATCTTGTTGTTTAATGTTATATCGTTGTAAACCTATTTCTTATCATTTTAATATCGATCTGTTATGTATTTCGTGGATTACTTGTAATCATATGTCGAATTATAAGATACGTTGGTTGTGAACTGTTTAGTGTTTTAATTATAAATGAGAACTGAGGTTAGGCTACCTCCTATTTGGTTCTTTTATTTAATTCTCACTCCTGGTTTCTAACAATATATAATAAGAGTGTCTGTTTGTAATATTAAATATTTATATCCGCTTTTTACTAAATGCATCTGCATGTGTAGGTACACGGTACAATTATTTTTTTCGGAACAGGTGGCAAACGAGCAGACGTATCACCTGATGGTAAGCGATTACCACTGTCCATGGACACCCGCAACACCAGAGGCGTCACAAGCGCGTTGCCGACCTTTGGGGGGTGGGGAGGGGGAGGAGTTGGGATATGGGCCTCCGGTATCCTCACTCACTCAGTGAAACACAGTTCAAGTGCCATTTCACACTGGTTTTCTGTGAGGCCGTGGTATCACTCCGGTCGAGCCGGCCCATTTATGTCGAAGCGTGATTCTTTTCTCTGCGAAATTTGCAGGCACGGGCCGGGCCGTATACCAAAATAACATTTTTTTTAAATTTTGTCTGTCTCTCTGTCTGTTCCGAACTCTGACTCAGCAGTCAGGATCGCTAAACACTATACCAACGGGTCGACAATGAGACGTATTGCATTTTTGTTCATTGCAGTCAATAAAATTTATGATTATTGATACCATGTGTATTTCCTATAAAACTAAATATGAATACATACTGTGCCAAATATTAATTATGTAAACTCTGTTTTGAATTTTGTTAAGTGGCTAAACAGTCTTTATTAAATATAATATGATTATAATACAGATTCTTAAAATTAATAAGCATTATTATGCAAGTACTTATTTTTTAGCTTCTTCACCTTTATAATGTTACCTCCTCAGATATCCTTCAATTCATGTTTTTTTTAATCTGCTCCGTCCTATTACAACAAAAGTTAGGTATCGATATTATTGATAATATTGTAATATGTGCCACAACACTAAGCGAGTAGCGGTAAATATCGAAGAATGACACAAATATCGAATTTATTCTTATAGTGATTAATGTTATAATTGCGTGCATTTAGAATAACGCCATCTGGTTTTGAATAGCTTGCAATGAAGTATTCTTACTTTCAAGATTACGAAACGTTGTAAGTTCTTCTTACGCTATGGCAAAATAACTGTTAACATTACGGGATAAGATATATTATCAAACGTGTGACTTTATGTATTGTAGGCTAGTTTTGAGCAAATAAAAACATCAAATCAAAACAATTCGTTAGTAGTGTGCAGTAATAAAATAGTGCTTTCATTTGTCTGAGTTTGGTGACAGTCGTTCCGTTGTAAATTAAGACACATAACATTTCTACCTATTCTTTATGTTCTGTGTCTTATACACTTTTCTTATGCGTTTAAAAGTAATCATATTACGTACCTATTGTAAAGTTAGTTACTTGATTCCAAAAGATGTCGCTGTTTTAAGCACAGAAACAATTTTCAAGAAAATGTAATTGCTTCAGTATCGATTAGAGAGCCCTCCCAAAAAATCATCTAAATTTCTTTAATGTACAGAACTGAACTGTTACATTTTTATTATACGTTAAAAAGAGTAATCATATTACGTACCTATTGTAAAGTTAGTTACTTGATTCCAAAAGATGTCGCTGTTTTAAGCAAAGAAATTTTTCAAGAAAATTTAAAACAACCCTTTCTATGGAAAGAGAGAACATAAAACAAATACCTACCTATCAAATACTAACTACATACCACATTAATCACAATGCTTGTGCATAAAACGTTCCCACGATTATTTTGAATATTTAAGTCATGCGGGCACAACCAAACACCCAGATTCGACGTCTACAGAAAACGACGACGACGACGGAAAAAGAATATCTATATCTAGATATTCTTTTTCCTATGGATAGAGAGATTGCGATAAATCAAATACTTAATGCTACACCGAATTATACGTAATACGTTCTACGATTATTCCACGATATATTAATCAAAGTGTTATTAATTACGCATGGCTTCCAAAAGATGTCGCTACGTGTTGTTTTTCGTAATGATAAATTCTTTATATTTTTTTTCCAATAGATAGAGAGATTGTGATAAATTAAATAATTAATGCTACAATCTTCAGAGTATCTCCTTTCTAACAAAAAAAGAATTATTGCAATCGGACTACTCGTTAATGAATTACAATTAATTACACATTTTGACTTTCATCCCCCCTCACAGGGAAACCGTCCGGAATTTCGGAATAAAAAGTATCCTATGTCCTACCTCAGAGTATGAACTCAAATCATGCCAAGTTTCATATGAATCCATTCAGTAGTTTCGGCGTGATGCGCGGCCAAGATACAGACAGACAGACAGACAGACAAAAATGAAAAAAAAATAGTTTTGGTTTCAGTATCGATAACAGAGTGCCCCCAAAAAAAATTTTCAAAATATCTTCAATGTACAGAATTTGACCTGTTACATTTTTATTATAAGTATAGATGAGTTTTTTTATGAGTCCTTAAAAAATATTGTGAAGTTCCTTAATACCCATCATTTCATTTTATTTAACACTAGTTGTTGCCCGCGTATATCTCAGTTATCGCGGCAAATAGTAGCCTATGTGTTATTCTGATGTATAAGCTATATTACTGTAAAGTTTCATCTAAATCCGTTCAGTAGTTTTTGCGTGAAAGAGTAACAAACATCCATCCATTCTTACAAACTTTCGCGTTTATAATATTAGTATAGATATAGAAGTATAGTAGACCGACCAGTGTTCCGCAAAGGGTGTGCCGCGGCACACTGGTGTGCCGTGGTCATCTGTTGGTGTGCCGCGGAAAAATACGGTTATCCCACAAACCTAAATAGACGGCCTACACATAAATATTTAGGTACACAGATGTTAATTACGCGAAAGCACTAGGGAGGCGTTTTATTTCGTTTATCTCTACTAAGTGTGGGTTGTTCAAGACAGTTAGCGTTATTCTAGGTGTAGTCTACTGCCCTCCTGCTATTAACTACTGCTTCGAAGAACCGAGTTCAAAAACACTATTAGTTAGAATGATATCAATTATCATTTCTCATCCACAACTAAGCCGGATCTTTAAACTAAGTATCCCGCTATTGACTCATTTCAATTGTCTTTATTGTCTATTGAGGACATCAAAAATATTATCTTAACTATACACTGTAATGCTGTGGAGCATGATGGCAGTAGCGTAAGGCCTACGTCATCCCTCTTCCCAAAAAGAGTAGTCCCTCACTTCCTGAACATTTTCGCCCTATTTCCATTCTATACTTCCTGAATATTGTCGCTCTATTTCTATTTTACCCTTCCTGAACATTTTCGCCCTATTTCTATTCTGCCCTTCCTGAATATTTCGCCCCTTTTCTATTCTTCCCTTCCCGAACATAGTCGTCCTATTTCTATTCTTCCCTTCCTGAACATTTTTGCCCTATTTCAATTCTACCCTTCCTGAATGTTTTCGCTCCATTTCTATTCTTCTCTTCCTGAATATTTTCACCCTATTCCTATTTTTCCCTTCCTGAACATTTTCGCCATATTTCTATTCTACCCTTTCCTGAATATTTTCGCTTTATTTCTATTCTTTCCTTCCTGAACATTTTCGCCCTATTTCTATTTTTAACTCTTACCACAATAAAAAAACAAAAAAGGAAACGCCTCAAGACGATCGACGAAGAGATGAGACCGTCTATGCTCATTAAACTGTAAAATAAAAATTTAGTTTTGTTGACTAATAAGAAACATTGTTTTTTCTTACTTATAAAATATTTTTAAATTTATGGTGTACCTCCAATAATTTTTATCATCCTAGATGTACCTTGAACCCAAAAAAATTGCGGAACACTGGTATATACTAACATTCTGTATATCGAAATGTATGTATTTGCAAATAAATGTGTAAAATATACACTAGATTTCAGTAGACAATATTTTTAAACATGTTTATCTCTTTGTTTACAAAGTAAGTTATATTACAACTTTGAGTTTTTTAAAAAGATCTACAACATTTTCTCGCATCATAGGAATATTTTTATTATATAAGGTTTTTGTGTGTGTAAGTATATAGACATAATATGACTGCCTCATTGGTCTAGCGGTTGGCGTATGCGACCGCTGATAATGAGGTCTCGGGTATGAATTCCGGGTGGGGCCAAAAAGTGTGAAAATAGGTTTTCTGATTATAGAAATACTTAGTCTTAGGCCCGTATTAATAAACCGATATCAGCGTAAGAGTAAGATCTTAAGACCCGGTTTGAGATCCAGGCATATAAATAAACAAAACTTAAGATGCGGTTTAATACTCTGTCATCACTTGAGATCGTGTTGTTTAATAAACAATACTCGAGTTTCAAGAGCGGTATTAAGATGCGTTTCAAGTAACAGCACGTAAAGCTGTCGGTCCTGCGCCTGATCTCTCTCCGGTCGTGTCGGATAACCGTCCCATCGAATTGTGAGAGTGAGGGAACAGAGAGTGCATCTGTGTTTGCGCATACACTTGTGCACTATAATATCTCCTGCATAGTTGGCTGGTCTCCGTTGAGACTGGGCGCCGTGGTCATAATCGGCTAGGAGAACATCATCTTAGACATATTTTAGTTTCGTTTAGTTGATAACATTGTTTTTTTTCTTCCTAGCCTTATCCCAAGATTATTTGGGGTCGGCTACTAGTTCCACCAGGTTTTACCTGAAGAATATCAGATTTTACACGGAGCGACTGGCATCGGGCCTGAGGGTAGAAACTGAATTCTAATGTTGAAACTAGTATCAGTATATTTGAGGGCACTGACTTCTCAAATAACGATTGCCATTGATGTTCATGGCAACTGGTACCGATGGCTTAACGTGCTCTCCGAGGCACGGACGTGTGTTATTGGACCAGGAGCCAGTGACAGATTTTCATGACCAAGTCTCTCCCAATCGAAACTTCGTAAAAGGCATTTGGAATGTATATTATGAATACTCGTGACCGTCAGCTGCGACTCCGTCGGCGGGGCAGGCAGTGGCAGACTAGCAAACACGCTGAAAAAAATTTTTTTTAGTCACTTCCTCCCATTTCAAAACTTGTAGGATTACAGTTTACCTAATATCTTGAAGGAAAAATAAAGTCAGCTGATCATAACATGGTGGATTATACGTCAGCTGGGCACTTGAACATGACAAAAAAAAATTTTTTTTCAATGATTTTCTCTCATCTACAAATTTTTCTGGTGATAGTTTATATGCTACAACGAATAAAAAATTATGTCAGCTTACTCTATCCCAGTGGAAAGTTTGTCAGCAGGCACCTTGAAAAGTGTAACGCGGCAGCATCTATCATCTACTGAATCTTATCAGCTGACGACTTTTCCCTTGACTTACAGCTAGCTAATATTATTCAATATATACTAGAGCATGTTAACAATCCTCTTATACATTTTCATCCGAGAGGACATCAAGCTTCATAAGTTATTCTCTTTTTACAGATTGAAGCTAGATACATAAGCCCTTTCCACATTGCAGCTAGATTGTGGATTAAAATTACCGAAGTATATTATTATGTAGATGTGATATTTCACTATTTAAGAACTATGCGGTTCACTTTCTCCAAACGTCAAATATTGAATAAGTATATGCTGTTTCAAGGACAATGATGTTCAATCTTCTTTTCTTCTTAACGTACTTTACTATAGTATTTTTGTAAACTACCTAAACAAACGTTTCATTATCCCAAGATTAAACTGTCTATTTAAAATAAGATTTGTGTAAGAAACGATTTATGTAAACAAATTTACTTCGCTACAGAAACAAGAAAGTGTGACACTTCACTAGTCGGCGCTCGCGCATTGACCAATCATGTGCGTTTAAGGGGGTGTGACTTGCTGTTTGTTTATTACACAGGAATTATAGGCAAAAGTATGTTCGTCATCTTCTATCCTGATATATTTCTGTGATGGTAACGGTTCAATCTATCTATACAAGTAAAATTTCAACAAAATATAAAACCGATTTCAAGAACGACCAAGTTGATCGATGTCTCTTGGATGCCATCATCAGATCTTAGTGTCCTTATCATGGTACCACCGTTGGGATATCTCCTTTCCATAAAAAAATAATCATCAAAATCGGTTCATAAACGACGAAGTTATCCGCAACACACATAAAATAAAGGAAAAAAGACATTAATACGGTCGAATTGAGAACCTCCTCCTTTTTTGAAGTCGGTTAATAAATAAAAATGAATCACAAAAATGTATGTACGCCCATAACTTTCAGTTATTTGTTATTGTCATTGTCAGGACAAGATTTGTATATAAGAAAATAAAAAAGGTGTTGTTCGATGGTTTAGAATATATTTACATAAATAAATAAGGCGATACGAAGTTCGCCGGGTCAGCTAGTATATAATAAAAATTGCTAACGTGATACCTTAGTGCGTCTTTTTAAGAAAAAGCAATGGTCAGTTCAAATTAATTAACGAAGATAATTTAAATAAGTGTAGACATGTATTTACAATACGAAAAGCTAATAATCTAGCTGATCACGATACTGTGCTTCCTACACAGCCAATCGTGAATGTTTGTAAAGTCCCACGCGAAATAGGATTAATTCTTTTTTTTTAAAGGAAAAAATACTTGTGAATCTCACTGCATTATGAGCGGGCGACATTAATACAACAAAAATAGTTATATTTAAGTCAATATTAAAAAAAAACAATTTAAATACGAAAACATTTCTCAAGAATCACTCTATCTATTGGTTGAAACTGCATCAATATTCATGCAGTAGATTTTGAAATTTATCGCGAACAGACAGACAGACAGACGCTGTGGAGTTCGTTAATTGAAAAATTATGCTATTAATTAATTTACTTAATATTGTATTTACTTAATAATATTACGTAAATATTGAAAAGAATCAGCTAACTGTAAGTCAAGTGAAAAGTCGTCAGCTGATAAGATTCATTAGGTGATAGATGCAGCTGCGTTACACCTTTCAAGGTGCCAGCTGACAAACTTTCCACTGGGATAGAGCAAGCTGACATGAATTTTTATTCATAGTAGCATATGAACTATCACCAGAAAAAAAATTATATGAGAGGAAATCATTGAAAAAAAAATGTTATTTGTCATGTTCAAGTGCCCAGCTGACGTATAATCTACCATGTTATGATCAGCTGACTTTATTTTTCCTTCAAGATATTAGGTAAACTATAATCCTACAAGTTTTGAAACGGGAGGAAGTGACAATTTTTTTTTTTGCGTGTTTGCTAGGCTGCCACTGCCTGCCCCACCGACGGAGTCGCAGCTGACGGTCACGAGTATTCATAATATACATTCCTAATGCCTTTTACGAAGTTTTGCTCGAGAGGAAATAATTGACCGAATTTGTACCTGGCTCCCGGGCCATATGTTCACCGCCAAACTTCCATACTCCGGGCTGGTGGTAATAAGAATTTCATAACGAAAAACCCAATACATTACTTTGGCCCGACTCAGGAATCGAACCCGAGACCTCTTGATTGGCAGTCGCATACGCGAACCGCCAGACCAACGAGGCAGTCAAAAATTGACCGGTAGACAATTATTGCATTTGGCATTTTTAGACCAACTTTTACTGCAAGTAGGGGTCCCTATCTATTAATATTTTTTTAAGATACGTTAAAGTAATTTTTATCGTTGGGTGGGTTACCACCCATGTAACATTAGGTCGCGCATACTAACAGGATGGACAGGAGACGGACTTGCCGGAACAATAAGAATTTATCTTTGTGCAACTGCTAGAAGTTTTCTCATACACGAAATACAACAAAGTTTCTAATTTTAATGAAATATCAAATACGGAACCCAAAAAACTATATTGGTTTGTAGTTTCCGTAGGGAAATATTTTTTTTCTGACGTAAACTATTTTTGTGTTTGTTTTGTCAGGTTTGGCGCGCTGTCGCTTACGATGTCTACTTAGTTAAATATCAGGTTACCACTTTACTCCGGATGACTAAAATGTCTTTGCGGTCAATCAATCAGAATTGTAACTGATGCAGTCATTAATTGCATGAAGGAGAAACACGGTCATTTTACTGGAAGTGAAAGGCGCTGTTTTTTTTTTATGGAATACTAGCTGCCCGTGCCCACTTCGTTGGGCGGTAAAAATATTTTTCTCCGACTTATTTTGCAAATTCAGCTACCATGAAAAAGTCTTTCCACTTTTCGGGTTATTAAAAAGCCTATGTCACTCCCAAATAACGTGGCCTTCTATTGGTAAAATAATTTTCAAAATCGGTTCAGTAGATCCAGAGATTACCCCCTATAACGTCACAAACTCACAGACGCACAAACTTTACCTCTTTATATAATAGTGTAGATGGGGCAAACGAGCAGTTTTATCGCCTGATGGTAAGCGATTACCGCCGCTCATGGACACCACGTAACACCTGAGGCGTCACAAGTGCGTTTCCGGCCTTTGGGGGATGGGGGGGACAGAGGGGGGGGGTTGGGGTATGGGCCTCCGGTATCCTCACTCACTGGGTGAAACACAGCGCAAGCACTATTTCACACCGGTTTTCTGTGAGGCCGTGGTATCACTCCGGTCGAGGTCGAATGCCGAAGCGTGGCTCTACCACGGTGAGTGGTTAGTATGTTTTAGTAAAATATAGATTATTCTGGAACAATCAAAAACAATTACTGCTTTAGGTATTTAGACCCAAACGTGTGGTGACAGAGTAAGAATACATTGTGTGGTGACACAACATCCCTACTCATCTTATAGGTGTCGTAAAAGACGACTAAGGACGAAAACTACGCAGACAATATCACTGCAGAGAGAAGGAAAACTGGAAACAAACCCTATACCAACCCGTCTGGCCGTGGTATAACAGGCCTAAACCTCCTTTCTAAGGAGAGGCCTATGTCCAGCAGTGGACTGTTAAAGGCCGTTGATGATAATTGATGAATCAAAAGCAAACTGTAAACAAAAAAGTTAAGTACCTACCCAAGTACTATACGTATCTTATTCTCATACTTAACATAAGTTTTATATAGAAACTAGTTTTTGCTCGCAGCTCCGCCCCCGTGTATGTCGGTTATCGTGGTAAATAGTAGCCAATGTGTTATTCTGATGTATAAGCTATATTACTGTAAAGTTTCATCCAAATCCATTCTGTAGTTTTTGCGTGAAAGAGTTACAAACATCCATCCACCCATACATTCATCCATCCATACTTACCAACTTTCGCGTTTATATTATTACTAGCTGTTGCCCGCGGCTCCGCCCGCGTGTATGTCGGTTATCGCGGCAAATAGTAGCCTATGTGTTATTTTGATGTATAAGCTATATTACTGTAAAGTTTTATCTAAATCCGTTCAGTACTTTGCGCGTGAAGAAGTAACAAACATATACACTCACAAACTTTCGCCTTTATTATATTATAATATATTAGTGTGATAGTAGGATTAGTAGGTTTTAAGTAGTCTCTATCTAATTCCAAAGCTATTTCATAGACGATTTCTTAATAGGTATTAAATTACCATACTGACCTGTCTTTGAAGCACGGCATGGCGTCACGAGATATTTTGATTTATTAAAAGTCATTCTCGTATTTGAGACAGATGACATGAATATTAAAATGCTCAGATTTACGAGAACATTGTTCTTGAGGCTACTGGAACTTTATCATAAAGTCTAATACAAAAAGTTTGAATCTTCCAGTCAGAACAAAGTAATGTGATACGCTTGTGACATCTAATCGTTTTAAATTTGCTTTGAAGTTCGCAAAGCATTTTCACATTTATTAATTTAGGGGACGACATCTCAGAATTTAAAGTAAATTATTCTACTCATTATGTCGCATGATGAGTTCAAGACTACGCCGACGTTAGAAGATTTCGTAAGTAGGTTTTAAGGTTTATACCTAAGGGAAGATGACTTAATAAATAAATCTATTTTTTTTTTAAGTATTCCCGCATGAGAATTAAATCCTGTGTCGCGGAGGACTTTACAAACATACATGTATGGGACATAAAGAACATCCAATCAGAACAATAATTTGTGACACAAAGTGTTGTCCCATGTGGGATTTAAACCTACAACTCTCAGAGAGCGGCGCCTCGTGGCGACCAATCAATCATGCGGTCTCATAGGCCATGTCGCCAATTATACTCTTTGCGCTGTAGCATGGTGCGTGGTATGGCTCAGTAAAACTAACATTCAGTTTCACTCTTGAAAGTTGCCACGATTTACATATTATGACTTAGTATTTCAGCTGTACCACATTCGCAATATATTAAATAATTAATAACTGTAATAAATTAAATTAAACCATAAACTGTAGTAAATTAAAGTAAATTAAATTAAACCACCATGCTACAGCGCAAAGAGTATAGTTATTCTGTGATGTCGCTTAGCTGTTGTTGCTCTTTTCTGCGTAGGTGACTTGAATTGAAATAACGACATGGTTGTTTTCCGCTTTACTCTAACCAATTATTTTGAAATCAAATTAGTGTTCATAAACCCGTTTTATTTTGAATATTTAAGAACAATGTCAAGTTTTTTTTATGTAAAATGACTCAATTAAACACTCAGTGTAAATTGAATAATATTTTTTTGTTAAATTACTTCAGTTATTATATTATATTTGTCGTATAGTGGCAATACAATGATATTATATGCAATAGGTTATAATAAAAAAATGATTTTCAAGAAACAACATTAAATTTACACTTTTTGGTCGAACTCGTTTACTATAAATCTACTTACATACATTAATTTATTTTATAGATATTTTTCCTATTCCGCTGTTTTCTCGAAAATATTATATTTATTTGATATAATTTAGCTGTTTTTAATTCTATGCAATTACAAACAAAAAAAGCGATGTCGTTGTCAAAAACTGCTTATCCGTTATTGATCAAACTATCGGAAGAGTATCCGTTTCGAACGTCATAAAAGTTTTCTTTGTAACCATAATTGCAGTATTGCATCGATTCGTTCGTCGTCATGTCATCGTAGCATCGATCCTCGTATTCATTCTCTGGATATTCTTGACTGTAACTTTCGCTGCAGTTGATATCCTGGCTGTTACCTCGGGGAGGTTGAATATTATTCCGACAGCCTGACGAGTCGTTTGCTGAAGGGTTTATGTTCCATCTTTGTGATATAGCGCAACTAAGCGTTCCTCCATGTTGGAACGCGAATGGCCATGCCTAGAAAAATACAAATGAATTGACATTATTGTTAGTTTTTTTTTTTTTTTTTTTTTTAATCAATAAATATTTTGGAATAGTTATGTTCATAAGGCTTATTATGTAGGTACATTTTTCTGTACTGTATAGTATACTAGCTGACCCACGCAAACCATGCGACACGCCATCAAAACAAACATAAAAAAGCGGCCAAGTGCGAGTCGGACTCGCCCATGAAGGGTTCCGCAGCAGCAAGTAGCATAATATAATTTTTATTTTATATTTTTACATTTGTGTTGATTGAATGAAAGGTAAATTGCAGTTCACGATTTATGACGTATTAAAAAAAAACTACTTACTAGATTTCGTTCAAACCAATTTTCGTTGGAAGTTTGCATGGTAATGTACGTCATATATTTTTTTTTAGATTTATCATTCTCTTATTTTAGAAGTTAGAGGGGAGGGGGACACACATTTTACCACTTTGGAAGTGTCTCTCGCGCAAAATATTCAGTTTAGAAAAAAATAATGTTAGAAACCTCAATATCATGTTTAAAGACCTATCTATAGATACCCCACACGTATGGGTTGGATGAAAAATTTTTTTTTGAGTTTCAGTTCTAAGTATGGGGACCCCCAAAATTAATTGTTTTTTTTCTATTTTTGTGTGTAAATCTTCATGCGGTTCACAGAATACATCTACTTACCAAGTTTTAACATTAAAGGTCTTATAGTTTCGGAATAAAGTGGCTGTGACATACGGACGGACAGACAGACGGACAGACAGACAGACATGACGAATCTATAAGGGTTCCGTTTTTTGCTTGGCATGGAACCCTAAAAAGCGGCCAAGTGCGAGTCGGACTCGCCCATGAAGGGTTCCGCGGCAGCAAGTAACATAATATAATTTTTATTTTATTTTTATATTTGTGTTGATTGAATGAAAGGTAAATTGCAGTTTACGATTTATGACGTATTAAAAAAAAACTACTTACTAGATTTCGTTCAAACCAATTTTCGTTGGAAGTTTACATGGTAATGAACATCATATCTTTTTTTTAGATTTATCATTCTCTTATTTTAGAAGTTAAAGGGGGGGGGGGGGGGGGACACACTCATTTTACCACTTTGGAAGTGTCTCTCGCGCAACCTATTCAGTTTAGAAAAAAATGATATTAGAAACCTCAATATCATTTTCAAAGACCTATCCATAGATACCCCACACGTATTGGTTTGATGAAAAAATTTTTTTTGAGTTTCAGTTCTAAGTATGGGCACCCCCAAAATTTATTGTTTTTTTTTTGTGTAAAAACTTAAAGCGGTTCACAGAATACATCGACTTACCAAGTTTCAACATTATAGGTCTAATAGTTTCGGAAAAAAGTGGCTGTGACATACGGACGGACAGACAGACGGACAGACAGACAGACATGACGAATCTATAAGGGTTCCGTTTTTTGCCTTTGGCACGGAACCCTAAAAAGCGTGAAAAACGGTTAGATAATATATAGTTGCACTGAAATTGCGTTACTGACCGCCTATAAAATGTTTGAATTTCGAATGTATCATATTTTTTTTAATATGATTTTGAAGATACATTTTGGCGGGAAATCGTGTGTTATTTTTTTTTCTAAAGTGAAGTTCGTTGTCCGTAGTAAAATGTAAAAAAATAAAACGTCCGACGTAAATATTTTAGGGCCATGATCTTTTACGATTTTAAAAGTTCACTATCTCGCAAGCACTGTATATCTTCAAAAATGCTTTTGGGAGGGGAACAAGCACCACATCTGAGCACTGTTATGGTACCGGTACGTGGAATTTCATATTGGCAGTGTTTCTCTCCATGATGAAATTCGTGAAGGTTGACCCTCAACTGCCATCACGGAGGAAATGTGATTACTGTCAGACGACTATTTGAAAAAAATCGGCGTATCACATAAGAGAAGATTTAAGGACATTTGGGGATTGGTATGAGCCAAATTAAGAATTTTTTACATCAATAAATCAAAAGTTATGAAACTTTGTTGCCAAGAGGTTTTTTTTTTGTTTCACCCAACTCCATCTAGTCCTAAGCTAAGCAGAGCTTGTGTTATGGGTACTAGACAACTGAGATGATACTGATATATACTTTTTTTTGTAAACACTTACATATTATACAACGAAAACACCCAAACTCCGAAACAAATATTTGTAGATCATATAAACATTTGGTCCGACCCGGGAATTGAACCCGAGACCTCAAACACAGCAGTCGCATACGCTACCACTGCGCCATCGAGGCAGTTAATTTTAATTTTTAATTGTTTTATTTATGAGTTACGCAAAGTTTTCAGTTTCGCCTACGTAGTTTCGGAGTTCATTGTGAGCAACAACGTGACACGAGGATGATGCATAACAGCTATGGTATTTTAATACCATTCTTTACCGTACATACGCCATTAAACCTATATACGAGTATATCTATATAATGTGTATAGTACATAACAAGTGTTGCTGCGAATAAAAGTTTCAATTTTTTTTGTATTTGTTTATTTAAAACAAGCTAAAATAAAAAAAACCCCTACGCAAGCACTTAATCGAGTAATCATACGCCAAAAATGCATTACATCATTTTGGAAAAGAGCTGATACTCTTATACACTGCTGGACCGATATTAACCAAACATAGCTAAGAACCACAGCACGGAAACTACATAGCTTTCAAATTAAAAAAAAACACATCGAAATCGGTCCATCCTTTTGAGAGCTACGGATGCCACAGACAGACACACACACAGACAGACATCGACGTCAAACCTATAAAACCCGCTTTTTGCGTCGGGGGTTAAAAATAGATAAAGTGATACACATAAGTGTATTAGAGTTATTGTACCTACTTACAAATATTAACGTAGGTAGGTACCTACAATGAAATAAAAGCATTAATTAACCAAGATATACTTTCTAAATTAGTGAAGAAAAAGAACAATTTTATTAAAGTAACAAACGTAAAATAATGAATGTTTTGTTATGTAAGTTCCGTGAAAGTAATTGAAGAGCTGATCCCAAATTGTCAATTAGTGTAAATGTTAAAAATTTAAAAGTACAGGTACACTACTTGGTTTATATTACCAAAATCACATAAGTACACGTTCCCTACAAATCATCATCAACAGCTTTAAATAATCAACTACTGGACTGAACGATGATCCCTGAGTTTGTTTCGTCCTTTCTTCTCAGGGAGTTCTAGTCCAGTTAGGAAAGGCCGAACTCATCTGTTCAACAAGCTAAAATTCAAAATTTAAAAAACCCCCTACTCAAGCACTCACTTTCACCCCCATAACTTTTGAACGACTCAACCGTTTTTCATGAAACATGTCTAGGAACACTCGCACGTAACTCATCTTTCATACAAAAAAAACTAAAGGGAGTTGTCTTTAAAAAAAATAAAAAAAAGACACGTCAAACTTATAAAACCCCTCTTTTTCCGAAATAGTGCTTGCGCTGTGTTTCACCGAGTGAGTTAGGATACCGGAGGCTCATACCCCAATCCCCCTACCCCTACCTCCCACCCCCCATCCCCAAAATGCCGGCAACGCACTTGTGTCGCTTCTAGTGTTGCAGGTGACCATGAGCAGCGGTAATCGCTTAACATCAGGCGATACGTCTGCTCGTTTGCCCGCCTATTCAAGAAAAATAAAATAAAAAATATTCACGCCTGTTTCCCAGAGCCAGAGGGGTAGGCAGAGACAATTGATCCCCACTAACTAAGGTCCTGACACACCTCTTTTGCCTTGTCCACATTCATATGTCACTGTATGCATGCTCGTCGGTTCCTGGTGCTTTTCACATTATCCTCCTTCAAAATATCACCAATGCCAATTTGATCGGTAAATATTCGCCGTGGACGACCTCTTCCGACACTTCCACACACATTCACTCTATAAATTCCAATAATAACAAAATAATGGCCAAACAATCGAAACATGCCTTTTTCAATCCTTGTCACTACATCTTCTTTCAATCCACAACGTTCTCTTATCACTACATTACTGACTCTGTGACTAATTTTCACACCACACATACTTTTTAGGGAGCGCATCTCTTCAGCATTCATTCCTTAGGGTCAGTTTATACTAGCGCAGAGTCGAAGCGCATCGAAGCGTCTATCCAAAACTGAACATAACAAATTCAACCTTAACTCCACAGCGTAACGCACACATTACATCTGAGATTTTCAAAAGACTCGCGCATTCTTCAGAATTCGTGCGTCTGCGCGTGAACAACACTGATTAGTGCGCGCACATTCTCGCATATCCATGCGCCCACTTGCGAACCTACGCGCCATCAGTCGGACAATACGGAACGTTCTTCAACTTCCGATATAAGTAATATCATAGCAAGATCAATGTCAACCATTTTACACACGTTACAGCTACGAGAGTCAACTGGCAAGTGATTCAATAGCACTGTTTTAGGTACTACACGTAAAAGCCACACGCCACACATTCGTGCGGCTTCGCTTTAGTTGTAAAGAATTTGACGCTTCGATGCGCTTCGTCTCTGCGCTAGTATAAATTGACCCTAGTCTCAAAAAAAAATTGTAAGGTAGGTAACAGGAACAGTCTTTGATCCCAAGTTCTCTATATAAAATTTGTTTAACTACGTGAAGGAGAATATGGCTAGAAAGGAAGTAAGCATAGAACTAAAGAGCAGAAAGAAAGAATAAAACGAATAACGTCGACCCTAAATAAATTTAGGAAAAGGTAAGAAAATAATGATAGAAAATTTATAGGTACGAGTAATGTTTACTTGTCACATACATTGTGATTTCGAAGCAGAACTTAAACAAAAACTAGGTATTCAAACGTTTTTACATGAGTACTAACTTTTATTACCTGCGTGTATGTCAGTTACCGCGGTATAGAGTACCTAGCCTCGTTCCTGCCTCAAGAATCAAAGTATCTACATACCAAATTTTATTGAAATCGGTGCAGTGGTTACGCTATTGGCACGGAGATAGTTTGATTCCTGAGAAAGGACATAGGCTACTTTTTATCGCGATAACTAACATACATGCGGACGGAGCTGCGGACAAAAGCTAGTTAAATATAATGTTAGGTAACATTTACAAGTAGGACGTCAAAAATTTTTTTGACAATGCTATGGGTGATCGATGAGGCAATAAAATGATGTTATTAATCAAGTAGTGAATAAGACAAAGGAACAAGCATGTGAACAATAAAACAGGAGCATCTCTTTAACGTCCGGAGATAAACTTTATTTATAGGTACTCGTAACAGCTGCAAACTTTTGGTCAGTGCGTGCAGAGCGTAAAAATCTCCTGTTTATTGTTGTAACCTTTTTGTTTCTATGTATCTTCGCTCCATTTGTACCGATTTACATTTTTGTTTGTATTCCGACGGAAGGGTCGGAAAGTGACTCTCGATTTTTTATGAAAAATATTTTTTCAGAACACACACGATGAAGAGACGCAAAATCCGCTGTCCGAAACCGTCGTGAAGTCGTAAAATATTTAAAATTAAATAATCAACTAATCCATGTCGGTGGTCTACATAAAAAGTTTTGAACTCCTATTAAAAACTGATAGTTATGTTTAATTATTTCCTTATTAATTAATTATCTAACAGTTAAATAAACAAAAATGTATATCTAGGTATGATTAAATGTGTTTTTCTAACTATCTTTTAAAAGCTCGATACATTTTGGATACGCTCTTGTTACAAAAAGTGATCAATGCCTAACGATTCGTTTGCCATCGCTTAATCTGGCCATCGATCAAGTTGGAAGGATGTTCGTGGAACGTGTTCACTAATCCTCCGATGACAGCGCGACCGAGAGCTGGCGTTTAGCAAATATGCTTAGAGATGTCAACTAAATTATTGTGGGCACACTTCGGGTACTTCGGCTTCGGGACTCGTGCTACGCCCAAAACGAATTAAGTGGATGACAGCCGTGACAGGGGATTTATAGTCAACAATTATGTGATTCATGCTTCTTTGAAGAAAAAATGTTGAGAAACAACACATAGGGGTTTTTGCGGTTTTCGTCAGTTATAATTAATCGATGAGAACGATTCGGTTGCAAAATTGCACTATAAATTCTAAAAGTTATAAAACATCACGCTAAGGGCAATAAATAAGGGTGTGTGGGTCAGCTAGTAGCTATTAGATACGATCATAAACGTAACCACAGTTAACTGTAAGTCCCTGTTTTGATAGCAACGCGGCTAGTAAAGCAGTTACAGAATAATAGTACATTGATTTAATTTAAGCTATCATCGAATTAATAAAAATATTTAATGGTAGATGATTACCAGGCTCAGTGGATGTGGTGGCGTGTGAGCAGATCTCGGCTCGTGCAGCAATGCGCGCAAATGTGCTATGTACGACGACGCCAGACGCAGCGTATCCAGTTTAGACAGTTTTGTGTCTGCCGGCACCCACGGCAGTGTAGTCTTCAATCTGATCCAAACAAAAGGTAATTTTTGAGCTAAAAACTAATCACAAATCGACTGATGATAAAAGGTTCAATTAGCAGTCATAATTCTGCAAATATAACAGGTATTTCTCATTAGGTCCAACTAACATAATAAATATTATTTTCTCTTTCTTTTAATAAGTAGTAACATGTATTTAAGAAATGATTTGACAAATTATAATAATATTGTGTAGTCAAATCGTCAACGAGATGTGAATGCACTACACTAAAACAAAAAATGATATTAAATGATGTATATTGTAACTATAAGCATACGTTATTTTTAATTAGAGGATGATAATTCATATTAATACAGATTAGTAATATTTAACAACTCTTTAAAAGTTATAATTTTATTTATAAAGTTAAAAAGAAAATAACGAAGCTGAGAGCACCTACTAGACCTAACCACCAAAAGATATCCAAAATGCAGCGAAGTATCTGTCTGTAATTTCAAATTAACAGCTTTTCATCAAATGCATATGGAAGTACCTATAGGTGTACGGTACTATCAAAAATATATTTTTGAAATTTTTGTCTGTTTGTTGTTGTTGTTGTCTGTTGAACAGCGAGACTGATTTTGACGCGACTTTCACTGCCAGATAGCTGATGATAAGAGGAGTAACTTAGGCTGCTTTTTTGAGACAAGCTTCGCCGCGCAGCGTTCCCTGCTGTTCTTGTTGTATTACAACAGCCATCGAAATAAAAACCCTATTAATAAATAAACTGTTTAATTAAACACTAACACAACACCAACTAATACCTATGTAGAGTGAATTGCAACCACATAATTTGAAGACGTTTCCGAGACAATAATTGTTAAATTTTTGATATTATTTTAATTTATTTTCATTTTTATTATGTTCTTCTTACCTACAAAATGCTTTGGAGAGCACCCTCATTCTAGCTCGCTCCCGTGCATTAGCCGCATTTCTATGCTGTGGCTCTTGAGAACTCCGACCTATGAATTGGGAACACACTTTTACTTTTTGGAATTTGGTATTTAATAGATTTTCCTCTCCTTTTTATATCAGCACCATTATAAGTCTTTAAATGTCAAGAATGTCATGTTTTATTGATTCATCCTTAACATTATTACGGACGCGGACGGAGAAAGCTATAATAGTTAATTTTAATACTTTTTTTTTATTTAAATAAAAATGAAACAGAATAAATCGCAAGAATCGCCTGTTTAACTGTTTACTTTAAATTATTACGGGACCTTTTTTAAGATGGCTTTGCCTTAGTCGGGTTAAAAGAAATTCCAAATTGTATAGTAATTAATGTCATGTATGGTAGCAATTTTTAAGTTGTTTTAATTAAATTAATATTTTCTTTTCATTACTGGAAAAAATCAAGTGCATTTTCATACAATTTAAGAATTCCCAATTAAACAAAAATTTGAATGACGATATTGTAATAATATCCTCAAACATCTCATACTTAAATATATCTAGGCTAAGGATATACATACATAGGTATTTCAAAAAACGTTAATCCTATCTACTACTATTTCATCAACAACCCATAACGTCCCACTGTTAGGCTCGGCTCTACTCTCAGAAGAGGGCTATAATATCAGTGTATTATTTGAAATGCTATTCACCTATACCTAGGTGTAAATGGAAAATATTAGTATTTACAAAGTACTTACTTAGTTACTTTTTTTACTCTCACAATTAAGGAATAGGTAGTATGGGTCTGTGATTCCATCTCTATTTTTCTAAAAACAGACCATACAGACAGATTTATACAGTCGTTTTAATAAAAAAGTACTTATCATACCTGAGTTTGATTGAGTATCATCGAAAAAGAAATCATCATCGTCCGCATCATCTGCACGCTTTTCAACAGGAGGTGATTTATTAACACGTTTTCTTGGCATTTTGATATTGCACTAATTTCATCACAAAACACACGACACTGGCACGAAATTTAAAAAAATATATACATTCTTAAGTAGGGGTTGGTTCTTCGTACGCTTGTCTACTGTTCTGCCTTCCGTGACGTGTTTGAGATGCGCCGGCGCAAGGCGGGCGGCATATACCATTGGGCGGCGCCAGTGCACGCCCCACCCGAACGAGCTGTAGGATTACTTCTCGACTAATGAACGATGGTTTACAAAATTAAATACATAGCTAACGTGTTTTGATGTATGTTTTAGATTTTTAAATAAACCATTGATGCGGAACATTAGATAGGAATTTTAAGAAATTTCAATTTGTTATTCATGTGAAGCGGATGCACTTATTATTGAATTTTACAAGCCGCGTTGAGCACTTTTTGGTAGGGGATAATCTTATGAGTTCGCGTCACCGAGTCACCGACATACTAATGTTTGACGTTGATAATTTTAATTTAAACACAATGAAATTTCTAATTTTACACATTAATTTTACAAATAACATTCTAAGTCAAAAGTTTTCACTTCTATCGGCAGTCCATAAGACTGCCTATTTTTTATTTATAGGTATTACTGTGTAAAGGTGGGTCAAATATTACAATCATAAGATTTGTTTTAAAAACAAGGAATAACGAAGCCTAATCCTTTTCTATTCGTTTTTGGTATAAGTAGAAACAAACAACAACACATGCTTGGCAGCGGATGGATCCGCATCCAAGACCGGGATCTGCCCATTACCGGGATAGTTGGCGCTTCTTGGGGGAAGACCTTTGTTCAGGAGTGGACGGCTAAACCTACTGAAAGGATTTGGATGAAACTTTACAGTAATATAGCTTTTACGTTAGAATAACACATAGGCTACTATTTGCCGCGATAACTAACATACACGCGAGCGGAGCCGCAGGCAACAACTAGTAAGTAGATATGGGAATGGGAGGTCAAAATTTTCTTTCTTAGGATTTACCTATGTCCAGCATCAGACTATGAGTTAAACACTTTTGATGATAGGTGTGGCTCCAAAAATTGATAAGTCTCTCCACACTCATTCTGGTAGGTATTTTGGCTAAATAACCACAAAACTTATGATCCATTAACGTAAGCGTCTAATTAAATCATCAGTATAAATTATTATAGAATAGGCCGTAACCGAATCATAGAAAAGTGTGAAGCAATTAGCGCTGTCATAAGTGATGGTCACAAAAAGTTGACAGACGCCGCTAAGGATCACGCTTCCGCGACATTTAATACTTTCCTAGGAAACAACAACACGTGCGTGCACCCCAGTGGGGACTACCATTGCTGAGAATATTCTACATTTATTCCATTTCATACAGTATTTTTATTTTTAGGATTCTTTTCTTCAAAGCAATAAGGAACCCTAAAAGAGGCTCCCTAGCTCTTTTAGGGTTCCGCATTCTGTCGGTCTGTCTTAAGTTATTCTGTGTTACGGGGAATTTTACAAATAATAATAATAAAATAATAAAAATAATAATAAAATCTTTATTTAGGTAATTTACAAAATCAGTGCATAATGTCCAGTTGATATACAAGAACTTACATGGGGCAAACAGCGAGTCGCCTCTGACCCTCAAACTAGGTATAAACCTGTGTGATGAGTCGTCAGTGGTTAGTCGCTAAATATACATAGAACGGTCAGACACGTTTACAATCACTACATAGTATAAAACAAAGTCGCTTTCTCTGTCCCTATATCCCTATGTTTGCTTAAATCTTTAAAACTACACAACGGATTTTGATGCGGTCTTTTTTAATAGACAGAGTGATTCAAGAGGAAGATTTTTATGTATAATAAATAAATAAGTTAACAAATAGATTAAAGTTAACAAATAAATGCATAATATAGTATGGAAACACTGTTAATTTTCAAGGTTTTTAATGTGATGTAGCAAATAAACACATTTTTTGCGCTTACATTGCAAACGCTGGTTGCACCCTACGAGATAGATCAAAATATTGTAGTAGAGTATTGTACACCTTAAAAAGTACTACAAAAAAAGTCCGCGACGGTATATGTCTATCTCTTAGGGAAAACCCACAACAACCATTTTTTATTCCTTTCTTTTTACGAGAAATAATGGCTTATTTACGAAGCGATATTAAGCAATACAGAATGAATCCTTATACAATTAAGTAAATTAAATACACTGTGCATTTAATATAGATGAAAATGGTTCTTTACTGTATCTAATTTAAATGAATATATTCGAAGATATTACAGATTTAAAATGCACGATTCGTGTCGTCAACGCGGCGGGGGCATCTAAACTCCACCCGTGCGAAGCCGGGGCGGGTCGCTAGTTATACATAAAACGGTCACAAAACACCTAAACAACAATTTGTGGGTTACACAAAGTGCTGTTTTGTTTTTTTTTTTTGGAATAGGCGGGCACACGTGCAGACGTATCGCCTGATGGTAAGCGATTACCGCCGCCCATGGACACCTGCAAAACCAGAGGCATCACAAGTGCGTTGCCGGACTTTGGGGTATGGGGGAGATAGGGGAAGGGGTGAAACACAGCGCAATGGTATCACTCCGGTCGAGCCGGCCCATTCATGCCGCAGCGTGGCTCTCCCACGGTAAATTGTGCGTATTAAACCCACAATACTCAACGTAGTAGATAGGTATTGCTAAAACCTCTACGCAACTCGTGTAGTTTATCGAGACATTTTTTCTTAAGATGTGTGCGGTCCCCTAGAGCAGTAAAAATTCATGCTTTTAAAATCAACGCAATGAAAAATATGGTCAGTTTAAACTTATTCTGATAATCAACTTCAACTCGTTTTAACGAGAATCATAAAATAATGATAGAAGTAAGTTTCCACAGTAACTACAAAAAATCGAAATATTTTTTTTCGCTGTAGTGTTTGAAAAAAATAAGTTTAGGTATTTTATATTAGGTGTTTGAACTATTTCATGTGATGTAAACAAATGCATGAGTTAATATCGGCTAAGTTTACCATTAAACTTAGGTCTCTTTTAGCTCTAGACTACTATACTTCTATCTCAAACTATTTGAACAAAAATCGACAAACTACTACTTTTATAAATGCAAGTTTGTACGGATCCCTCAGTGCGCGAGTAAAACTCGCACTTGTTTGTTTTTTATAAGTTAAACAATCGAAATCGAAGGATTCGTAGGATTTGAAGTATAGTATTACTTTAAAGTACAGAAATACCTACGTTATCTCGTTAAATTTATTTTAAGTAGGTATTAAACCTTCATGTGTAATGACTAGTAAGCCTACAAACATACATACGCCGTGTATGTTTGTAGTCATTGGTTTATAATGATTTTAAACTCACGGTTATTTCTATAACCTATAACTATATCCATTAAAACCGATACCTGATTACATGACTTACGAAATAGTAAAATTTAGCGGCGTGCAATTGTATAGGCCATGTCCAACAGAAGACTGCGATAAGCTGGTGATGATGATGTAAATTTAATCATATGCCTGTTCTTGATCTAAAGCCATTATTGTCTGGATGTGACTTGAATACTTGATGTAATTTTCTAAATTCCCATCTAATTTCAGATTCCATATTCTGATCAGGCGCGGTTCCAGGGGGGGGTCACAGGGGACGTGACCCCCCCCAAAATCTGCTACTAGAACGTGATTTTCTTGTTCTTATCAGTTTCCATAATTGTTCAATCGAGATAAGAAATCAAAGGATAGGAAGGATAGGAACTCTTTGAGAGAGTTATCTCTGGCCGTATCAGCGAGCACCTGTCGCGAGTGGGCCCTGATCGATCGGACTGCCAATTTGGATTACAACGGGGACGCTCGACAATGGACGCTAATATATAGATGTGTTCGTTCCCTATCGGGGTCGCCAGTCCGATCGGGGTGGTGGTGTTGGTAGTTAGCCTTGATATCGTTAATGCTTTCGGCACCCTTCAATGGGGCGCGATTAGGGAGGCCCTTGAATATCACGAGGTGCCGACTTACCTGCGTGCAGTCATAGAGGTCTATCAGCGCGACAGGACAGTGAAGTTTGTCGATCGGAACGGAGTGGAAAATTGAAGGGAGGTGTGTTGTGGGGTTCCCTAGGGCTCTGTATTGGGCCCATTGTTATGGAACCTCGTATACGATGCGGGCCTTCGCACTAGTCTGACTTCGGGCAGGAACCACCCTGCTCATACCTCCCGGTGGATGACACCGAAGTCCAAGTGGGTCAGTACATGAAGTACCTCATCATGGACAATCGGTAGAACTTTGAAAAGCATTTCGGGCGACTAGTCCCCAGTACGAGGAGTAGCAGGGGTGCCACATTGTCTGCTGCCCAATCTCGGAGGACCGCGGGAAGAAGTTCGCTGCCTCTCTGTGCTTGGGAGTGCGTAAGGGCGTCGTGCGATCCATGGTCCTCTATGGGGCACCGGCGGGATCTTCCCGCTGTAATGCTCAACTCGGGAGTCTGCAGCCATACGGATCGTACGAGGCCACCGTACGATCTCGTACGAGGCGGCGACGGTCCTGGCACGAAATCCACCCTTCGACATTCTAGCCGACATGAACACAATGGTTTGCGACGAAATTCGATCTGTCGGTCGGAATGACGAAGAGATAGCGCCGTATCATGAGCCCAGAATGCATCGTCAGAACACACATAAGCAAGCCCTACGAGCTTGGCGGGCACTGTCGGAGCCTTTCTGCCGAGCTTCGAAGCTTGCATAGAGAGAACCAACTTATCACCTACCGATTCACTTTACCGATTTACCAATAAAAACAAAAGATATCCATTTGTTTTTTTAATATTTAGGTAGTTGTAAGCGGTTATTTTTAATATTTGTAACAGCACTGTTGTCTATACTGGTCTTATGGTGGGTGAGGGGTCCCAAGTGAGACATCAGAGTCACGCTGATTTTAGCACGAACGGGCCGACTCGACCGGTGCGGTCTCACAGAAGACCAACCTAAATAATATTTAATATTAATAATTATTTTTAATTTTTATTTTCTAATATTTCACCTTTGTGTGAAATAATATTGTGTATTGTGCAATAAAGTCTAATTTACTCGACTTAGTGGATTAGTGACCCCCCCCAAAACTTCAGGCTGGAACCGCCCCTGATTCTGATAATTACCAAGATAAGAAAATACGAAGGACACAGCAGATTTATTCTTGAATTGCATTTGTCTTTTATGTAAATATGGGCCTTCCAAGGTGACTCTACTCTGCCTAATGGAAAGCATGAACAGAATCCAAGAATAGTGTTCACCATAGGTACTCATTGCAAATGCAGACAATGCAACAACGAAGCATGGTGACCCACACTATGGCAGCCTATGAAGATGCTCCGGGTCTTGTACTCACCAACAAAATACAACAGCGCGAATGCTGTCATTTTAGGTTGGTCTTCTGTGAGACCGCACCGGTCGAGTCGGCCCGTTCGTGCTAAAATCAGCGTGACTCTGATGTCTCACTTGGGACCCCTCACCCACCATAAGACCAGTATAGACAACAGTGCTGTTACAAATATTAAAAATAACCGCTTACAACTACCTACAGTAGCTTGAAAAAGAACAGGTACTAATAAGCACATGGTTTTGCCACATTCCCCGTAGCTATGATCTACAGATTAAAAAACCTCTATTATTATCGCAAAATTTAGTAAAGATCCACTTTCTTCTGAGTATGCCGTCCCTAATTGTGGAGGTGACCGGTTCAACGAGCGGCACGGGATCCCACAGAGAGGTGTTAGACGAATTGCTGCAAATAGGATGCGATTAGGGTTGTCCCATATTGAAAGGATGTCTGGTTACTATTGTGATTTGAACGCTTAACTTAACATAGATCAGAAAGCATAAGCAGAATCCAAAAGTGGTGATCACCATACTCACTGCTAACGCAGACAATGCAACAGTGCAGCATGGTGACCCACACCATGGCGGCCTAGTGAGATGCTTCTGCATCATTGGGATTCCGGTTTCGCACTCTCCCACGAAACACGACAGCAAGCATGCTGTCATTTTATGTTGATCTTCTGTGCGAGGGTAGTAGCGCACCGATCAAGCCGGCCCGTTCGTGCCGAGATCAGGGTGGTCCACTACCTTTAAAATGAGGATGTATTCTTTTAAATGTTGTAGTAAACAATCAAATCTGAAATTGTTAGAGCAGAAACTTATATACTATACTCGTAGTGACATATTCGTTAGAATAAAATACTGTCAATTGAGATAAGAAAGATCTACGTATTTCGATGTCTTATTAACAACTACCTACCTAATTATTTTATTCAAATCTCAAATGTAAATGTAGCAACCCTAGGCACGTCGCCTCGTCCAGGTGGTGGATATCAAAGCATTGAATTTAACCGCTCCGACGAAAAGTGATTCGTTTTAAGCGCCATACAGCGTGACTTACGACCGTGCCTACTGTTTACTCAATAAATATTATTCTTTGTTCCACTTACACGTATACAATTAATAGAACGATATCTCTAAACATATTTAGTTTAAGAATTTATAGATCATAATCAATTACGCAATGGTTTTATTTCACTTTTAATAATACTTTTGAACGTAGGTACACTTGCCTTATAACGTACATTCTCATATAATAATGTACAACAATGTCTGATTTAGAGATCTCCTGCTGACTAGAATAATTACAATATTGGCCTTGTTCTATTCCTGTTATTATTATTGCAGTATCTGTGCCCCGCGGTGTTACTAGCGGATACCTGTACCTTAACAACAACAACCGGAGGTAACACCGCGGGATAAGTTAGTCTAAAATAAAAGTAGCCTTTTTTGTTGACGAGGTGAAAAATCCCTTCAGATCTCCCGCTCCTTGGGGATTTAGGATTCAGGAATATGTATTGTTACTACTAAAAATCACCCGACGGCCAGCGTCTGACGCCAAACTCTGAAAGAACCCGGACCATGTGATTTCAGGTCCTTCCAGAATTGACTTTTTTCCGATCCCGTTCAGCGGTCTCTTTCTGGTGCATTGCAGATTCGCAGAAAAAGAGCACCCCAGTTCTCCTCTCCCACCAGCATGGCACCAATGATTGCTAGCGGGGACTGGTCCCAATTTTGGTCGCTCACGCGGGGATGTTCTCCAGAGTATGCTGGGCGGATTCCCAGTCGACTGCACAGTGGTGGCATTGTGCCGTATCCTCGCGTCCGATCTGATTCAGATATTTACCGAAGCAACCATGCCCGGTGAGTATCCACGACGATTTCAAAAGCCGAGAAACGTGTCAGGATTGTCGAAAACAAGAGACAATTTTATTGTTAATCATACAATTTATTCTTGAGATAAGAAGTGGCTACAAGGGCAAGATTTAAACGCTCTCTTGATTGGCATCATACTCATCATCATCAACATTCTTTAACAGTCCATTGCGGAACATAGGTAGGCCTGTCCTTAGAAAGGAGTTTTAGGCCTACTAACTTACTAACTACTATACCTACCTACATATCTCGCTGGCCAAGTCGGTTTGTTTCAAGTTTTCTTTCTTCGCAGTGATGTTGCTCTTGCTTAGTTTGCTGCCTTATACGACTCTTACGACACCCACGGCATGTGTAGGGGTAGTGGCACTCCGTATTCTTAATTCATCTCCTCATCAAGGTCTCTCTCTTGATGGAAAGTAATGGTAACAAATAGATGAGAGTAAATCAAAAGTGTTGAATTTCAATTACCTACTTCAGCACGCACTACACTATGGTGGCAGTACTCTATTTCTGGGGAGTCTAGAAGAGCAGTTGAATGAGAGCAGCACAAGACTGGTTCTTGTGGCCGACTTATGAGAATGCGTATGTTCGGCAGGGGACGTCTTTCAGCTGAGATAGCTCTTGATAATTGTAACTTTATTTACTTTTTACGAGCGACATAGTCCTAATTGTACCTAAGCTCCGTAGTTGATGAGGGTTCAAGGCACTAATAATCAAATATTTTTCAAATATACCTACTTACTTAGTTTCACGTTCTATCAGTGTGTGTGTAATGCAGTAACTAAATAAAAATTGACTCTCTTTCATAATTTATAAATGAAGAACAAGACAATCAGTAAAAAACACCGCCAAACCCGACCTGTTGACCTTTTGATGATCAAGACAACCAGACAGACAGACAGACAGATAAAAGTAAACTTTTATACCTACTGTTTTACATCGCAGTTTTTAAGTCAAGTTTAATTACCTGACAGAGATTTGCTATAGGAAAAAAATAATTGTAAAAAAAGAAAGCTTGTGTGCTAAAAAAAATTGAGCCTCATTAATTAGTTATCTAATAAAATTACACTCAATGTTGCATCAACATTTTCAACATAAAAACTCAGGAGAACGGAATGTATCTAGAAAAAAAACGTCCGTTCAAAACATTATATTAAACCACTCGATGAAATTACTAACAGCATAAAAAGAATAGGCAAAAAAATGATTTATCTTAGGCATGTTATTTTTATTTCTGAGATCGTTTCTTCAGTCTTTATATTCTAATTAATTTTAAAAAATGTTCCATAGAATCTGTGCTTCCGATTGTGCTTCGTGACAGTTGTAGTTTTTGAACTTTGAACACAACAACATCTGACTTATAATTAGTGCGGCAGAACAGTGAATAGTGATGTTACTAGACCTAAAGACTTATCGGCAAAAATACCTCTTTTTGAACATTAGTAAAATCGTATCAATTTAATACTCTACTCGAAATTTAATAAGTTATGCTTATAGCAAATATCTGTGAGCAAGTTATGCTCACAAAAGAAACGGTGTAACGAAACGAAGAGAAATTGTCCCACTTTGCCTGACTTTGCCTATTCGCAATTAAATGTTTCCTTAACTTTCACTTTGTGTCATTCAAATGCCAAATATATAAAACTAGATGCTGGCAAATGCACAGAAGAACAGAATCTGAAGTGCGAGCCCAGTTCTCCTGCATAACTGGGAGAGAAAAAAAAACTGTCCCACAGTTTCGGAAGTAGTAGGAACCATCGTAGATATTACATAATAATACAAAAGACTTATCTGTACGAATGAATACCAGCGCACAGGCAGCGCAGCGATTTTCATTCTAGGGTCTAGGGTAAACTTGATTTCTTGGCTACTGATACCCAAAATGACGTATTCTTTTTATTTTTTCGTAGTTGTTTAAAGTTTTATATGTGTTTTTGTGGTTGTACTTTGATTTGAATGGCATTCGAAAGGGTTTCCTCACGGAAACAAAGGTATTCAAAGCATTATCGATCGACATTTCGCTTTACGTTGCATGCTGCATCACATGATCACATCACTAAACTTATTTTCAGTTCAGTATGTCGCCGCGTAGTGTAAGTTTTGTTAAATGCAGACTTTATTGAATTAAAGTGCTGGAATATCTATTCATAGATACACAGCTTAATTCATGATTTAAGTATGTTACGTATGAAACGAAATACTATTTTGCTGTAAATAAAATAACAGGTATCCTTAATCGTGTGACCTGTTGTTAAAATAATGTTACCGGGAATTGGTGTTTTTGGGACTGGGGCTATTGCAAAAGTATTGGTACCATTTTTGAGAGAAAAAGGATTTCCAGTAGAAGCAATATGGGGAGTGACTCTCCAAGAAGCCGAAGTCGCCGCAAAGGAATTAAAAATCCCGTTTTTTACGAACAAAATTGACGATGTGTTGCTGAAGAAGAATGTAAGCCTGGTGTTCATAGTGTGTGCACCGAATTTACATGCTCAGATATCTGTAAAAGCGCTGGGCATCGGTAAACATGTGGTTTGTGACAAACCAGCTGGGCTCTGCCAGGCTGAAGCCCTAAAGATGGTGCGTGCTGCTCAGTATTATCCAACACTTATTTCCATAGTAAACCATTCACTAAGATTCTTACCTGCATTCAGTCACATGAGGAAGTGTATTCAAGAAGGTTATCTGGGCAACCCTGATGAGTTAACCCTTATTGATGTTAGAGTTCAGATGGGTCCATTGATTGGTGATACTTACAACTGGTTATGTGATGACACTATGGGAGGTGGGACACTCACATTAGTAGGTAGCCATGTAATAGATCTTGTTTCATTTCTAACTGGGCAAAAAGTGGTAAAAGTTCATGGTGTATTACGGACTTTTGTTGAAGAAACAAGTAAAGTCAATGGTATACGAAAAATCACCGCACCCGACTTTTGTACATTCCAATTACAAATGGATAAAGGTCTGTTGGTAACGGCCACATTAAATAATCATTTGCCTGGGCCATGTTTTACCCAAGAGATCTACGTTTGTAGTAAGAAAGGCTACTTAGTTGTTAAAGGCGGAGACTTGCATGGAAAATTACATAAAGTTAATGGTAGAATCGTAGAAGATGATGGAAAGAAACTCCATGATAAAGAAGAAGTGATATATGTTGATGTTGAAGATTTGAGTTGTGCATCAAGTGTTGTACCTAAACCTTACATTAAAGGGCTGTGTAAAATGATTAGTGCTTTAAAAGAAGCTTTTCTACCTGTCAAGGAGCAAATGGATTGGGTTAAGGAGCCTGTGAAAGCTGCAGCAACATTCGAAGATGGACAAAGAGTGCAGGCTATAATGGAAGCTCTACGTCAGTCAAATGAGGATGGTTGTTGGACGTCAGTGCAGTTGTTAACGGAGCCCCCGGACCCAAACCCGGCATTATCAGCCGCAGTGAGACGCACTGCCATATCTTTACAATAGTGTATACATTATAATGATGTATTAATATGCCATTATTATGTACCTTTTTGTTTTAAGCACATTAGTTATGTTGCATGTGTAATTCAACTTTATCATTTTGGTTTATTGGGTCAGCGCTGACTGACATAGTGACGGCACAGAGACTTATTTAAACTAAAAGCTTGCCAGCATTTTCTTTTGTTGCATGAAATACAGTCTGCAGAACTTTAGGTTGAATTTAAATTGTTACTGAATTAGTCCCTTCGCCGTCACTCTGTCAGTCGATACTAACCCTTATAGGGTATTGATGATGGTGAATAGTGTTACCATCTTTTCATCACGGTTTCTTTTGTATATTTATTATCTAGCATGAAGTTTGTTTTGTACATTGTATGTAACAATACAAAAAGAATAACATTGAAATTTGACAAATTAGGTTTTTTTTATTTTTTTTATTATGAGCTTGCCAAAGTGACCCTACTCTTACCTGATGGAAAGTATGAGCAGAACGCAAAAGTAGTGGTCACCATACTCATTGCCCATGCATGGTGAGTCACACTATGGCGGCCTATTGAGATGATTGCATTATAGAGCCTCTGGTCTCACACTCAAAACACAACAGCTTGAATGCTGCCATTTTAAGTAGGTCTTCTGTGACAGGGCAGTACCTGGTCCAGCTGGCCCGTTCGTGCTGAAATCAGTTCTACTACCTTGTAAAAAATCAAACAAAACACTTTTTTTTTCTATCTCAATGGTTAGGAATGGGAAAAAGATTAAATTGACATGGCTGTTGTAAATTACATTTCACAAACCAAGTTACAAATATATAAATGTATCATAGTTTTTAACCGACTTCCAAAACGAGGAGGTTCTCAATTTGATTGGTATTTTTTACATATAAATCTCATATGTAATCTCATATAATTAAAAAGTAGTCACAACTCAAGGCCAAGTATTCAATATGCTTAGTCGGTTGCTTGCCATCATGTAATAAATGTAGTTTTAATGCACAACGCACTTAAGTAGATGTAATTTAAGCTGCTAATTTCGTGTATATTTTGATATTTGTATAATAAAAGTATACAGTTTAATGTAATTATGGAGTCTAATGTTAAATATTTTTTTTCTACTTATAGTAGAAATACCAGGATATTGTGTATCCCGGGCATATTTATGTTCTTAAGTACTTAAGAAGTTACTATGTTTATTAATGTTATATTGCATTAAATAGCATAAAAAATAATAACTTTAAAAATAAATTTATTTCTATATTTTTAAATTAAAAACATGTTAATAAATTTTATAATTCAAAGTAACTTTTATCCTTGATGATTCAGCTTACGTTTTTAGAAATCTTTATGTATCAATGTAACAAATCAACCTCATAATCTGTTAAGCTAGACACTCGAGGAGATTTTTTTAGGGAAATGAAAGGAAATGAACATCAAGTAAATGAGATACAACTTTGAGAAGGGAATCCGTTTAAAGTTGTGTTTGTATGTTGCATTTAAAATGGCGTAATTCAAACATTTAAAGAATTCGAATACTACGGACACTAATATCTTACACAATACGAAAGCAGTTAAAACTTTCTTTTATTGAATATGTAATTGTAATCAAAAACGTAGCATTCGCCTTTTAAAATTTTACTCTTCAACCATCCATAACAACATTAAGAATTTTATTTCATTTCTTTAACAAAACAACTTTGCAAGCAATGAAAAAAAAACCATTTTAATTATTCTACCCGTCTAATTTACATGTAAAATATCATTGATTCCACTTACTGTGTGTTATTAGCATAATGGCCTTACTAGATATTGTATTAACTGTGATTTACGTTTTAATACTGTTGCGCCTTCGAGAAAAATAGTCTAGAATAATCTACCAGTCGCGAGAATTGAATTGAAGGCGCCATCTAGTGTCAAGTAGTGCGCAACTGTGGAGTAACTCTGATATTCGACGCTAGATGGCGCTAGATTACTCACTCTGGTAATTTCTGTTTAGTGTAGAATGTTCTATCGAATATTATAGATCTTTCTAGGGGTTTCAAAGCCATATATAAGCAGAGTGGGTTACCCGTACGAGTCAGTATTGTTTCACGATACAGCGGAGTTAACATCGAAGCGATCTTCTAGTGCGATTAACAAGTGACATAGCGAATTATTGTTGTAAAAAGGGTTGTAAATAAACAGTGTGTTATTTTTTGGTAATTAACCGACTATTTTTAATTATTGAATACCCGGCTCGTAACAATTTGGTGTCAGCAGTGGGATTAAAGTATGCCGGTTTTACCAAAGGAAGACACGGAAGGTATCCGAACTAGGAGTCAGCGTCAGCAAGAGGCCGACCTGAGGCGATTTGGAGGTGCACAACTGCCCACACCGGAAGGTCAGCAGCCAGCGATGGAAGCCACGCTGTCCTCATCGTCAGCAGCTCCAGATATCACGGCCCTAATGGTGATGCTCCAGGAGCAGGCCCGCCGTCAAGAGGAGCAGGCCCGCCGTCAAGAGGAGCAGGCCCGCCGCCAAGAGGAGCAGGCCCGCCGTCAAGAGGAGCAGGCCCGCCGATTGGAGGAACAGCTGCAGCGGGACAAGGAGGAGCAGGCCCGCCATCAGGAGGAGCAGGCCCGCCGCCAGGAGGAACAAATGCTCTTGTTAAAAGGCATTCACGAGACCTTCGGCAAAGAACTCAAGGTAGTGAAGGATCAGGTTCTTCAACACGAGAACCGTATCACTGAGGCCGAAACTCAGATTGCCGACGTGAAGAAGGCATTAGGGAACCTCAAAGTTGGAGATGGAGCGGTGACTTCAGTAACTGCTGTTCCTTCGGTGCGGGGGTTCAAAGTACCGCCGTTTGATGGGACATCTTCGTGGTCAGCCTACAAGATCCAGTTTGAGGCTGTTATGACGGCGAACGGCTGGACTAAGGAACAAGCTATGACCGCGCTCACCTTGGGTCTTCGAGACCAGGCTCTAACCGTCCTCGAAGCCCTCGGTAAGAAGGTAACCTATGAGCAACTGCTGGAGGCATTGGAGGCAAGATATGGTGACGCTCACCTGGAGCACGTTTTTCGTGCACAGCTGAAGGATCGTGCCCAACGCATCGGTGAGAACTTGCAACAATGGGCTCTGGAAGTTGAGAAACTGGTCCGTAAGGCATACCAGTCTGCACCTGCGCTCGTGGACGGGAATCTGGTGCAAGCTTTCATCGATGGCATTCGTGACCTCGAAGTTAGAGCTGCTGTGCGACTTGGGCACCATGAAACTCTCAAGGATGCTCTGGCCCATGCTTTGGAGGTGGAGGCTGTGAGACAAGATCATCGGTCTCATCGGGTCCGGGAGGTTGTGGCGCCACCTGTGCGGGACCGGTTTAAGGGGTACAGCCCTAGGTGTTACGCCTGTGGTGAAAAAGGTCACCTTCGGTCCAGCTGCCCTAAGCGAAGCATAGGAAATGAATACGAGCGGCCTCAGGAGATTAGGGCGACTGATAGTACTGCGAAACAACAGCAGGGAAACGAGTAAACGCCAGGACTGCGGGGCGGGTGCTGGCTGGTGTTCAAAGAGCCCCAAGGATTTCGATCTCGCAAAGTCATGATGGGAACAGCCTGGTCATCAGAGGCGAAATCAACGGAACAACATGTAAGCTGACGATTGATACGGGAGCTTCTCGCACAGTTGTCAGTTCCCAACTTGCAAATCGGTTTCTGAAGGACATCACCTGTAACCGTGAGCAAATAAACCTAGTAACAGCCACTGGTCAGCGCATACCCGTCCGAGGCGAACAGAAGGTGGAGTTGAAGTTGGGCAACCACGTTTACCTGCATAACGTTATCGTGGCTGATATAGTTGACGACTGCATCCTTGGCCTAGACTTCATGAAGAACAATTGTTGTGAGATCGACATCAATCAAGGTGTATTGAGATGTGGTCAAGAAGAACTGTTCATGGAAGGAGCGTCACCAGGAAAAGTGTACAGCTTAAAGAATGTTGTTCTTCCTCCCAGATCAGAAACAATCATGCCAGTTAGTCTTCCTTATAACTCCGGACGAATGCAACGGTGTGTACTTATTGAAAGGATAGATAATGACCTTCCATGGAAGATCGCACGGACTCTAGTAAGTACCACTAACATCCCTGCAGTACGTGTGCTAAATCTAAGTGACAAGCAACATGTGATTCATAAGGGCACACTGATTGGCACTTGCGAAGATGTGGATTGGATGCATCGATGCCAAGACTTGACTACTTCAAATGTTAGCAAGGATGCACGAGTCAACGTGTCAACACTTTTGGAAGACTGTCAAGATGTTTTGTCTAGGGAAGAGATTGGCAAGGCTAAGAGAATGTTAGTTAAGTACGCTGATATTTTCTCTACTAATGAAGCTGATATTGGAAAGACTGGTTTAGTTCAACACAAAATAAACACTGGAAATGAGTTGCCTATTCGTCAGCGACCAAGAAGACTGCCAGTAGCACGAGAAAAGGAAATGCAAACCATGATTGATGGAATGGTCAGGGACGGTGTTATAGAGCCTTCATCCAGCCCATGGTGTTCACCTGTAGTGCTTGTAAAGAAAAAGGATGGCAGCATGCGTTTTTGTGTTGACTACCGCCGTTTAAACGACATTACGAAGAAGGACAGCTATCCACTTCCTAGAATAGATGACACACTGGACATGCTAACAGGGGTAAAATTGTTTAGCACCTTAGATTTGAAAAGTGGATACTGGCAGGTAGAAATTGATCCCAAGGACAAAGAGAAGACTGCATTCTCTACAGGGAGAGGACTGTGGCAGTTTAAAGTTATGCCCTTTGGATTATGTAACGCGCCAGCAACTTTTGAAAGACTGATGGAGTCAGTACTGACCGGATTAACTGGAGACGCTTGCCTGGTCTACTTGGATGACATTGTCATTGTAGGCCGTACGTTTGAAGAACATATTCGAAACCTGGAGCGTGTATTATCGAAAATCCGAAGTGCCAACCTAAAGTTAAGTCCTAAGAAGTGTTCATTATTCAAACGGCAGGTTAGCTTTTTAGGATATGTGGTTTCGGAAGAGGGTGTCCAAACAGATCCGCAAAAGATCACTGCTGTCAAGGATTGGCCAGTTCCAAGAGATAAGACCCAAGTAAGAGCATTTTTGGGCTTGTGCTCTTACTATCGGCGATTCGTGAAAAACTTTGCGGATATTGCCAAACCCCTTCATAAACTTACTGAAGAGAAAAGACAATTCTGCTGGGATGAAAGTTGTGACATAGCATTTCAAGAGCTTAAAAGACGTCTATGCAACACACCTATCTTAGGGTATCCAGATACCGAAAATGAATTCATAGTTGACACAGACGCGAGTGATACTGGGCTTGGCGGTGTGTTATCCCAGCGGAAAGGTGATCAAGAGGTCGTCATTGCATATTTCAGTAAATCTTTGTCAAAACCGGAAAGAAATTACTGTGTCACAAGAAGGGAGCTACTGGCAGTAGTGAAGACACTGCAACATTTTAACAAATATCTGCTCGGGCGTAAATTCCACCTCCGAACTGACCACGCTGCACTAAAGTGGCTCTTACAATTTAAAAATCCTGAAGGACAAGTCGCGAGATGGATTGAGCTACTACAGGAATATGACTTCATGATTGAACATCGCAGTGGAAAATCACACGGTAACGCAGACGCATTATCAAGAAGACCTTGCCCTGAAGACTGCAAACACTGTGCCAAGCAAGAAGTAAAGGAAGCTGTTCCTATAAAGACAATAAAGACGGACCTTAGCGTCGAATGGAAGGAAAGCCTTCAGCAAGCACAGCAAGAGGATGCAGATATCAAACCAATTCTCGAGTGGATTAAAGCTGAGACTCCTAAGCCTCACTGGAGCGATGTTGCATCGCTGAGTTCAACCACAAAGAGTTATTGGGCTCAATGGGATAGCCTAGTCATCCAGGATGGAGTCTTGTGCCGTAAATGGGAAAACGCTCGAGGAGACAGCTGTCATCTGCAAATGGTTGTCCCTAAAGCTAAGATACCAGTGGTTCTGCAGCTCTACCATAACGGATGTTCAGGAGGTCATATGGGAGTTAAGAAGACCTTGGTTAAGATAAGGGAGAGATTCTACTGGATTCATTGTCGTGATGATGTTGAGGACTGGTGTCGCAAGTGTACTAATTGTGCGGCCGTGAAGGGACCTCACACACGTAGCAGAGGTCCATTGAAATTGTACAATGTTGGGGCACCCTGGGAAAGAATTGCAATAGACGTAGCGGGACCATTTCCTGAAAGTGAAACCGGAAACAAGTACTTCATGGTTGTAATGGATTACTTCACTAAGTGGCCAGAAGTTTTCGCCATTCCCAACCAAGAGGCATCAACAGTTGCAGACAAATTAGTGCACGAAGTCTTCTGTCGTTTTGGAGTGCCTTTAGAAATTCACAGTGACCAAGGAAGAAATTTTGAGTCTCAAATATTTCAAGAGATGTGTCGAGTAATGGATACTCACAAAACCAGAACCACCTCTTATCACCCACAATCTGACGGAATGGTGGAACGATTTAACCAAACACTAGAGAGGTATCTCGCAAAAGTCGTTGAAAGTAGGCAAAAAGATTGGGACAAACACATCCAACCGTTTCTTCTGTCATATCGAAGTGCAGTCCACGAAAGCACTTCAGTAACACCAGCTTTTGCAAACTTCGGAAGAGAACTACGATTGCCTGCAGACTTGATCACTGGAATACCCCCTGACACCCCGCGAAGTATAACGGAGTACGCTAATGACTTGCGGAACAAGATGAATGACATTTATGAGCATGTCAGACAATCGGGCCAGCAAATGTCTGAGAAGATGAAAACCCGATATGACCGGAAAGTGAACAATAAGGGCTTCGAAGAGTGTTCTCTAGTATGGCTCCATAATCCAGTTCGCAGTAAAGGGAGATCTCCAAAGCTACAAGCCAAGTGGGAAGGGCCATACCGGGTGGTGACAAAAATCAATGATGTTACCTACCGGATACAGAAGTGTCCAAGAGGCGCCCCAAAGATAGTTCACGTAGATCGATTGGCGCGATACTATGGAACTGATTATGCTCGGGACGAGCATGTCTTAGGAGGGGGCAGTGTTGCGCCTTCGAGAAAAATAGTCTAGAATAATCTACCAGTCGCGAGAATTGAATTGAAGGCGCCATCTAGTGTCAAGTAGTGCGCAACTGTGGAGTAACTCTGATATTCGACGCTAGATGGCGCTAGATTACTCACTCTGGTAATTTCTGTTTAGTGTAGAATGTTCTATCGAATATTATAGATCTTTCTAGGGGTTTCAAAGCCATATATAAGCAGAGTGGGTTACCCGTACGAGTCAGTATTGTTTCACGATACAGCGGAGTTAACATCGAAGCGATCTTCTAGTGCGATTAACAAGTGACATAGCGAATTATTGTTGTAAAAAGGGTTGTAAATAAACAGTGTGTTATTTTTTGGTAATTAACCGACTATTTTTAATTATTGAATACCCGGCTCGTAACAATACGTTAATTAATGTTTACTCATAGTATCAAGTTGTAGTGAAATTATTGTACAAAGAGAAATAAAAACAAATGCTATTTTATATCTGTACATGTGTGTAATTTTATAATTACATGTTAAGCAAAAGGGGTATTGTCTTTTTTTTTTGTGATGATGATGTACTGCTTGCTGATTTCCGCCACGCTGGCCAGTTTCAACGGAAACTAGTTAACTACACAGGAGATATTGTAGTCCACACTCTGTTCCTATCCAACACGACCGGGATGAGATCAAACGCAGGACGGCTTTACGTGCCTGTGCAAGGGGTGGCTTGAGTCGTGCATAAGATTCGTGAGCTGGGCCTGAGGGTGGCGCCTCAGAAAACTGATGCGATATGGTTCCATGGCCTCCGTAAGCGCCAGGAACCACCCAGCTCATATCTCCATGTCCCAGCTCCTCCACAGTCAGTAGAGCTTCGAAGAGCCTTTCGGGCAACTAGTCCTTAGTACGAGGGATAGCAAGGGCGCTACATCTTCTGCTGCCCAATCTTGGGGAACCACGGGAAGAAGTTCGCTGCCTCTACATCGTGCGATGTATGGTCCTATATGGAGCACCGGCGGGATCCTCCCGCTGTAATGCGCAACTCGGGAGTGTCAATCGACGATGCAGCGGTTGATGGCCATACGTATCGTACGGGGTTACCGTACGGTCTCGTACGAGGCGGCGACGATCTTGGCACCATCTCCACCCTTCGACATTTCAGCTGACATTAACACAATGGTCTACGACGAAATTCGTTCTGTCGGTCGGAATGACGAAGAGACAGCGCCGGATCATGAGACCGGAATACTTCGTTAGAACACACATATGCAAGGCCTATAAACTTAGCGAGCACGGCTCTACACCCAAGGTTGTGCCAGCCAACGCACTGTCGGAACCGTTTTGCCAAGCTTCGAAGCTTGCATAGAGAGAACCGACTGTGTCACTGGGCACGGCAGGTTACGGCACAATGTCATCACTGCCGGTCCGGTTCCACCAGCATTGATCGCGGCATTGCTGGCGATAAGTGAGGGATGGGAGGCCGCGATCTCCTTCTGTGAAGATGCTCCAGAAGGAGTTCGAAGAGCGGGATCGGCTCTTTCCCGAAAGAGGCGACGAAGGCCGCTAGCGCTCCCCAATCGTCGTTTAAGGGTCGTTGTGGCCACATGCAGGGGAGACGTGGCCACTGCAAACGACCCGACAGCTCGGTGCGGCCTGGGGTGTCGTCTCAATAGGGTCGGTGTTCCGACTCTTAGGTACTGTGTACAATAAAGTCTAATTTACTCGACTTATTTGACTATTAGTAGTGAGCCCCCCAAATTTCTTTCTGCGACCACGCTTGAATTTACTGTTGGTAGCTCGGTTCAGAGTAGTACCTTTACGACTTTACTTGTACCTAATGACAACGTAGCTAATGAGCTACCTGGGCTCTGGTGGTTAACAACCGGACATGTAACCCCAACACCATGTGTTCTCGCTCTGAATAATACCCGTTGAATTAGGTACTCTTATTTCAATTGCGGAGAACGCTAACGCTAAATACTTTTCTGGATTTGTAAAAATTGCTTCCAATTTTTGTATGCGAAATGAAATATGTTAGGTAATAAGTAGGTAAGTAGTAAGTTACTAACTCAAATGTTTAAAAAAATTATGTTCATATCTAAATTTCATAAACTACGACCAAATCAATGTAGGTAGATTTACCCACGTGTTTATCCTAGCACTCGATTTTAATAAAAAATACATAGGTACAAGGCTAACGCCTGCATATTTAAGACAAGCATTCCAAAATTTACTGCAAGAATTAAAATTTCTATAACAAAGATGTAAGTTGGGTTGAAATACCAATTTTTGGCTACACTACATCACTACATAATAGTCATTAATATTAATGACTATTGTATAGTAGTAAATATTTTCAGTTGGAACAAACAGGTACCTTATGGTAAAATATAAAGGTTGTTAGGCAGAGAGTGAGTTCTGTAAATGTAAGTTATAAGTTTTCTAATTTAGAAAAGTGTCTCAGGTTGTCCGAGACTGATTACATTTAATTAACCATTTTTGAAAAAAAACATTAATATGTCAACTGGTTGGTAATATCTAGATATTAAAGCCCTAAAAAACTTTCACTGCACGATAAAGGATTACAAGTTACTGCCTACATTGTTAGGCTGTTCCAAAGCATCAGACAACGATGATGTCACTTGAAGCTAGATATTGAACTTCATCAATTAAAATAAATAAGTACCTACCTCAATAAATATTTCGGACATCTCACACACAACGCCATCTAATCCCAAACTAAGCAGAGCTTGTAGAGGTGTATTAACAAGTGATATAAATACTTATAAACTTTTTTTTGTAAATACATACCGACATATTATACATAGAAAACACCCAAACTTCAAAAAAAATATTTGCATAATCATACAAACATTTGATCCGACCCAGGAATCGAACCCGAGACCTCAAGCACAGCAGTCGCATACGCTACTACGGCGCCATCGAGGCAATTAAAAAAATCACTTCAAGATACACAGAGTACCTATTTCTGCAGACTGCTTAAACTGGAGGAGATTAGTAGTATTGTTTGTTTGATAATTAGAATTGTCAGCTGTTATTGCTTGTGGAGCAAATATTGATCTATTAAGCATAATGCTTAATCATAGTGTCGTTATTATCGTGTTTACTTTCAAATGTCTTCGTTAGCAGTTCAAAGTTTCTTTCTATGCTAGGTAGGTACGTCGTCACTCGTCACAGTTCAAAATATGGATGATTCGAATTATAGTAATGAAATTTGCTCTTATATACGTATTACTAGCAGAAGTAGTCCTCAGTTCCAATAATCCAATATTAACATTGAATTGGAACTGAGGAGTCTACTGCTTACTACTTGACTTGAGACTACAAGTACATGTATAGAATATACATACCTAACCTACCTACTAACTTTTGCCCGTGGCTCCGCCAGCGTGTATGTCGGTTTTCGCGGTGAAGAGTAGATTATACATATAAGGATTTACTATTATATGAATTCTTGAGAAAGGCCTCAAGTATCACAATGCGAAACGTTAAAATTGTTGCAGCAGCTTAGCCAAGAAAGTGTAACAGACAGCGATACTTTCGAATTCATTATATTAGTATGGAGTATGGATCTTTTTCTTAATGCAAGTGGCAAAAAAGTAGCCGTCAATCAGGTGACTTCTGGTGACCATCATGTCTCTTAGCGATAGCACCACCCATTGACACCAGAAACTCAAAGATTCGAAGGTGTGTTGTCACACCTGTCACCTCTTGAGTGCCCAGCCCCCATAATCATGTTACAGTTTTTGTCCTATGGTATCCTCACTAACTTACACAAATTGTTTTTTTGTGTTTTGTGAGATCATAGTCTCACTGCATTTAATGATGAACAATTCCTACTGGTTCAAGGTTCTCCTGGCGTAGACAGAAAGAAACAATAAATTGACCTTAACACTGATAAGGCTGAACTGTTTATCAGACTTTTATCATTTCTTTTAATGATAATGCCCTCTATAATTTGTTAAGAAACATGTATTTTATTATTAAACAGAAACTGACATACTATTTAAAACAATTCTTATAAGTAACCTGAAGACATCTGTTTGGGATTGTTGCGATCTACACCTAATCCTAAACCCTCTTCATCTTCACACTGGGAGGGTAAATGTTATGTTTCTTCCTAAATGTCAATTTCTTACTTTTAGTCTAAATACATATTTTATTTATATGTAGCAAAAAAAAATTCATATCAATAAAAAAACTAAATTTTCTTTTCTTATCAATGTAAACACAATGTACAGTTACCTTTTCTGAAGTCTAATGTGAAATCATATTACATATTTTGAATTGACTAATGTTATTACTTATTAAGATTTTAGAGATATTTTGGTACCTATTCATAAAAAAGTAAACAGTAGAATAATATTAAATAAATATATTTCTGTCCATATATAGGTCATATTAATGAAGGAAATTATTTAGGGATCTTTAATTTGTTTAGTAAAAGTAACTATGTATTGCATAATTGTTGATACCGAACTTATAGCTTCTTACATCCAGAAATTATGTGCTTCCTATATTTGAAAGCTTCTTTGTGTATACAAAGATATAAATGGTTAGTTATCTTGTCTGTATTATCAGAGCATAGGGTGGGTGAGGCTAATAAGTGAACTAGGAAACATGCTTATTTTGGAACGTTATAACAGAAATAATTACATAATTAAATATATTGGACATCTAACACAAAACGCCATCTAGTCCCAAGCTGAGCAGAGCTTGTGTTATGGGTACGTACTAGACAACTGATATAAATACATATATACTTTTTTTTTGTAAATACATACATACTACTCATATACATAGAAAACACCCAAACTCCGAAGCAAATATTTGCAGATCATAAAAACATTTGGTCCAACCCGGGAATCGAACCCGAGACCTCGAGCACAGCAGTTGCATACGCTACCACTGTGCTACAGAGGCAGTCAAGCCTCAGTTAGCAGTTAAAATGTGACAAAAGAAGATTAGACAAACAGCTCGGCTTCAACACAAGTTTATGAGACTTGCAAGAGCTGAAACAGTTTACTTAGGCATTGCATCAGTTGCCCTTCCTAAAGCCTATTCAATCATCATTATTACTGAATACTAACATTTGGAAATGTGATTCTTATAAGAATTTTCATTTTAGATATCTCATTACTTGAAAAAATATTGAAACTGAACAAGTAATGAGATAGGTTAAGTATAGGTTATGACAGAAGCCAACTGATGCAATGCTGAACCATAATAAAACTGGATTTTATTAATGAAACAACATATTTCGGATAACAAATTTATAATAAGAAATGCAGCTGAGATAACATCAATATCTTTACAAACACATTAACGTGTTACACAATCATTATCGTTCATTCACTACTAGTTCTAAATTTATGACTAACATAATCAAAAACACCAAAATTAAAGCTAACACTTTGCTCAGTTATCAATTTTTGCCAGAATGTCGGACTCTCTGAAAAGGTGGTACTCTTTCTCATCACTCTCTAGGGAAACTTTGGTACCGCCGTATTCGGGGAGAAGGACTTTGTCGCCAACTTTAACGAGAATTGGAATGAAGTCACCGTTGTCTTTTCTCGCACCAGGCCCAACAGCAACCACTTCACCGTGTAAAACCTTCGTTTGTGCTTTCTCGGGAATTACGATGCCGCCTGCCGTCTTCGTAATAGCTTCAGCCCTTTTGATAAGGACGCGGTCAAGAAGAGGAATCAAGCGTTTCATTGAAGCAGCCATCTTATTTCTTTAATTTGTAACAAAATCTGAATTCCGAAACAAACGAAGTACTGGCTGAAATGATGCCCGAGTCTAGAATATTCGAGTCGAATTTCTACCGGCGACGGCGACTATCGTTCAGTTTCTGATTTTGAGTTTGACATAAGGTTATTCATCTCGTTTTTCTCCATGCGTTCTTAGTGTTGCCGTCATTGCCGTTTACAATTAAGTTAATGAAAGACTGGTGCTACTCTATTATTAAAATTTAATTATATTTAAATGCATATTATTATTTTTCTCTCGTTTTAATTTACAAACTTTAATACATTTAATTTCGAAAACTAAGCAACTTAGGACATCTATTGGCGAATAGCAGCAGTACGATGCAATAAGAGTTTTTCAAGTAACATAACTTTACGCTAGATGGCGTTGTTAAATTATAAAATGCGATGGATAAGAATTACTATTTTAATCATTTACTAGGCTTAAACCAAGGTTTGATTTCAACAAATCATTTTATCTTATTGAAAAAATGTCTATAGGATTTTGTGAATGGTAGGTACATTAATATGGTAATATTGTTCAATAAATTAGGTTAACTATGCAACCGTGGTGCTACATTACATCGCGAACGGTCATCCTTAGTTATCCATCCTACTAATATTAGAAACGCAAAGTTTGTAAGTATGGATGGATGGATGGATAGATGTTTGTTACTCTTTCACGCAAAAACTACTGAACGGATTTGAATGAAACTTTACAGTACCTACTGTAAAGTTTCATCCAAATCCGTTATCCGATACGATACGCTGATACATCAGAATGACACATAGGCTTCTATTTACCGCGATAACCGACATACACGCGGACGGAGCCGCGAGCAAAAACTAGTATAAATTTAATTCCCTACAATACGGTACAGTGGGAATGTAGGATATGTCATTTAATGCATTTGTGAAACACAGGATTTGTATAGGTGATGTTAAAACACAAAATACTGTTTAAATGCTTAGAATTTGTTTAGATATCTACTACCGATAGAGTTTGAATACAAAGTTCACATTTAATCTGATGCATGTAGGTAGTTACCGACGTCTTTCTATAATAATATCTATCTATCACGGTCGGGTTATGCATTTTATTGAGACGGTGATTAGCCATAATTATAGTTTAGGTGCGATGTGTTTCATGCGTGACATTATTATTCCATAGTCGTAGCTAAACTTCCATGAATAATAATAATAATTAAAGAATATTTATTTAATATTTTAGACAGTGTCATTCGGGAACGCATGAGTAGTGTCCGTAATCATCAAGTAGTTAGTTACACAGTCAGTCCGCGGCGCCGTGACCGCCGATGGAATGTGCGCCGGCGCCGTCCAGTCTCGGACACACCTGCGCGCGCACCAATTGTACACACAATCACGCCGCACGACCCACACAAACACTTTACAATGTCTGTATGTACGTGGAATAAAGTCACTATACAAAAGAAGCTGTGCTGTAGGCGCGCATCGCGATTTATGGCCGACTCCAACCTACATCCGCGGTCACATGAAAGCCTAGTGGCCCTGCCGCTATTGTCCACCGCGAATGCGAATGGACAGTAATTGAATATTTAATTGACAGTTGATCACAATAATCACGCAACATTTAAAAACCTTCATGAACGACCGAATAAGAAAACGAGACATTACAATTATTAATGACCAGGATGAAATCAAAAATGTACTTACCTACATTACTTATGACGTTAGGCATTCGGCATAATAATAAAAAAAAAACTCTACAACTATTACTCTTCGGGATTACTCAAGATTAAATCTGGTTTTTGTAGGTAAGCGTAAGATAAGGTAAGACTCATATCATATTAAAAGAGTATTAGGGAATTCTTAGAGCACGCTAAATATTTCGACCCCAAAAATTTTCACAGTTATGAAACTGCGATCTACTGTATAACCCTTGTGACTTGTAAGACTTTTAAATGTCGTTGAACTCTCCACACTTTCGCTAACGGCGCGACGCATTGTTGGAAGGTATGGCATAACCATAGCAAATGTATGGAAAATACAGTCAACGTAATCTTACCATTACTGTACTAAAACAAATAATAATTATACCTTACACATCTCACACGACATTACACACGACCCTTTGGTCCCAAACTAAGCAAAGCCTATGCCGTCGTCGTGTCTGTAACCAAATTGGATCACGATTTGGTTGACTCTGTGTTAAGGGAGAAATTGATTACCTACTTTTTGAACCTCATTGCAATATTTATTTATTTATTTATAACTTTATGCACTTTTGTACATCGGCGGACTTAATGCCAAGGGCATTCTCTACCAGTCAACCTTAGGGTGGTGTAGAAATCTTATGAGGTAGGCGCACATAGGTTATACAATTTCGGATCTAAGATAAATACATAAATAAACAGAAACATACATACATAAATATATATACACACATCAAAAGTGTCTAGGGATCAACATATGTGTCTAGGGATCAACATATATTTTTGCAATAACTTTTCTCCTGATTGATATTAATTAAAATTTTCTTTAAGGATTCATCAAATAAAGTGTTTTCGTTTGTCACAGTAACGATAAACCAAGTCACCTTTGCATTAATAAAGAAATTTGCCATTTTCCTAATAAAGGGATTTTTGACATTTGAACCACTAACATTAAAGTTCGAAAAAAAGACTGAAATAACAGTTTTCTTTAAAATTTTATTAGGTAACTTAAACAATTAATAATCCGTGTTTCTACCGCGAACACTAACAACACAAGAACATCGGTTTGGGATACTCAAAATGAGTTCATCCAAACATGCTGTGGAATGGCCGCCCATGTTCGTTGCAACAACAAAAAAAGGTCTTCTTGCGACTGGATACCCTCCATATTCGGCAGAGCTCTTCTCTGTAGCATATCCCATGCATGCTCAATCGGGTTCAAGTCTGGCGACTGAGCAGGCCAGGGCCAAAGCCACATCTCAATCTCAAGAAATCCGCATAAAAATGCTTGATCCCTAGACACTTTTGATGTGTGTATAAAACATACATATCAATTTACATTATATTCATACACTATGGACTTAACAGATTTGGTTGGCGTGTTAGCCTCTTGATAATTCTGACATATCATTTAGAAAGAGCTCGTGTACCTTCTTTTTAAATGCAAAACGGTTAGTGGACTTCCTGATTTCAAGTGGGAGCGCATTCCAGAGTAGTACTGCTTGGACAAAGAACGAAGAGTTCACAAAGTCTGAGTTGTGGGAGGGACATGAGAGAAGCAGATTGTTTTCTGAGCGAAGAATTCTGTCGTGATTGGAAGACAGGAAGCGAAGGTATGGAGCAAGGTAAGTAGGTGAGGATGGGGAGGTAAGAAATGAAAATAGAGGTCAGAGCTCGCTGATTGCGGCGCAGGCGAATGGATAACCAATTCAGTTGGAAACGTAAGGCAGAGACATGGTCATACTTGCGAAGATTGAAAATGAACCGAATGCAGTTATTTAGAAGGCGGTCTAGCTAATTGAGGAGGTCTGCATTCAGGTCGAAATAACATACATCACCATAGTCGATTATCGGAATGATTAAGGACTGCGTAAGCATTAGTTTTAGTTTTAGGAGGTAGGAAGTTCTTGAGGCAGTATAGTGTTCGAAGGTTTCCAGTTACCTTCTGACTCACGTGAGTAACCTGTGCACGCCAATCGAGAGTTGAGTCAATGTGTAGACCCAGATCCTTCACTACGGGGCTAAAAGGAACCACTAAGTCGTTGAACACGATCGGCGATATTGAGTCAGTGTTCAATCTGCCGATCATGCGTTTGCTTCCTACAATTATCGCCTGGCATTTGGTGGGGTTTACTGACAGTCCAAATTTCAACGACCAGGCATGTATAGATTCTAGGTCTTTATTGACTTTGTCAATGGCCTGTGCTATATCCTCCACCCTTGCCTGTGAGTATAGCTGCAGATCATCAGCATACAGGTGATACGTACACTGAACTGAATATATGGATTATTTCAGTTCAAATTTGTGTTGTGATATGTAAAACTGGTGTAGTCCCAAAGACTCTTCGAGATAATCTCAACGTCCTCTTCTAGCTTTCCATCAGGCTGAGTAGAGTCACTTTGGCAGCTGTTTATAAATAAAACTCAAAGAAACCGCCAAACACGATAATTTTGTGTTGATATACAAATAGACAAAATTGGCCGAAAAGAATTTCGGTACCCACAGCTTATTCACCGAATGATTCAATTGTTTTTTGCCGCTATGGAAAAATGTAAAAAGATCGTGATCGGGTTCACACGGCAAACTATACAGCATTTCGCAAACTATTCACGTGTGCTTGGTAGGGTGACTACGCTTTTGAAGTACCAAAATTAATATTAAACGTCACGAAATTCAATTGCATATATACCTTGTGCTTTTCCTTCATAAATAATTTTGAAAATTATCACCGGCTTGACTGCCTCGGTGGCGCAGTGGTGGCGTATGCGACTGCTGTGTGAGAGGTCTCGGGGTCGATGTTTGTATGATGAAAATATTTGTTTCGGAATTTGGGTGTTTTCTATGTAAAATATGTATGTATTTATAAAAAGTATTATATGTATTTATATCAGTTGTCTAGTACCCATAATATAAGCTATGCTTAGTTTGGGAGTAGATGGCGTTGTGTGTTAGATGTTCGAAATATTTATTTATTTAATTATTTTTCGGTCTTAGTGGGCCTAAATACGACAAATGTAATGTAATGTACAACACTGTATTCTTCCTTCCTTCATATTCCACCCAAACCCGAAACTCATAGTAGCTTCACGTTAACAGCCTTAAATAATTCACTGCTAGACACATACCTCCCTTTCTCCTCTTTAGCCTAAAGAGCCTCTTTAGAAAGATTTTGACCTGTACCACACTAACCAATAAAATTAAAGCAACATACCTATTTTTTCATAAAAATTATAGCTATTTTCCTAATGATTCCCCCACTTTGAATGTTTTTTTATGGTCGGTCATTTGAACCAGGACATCAGCTGGTCTTTACCAAATTTTTTCATCAGAATTACAGTAAGGCGGTCAAGGTGTTTTTGCATTTTGTGGTGGGTGTGGTTTTGTATGTTGTTTGGTGATAAAGAATCATTTTATAATTACATGACAACATCCTATTCGTTTGTCTAGCTTAAACTCGAGAACGGCTAGGCCGATTTAGCTGATTTTGGTTTTGAAATGTTTTCGTAGTCCAGGGAAGGTTTAAACGTTGAAAAAATGAAAATAATTTCAAATGTCACGTGTACGAAGTAGCGGGCACAGCTAGTATCTAAATAATGATTAAAAGTGTAAATACATAAATAAATGTTAGTTACCAAATCATGGTTGGTCTACAGTAAAACGTTGCGATAATAGCACGGATGTTAAAAGCGTACAAAATAACACAACAAACATGGCATAACAGGGCACTTTGTATAGCCTTATACGAGTCTTGCAATGATACATTTGCTTTTACAAAACTCACATTGCATCCTATGGAGCAGAAAATAATGTTCATAATACTTTGAAAACGTTGAGATAGGTTTTCTTTATTAGGTTTGCGTCACAGATCGTGGTCCGTTCTCACGACAAGACTACGAAACACAGGTGCGCATCCGGCTATCTCGGTGTGCGCGGGATTCGAATCAATTTAGAAAAACGTAATTGTCACTTTAAAAACAAAGATTATTACAAGGACTATCATTGCGTTAAATATGTTTCGTTTCTTATCATGGTATCGCAATATGTACATTACATTCCTATTAATTGTGTAGAAGCAGGTAATTATTCGTAAGGTACTTGTTTGTTCTTGATGCCTGTGTCCATTCTCAGGTATATTGCACTTGTCGTTGATTAGACTGTAGTAAATATGCTTTTTACACTAATTCTTATGTTTAACTAGCTTTTACACGCGGCTTCGCTCACGCAGACTCTCATCCCCTGAGTTACCCCCTTAGGGGTGGAGTTTCAAAAATTCCTTTCTCAGTGCTCACTAACGTTATATATAGAACTTAGATGCAAAATTTCAGGATTCTAGCTTCAGCGGTTTGGGCTGTGCGTTGATCTCTGGGTATGTTAGTCAGTCAGTCACCTTCCTCTTTTATATATATACTAGTAGTTGCCCGCAGCATTGCTCGCGTGGAAGTTGATTATATGTATTTAATTAAAACTGTGTAAGTATCTATGAATACTGTGTTCATGTTTTTAAACGTATTTATTTTTAATCAATAGTCCATTAAAATTGATTTTCGTACACACTTTCGACCCTTATTTTAACCCCTTTAGGAATAGAATTCCCATAAATGCTGATATATGTATTAATTTATTTGTAATCAAAAGCCTGAAGACAAAGTTTCAGGCTACTAAATTAAAAAATGACGGACTTCCAGTCTAGCCTAGGGATAGAATATCCAGAAACCCTTAAATATGTATCTCATCATCATCATCGCAGGCCACTGCTGAACATAGGCATCTCCAATTGCACGCCACTTGGTTCGATCCTCAGCTTCTCTCATCCAGCTCCTGCCAGCCGTCTTGGGTAGATCATTATTCCACCTGGCCTGTGGACGTTCTACGCTACGTTTGCCGAGACGCGGTCACCACTCACGAACCCGTTTACTCCAACGGTTATCAGTTCTGCGGCTAATATAGCCAGCCCACTGTCACTTCACCTTGCTTATCCTGTGGGCTATGTCAATGACCTTGGTTCTCTACCGGATCACCTCATTCTTGATGCGATCCCTTAGAGAAACGTTGAGCTTTTGTGATGAGAAAAATAAATCATTATTATTATTATAGCCCTCTCCATAGCACGCTGAGCGACTTTGAACTTGTGGACCAGCCGTGTCGTAAGTGTCCACGTTTCGGCACCGTATGTCATGACAGGAAGGACGTATTGATTGAAGACTTTCGTATTTAGGCACTGTGGGATTGACGATGAAAAGACCCGCCGAAGTTTCCCAAACGCTGCCCAACCCGGCTGAATTCTCCTGTTCACCTCGTCCTCGAAGTTGTTTCTACTTAACTGCAAAGTCTGCCCGAGGTACCACACATATTTTTGAACAACTTCGAGAACGGCACCGTGAACCACAACCGGTTCCGCTAGAAAAAGTTCGTAAATACGTATCTACTCATTTTTAATCAGTAGCCATAAATAAAGTTGCATGTTTCTACCTTCAAGAATGACGGACTTCCAGAATAACCTATATACGAAATTTCAACCCCTATTTCACCCCCTCAGGGGTGGAATATCCAGAAACGCTTAAATATGTATTTACTCATTTTTAATCAGCCAAAACACAAATTTTCATGTTTCTCACTTAAAAAATGACGGATTTCCTTACAAACTTTCAACCCCTATTTCACCCCTTAGGGGTAGAATATCCAGAAACGCTTCAATACGTATCTACTCATTTTTAATCAGTAGCCCAAAACTAAATTTTCATGTTTCTTACTTAAAAAATTACGAACTTCCATACAAACTTTCAACCCCTATTTGACCCCCTTAAGGTAAAAATTTACGTTACTTACGTTACATAAAGAACCTACATGCAAAATTTCAGGATTCTAGCTTCAGCGGTTTGGGCTGTGCGCTGATCTCTGGGTATGTCAGTCAGTCAGTCAGTCAGTCACCTTAGTCTTTTATATATATAGATATATATATAGATAATGTAAAATTATCTATTTAAATAAAAATGAATCACCTAAATGTATGTACGCGCATAACTTCCGATCGGCTGCACCAAATTCTAGATAATTATTTTTCTATGTGTTCGTTGTTGTTAGGATAAGGTTTGTACAGAAGAAAATCAAAAGCATTTTTCAGAAATTATAAAATACTTACGAAAGAAAAATATAGCTGTACGAAATTTGCCGGGTCAGCTAGTTATAATATACTAGTGGATGCCCGCGGCTCCGCCCGCGTATATGTCGGTTATCGCGGCAAATAGTAGCATATGTGTTATTCTGATGTATAAGCTATATTAATGTAAAGTTTCATTCAAATCCGTTCAGTAGTTTTTGCGTTAAAGAGTAACAAACATCCATCCATTCATCCATCCATACTTACCAACTTTCGCGTTTATAATATTAGTATAGATATTTTATAATTTTTGCCATTTGATATAAAGTACTGGGGAATAATCTGACATGGAACTGAAACTAAAAGCAAACTACTTGGAAGGCCCAAATGATTACGACGATGAAAACGCTTTTATGCTATAGATTTTTTCACAGATTTAGATGTTCTTGCGGCTAAGTTGGAATTCGCAAAGTTAATAGTAAAACATACCCTGTGTTTTTTATGAGTTTAATGATGATGGGAATCAAGTTTAAAGTTAAAGTTTAATGAATCTCGCTATGAAACTAGTTTCTATAAAGCGAACTGGAGCTAGTCATGCAGATGAAGTAGGTTATCAACTATAGCATGATAAACTAATTGATCACTTACTGATGTTCACTCTGTAGTCTGTAGTAAGGACTAACTTTACAAAATATGGTTAAGTTCAGATTTTATGTCACCTGTTCTGTTAGAAAAACATATTTAATTGTGGAAGGTTTAAGCTTCGACATTTGTGAACACGAAAAATCGTCTGTTTCAGAGCTGGCTATATCAATTTAAAAAAGATGCTGTATCATAAGTACCGTAACCGACTTTTATAAGCGTGTTTTTAAGCTTTTAAACTACAATTATTATTGAAATATTTTATTCTCGAGCAAAGAAACACATGCACCTACTTATATAGATAATGTTGTGCAAACGAATATGTCATTATTATGCATTGTGAGACCATAGAAAACACGAAAATTATATCGAACGTACATGTCGCACCCATTCCAGTAAAAATTGGAGACCTAATGTTCGAAATTGTTGATGACTATTATAGGTTTACCTAGAACAAACTATCCAGCTAGGTGGTCACCATACTCATTGCTATTGCAGACAATGCAACAATACAGCATGGTGACCCACATGCACGAAGCATGGCTATGGTGGCTTATTGAGATGCTTCTGCATCATTGGGCCCCTGGTCTCGCACTCACCAACGAAACATTTTACACAGGATTTATTCCTAGTGCGGGAGTTGTGTTTAAAAAAAGTAGACTGCACGAATCCTGTCGTTTTAGGTTGGTTTTCTGTTAAAGGGATTTGCTACCTTGAAGCTATATATATATTCTCCAAAACTAATATAAAATATATTATAAAGTGGAAAGATTTGAATTTTGTTCATTACGATTTAACTCAAACTACTCAACCGATTTTACAAATTATTTTACTATTAGGAACCTATATCTTCTCAGAGTGAAATAGACTATCCCACCAAAAACATTTTCATGTAAAATGTTGCCAAGACGACTGCATATGGCTTACCCTGTGAAAAAGATATCAGATCTCATGTAGAGCCAAGCCTCTGAATCTAGACGCCCTAACTCTACCAACCCTAACTTCACAAATTCTACATCTCAGTAAAAATGTATCGCTTCGCCGTTTCTCTACCATACCATCACGAAGGGGAAACGAATGCCTTTTGTGTTTGCAAATATCTAGTTTCTGAAGTAATATGTTATGCGAATATTAAGTTTCTGAAGTAACGAAACAGCCAAGCCATATATTTTCACTGAGATGTAGAGTTTATGAAGTTAGGGTTGGTAGAGTTAGGGCGTGTAGATTCAGAACCTTGGCTCTACATGAGATCTGATATCTTTTTTACAGGGTAAACCATATGCAGTCGTCTTGGCAACATTTCACATGAAAATGTTTTTGGTGGGATTTCATTTCTTTTTGTAAGTTGCTTAATGCAGTTTTTTTTTCTTTTTTCCGAAAAAGGAAAAAGTCCGTGTACCAAAAATAAAACCTCTAGCATAAAAATTTGTGAAAGTCTCATACAAACTTCCACCCCCCAAATTTGAGGGATGGGGGGCAAAAGTAATAGGTTTATGATTTTCTTTGTTGTTTGTATACTAAACTTATTTTACATTTGGTATGTAAACTTTCAGCTTTCTAGCACTTCAGGAAGTACCCTAACAGTTTTGATGATCATCAGTGTGTCAGTGACGAAATCGGTGTTTTTAGGTATCAATAAAATCCAAAGTATCAGAGCTATGTAATTTAAACTTTGTATGTTTCATTAGTCTATTGGTAACATCATATCCTGACAGTTTGAAAGATCTGGTATATCGAGAACCAAAGTTATGCGGGTTCAAAAAACGACGAAACACTTCGAGAAAAGGTAGATAGTGCCCTTGCGCTTCACTTGGCTCGTCTTGGCGGGGGCACGACCGTGCCCCCAGATGTTTATATTTTCTATACCAAACCCCAAAGCCGGGGCGGGTTGCTAGTATATTATAATATTATAAGTAACTGCATCAAAATCCGTGCAGTAGCTTTTGAGTTTATCGCGAACAGACAGACGCGGCGGAGGACTTTGTTTTATAATAAGCAGTGATTCCGACCTCTTCAACAAATATCGTTATATTTTAGCTAATATATATAATACTCAAAATTTATTATAATATAATACTCAAAAATTTAACAAATTATAAACGAAAACCTTCCTCGAGAATCAATCTTTTTATTGGTAAAGACCGCATCAAAATCCGTGCAGTAGCTTTTGAGTTTATCGCGAATAAATAGACAGACAGACGCGGTGGAAACTTTTTCTTAGCCGACCGCAATAATACTTTGTCGTAAATTTTCGTCATCTTCTCAGCATCCAAAGTACCGGTAAACAAGTGTAAATTTCCGAAACCCTTTTTTGAGAAGCATCCCCAAACATGCACCTTTAAAGGGTGTTTCACGGTTCGTATCATCAGTCTATTGTCAGCCGTAGTCCAAGCTCGAGTCGAGTAACCGGTTACCCAAAATGAAGCTTCATCAGAAAAAAATATCTTGTCCCAATCATGGTCTTTGTTTTCGCACGCCCAATGTAGCCTTTTTTCAATATGCGTTTCAGAAAGGAGAGGTCTATTCACAGTGCTTCGATATTTCACGTCATTTAAAACTAAACGCCTTTTGATGGTGTCAAATGATATGACTAAATCCTTTTTCTTCAACGATTTCAACGAAGTGATAATAAAGGATTCCTGGCAAACAGCTGCACAATCCATTTATCCTCTGCAACAGACGTTTTTTTCGATTTGCCACGATCTGATAAGTCATCGACGGTTTTTCTTTGTGAATATCTCTTCACCCACTTGCTCACGAAGGCCTTGGACTTTTTCATGGGCGGCCTAGTCGGGGGATATTTTGGGTCCTTCTTCGGATGAGTACAGAGAATTACAGCTTCAAATCGAGAAGCGTAGGCGGCACTCATTGTAAAAAATCATATTTTATCAAGGAAAACTGGAGGGAAAACGTATGTTTTTTACAATGCATTTTAGGCAAAGGATTATTCTATTCAGCCTAATTTTTTTTTTTATAAATTGCATTCCAAAATTTAAAAATAAGCCGGTCACGTTCTTATCACACACACTGTATTTACTTCGTGATCAATATTATTGTCTAGTTGTTTGAAGTATTTATCATCCTGCATCCTGCGTAGTTTGTTCCCTTATTGAGTTCCTTTGACACCCAGTTGATATCTATATATTAACAAGTGAAGCAAAAAACTTTGTACCCCTTTTTACAAAAATCATGCAAATGTATGAAGTTTTGCACAGTTAAAGTGTATATGGAGGAAAAGTGCAGTCAGCCTGTGACCACGGCCAGTGCAACCTAGTCGAAACGTAATAGTGTAATTCAGGCAAAATAGAGGTCTGTTTTGCCTGAATTAACGCGATCGCGGTAACGCGACGCGGTACTACATACCTATATAGTACCTTGAAATAGTGATCGCGTTAATTCCCGTAAAAATAATAATTATTAGAGGGCAGAAAGCTAAAAAAATAATTGAACATTGAATTACGGCCGTATTACGATCACTGGTATTCTTAATTCGTCGCACAAGGATGTGTAATAATAGAGGTATTATAGATAGAACAGGGGAGCCAGGCCTCCAGCCGTCCTTCCTTTAGAAAGAGAGATACGATCGCGGTACCTGTCTGTCTCTCTCTACTCGCGTATGCGCAGTTAGCGCGGAAAAGCAGCATAGCAGAACGATTCGACGATTAATTGTTGTGATTGGATTACCATTATTAGTCCTTTACTGCGCATGCGTCTGTAGAGAAAGACAGATGGGGTACCGCGACCTTCTCTCTCTTTTTAACCGTTGGACGTTTCCGCTTACAGGCAGCCGTATGTCTTCTCTACTATATCTATAATAGCTCTAGGTATATGTGTAATGTGGACGTAAATATGACATTTAAAATATGATAGTTACTCCATCTATTGATGAATTTTCACATCACTTGTAGTTATCACTTAGTATTTATGTATTTGGGTCACGAGCGTAACTGTAATAAAAGTCGTCAGATAGCGACAGTAAATTGTGCAAAGGTTGTTTTATCTATACTAATTTCTGTCATTGCTCGTCTGTAATTAAGTGTAACTGTACTAGTAGTTACACATTGAAGAAATGTCGGCACCGATAATAGACACTAGAGAGGGAAAATTGAAAGGCCAAGTATCAAGAAACTACAAGGGTTTCTTGTACTATACCTTCAAAGGTATCCCTTATGCGAAACCACCTGTTGGTGACCTCAGATTTTCTGTAAGTTTGTAATTAATTATTTTGGATTTTTTTTGTAATTTATACTCTCGATTGTTTTGAAGAATAGATTGAAGAATAAATGAATTATTTTGGAATTTATTATTTTACTAGCTGTTGCCCGCGGCTCCGCCCGCGTGTATGTAGGTTATCGCTGCAAAAAGTAGCCTATGTGTTATTCTGATGTATAAGCTATATTACTGTAAAGTTTCATCCAAATCCGCTCAGTAGTTTTTGCGTGAAGAAGTAACAAACATACACACAAACTTTCGCCTTTATATAATTAGTGTGAAGTGTGATGATGTGATGTGATTTGGAATATGATGTTCTTTTAGCCAATTTCGGCCACGGCGGCTAGTCTCAACAGAGACTAGTCAACCACGCAGGAGATATTATAGTGCACATGTGGGCAAACACAGGTGCACTCTCAATTTCTTCACTCTCATACTCCGATGGGACGGTTATTTGACATACCGGGGAGAGATCAAGCGCAGGACCGACGGCGAGGGCTTTACGTTCTCTCCGAGGGTATTTGGGGGTATCATCATCACTATCACTACATAGTATAAAACAAAGTCCCTTTGTGTGCTTAAATCTTTAAAACCACACAACGGATTTTGGTGTGGGTTTCTTTAATAGATAAAGTGATTCAAGAGGAAGGTTTTTATGTATAATAAATGCATAATATAGTATGGAAACACTGTTAATTTTCGAGGTTTCTAATGTGATGTAGCAAATAAACACATTTTTATGCGCTTACATTGCAAACGCTGGTTGCACCCTACGAGATAGATCAAAATAATGTACTACAGTATTGTACACCTTAAAAAGTACTACAAAAAAGTCCGCGACGGTATATGTCTATCTCTTAGGGATAACCCACAAAAACAATTTTTAGGGTTCCGTGCCAAAGGCAAAAAACGGAACCCTTATAGATTCGTCATGTCTGTCTGTCTGTCTGTCTGTCCGTCCGTATGTCACAGCCACTTTTTTCCGAAACTATTAGACCTATAATGTTGAAACTTGGTAAGTAGATGTATTCTGTGAACCGCTTTAAGATTTTTACACAAAAATAAATTTTGGAGGTCCCCATACTTAGAACTGAAACTCAAAAAAAATTTTTTCATCAAACCCATACGTGTCTGGGTAGGATGGTCGTCATGGATAGGTCTTCGAAAATGATATTGAGGTTTCTAATATCATTTTTTTCTAAACTGAATAGCTTGCGCGAGAGACACTTCCAAAGTGGTAAAATGAGTGTCCCCCCCCTTTAACTTCTAAAATAAGAGAATGATAAATCTAAAAAAAATATATGATGTACATTACCATGTAAACTTCCAACGAAAATTGGTTTGAACGAAATCTAGTAAGTAGTTTTTTTTTATACGTCATAAATCGTAAACTGCAATTTACTTTTCATTCAATCAACACAAATATAAAAATAAAACAAAAATTATATTATGTTACTTGCTGCTGCGGAACCCTTCATGGGCGAGTCCGACTCGCACTTGGCCACTTTTTTTATTCCTTTCTTTTTACGAGAAATAATGGCTTATTTACGAAGTGATTTTAAGCAATACAAAATGAATCCTTATACAATTAAGTAAATTAAATACATGATGCATTTAATATAAATCAAAATGGCCCTTTACAGTATCTAATTTAAATGAATATATTTGAAGATATTACAGATTTAAAATGCACGAATCGTGTCTTCGGCGGGGGCATCTGAAATCCACCCGTGCAAAGCCGGGGCGGGTCGCTAGTTTAGAATATATAGTATGTCTAGTTATACTAACTTTTAAACTTTCGCGTTCCATGATATAATTATAATTATTTTTACGGGAATTAACGCGATTACTATTTCAAGGTACTACATACCTCTGTTTTTGCCTGACGTTTCGACCAGGTTGCACTGGCCGTGGTCACAGGCTGACAGGTCGAAACGTCAGGCAAAAACAGAGGTATGTAGTACCTTGAAATAGTGATCGCGTTAATTCCCGTAAAAATAATTATAATTATGTCTAGTTATGTTATTTATTTCTCACTTCACTGCCTCGGTGGCGCAGTGGTAGCGTATGCGACTGCTGTGCTTGAGGTCTCGGGTTCGATTCCCGGGTCGGATCAAATGTTTGTATGATCTGCAAATATTTGTTTCGAAATTTGGGTGTTTTTATTGTATAATATGTATGTATTTACAAAAGAAGTATATATATATTTATATCAGTTGTCTAGTACCTATAACACAAGCTCTGCTTAGCTTGGGACTAGATGGCGTTGTGTGTTAGATGTCCGAAATATTTATATTTGAATATTACCAACTAGCAACCTGCCTCGGCTTAGAAAAAATAGAAATTGTATGAAGATACATATTTATCAGATTAGTAATAATATCTTTTGCAAGTGTAGTGCACTCATTTATAATATTGATTGTACATAATGGCGGAGGTTTATTTGACTTATCAATGATCTATTTTTTTATAATATTTCACAGTTAACGATCCTTTTCGAATGCTTATCGAGTTAGCGGGCTGCCAAAATGCCTCGATAAGCGATTTGCGATTGTCGTTAAATTGACAGCGAATTCGATACGATACCGGTGAAAATCGACAGTTGCAACGGTAGAGACTACCAAAAATCGTTAAAAAATTGTCGATATGAATTAGCTACCGAATTCGCAACTTTAACGATCGCTATCTATGTCGAGACTGCAGGCCCAGGGCCTGCAGTCTCGACATAGATAGCATAACGATCGTAAACTAACGATCGATAAATGTTTACGAATATTTTCGCTTGCCGTAACGATCTGTATCACAAGGGCAAGTCTCTACTCATAAATTATCGTGCAAAATCGTAAAGGACTACAGTCTCGACATAGATAGCGATCGTTAATGATTGTTACGTGTTACTATATTGTATGTTGTACTGTTTTGTAGCAAAAATAAATGGTTTAAATGGTTTTTAAATGGTTAAAGTTGCGAATTCGGTAGCTAATTCATATCGATAATTTTTAACGATTTTTGGTAGTCTCTACCGTTGTAACTATCGATTTTCATCGGTATCGTATCGAATTTGCTGTCAATTTAACGACAATCGCAAATCGCTTATCGAGGCATTTTGGCAGCCCGCTAACTCGATAAGTATTCGAAAAGGATCGTTAACTGTGAAATATTATAAAAATAGAAATTGTATGAAGATACATATTTATCAGATTGTAATAATATCTTTTGCAAGTGTAGTGCACTAATTTATAATATTAATTGTACATAATGGCGGAGGTTTATTTGACTTATCAATGATAACAATTGATTCAGAATGTATGATTTAAATATGTGTCCTATTAAAAAATGACAATGTAAATGTATTTTGGATTTAAAACTATAAATAAAAACTTGAGAGGTGTCAAGGGACACCCAGATGGAACGAAGTTTATATATATACATATCCCTATACCTATGCCTATACCTATGCCTATACCTATACCTATACCTATACCTATACCTATACCTATACCTATACCTATACCTATACCTATACCTATACCTATACCTATACCTATACCTATACCTATACCTATACCTATACCTATACCTATACCTATACCTATACCTATACCTATACCTATACCTATACCTATACCTATACCTATACCTATACCTATACCTATACCTATACCTATACCTATACCTATACCTATACCTATACCTATACCTATACCTATACCTATACCTATACCTATACCTATACTCATACCTATACCTATACCTAAACCTATACCTATACCTATACCTATACTCATACCTATACCTATACCTATACCTATACCTATACCTATACCTATACCTATACCTATACCTTATAAATGTCAAGTTAAATAAATATAATTAATAGAAACATTAAAATACTTCCCTAAAATTATGTACGTGGTACCATTTTTGCTTCCAAAGGACAATGGCAGGTTTGTATGGGACTTTTGTACCGCCTGGCGTATCTCATCGTTGGGATTGTTTTCATATTTATTTGGCTGCTAATATCACCGACAATAACACTTTAAATTCCCAGATTTTTACAACCTTGCCTTCAAAAGTTATTTTGATTTTTAGATTAGTATAAAATTCATGAATCACAAGTGAGTTGTCATTATTGTCAACAAGATGGCGTATTAAAATATTTATATTTGAAATCAAAATCATTCGCGTACGATTTTCTTGACCCGTCAATAAAATGTTGCTCTTTTACTAAATTCACCAGTAAGGTCATTCATAAATATCGATTTAAATATTTAATCTGTTTTATGTAATATATATTTTAAATTAATGTAAAATAGTTTTTGGCAATCTGACACATCACGCCATCTAGTTTTCAGATTAAGTAGACTTTAAGCATGGCGTGTTTGGAACACGTAGGAATGCGTTTTGTTAATGCAGCTGTAATAACTTTATGAGCAGAATTAAAATTATTTTAGCACAGTTCTAAAAACATAATAAATACATGAAAATAATTAGGATGATTCACTTAATAAACGGTATAGATCTCATAACCATTCATAACATAAGGCCAGCGGTACAGGATCTGCCATTCTCCTTTCAAACTAACGATCGATAAATGTTAACGAATATTTTCGCTTGCCGTAACGATCTTAATCACAAGGGCAAGTCTCTACTCATGAATTACCGTGCAAAATCGTAAACAGGGACGTCGCTAAGTTAACGAAAACGTCTATAGTTTGACATTTTGGAAGCAAAGTTGTAAAGTGATGTTGGCTTTTTGCATTTATTTTCAGATTAGTTGTTTTTCTAAATTTAATTGTTTGATTATTTCTAAAATAATTTGAGTATTTTATGCGCATTTTTAATAGTAGTAGCATATCAAAAAAAAAAAAAAAAGATAAATGTATAGGTATAGGTATAGGTATAGGTATAGGTATAGGTATAGGTATAGGTATAGGTATAGGTATAGGTATAGGTATAGGTATAGGTATAGGTATAGGTATAGGTATAGGTATAGGTATAGGTATAGGTATAGGTATAGGTATAGGTATAGGTATAGGTATAGGTATAGGTAATAGGTATAGGTATAGGTATAGGCATAGGTATAGGTATTTGTTATCATTGATAAGTCAAATAAACCTCCGCCATTATGTACAATTAATATTATAAATTAGTGCACTACACTTGCAAAATATATTATTACAATCTGATAAATATGTATCTTCATACAATTTCTATTTTTATAGTATTTCACAGTTAACGATCCTTTTCGAATACTTATCGAGTTAGCGGGCTGCCAAAATGACAGCAAAAACGATACGATACCGATGAAAATCGATAGTTGCAACGGTAGAGACTACCAAAATTCGTTAAAAAGTTAACGATATGAATTAGCTACCGAATTCGCAACTTTAACAATCGCTATCTATGTCGAGACTGCAGGCCCAGGGCCTGCAGTCTCGACATAGATAGCATAACGATCGTAAACTAACGATCGATAAATGTTTACGAATATTTTCGCTTGCCGTAACGATCTCAATCACAAGGGCAAGTCTCTACTCATAAATTATCGTGCAAAATCGTAAAAGACTGCAGTCTCGACATAGATAGCGATCGTGAATGATTGTTACGTGTTACTATATTGTATGTTAGCAAAAATAAATGGTTTAAATGGTTTTTAAATGGTTAAAGTTGCGAATTCGGTAGCTAATTCACATCGATAATTTTTTAACGATTTTTGGTAGTCTCTACCGTTGCAACTATCGATTTTCATCGGTATCGTATCGAATTTGCTGTCAATTTAACGACAGTCGCAAATCGCTTATCGAGGCATTTTGGCAGCCCGCTAACTCGATAAGTATTCGAAAAGGATCGTTAACTGTGAAATATTATAAAAATAGAAATTGTATGAAGATACATATTTATCGGATTGTAATAATTACGTAATAACGCACAGAAAATCAACGTAAAATGACAGCGTTCGTGCTGTCGTGTTTCGTTGGTGAGTGCGAGACCGGAGGCCCAATTAGTCTAGTCAACAAGTTCCGTACTTGTTGACTAGACTAAAAGATGCAGTAGCATCACTAGGCCGCCATGGTGTGGGTCGCCATGCTGCATTGTCTGCATTCGCAGTGAGCATGGTGACCATCACTCTTGGATTCTGCTTATGCTTTCCATCAGGCAGAGTAGAGTCATTTTGGCGGGCCAAACATAAAAAAAAAAAAAAAAAAATCTTTTGCAAGTGTAGTGCACTAATTTATAATATTAATTGTACATAATGGCGGAGGTTTATTTGACTTATCAATGATAACAATTGATTCAGAATGTTGCAAGGATATAAATATGTGTCCTATTAAAAAATGACAATTTAAATGTATTTTGGATTTAAAACTATAAATAAAAACTTGAGAGGTGTCAAGGGACACCCGGATGGAACGAAGTTTATATATATACATATCCCTATACCTATGCCTACGCCTATATCTATACCTATACTTATACCTATACCTATACCCATACCTATACCTATATCTATACCTATACCTATACCTATACCTATACCTATACCTATACCTACACCTATACCCATACTTATACCTTATAAATATCAAGTTAAATAAATATAATTAATAGAAACATTAAAATACTTCCCTAAAATTAAGCAAGATATTGTACGTGGCACCATTTTGCTTCCAAAATTTCAAACTAACGATCGATAAATGTTAACGAATATTTTCGCTTGCCGTAACGATCTTAATCACAAAGGCAAGTCTCTACTCATGAATTACCGTGCAAAATCGTAAACAGGGACGTCGCTAAGTTAACGAAAATCCTATCTATAGTTTGACATTTTGGAAGCAAAGTTGTAAAGTGATGTTGGCTTTTTGCATTTATTTTCAGATTTGTTGTTTTTCTAAATTTGATTGTTTGATTATTTCTAAAATAATTTGAGTATTTTATGCGCATTTTTAATAGTAGTAGCATATCAAAAAAAATTATAGGTAAATGTATAGGTATAAGTATAGGTATTTGTTATCATTGATAAGTCAAATAAACCTCCGCCATTATGTATAATTAATATTATAAATTAGTGCACTACACTTGCAAAAGATATTATTACAATCTGATAAATATGTATCTTCATACAATTTCTATTTTTATAATATTTCACAGTTAACGATCCTTTTCGAATACTTATCGAGTTAGCGGGCTGCCAAAATGACATCAAAAACGATACGATACCGATGAAAATCGATAGTTGCAACGGTAGAGACTACCAAAAATCGTTAAAAAGTTAACGATATGAATTAGCTACCGAATTCGTAACTTTAACGATCGCTATCTATGTCGAGACTGCAGGCCCAGGTCGTGTCGGATAGCCGTCCCATAGCATAATAAACCCTTCTCTTAAATAATCGCCTATTTTTAACCCCCGCCGCAAAAAGAGGGGTGTTATAAGTTTGACGTGTCTGTCTGTCTGTTTGTCTGTCTGTCTGTCTGTGGCGCCGTCGCTCGCGAACGCATGAAGCGATTTCAATTTAGTTTTTTTTTGTATGAAAGGTGAGTTACGTGCGAGTGTTCTTAGACATGTTTCATGAAAATCGGTTGAGTCGTGTAAAAGTTATGGGGGTGAAAGTAGGGAAGAATAACAGAATGTCTGCAAAAATATCATTGGCGTATGATTACTCGATTAAGTGCTTGAGTAGGGGGTTTTTTAAATTTTGAATTTAATATTATCTTAAAGTAGTTTAAAAGATTTAAGCGTATAAGAACGGGAAGCTCATTTTAAATAAAGATTAAAAATAAAGATTACTTTGCATTTATGATGATATATAACTGCATTTAAAATTTTTGACCTCACTCTTGCGGATTTCAGATGTCTGGAAATAATGTAGTTTAACTGCCTCAGTGGCGTAATGGTAGCGTATGCGACTGCTTTGCTTGAGGTCTCGGGTTCGATTCCCGGGTCGTACCAAATGTTTGTATGATCAGCAAATATTTGTTTCGAAGTTTGGTTGTTTTCTATGAAGCTCTGCTTAGCTTGGGACTAGATGGCGTTGTGTGTTAGATGTCCGAAAAAATATTTGATGATTTCGTTTAGGTATTCTATTACATTTATCACTGGTCGTGTTTTTGTGGCTGATTATTTAAGCAGATAAAGACAATGAATGTCACTAGGTGTAACTCAGATTATAAAAGAAAGCCAGATGGACCGTAAAGAACACGCCAATGAATCTAAAAAAGTAAATATGAATTGGAAAGCGAATACAAACTCGCAGCAGTGTTTGACAAACCGCCATATTGTGTTCACGTCACAAGTTATTTTTGATTATATTATGTTTAAAATGCCGTCTTTAAATATCATTGGTCTTGCGTCATTAAACATTGTAGGAGTAGTTCCCAAAAAGAAAAAAAAAAGCAGATGGAATATCTTTTCACGGGTAAATACAGATTATTTGGTTGCTATAATTATTTATTCACCCGATAACTATATTGTTGTGTCGGAACTCAAAACGTCAACCATAGTTCGAGTGTGATACCAGTTTTTGTCTATTTTTTCCCTTTAATTAGTGAACTTCATTTCTATTTTAGAGACTTGGTTCCAAACCTCATCTAAAAGTACTCTTTGATGAGATGACACATACAATGATCTCTGATAATTATTGAGTACATAGGTATATGAACAATGTGTGGCTAATTCTACAAATTGCTGTTCTGTGTCTTGATTTGTTTTATGTCTTTAACTTGTGCTTCACATCATATTTAAATGGCTGAGAATGATCGATATTACGAAACTTGATCCCCAGGGCCCAGGAACTTACCGTATAACTGCAGAATATTAAGAAAAAATATTAATCATACATTACAAGTACCTACATAATGTATAGTAATTTATTTCACCTTTTTATTATTTTTGTAGGTTGCCAAAAGATGTTGTTTTACGCGACGAATGGGTTTCTAACGAGAGGGGAGGATGCCAAAATAGGCAAGACAACGATTGGCAATATATTTCTTTTTTTTTTAAATTCTCGAAATTTAAAAGCAAAACGATAATATTATAAAAAGTAAGTGCAAAAAAAAGATTGCCGAGAGTTTTTATAGTATGTAACAGTAATTGAAATAAAAACCACAATATTATTTAATAAAGTTTTTTAATGTTAAAATACCCTTTCTTCAATATTTATGAAAAGACTGATATAATTTATCAAATATTTTAGAAATATTATATTTATTTATATACGTTATTAAAATATTTATGATTTCAATCAAGGTTGATGTTTTACAAAAATAAGTCTTGCGTAGATGTAGAATGCATTGGTAGGAAGTCTAAATTACTAAAACATTGTTTCCTGAACTGTATGCTCGATATTAGCTCTGTGGTAGGTAAAATAGTAACAAGGTTCTTCCTCTCACTTACTTCGTGGTTTTTTTAATGTGCTTACCCTCATGTTTTTATTCACAACTTAAAAAAAAACCTATTTAATTTTATAGTTTGTACCTATTGCCAACATTAAAACATTTTGTGTCATAGTAACCATAATATCATCCAAACGAGTGTTATAATGTTGTACTAAATTAATTTTCCTAATGCAATATCTTTATGAAAATAATTTTTATTTTATTTTTATATTTGTGTTGATTGAATGAAAGGTAAATTGCAGTTTACGATTTATGACGTATTAAAAAAAAACTACTTACTAAATTTCGTTCAAACCAATTTTCGGTGGAAGTTTACATGGTAATGTACATCATATATTTTTTTTAGTTTAAACATTCTCTTATTTTAGAAGTTACAGGGGGACACACATTTTACCACTTTGGAAGTGTCTCTCGCGCAAACTATTCAGTTTAGAAAAAAATGATCTTAGACACTTCAATATCATTTTCGAAGACATATCCATAGATACTCCACACGTATGAAAAAAACAACTTTGAGTTCAGTTCTTTGTATGGGGACCCTCAAAATTTATTGTTTCATTTCTATTTTTGTATGAAAATCTTAATGCGGTTCACAGAATACATCTACTTTCGGAAAAAAGTGGCTGTGACATACGGACGGACAGACAGACATGACGAATCTATAAGGGTTCCGTTTTTTGCCTTTGGCACGGAACCCTAAAAAGAACTGTTACATATTCGAATTCACGTCATATCCCACCATTTTTGTTCGATATTACTCGTAGTATTGCAAAAATGTACTAGGTACTCTGTCGTTTACAAAAATGAGTGATACAAGCTTCATATCATGGGTGTAGATAAAGTCTTGTATGCAACTGTACCTACATAATTAATTAAAATAAAAAAAAAGTAAAAACTAAAACCCTACTACGTATACTTAGTAATGTACCGTAGTCCATAACACTTTAACAACGCGTGGCTACGGCTTTTGAAACTTGTTTTATACTTTTCCAGCGTCGTTTTGTGTCGTAGTTGGGTTTTAGTTTTTACTTTGTTTTATTTAAAATGTTTTGGTGCCTCTATAATATTAATTTCTTTGCAAAGAATATTTTAAATAGGTACCATAGAAATATCACAATTATCGAATAAATACGGACAAAGTCACGAGAAAATGCTAATAATATATATATATATATATTTGAAAGTACAAGTAACGCCCTTTAGAATGATACCAAACACGGTATATTTATCTCAAATTATTTTTTTAAAACAGTACTTTATGTGGGCTAGAGGGCGCCACATTAAATTCAGTGACACTTCATGTAGTCCATAACCAGCGGACAATCAAGATGCTTCTAAGGATACCTCATTTGCCTTATTCTAACTAGTAGTTTAGAAAAAATGTGGGAACAGACAAGCATACCATAGAAATAGCACACTTATCGAGTAAATACGGACAAAGTCACGGGCAAATGCTAATAATATTTATATATATATATTTGTAATGTACAAGTAACGCCCTTTCCAATGATATCAAACACGGCATATTTATCTCAAATATTTTTTTTAATACAGTACTTTATGTGGGGTAGAGGGCGCCACATTAGATTCAGTGACACTTCATATAGCCTATGACCGGTGGACAATCAAGACGCTTCTAACGATACCTCATTTGTCTTATTCTGACTAGTAGTTTAGAAAGAATGTGGGAACAGACAAGCACACCATAGAAGTATCACACTTATCGAATAAATACGGACAAAGTCAAGGGCAAATGCTAATATTTTTTTTTTTTTTAAATGTACAAGTAGCGCCCTTTCCAATGATACCAAACACGGTATTTTTATCTCAAATTATTTTTTTAATACAGTACTTTATATCGTCTAGAGGGCGCCACATTAGATTCAGTGATACGTCATATAGCCTATAGCCCGCGGACATTCAAGACGCTTCTAACGATACCTCATTTGTCCAGTTCTAATAAGTAGTTAAGGAGCTATGAAGGAACAGATGAAAATACATACATACATACATAGCCTGTCAAAATCATAACCCTCCTTTGGCTTTGCCGTAGTCGGGTAATTACATTCGTATTTTGATACCCCTTATTATCCAACAGTTGCATAAATAACTATTATGTTATTAAATAACGTTCTTTGTTTATTTATTTATAGGTAACGCAGCCACCGGAACCATGGGAAGGAATTCGAGATGCTACCGACACCTGCAACATATGTCCGCAATTTTGTAATAAAACCTTAACAGTTATAGGAAATGAAGATTGCTTGTATTTGAACGTTTACACACCAAAGTTACCTTTAAATGGTTCTACGTTACTCCCTGTGATGGTCTTCTTGCATGGAGGAGGATTTATTTTCGGAGACGGTACAGACGATTCAGCGCACGCACCTGATTTCCTAATCGATAAGGAAGTAGTTCTTGTTTGTTTGAACTACCGACTTGGTATCCTTGGTTTTCTATCTTTAGATCGGAAAGAAGCTCCAGGGAACATGGGTTTGAGAGATCAAGTTCAAGCACTCAAATGGATTCAAAATAACATTGCCAAATTTGGTGGAGACCCGAATAATGTTTCTATTTTTGGAGGTAGCGCTGGAGGTGCCTCAGTCGGTTATCTAATGTTGTCTGACATGGCCAAAGGTCTTTTCCATAAAGCTATAGCACAGTCAGGATCTCCATTACAACATTGGGCTCTCAATACTAAAATAAAATATCTGGCTTGGAAAATACCGACTCTGCTTGGTAAAACTATTTCAGACGATGAGCAATTGTTAACATACCTAAAAGGTATGCCAACGAATGAATTAATTACTGCATCTTCGAAGGTATTAGCTACAGAACATTTACGAGGGGGTCTTAACTTCGGCTTTGTGCCAACTATAGAAAAGCCTGACGACTGGGAACCATTCTTGTCTAAGTCTCCGTATCAGTTGTACGCAAGGGGAGAATTTGATAAAGTTCCGTACATCGCTGGTTTCTGTACACGGGAGGGTACTATCATGACAGCTCTTGGAAAAGTGACTTTTAATAAATTCGTTGAGTCTAAAAAAATTGTTGATTTTATTCCTTTTGATTTAGAAGAAACAGAAATGTCAGACTTACAAAATACATTGAAAACCAACTATCTCGAAAGTGAAAAGTCACATCATGATGCAGATTCTTACGCTGTAGATTTCTTTACAGATGTGGATTTTCTTGCCGGTGCATATGTATCGACTAAATTAATCGCCAAATACAATGCACCTGTATACTTTTATGAATTTTCTTACGATGGAAATTTGAATGCGGCCAAAATGAAATTTAACATCAACAGAGAGGGAGCTTGTCATGGCGATGAGAGAGGCTATTTGTTGAAGTGCAACAATGCACAAATTACTGATACTGATGCTCAGGTATTAGATACAATGACTACTTTGTGGACTAATTTTGCTAAATATGGGTTAGTATTTTTACTATTTTAATGTCAGATAAAGCTTTACTTGATTTATATACCTATCTGGGTATGTTATTACTTTAAATAAACATAAATATTCTATAATATTTATGTTTATTTAAAGTGAGTAGTTATTGAGTGCGGGTTGGGGACTATTCCCCAACCCGCACTCGGCCAGCGTGGGGACGTATAGCCTTAACCCTCTTCTGATAGGAGATCCGAGCCCAGCAGTGGGACGTTATGGGTTGATGATGATGATATATAAAGCAATTACAAAAATATCCTTTATAAAAGTGACCACTGTCTGCATTAGCTTTAAAATTGATCTGTTTTAGGAATCCTACACCAACTGATGACCCTCGAATTAAAACGAAATGGGAACCTGTTACAAACAAAGACATGGCTTGCCTTATTATAGATAAAACGCTCAAAATTAAATATGATGTGTACCCACAAAGAATGAAACTGTATGAAGAACTTTATGAAAAGAAATGTGGTGCTGCATAGAACTGCTACAGCAAATCAAATGGACAGTCTGCTTGGTGAACAGTTAAATAGAATAAATTTGTAACATTACATTCTCGAAGTCTTGTTTTTTTTAATAAAACATACTGCATTACAACAAGAGCAAGAACTTCATTAATTATTTAACAAAAAATAGTAAATAACTAACTTAGGTTATGCCAGGGGGGTTTCACTTCTCAGCTTAGGTGTATTTCGCCGAGCGCCTCCCGGGAAGAACTACGTGGCAATGGTTGCCACTCTGCGCTCGGCTCGCAAGCTAGCCGCGTCGCGCGTAAATAACTTGAATATTACGTGTAGGTACTTACTGCAAAAAATGACTTCAAAACGAACTAATTGTTCGTACAAAAGGTACTGTTCTGTTGACGGGTTGTTCAATAAAAGGAAGAACAATCAATATATATTATCGTTTTTCAAAATTCCGGAAGATATTGAAAGGTAAGCTGTAATTTGATGTATTTATGTTAATCATCACATCTCAGATTTAATTAGTTGTTTGGAAACTATGTTATGATAGACATGTTTTGTCAATACAAAAATCTGTAACTTATCACAAAGGTACCCAGAACGAGTAGTACCTACATTACGTAGACATCATTATCCCACCAAAAACATTTTCATGTAAAATGTTGCCAAGACGACTGCATATGGCCTACCCTGTGAAAAAGATATCAGATCTCATGTAGAGCCAAGGTTCCGAATCTACACGCCCTAACTCTACCAACCCTAACTTCGTAAACTCTACATCTCGGTAAAAATGGCTTGGCCGTTTCGCTACCATACCACCACGAAGGGGAAACGAACGCCTTTTGTGTTTGCAAATATCTAGTTTCTGAAGTAATGTGTTATACGAATATTTAGTTTCTGAAGTAGCGAAATAGCCAAGCCATATATTTTTACTGAGATGTAGAGTTTACGAAGTTTTTGGTGGGATTTCATTTCTTTTTGTAAGTTGCTTAAGGCAGTTTTTTTTTTGGGCTGTATTTCTTGTACATCTTCTTTCTTCTTTCGAAAAAGTCCGAAAATAAAACCTCTAGCATTAACATTTGTGAAAGTCTCATACAAACTTCCACCCCCCAAATTTGGGGGTTGGGGAGCAAAAGTAATAGGTTTATGAATTTTTCTGTTGTTTGTATACTAAACTTAGTTTACATACCAAATTTCAGCTTCCTAGCACTTCAGGAAGTACCCTAACAGTTTTGATGATCATCAGTGTGTCAGTGACGAAATCGGTGTTTTTTAGGTATCAATAAAATCTAAAGTATCAGAGCTATGCAATTGAAACTTTGTATGTTTCATTAGTCTAATGGTAACATCATGTCCTCAGAATTTGAACGATCTGGTATATCGGGAACCAAAGTTATGAGGGTTCAAAAAAACGACGAAACACTTCGAGAAAAGGTAGGTAGTGCCCTTGCGCTTCGCTTGGCTCGTCTTGGCGGTGGCACGACCGTGCCCCCAGATTATGTTTGTTAAAATTTTCCTTCTTTATTACTAAAGTTGTTACATTTTTATAATTAATTTTAATATTTACCTAAATGTACAGCAAGCGGCAGCCCCGTGCTCTTGTAGTAAATCGAGCGGTGTCTAACGGAATATGAACGCTCGAGTCACACGACAAGATTCAAATTCACGTGCAAGGTGACAAAGTTGAAAACTTTTTATGCCTTAACTTGACTTTTGTTCGATAGTGAAACTTCCATACGACAGTTATATTAATTATTCTGTGGTTATACCCTATCCTAATCTGTAAATGTGAATATAAGTTTGTTTGTTACGCTTTCACGCGAAAAGTACTTAAACGATCATCATGAAACTTTGTACACTTATTTTTGGAGGTATTAGAAGTAACATAGGATACTTTTTATTAAATTCAAGAGAAGTCGCGGGCGAAAGCTAGCATTTAAACATACATATACGTAATTTAAAGCAATTATCTTATGTTACTATTTGCTGTAGAAGAACTATATTGTGACTAGCGATCTTAAGTAGGTACCTTAAAACACATAATGTAGGTACGAGTATATTTAACACAAGAATATAAATACACACATCAAAAGTGTCTAGGGATCAAGCATTTTTATGCGGATTTCTTGAGATTGAGATGTGGCTTTGGCCCTGGCCTGCTCAGTCGCCAGACTTGAACCCGATTGAGCATGCATGGGATATGCTACAGAGAAGAGCTCTGCCGAATATGGAGGGTATCCAGTCGCAAGAAGACCTTTTTTTGTTGTTGCAACGAACATGGGCGGCCATTCCACAGCGTGTTTGGATGAACTCATTTTGAGTATGCCAAACCGATGTTCTTGTGTTGTTAGTGTTCGCGGTAGAAACACGGATTATTAATTGTTTGTTACCTAATAAAATTTTAAAGAAAACTGTTATTTCAGTCTTTTTTTCGAACTTTAATGTTAGTGGTTCAAATGTCAAAAATCCCTTTATTAGGAAAATGGCAAATTTCTTTATTATTGCAAAGGTGACTTGGTTTATCGTTACTGTGACAAACGAAAACACTTTATTTGATGAATCCTTAAAGAAAATTTTAATTAATATCAATCAGGAGAAAAGCAATTGCAAAAATATATGTTGATCCCTAGACACATATGTTGATCCCTAGACACTTTTGATGTGTGTACATACAATCGAGAACATAACAATATTCTTGAGAGATCTTTTTTATTCTTGAACAAGATGCGACAAATTGAGAATCCCTCCTTTTATTTAAGTCGGTCATTAGTCGGTATCGGAATATGAAGAATATTTGCTTACCGTTACATATTTATTTCATCACTAGCTTTTACGAACGGCTCCGCCCGCGTGTATGTCGGTTTTCTCAGCAAATAGTAGCCTATGTTTTTTTTCAAGAATCAAAGTATCTCCATGCCAAATTTCATTAAAATCGGTTCAGCGGTTTGGCAGTGAAAGCAGGACAGACAGATCGACAGAGTTACTTTCGCATTTATAATATAAATATGGATCATAGTAGATGGAGCTACTTGTACACATGTGTATACAAATCAAAACATCGCTTAAATATTAAATACTGAGAGATTAAGTAATCTTAGACTACCTCTGCCTCGTTGGTCTCGCGGTTGGCGTGTGCGACTGCTGATCATGAGGTCTCGGGTTAGATTCCCGGGTCATACCAAATGTTTGAATGATCAACAAATATTTGTTTCGAAGTTTGGGTGTTTTCTATGTATAATATGTATGTATTTACAAAAAAAAGTATATATGTATTTGTATCAGTTGTCTAGTACCCATTTTTTTTTTTACGTGTGGAAATCCCCTCGGACCGTCACCCCACCGGGGCTTGCGGTGGGGCGGTGTGTCGGATTCGAACCGTCTAAAACCACACGGTGTGCCACTCTGCGCCTGTGAAGGGAGGAGTCCGGGAACTGCAGTTATTAACACATCCGGACCCCTCCCAGCGCCTGCCCGCACAGAAGCGGGCACCGTCTGCTGGTAGACTCTCAATTAGGCGACGTACGGCACCCGCGTACGTCGCCCCCTCGCGGGTGGCCACTAGAGCGGATGGAGGGGAAAGCCCGTCCCGACCATCCGCGGCCACACTCAGGGCGGCATGAGGCGCGTCCTATCGCCCACGCTGTTTCTTCTGCATATCAATGATTGTTAGCCCTTCTTAACAGACATTGCTATGCAAACAATAGCATAGAACATGGGCGATGTTTAGGACACCCTGCAACCCAGCTGGCAGACGTTGAGGAAAAACGACAGGAGCTTGTCGGTAAGCTATACCGGGTTTTGGACGGCATTTCAGGGGTGATGAGAATCTGGTCGAGCTTAACGCTAAGAAAACACAGGTGTGCGCGTTCTCTACCAAAAAGTCTGAGTTTCTTTCCCTCCTCACTTTTCAGAGCACGCAACTGCCACAACGAGATAAACTCGGTGTCCTGGGCATGAATATTTACCGGGACCTCAACCCGCGGGAGTACATCGAGGGCATCACTAAGGCCGCCTCGCGGAAACTTGGTAGTACGCCAACAGGGTGAGACGGTTCACGCCCGAGCATTTTCTAACCGATTCAGCTGATTTTGGTTTTGAAATGTTTGTCGTAGGAAGGTCTAGGCTAGCTTCGGCCGTTATTTTGACCAAAAACGAAACTACGACCGAAACTAGATTTTTTGGCCGAAACTGGCTGAAACCGATACTGAAACTTCGGTCGGTCACTAGGTAAATGATATTTGGGTGCTTGATTTTGTTAATTAAATGTTGAGAGACTTTAAGCGCATTGAAGTCTAGTGTTTCGTTAATGATAGTCGTCTTCAAATTAGGTTCAAAACTATTTTTGTATTTACAAACTAAAAAAGTATATATGTTTTTATATCAGTTGTCTGGTACTCGTTACACAAGGTCTGCTTAGCTTAGGACTCGATGGCGTTGTGTGTTAGATGTTCGAAATGTATATTTATTTATTTGTTTATTTTTTTAACTATCGAATCAATGTCAGAGCCGATAGTTAAAACTGAACAGGGAAAGTTAAGAGGTCAATTGGCAAGAAATGACAATGGTTTTACATATTTCGCTTTTAAGTGTGTTCCCTATGCAAAACCCCCTATTGGTGACCTCCGATTTTCAGTGAGTACTACTTTACATTTTTTATTACTTTAGTTCCATCTAAATTAATTAAAATGTTAACCTAATCAACAACGCAAAATTACTGAAGTTTTTATCATAACTTAACTATTTTTGATTTATTATACTCTAAAGAACTATATTTGATTTTTCAATGTTTTCACTTTCTCTGTTTGTATTATTCCAACCTTATATTTTTAATAGTGTCTAGTAATTTTTAATAGTGTTTATCAGTGTCTCTTTCTATAAATTATTTTGTTGCCGTTAAGGTAAAGTCAATGAACTCACGAATGTTACTTATTCTGTAATTAAACTATCAGGCCTAGGAGGGTCGATAAATTACGCTGGAGGACTGTCCTGCCTGGGCGTCTGAACGCAAAGTCCTAGTCGGCCAAATCAGACGAGATACGTCCCCGCCAACAATCATTGCATGATAGTGGGTGTTCTCACCTACTATCATGGCAGCAATGAAGGATGGGAAGCAATGTTCTTTTTCTGTGAAGTTGTAATGCTGCAGAAAGAGATCGCTGAACGGGATCGGGAGAGGGGCGATTCCGAGCGTAGACGACGTTGTCGGCGAAGCTGCCAGGGAGTGGGGACCTCTGGTAGCAGCATAGTGATTGGGTCGACAAGCAGGTCCCACCCAGGCTTTCCCCGTAATAGAGTCTGTATAGCCGCGGCGTCGATTCTAGGGGGATTTGAAACAACATGGTTCGGGTACTCCCCAAAGCACCTGAGACCGGTCGTCGCTTCGGGGTGCTTTTTAGTGAAATACTTGGCTCCTAGGGCGGTATACCATGGGGATCTTACGTCAACTGCGGTGAATTTCCGTGTGTTTAGGCGAATTTTCCATACATACTACAGTAATCAAATATATGTAGCTCACTTAGGTAGGACCCATAATATTTTATTCGTGGTGCTTACCGGATAGAAAAAGGCCTACTTTGACTTCATTTTGTCTCACGCTTTGCTAAGGAGGGAAGAGGACTTATCATATTTCTAAGTCCTCCAGCTTACTTTTGATTAATTTTGTTGCGGGTTCCAAAACATTTTAATTTTTCTTAGGACTTCCCGAGTGTCATAACTCAGTTTTTTCGTGGGTCACGGCTGTTGATCCTGGTGTATAGGAGTTACAGTGGTGGGCGGGGTTAGTCCTATATTACGTGGCTCCTTAGTCTTCGAGGAGCCGGAGATCCGAAGGGATGTTCCACCCCATCTACAAAAAAAGCGTCAATTACTTGCAATTCCATAACAGTAAAGGTCAGGAACATTGAGCCAGTGCTAAAACTATGCCCTGTACTCGTGCCCGGAAATCCTACACCCGCAGCCGGCGACGTCACCGCGGAAACGGTGAGGAGGACCAGCTTCATGAGGAGTACCGCGAAGCGCGGAAAACTCTGAAGCTGGCCATTTGCAGAGCCAAGGACGCGAAAAGAAAGGAGATGAGGTGAAAACCAAAAAAATCCTAAACCTATTACTTTTGCCCTCCAACTCCCAAAATTAGGGGGCGGAAGTTTGTATGAGACTTTCACTAATTTTAAGCTAGATGTTTTATTTTTGGTACACGGACTTTTTTGAAAGATGAAAGAAGATGTACAAGATATACACCCCAAAAAAAACAAAAAAAAAACAATGAAAATACTGCCCTTTTTTTCTTGTGATGAAATCCCCTCTTATACCACCGACTGGTGGTTATGTCGGACTCGAACCGACTAAAAACTGCACACCGTCTCGGGTACTGGAAACCGGGGAACCAGGTGCACCCTCGAAAGGCCCTAAGAAAATTACAAAAAGAAATGAAATCCCACCAAAAACATTTTCATGTAAGATGTTGCCAAGACGACTGCATATGGCTTAACCTGTGAAAAAGATATCAGATCTCATGTAAAGCTAAGCTTCGGAATCTACACGCCCTAACTCTACCAATCCTAACTTCACAAACTCACATCTCAGTAAAAATGTATGGCTTGGCTGTTTCGTTCCTTCAGAACCTAAATATTCCCATAACACATTCCTTCGTAAACTACTAGATATAAACACAAATGGCGTTCGTTTCGCCTTCGTGACTGTAGCGAAAATATATATATAATGGTACGAAACCTTGCCTGCGCGTGTCCATATCGCACTTGGCCGATTTTTTTATTTTGTTTTCCTTAGGTGGGTGTTAGTGGCTGCAACATAGTTTTTAACTTTTTTTTTTTTAACCTGTGGAAATCCCATCGGACCGTCACCCCACCGGGGTTTACGGCGGGGCGGTGTGTCGGACTCGAACCGACTAAAACCACACGGTGTGCCACTCTGCGCCTGTGAAGGGAGGAATCCGGGAACTGCTGATATTAACACATCCGGACCCCTCCCAGCGCTTGCCCGCACAGAAGCGGGCACCGTCACCTAATGGACTCTCTAAGTAGGCGACGTACGGCACACACGTACGTCGCCCCCTCGCGGGTGGCCACTAGAGCGGATGGAGGGGAAAACCCGTCCCGACCATCCGCGGCCACACTCAGGGCGGCATGAGGCGCAGATAGGCGCGCCTCCACCGCCTGGTTCGCCGGCGGCGGATTGGATCTGAGTGGACATCATCCTCCCGGGCCTTCTCCGCCACCTCCTTCTGCGAGATCACATCGTCACAGAAGGTTGCGACCGCGGTAAAACTGCTGTCGCTACCGGCCATGGAGCGTATGACGGCCGGTAGCGAGAGATCCCCTCCGGTGACTGCAGTGAGGGCCCGGCGCTGTGACGCCCAAGCGGGGCAAATCGCCAGCGTATGCTGGGCCGAGTCCTCACTGCAGTCGCAGTGGTGGCAGGCGGGACTCAATTCCCTCCTAGCGACCGAGTGCAGGTACTTCCCGAAGCAACCGTGCCCGGAAAGGACCTGCGTCAGTCGGAAGGAAAGGGTCCCGTGCTGCCGCCCTGCCCACTCGAGGATGACCGGCTGGAGAGCCTCCACGGCGATAAAGCCAGCGCGTTGAGTCTCCAGCCGGAACCATCATCTGTCGATAGTGGCTCGACGAGCGGCTTCACGCCATTCGCGTATCTCTTCGGGCGGAGGGCGAAAGCCACTTTCCGCCCGATATCCAGCCACCCGTCGATAAACTTCAGCGAGCACTTCTGCCTCCAAATCCCACGGGGGTGTTCCAGCCAAGGCGCACGCCGCCTCGGTCGACACCGTGCGGTATCCGCGTATAGCTCTGACTGCCAATACCCTCTGAGGCCGCCAGAGGCGCGCCTTATTAAGGGCAGTCAGACCCGCCACCCACACTGGTGCACCATACAGCGCCATCGACCGGACAACCCACGTGTACAGGAGTCGCGTTGCGACGCTGGCTCCACCCAAGTTGGGCAAAAGTCGCCCAAGGGCGGAGGCAGCGTCGACCAGCTTCGGACCAAGCTGTAGGAAGTGCTCGTCGAAGAGCCACCTACCGTCGAGTATCAGGCCCAGATACCTCATCTGGGCCCGAACCGGTACGAGAACCGAGTTGACCTCTATGTAGGCGCCAGCGGGTGGACCACGACGGGGCCCATGGAACAATAGGGCCTCCGTCTTGCCCAGGGCCACCCGTAAGCCCAGCGCCTCGATGCGCCCGACCACCAGAGAAACACCCCTGGTGGCCAGGCACGCCGCCTCTTGGAAGTTCGCCCCCCGAGCTGTGACCAACATGTCATCGGCGTAACAAATTACGCCGAGCCCGGGGGGGAGACGACCTCGTAGGACCCAGTCGTATCCCACGTTCCACAGGAGTGGTCCTAGGACAGACCCCTGCGGAACGCCGCACGACATGGGTCGCCGTCTCAAGACGCTCTCTCGGTCCTCGTACACGACGGTACGCTCCTCTAAATAGTCTGCCACTAGCTGCCTCAGGTACTCTGGCACCCCGTGTTAGTGGAGTGCTTCCCTGATGAACATAGTTTTTAACTACAGCAGCCATTATCAACCATATTCTGTTGTCTTTTGTTATTTCTTGGTTCCAAAAATAACGTTATTCATTTATTATTTATTTACTAGCTGACCCGTGCCCACTTCGTTGGGCGGTAAACATTTTTTTTTCCGACTTACTTTGCAAATCCGGCAAACCACAAAACAGTTTTTCCACTTTTCGGGTTATTAATTATAAATCCTATGTCACTCACAAATAACGTAGCCTTCTAGTGGTAAAAGAATTTTCAAAATCGGTTCAGTAGATCCAGAGATTACCCCCTACGTCACAAACTCATAAACTTTATCTCTTTATATAATAAGTGTAGATTATATCTGATATATTTCTAGGTACCGCAGCCACCAGAAACATGGGAAGAAATTCGGGATGCAACCAAAAACTGTAACTTTTGTGCGCAATTTTCCGAAGAAATGAATACCGTTGTAGGATATGAGGATTGCCTGTATTTAAACATCTTTACACCAAAATTACCCCCATCTAAGTCACAATTGCTACCAGTCATGGTATACTTTCATGGCGGCGGCTTCATCTACGGAAGTGGCACAGATGATAAAGAACACGGACCTGAGTTTCTTATTGATAAAAACGTTGTCATTGTTAATTTGAACTACCGACTAGGCATCCTTGGGTTTCTGTCGTTAGATCGTAAAGAAGCTCCAGGCAATATGGGTTTAATGGATCAAGTTCAAGCACTTAAATGGGTTCAAAATAATATTGCTAATTTCTGTGGAGACCCAAATAATGTGACTATTTTTGGAATTAGCGCTGGAGGTGCTTCTGTTGGCTATCTTATGCTATCTCCTATGGCAGAAGGTCTTTTCCACAAAGCTATAGCACAGTCAGGATCTCCTTTATTGCACTGGGCTATTAACACGGATGTAAAGAATCTGGCCTCAAAAATACCTCTTGTACAAAATAAAAGTATTTCAGACGACGAGGAATTGTTGAAATATCTAAAAGATACGACAACAGTTGAATTAATTAGTGCATCTACGGCTGTGGTAGCTAAAGACGAATTTCAAGGGGGCATTCATTTTGGGTTTGTACCAACTGTAGAAAAGTTAGGTGACTGGGAACCATTTTTAACGGAGTCTCCCTATCAACTACTCGCACGAGGAAAATTTATAAAAGTTCCATACATGACGGGATTCTGTACACGTGAAGGCCTTCTTATGATCGCGCATTTCGCGGCCACTCTTGGCAAATTCATGAAGGCTAATTCTTTTGTTGATTTCTTTCCATTTGATTTGAACGACGAAGAAAAGCAAGACATGGAAAGCATTTTGAAAAAGATTTACTTAGAAGGCGAGAAGACATATCATGATGAAGATAGTTTTGCTATAGATTTCTTTACTGACGTTGACTTCCTTGGGGGCGTGTACGTGTCAGCTAAGTTAATAGCAAAATACAATAAACCCGTGTATTTATATGAGTTTTCATATGATGGTACATTGAACTACTTAAAAATGAAGACAAAGATTCAACGCGAAGGAGCTTTTCATGGTGATGAAGGAGGCTATATTATAAAGAATCATGAATTGCCTAAATCTATAACTGACACAGATGCAGTCGTTCGGGATAGGATGACAACTATGTGGACCAATTTTGCTAAATACGGGTTAGTAGACCATATAATATTAAATAAGCCTCTATGTTAACAACCAATAACTGTTATATTTTATTTGTTTTGCCACATTGGGTACAAGATAATTATACCAAGTATAGAAAATAATTTCGTAAAAATCCGTGTCGTGATGGATTAAACATACTGAGTCTCACCATTCCTATTGACAAACTTGAAACAAGCCCTATCACAAACCGTCCAGGCCAGCGATGTAAAGTAGGCAAACATTTCTTTTCTAAGGAGAGGTTTCTAACCAGCTTAACAGTGGACTATTTAAGATTGTTGATGATAAAAGAAAATAAAATAAAATTTTAACAAAAACAAGATCGACGACTTCAAGATTCGACGCGATTTCTCTTGGATGCCATTAGCAGATCTTAGTGCCCTTATCATGGTACCACCGTTGGTATATCTTCTTTTCATTAAAAAAAGAATCATCAAAATCGGTTCATAAACGACGAAGTTATCCGCGAACACACATAAAAAACGGTTGAATTGAGAACCTCATCCTTTTTTGAAGTCGGTTAAAAAGTGCCCCACTGAGATTAAAAACCGTTCAGGTATCTCTCTAACACAATTTCTTATACGAAAACGAAATCGTCGCCCGTTAAAAATTTCAACTACGTTTGAGATGAATTTAGGCGTATTAAATAATAAATCTATATAAAGCTTGTTCCGGTTCCTAATATGTACATATGTATTTTATACGTAATAGTCTTAAAATGTTTTGTTTTAGAAATCCAACGCCAGAAATTGATAATCTGTTACCTACGAAGTGGGAAACGATGACGGAAAACGAAGACGCATGTTTTGTAATAGACAATGCAATGAAAATGAAATATGAAGTATTTCCAGAGAGACTAAAAGTTTTCGAAGAGCTTTACGCCAAGAAATCTGGCATTGTATCAAATTTAATAATTAATAAATAGGTATGTTAATGAATGTTGAGGAATAGAATAAAAACTTCAAATGTAACAGTAATCTGTAATATTGTTTTTTTAACTCTAAGTATTTTGCATATTGTATAAAGTTAGTGCACTGTATGCATTCGCTGTGTGTATACCTACTAACAAGATAGATTTCAAAGAGAGATGAAATGCACGTATATTTATTTATTCTAAAACAGAAGCAGTGTTTTTTTTTTATATTTGGCCCGCCAAAATGACTCTACTCTGCCTGATCGAAAGCATAAGCAGAATCAACGAGTGGTGGCCACCATACTCATTGCGAATGCAACAATGCAGCATGGCGACCCACACTATGCTTGTGCATCTTTTAGTCTAGTCAACAAGTATGGAACTTGTTGACTAGACTAATTGGGCCTCCGGTCTCGCACTTACCAACGAAACACGACAGCACGAACGCTGTAATTTTACGTTGATTTTCTGTGCGAGGGTTACGAGGGTAGTACCGCCCCGGTCGAGCCCGCCCGTTCGTGCTGAAATCAGCGTGGCTCTACTACCTAGAACCTAGAAGCAGTGTTTTGTTTTAATCGTTTTTTACCGTGGGAGAGCCACGCTTCGGCATGAATGCGCACCGGCTCGACCGGAGTGATACCACGGCCTCACAGAAAACCGATGTGAAATAGTGCTTGCACTGCGTTTCACCAGTTGAGTGAGGATACCGGAGGCTCATACATTCACTCACCGATACACACACGTACATGAATCAGTTCCATCAGCTACCTATTCAGCAACATAATAGGTAACATATCTATTTATTTATTTTAATTATACATGAGTTCACCAGGCAGCTACAGCTACTATAACAAATTTTTATGCTAGAGGTTTTATTTTTAGTATTCGGACTTTTTCGGAAGAAGAAAGAAGATGTACAAGAAATAAACCGCAAAAAAAAATACTGCCTTAACTTACAAAAAGAAATGAAATCCCACCAAAAACCATACATTTTTACTAAGATGTGGAGTTTGTGAAGTTAGGGTTGGTAGGGTTAGGGCGTGTAGATTCAGAACCTTGGCTCTACATGAGATCTGATATCTTTTTCACAGGGTAAGCCATATGCAGTCGTCTTGGCAACATTTTACATGAAAATGTTTTGGGTGGGATTCAATTTTATTAATCATTTCGGTGCGTTTAAAAACATAGTGATGTGCATTATAACTACTTTATTAGCGAACCTACATAAGTAGGTTCGTTAATAAAGTAGTTTTTGTTATATAATTTTGTTTTAACTTTTGACAAAAACACTTGTGCTTATACCGCTGTCTGAGATGTTTGAATTAGAAATCTAATTAACACGTCCAATTAACTCCAATTGTTTTAATTTTCGACCTCAAATCTTCCCCAAGACATCCACAAAAAATAAATGATCTTTACTTATTTTTGCATGTCTGATTTTTTTATATGTTATTAAGGTAACTTGTTGGACGTTTTTCTTATGACAAGATCTTACGTGTATTAAATTTACATGGAACATTATTAATAATGAAACATGACGTTGTAAACCTCGAGATAATGATTTAAAATTAAATATCAATAATAGGTTTATAACAAACAATTTAGACATAGCTGAATCTTTTAATACCTTTTTTACAAGTGTACCAGTTAGTACAACGAGTACCTTGAATTCTTGTGCGTCCGGGTCTGAACTGTTGTTAAGGGCCAATGTAAATGAATGTAAGAATCTATTTCAATTTGAATACATAAACCCCACAGATATTATAAAAACGTTTAAGTCTCTTAACTCTAAGAAAACAGGGGACTTATGGGGGATTTCAGTTAAATTAATAGAAACTATTATAATTGATATAGCACCATTTCTAGCAATAACATTCAATCGATGTGTTGATTCTGGGGTTTTTCCTAACCTGATGAAGTATAGTAAAGTAATACCTTTATTCAAGAAGGGTTGTACAACCGAACCAAGTAACTTCAGGCCAATCTCAATCTTACCGGCTATTAGTAAAATTTTTGAAAAAGTTATTTTGCAACAACTAGAAAGCCATTTTAATCTAAATAATTTATTTCACAAAGAACAATATGGCTTTACAAAGGGTCGTTCAACAATTGATGCGGGTGAAACTCTTATGAGACATATATTTAATGCATGGGAGAATTCGCAAGATGCGATAGGTGTATTTTGCGATCTTTCAAAAGCTTTTGACTGTGTAGAACATAACACGCTTTTTCTTAAACTTAGGCATTATGGTGTTAATGGTATTGCTTTGGAACTAATCGTTTCCTACTTGAAAGATAGAATTCAACATGTAGATGTCAATGGTGCGAGGTCATCTGGATTACCTGTTACTATGGGCGTGCCGCAGGGCTCTAAACTGGGTCCTCTACTTTTTCTCATATATATAAATGACTTACCATATTATTTAAAAGATCTCTGTGATATAGTTCTATTTGCTGATGATACGTCACTTATTTTAAAGTCGATCGTAAGAAAACAGTTTTTGACGATGTGAATAGGGCACTAAATGATGTATTGAATTGGTTTACAACGAATAATCTCCTACTGAATTCAAATAAAACAAAGTGTGTGAGATTTACTATGCCAAATGTAAAACAACTAGGCACTAATCTAACTATAAATAATGAAATCATAAGTATTGTAGCCTCAACAGTATTCTTAGGAATTACATTAGATAGTAAACTTCAATGGGGAGCCCAGATAGATAGCCTTGCGGGTAGACTTAGTTCGGCAGCTTATGCAGTATGGAAGGTACGTCAGCTCACTGATACGGACACAGCTAGGTTAGTTTATTTTAGCTACTTTCATAGCGTCATGTCCTATGGTATACTACTTTGGGGCAAGGCGGCTGATATTGAAACGATTTTTATTCTACAAAAACGAGCCATCCGCTCAATGTACAATTTAGGTGCTAGAGTCTCTCTTCGAGAGCTGTTTAAAGATATAGGTATTTTAACTGTTGCATCACAGTATATATTTGCTAATATTATGTTTGTTAGACACAACATTAATGACTATAAGAAAAACAGTGATGTACACAATATTAATACTAGAAACAAATCTAAACTACCTATCATCCAAAGGTACCTATCATCGATTACATAAGGTACACAACTCGTTCGAAGGTCTTGGTGTACGTTTTTATAATAAAATTCCTATACATGTAATCGACCTTCCTGTAAATAAATTCAAGCTAACTGTAAAAAATCACCTTATTAGGAAAGCCTACTATACGATCAACGATTATCTAAACGACAAACAGTCATGGGCTTAAGGTGTCATTAGAATTTAAATAGATACACACAAACTTCTTTGTCTTCTAATAAAGCTAAATATTAACAAACCATTGTTAGTTGAAAGTAATGCGTGGTGATTATTATGGTAATTTAATTAGTAGTGATATTTATCAGTTTCTAGACTATGGTTTGTCATGCTCACTAAAATGTCATTGCTTGCGGTGTCGTCGTGGGGCGGGTCGTTTCCTTCCCTCTGATATGGCGAAGGAGATGATGGCTGGTCCATGCGTCATACTCGTGAACGGGTGCTGCTTGGGGTGACTGGTCGGCCTAGTCAGCGATTCTTTAGACAATACTATTATTCTGGTTCGTTCAACTGCAACCCTAGCCTCTTAATCCAGTCACGAATTATTTTCAACAGTAGATCTTGCAACTGAATGTAAGTGGATGTGCACCTTGTTTCTATTTTGTTCTATGTTTAATAGACTCAAACCTTCAACGTTATCACTGAGTGTATTTTTTTTGTTTGCGCGTTAGATTTTGGAGCTTTTTAATAAAAGGAATTTCAGGTGGCAACAGCTTGCATACTGTTTACCTTACATGTAATACTAACACTATTGTACCTGAAAATCTGATTTTGAAAAAGAGTAGCCATGAGTTTCTTTGCCAGTATTCTTCTCATGAGCTCTACGCATTTTGGAAACTGGAAGTTATGGATCGACACAGGCAGGCAGTAGATTTTGGTGTTTTCGCCTAACTTACCTCGACAATACAGCACATGCTGTGGCCTCTGTTTGTGTCGATCTATGATTTTTAACTATAGCTTAAATTTGACGTTCATAAGTGTCACTTGGTGTCTTAGATGAATAAATGATTTTGATTTGATTTGATTATGCAGTTATTTTAGATACATGGGTGATAAATACTGGAAGACACAGCAATAATTAATCCGATCAAACGCTGCCATTAATAATTTGGCAGGCGCAGAACAGCAGAGCTCTAAAGCTTCTCACAAAAGTTTTGGACCATGGGAAGTGTCTGACAGTTATGATACTATGTATTTAAAAATAATATTTTACAAGAGATATATAAAAATCAGCCATGTATCAGGACAATGGCAGGTTTGTATGGGACTTTTCTACCGCCTGGCGTATCTCAAAGTAGGGATTGTTTTTGTATTTAGGTATTTGGTTGCTAATAACATCGACAATAACATTTTAAATTGGAAGTATTAAAACTAAATAGCGTGTTTAGTTTCGTTTTTTAGTTTTGTTATTTATCATTCAGGCGCAAAAATGTTTGAAATTTAAGGATTTTCTGTACTTTAATGTATTAACATGACTGTATTAGACATGATTGAAGTATAATTCTCGGATCGGGCTAAAATAATGTTGTAGAGTTTCTGTGACTGAAGAAAAACTTAAAAACAGCGTTGAGATTGAAATTTGGGGTCCTAAACACGTAGCTCAGTGAGCACGTTAAGACGTCGGTCCTGCACCAGATCTCTCCCTGGTCGAGTAAGAGAGCCTTACCATAGGATAATAAACCCTTCTCTTGAATTAGGCTCTCTATTAATGAAAATTGCTTGAAAGCTGTTGCGTAGTTTTTATAATAAGAAAGAAATAGGTATTGATTCCGCTATTACATTTATGACTCGTCATGATTTTGTGAATAATTATTTAAGCAGATAAAGACAATTACTTTCACGTTTCTCACAGTAGGTCTAAACTCCATAACTATCCATTTACTAACTTTATCTAGCAAACTAGATGAGGAGAACCCAGGATTTAATATTAAACTTAAACACAAGAATATAATAGGTCCACTCGAGAGCTTAACAATATACTTGATTGGACTTTTATATTCTTAAACTAGTAATGATAAATAAATTTAGTACCCCTCCTTTTATTTTAGTCGGTTAATTAATTGGGTGTAGTAAGAATTTGAAGATCTTTTACCAACAGTTACATTTTATTTCATCGTTGTACTAGATTGCGCTATTAGTTAGTACACGTGTGTATACAATGAATACATCCCTAAAATGTAAAATGTATAATAATATACTAAGAGATTAAGTAATCTTAGACTGAATTGAAAAAAATGAAAATAAAAGAACACTAATATTCAATATTTAGATATTTTACTAATAAACAATCTGGTGCAGGAAAAATAAATATGCTAATTGCACATGAAATATATTGGTAACAGCACCATCTTGTTCGCTACATCTAAACTATTTTACGCGGAGCTCCATCGACGTAAGGTTTGTTGGACGGTATTTGCGGTACAAAGATGTCATCAAGAGACATTTGTCTGACTGCAGCATACCTGTGGAAGAATGTGAGAGGCTGTTGCTGGATTGGCTCGATTGGAGACGTCGAATCAAAGTCGGAGCTAACAAAGTTTGAGTAACAGTGTCTAGTAGGTCTTGACACGAGATGGCACTTGGCACTTGAAAAGGCCCAACCGAAGCTTTCTACAATAATTGCGAAGCGAAACAATAAAAGCAGGCAAATTTTGTCCTAAAAGTGCGGTTTGATACAAGTTTACTAAAAATTTGATTTTGCTAGTTAGCACACGCCAAGGAAAACCACAGGGTCGCCGTCGGCGAATGCGTCGAGGAAGACATCATCATCATGTTATTGGTAAAAGCGCCATCTTAATTGCTACGTCTAAACTAACAGCCGGTCCAGCTTCACAGAAATAGAAAGAAAAATGAAATGGTATTTAAGTGGAGCAGGCGGCTTGCATAATAAACTCAACAATAAACTTTACGCCTGCCTACGTGTTAAATGATATTTGGCCGCTTGATTTTGTTTATTAAATGTTGAGTGACTTTAAGTGCATTGAAGTCTAGTGTTTCGTTAACCAGTCATCTTCAAATTAGGGACATAACATAACTATCAGTGCTATGTCAGAGCCGATAGTTGAAACTGAACAGGGAAAGTTAAGAGGTCAATCGGCGAGAAATGATGACAATGGTTTTACACATTTTGCCTTTAAGGGTGTTCCTTATGCAAAACCACCTATTGGTGACCTCCGATTTTCAGTAAGTATTACATTTTCTGTTATTAAAGTTCCATCTTAATTCATTAAAATGTTAACCCAATCAACAACGCTAAGTTAGATTTTTTATTTTGCACTATAAACGACTGTATTTGAATAATTTGTTTTCACTTTCTCTGTAATTAACGCGCACCTATTTATCTTGCAATTAATTTCAGTTTTTACAAAAAAAATATTCGAATTGAATATTGCAAAAATATCAAGCATAGAGCATGAGTATTGAGAAGAGTAATATCTTTCCCGGTCACTCTAATAAAAGTAACTTTCGATAAACCATTTACTTGCCGTCAAGGTAAGGTCAACTTATGAATGTTACTTAATGTTGACTTAAACAGTCAAACCTAGGGTCGTTAACTTGCAATTCGATAACAGTAAAAGTAAGGTATAGCAAGCTTATATAAATAATACCTCTAAACGAGCGATTCTTGTATACATATCTGTATTTCGGAAACAGTTCCAATAATTTTCCTGAAATTAAGTCTGGAGAGGGTTTCGGGGGCAATAAATCAATCTAGCTACGATTCATTTTAAGAAAATTCACCAAAAAAGAGACAGAGCAAAGTCCGGTCATCTAGGTACTGCTAAAACGTATTAAGGAAACCAGTAATGTCCTAAAGGCAAACGGGAGTTGATATTTGTTGGCTCATTAGTGGTTAATTTAAAACAATGACGTCAGACAATACATAATAATACAAAAAGCAATACCAGCACTAATTGTAAAGAACTTCATCTTCTGTCTCTATGTAACACTTTGACTGCACGTTTGGCCTAGTGGTTTAACGGTCACCACGCCCGTGTCCTACTTCGCCAAGTGTCGTGGGTTCAAATCCCACGTAGGACAACACTTTGTGTAATCCACAAATTGTTGTTCTGAGTCTGGGTGTTCTTTGTGTCCGTTTCATGTATGTAAGTAAAGTCCCCCGCGACACAGGATTTATTCCTAGTGCGGGAGTTGTCTTTTAAAAAAAAATAAAAAAAATAAAAAAATAAAAAACACTTTTAATTTAATTACATCACTTACTAAGATAATTATGTTGAACATTGTTGTTGCGTGCTCTCAGAACTCAGAATTCATGCAAGAAATTATATAATTTATAAAATTCTTATAAGCCACCTAGAAATGAATGCATTATTATTTTCCAAATATTTTAACTCATAATTAGTCTTGGAACTTGCTTGTATGCCTTGATAGGAAGTCACAATTTCCTTAATCCATAATAATATTATAAATTCGAAATTAATTCTGTCTGTCAGTCTGTTACGCTTTTACTGCTAAACCAACTGATCGTGGGAGAGCCACGCTTCGGCAAGAATGGGCCGGCTCGACTGGAGTGATACCACGGCCTCACAGAAAACCGGTGTGAAATAGTGCTTGCGCTGTGTTTCATCGAGTGGTTGAGGATACCGGAGGCCCATACCCCCAACCCCTTTCCCTATTGCCCCCATACCCCGCCATCCCCCAAAGGCCGGCAACGCACTTGTGACGCCTCTGGTGTTGTAGGTGTCCATGGGCGGCGGTAATCGCTTTCCATCAGGCTCGTTTGCCAGCCGATTCCATAAAAATAAACACAGAATTCAAATTCAATTTGGTATGGAGATACTTTCATTCTTGAGGAATGACATAGGCTACTTTATGCCGTAATAACCAACATACAAGCGGGCGAAGACGCGGGCAATAGCTAGTAAGTAATAACTGGTATAGCGTAAACATTTCAAGAGACTAAGAAAAGCGACATGGACTGGACTTCAAACACGTGAAAATAGTTTTGCAGTTTCGTTATTTAGTAACAAATAATAACAAGAAAACCTATTATTTTTTAGCATTATATAAGTTTATGACTCAGCGAAGTCCTATGTCCGAATGATGACCTGATTTATATTAAGTTCATCAACCCAAATCTACGCATTATCTCATTATTGGGCTCTTCGTGTACTTATTTATCTTTAATTTAATTTATTATATAATTCTAGGTACCTCAGCCACCAGAAGCATGGGTAGGAATCCGAGATGCAATCAAAAACTGCAACATTTGTGCACAATTTTCCAAAGAAACTAAAACCGTAGTAGGAGATGAGGATTGCCTATATTTAAATATATATACTCCAAAATTGCCCTCAGCTGATTCAGAATTGCTACCAGTCATGGTATTCTTTCATGGAGGCGGTTTTCTATTCGGCAGTGGCACAGACGATACAGAACATGGACCTGAGTTTCTTATCGATAAAAACGTTGTCATTGTTAGTTTGAACTACCGATTGGGTATCCTCGGATTTCTATCTTTAGATCGTAAAGAAGCGCCAGGCAACATGGGCTTAATGGATCAAGTTCAAGCACTCAAGTGGGTCCAAAATAACATTGCAAATTTCTGTGGAGACCCGAAAAATGTGACTATTTTTGGAGTTAGCGCTGGAGGTGCTTCTGTTGGCTATCTTATGCTGTCTCCTTTGGCAGAAGGCCTCTTCCATAAAGCTTTAGCACAGTCAGGATCTCCTTTATTGCACTGGGCTATTAACACTGATGTAAAGAAACTGGCCTCAAAAATACCTTGTATAAAAAATAAAAGTATTTCAGACGACGAGGAATTGTTGAAATATTTAAAAGATATGACAACAGTTGAATTAATTAATGCATCTGTGGCTGCGGTAGCTGAAGATAAATTTCGAGGGGGTATTCATTTTGGGTTTGTACCAACTGTAGAAAAGTTAGGCGATTGGGAACCATTTTTATCGGAGTCCCCTTATCAACTACTCGCACGAGGAAAATTTATAAAAGTTCCATACATGACGGGATTCTGTACACGTGAAGGCCTTCTTATGGTCGGGGATTTCGCGGCCACTCTTGATAAATTCGTAAAGTCTAATTCTTTTGTTGATTTCTTTCCATTTGATTTGAACGACGAGGAAAAGCAAGATATGGAAAGCATTTTGAAAAAGATTTATCTAGACGGCGAGAAGACACATCATGATGAAGATAGTTTTGCTATAGATTTCTTTACTGACGTTGACTTTCTTGGGGGCGTGTACGTGTCAGCTAAGTTAATAGCAAAATACAACAAACCCGTTTATTTTTATGAGTTTTCATATGATGGTACATTGAACTACATAAAAGTGAAGGGAAAAATTCAACGCGAAGGAGCTTGTCATGGTGACGAAGGAGGCTATATTGTAAAGAATTATGAATTGCCTAAATCTATAACTGACACAGATGCAGTGGTTCGGGATAGGATGACAACTTTGTGGACCAATTTTGCTAAATACGGGTTAGTGGACGATATAATCTTATTTAAACTTAACAAAAATTACTGTGATATTTTATTTATGGGTACAAGATAATGATACAGAGTAAAGAAAATAACTCCGTAAAACTCCGTGTGGTGACGAATTAAACATATAGAGTTTCGCCACTCCTATTCACCCCAAGGATTTCGTACGAGGCGACTAAGGGAGAAAACTATGGAAGACAACGTCTTGCAAAAAAAAGGAAAACTCGAAACAAACCCTATCACAAACCGTCCAGGCCAGCGAGTTAAAGTAGGCGAAAATGTCCTATCTAAGGCGAGGCTTATGTCCAGCAATGGACTATTTAAGGTTGTTGATGATTGATGATGATGAAAGAAAATAGAACAAAAGTGCTCCACTAAGATTAAAAAAACCGTTCAGGTATCTCTCTAACAGAATTTCTTCCAGGAATACTAAATTATATTCAACTACGTTTGAGATGAATTAAGGCGTATTAAATATTATAAATAATACGTCTAAATAAAACTTGTTCCATTTCCTAATACTTATTGTATACGTTATAGTCTTAACATGTTTTTTTTTGTTTTGTTTTAGAAATCCAACGCCAGAAATTAATGATCTGTTACCTACGAAATGGGAAACGATGACGGAAAATGAAGAGGCATGTTTTGTAATAGACAATGCTTTGAAAATGAAATATGAAGTATGGCCGGAGAGACTAAAAGTTTTCGAAGAGCTTTACGCCAAGAAATCTGGCGATGAATCAAATTAAATCATAAATATGTTAATGAAAATATGGAATAGAGTAAAACTCCAAATGTTGCAGTAATCTATAATATTATTTTTAGCTCTAAGTTTTTTGCACATTAAAAGCCGGTGGCGGTGGACTGTTTGTATTCGCTCTGTACGCGATGACAGCGCCCCTAGTGACCACAATCATTATTGGGGACTTACGATCGACACTAAAACAAATAAAAGAGGGTAATAAATTGTCGCACGCAGTTTAATAAAAATTTAATATAAATCTATAAAAAAATAATAAGTTAAGTTGCTTACTTTTTAAATCAGCAAAGAAATAAATGGATAGCTGCTGTGTGCCTTTATCCATTTATTTCTTTGCTTTAATTTCGATATTGGAAACGAATAAAAATTGCACGAACTATTTTCCTATTTTTTTCCATACTGTATATTGTATAACATAGCAAGTACTGAGTCATTTCAGAGTTAATTCAAATCTCTGCCACGTCGCGATCAATTTGATGGTTGACACATTGACATTGACACACACTTGAGGCAATCATATTTTATTGTAAAACTAGCTGACCCGGCGAACTTCGTACCGCCATATTTACATATCTGTCTCAGCTTCCCACAGGCGGTGTACAGTCGCGGAAAAAAAAACTTTACCCGTTATCTTTTTTTTTTCTTTCGAGCAAAAAAAGAATGAATGAAATCGGACTATGTGTTATTGAATTACAACTAAGTACATATTTTGACTTTTATCCCCTCTCTCCAGGAAACCGTGCTGAATTTTGGGATAAAAAGTATCCTATGTCCTACCTCGTAGTATAAACTCAAATCATACCAAGTTTCATTTGAATCCGTTCAGTAGTTTCGGCGTGATGCGCGGCCAAGATACAGACAGACAGACAGACAGACAGACGGACAGACAGACACAAAAATGACGATTATAGTGAGCCCTCCAAAAAAAAATGTCTAAATATCTTTAATGTACAGAATTGGACCTGTTACATTTTTATTATAAGTATATAGATTTTATTGTAAAACAGAAGCAGTGTTTTTAACCGACTTCAAAAAAAGGAGGAGGTTTCTCAATTCGACCGTATATATATATATATATATTTTTTATGTGTGTTCAGGGATAACTTCGTCGTTTATGAACCGATTTTGATGATTTTTTTTTAATGGAAAGTAGATGTCCCGACGGTGGTACCATGATAAGGAAACTAGGATCTGATCATGGCATCCCAGAGAAATCGAGGGTAACCCTCATTTTTTTTCAGGCACGTACTATGTTTTTCTTATATTTTCTGAAGCTAGGCCGGTATTTACGTCTGGTAGTCATCATTTAATGATGATGAGCTGATGATGAGAGGTAAAACTCCTTAACGGTTAGGAGTTGGAGAATAAATCTTTAAATGTCATATGTATGTATGTTACCTTTAGTCGTATTCTTTCAAGTTATTTAAGTAAGCTGATGATGGAAGGTACAACTCCTCAACGGTTAGGTGTTGGAGGATAATTCTTTCAATTTCATACGTATCTATAGACCTTTAGTTGTATACTTTTAAGTTATTTAGGTGAGCTGATGTCACAGGCTATGATGACTAACCCCTTAATGTATTTTGCTTTAAGTAACTCGCCTGCTTCTATTTCATCACGACATTTAAGCTTGGACACGATTCTCGTTAACAGAAATCTTGCATCTCAGCATAATTTTGGAAACTGATCATACTCAGTTTTAATACGTGTTCAAACCACTAAAGTTATTCGCATCAGCAGAAATTATATGAAATAGTTCAACTTACTGATAACCTGTGATTGTTTGCACTAAAAATGGAAAAATAAAAACTTTTTATAAAAAAAACCGACTTCCAAAAAACCATCCGACGAAAACTCCCTGCCAAAAACACTAAAAAGCGTAAAATAAACTGGCTCTTCATAAATTGCTATGTGCCAATTCTTGTCTATACCTAATTCTTTATTCATTTAAATAGTAGTATTATTGTGTATGCTAGGTGCCTAAAATCTGTTTGAAGTCGGCGCCAAGCCAAAATGTTATAGGAGGTACCGCACTCGCCGCTGCCGAATAGCTAGCATAAAACAACCCAAGCGAGCAGACACGCGCGGGCTGACACGACGTCGTTGATGGTCGTCTCGAAATAAAACGAGTGTGGTAACTACTATTACATTTGGCTTGGCGCCGACTTCAAACAGATTTTAGGTACCTAGCATACACAATAATACTACTATTTAAATGAATAAAGAATTAGGTATAGACAAGAATTGGCACATAGGAATTTATGAAGAGCCAGTTATTTTACGCTTTTAGTGTCTTTGGCAGGGAGTTTTCGTCGGATGGTTTTTTGGAAGTCGGTTTTTTTTTTATAAAAAGTTTTTTGTTTAAATCTTAAATGCTTGAAGTGTTCATCAAACATTTTTCTACTCTGCTCATGGTCTCTAAGACCAGTATACCAGACCACATAGATATAGAGATCTGACGACTGTACCGTCATATTATGACCATGATTGTCTTGTACGACTGATCAATCTGATCATGTACCTGTAGGTATAATTGCTTATAGTGCTGTTTCCTTTTTTAGCAAATTTTTTAAAGGATTCTAGAAAACATTCAAGATTGTAATACGTATACGTAAGTCAGTATTTTGTTATTCGTGTTTAATGTAAGTCGAATTGTATTCAAATGTAATGATGATTTGATGTAGTTATTTCATGTAATTTTTATTTTTGTAATTCGTATTTTTAACAATATTGGCTTAATACATATCTACAAAAACTATTTCTTTTTATTTTCAAGTTCCAGTCTGCGTTGTTTAGCAGTTCACTAAGTAGAGTCCGGCATAATTAAACTTTTTAAATTTCCATATCATCACAACAACAGCGTCTAATAATATTAGTCCACTTCTTAACACAGGGGGCCTGTGAGAGAAGATTTTGGCTTACCATATATATATACATATATGGTTCGTCTGCGTATTTTGCTCCCATTTGGATGATTGTAACGATGTCAAAATAATTTTCTAGATTCTATAGGTTTCATTTCGGGGCAGCTGAACAAGGTAATCTGGGCTTGAATAAGCCTAAAAGCGATTATTTTGGTTTCTGAGAATTGTCAATTATTTAATACAGGCGAATTAAATTAGTGTTACATTTGATAAATGAATTTTATTTGAAATAACTGTCTTGTTGTAATACAACTTATTTACTTTTTACCCGACTACGGCAAAGCCAAAGGAGGGTTATGATTTTGACAGGCTATGTATGTATGTATGTATATATGTATGTTCATCTGTTCCCTCATAGCTCCTTAACTACTTATTAGAACTGGACAAATGAGGTATCGCTAAAAGCGTCTTGATCGTCCTCTGGTTATAGGCTATATGACGTGTCACTGAATCTAATGTGGCGCCCTCTAACCGATATAAAGTACTGTATTAAAAAAATAATTTGAGATAAATATGCCGTGATTAGTATCATTGGAAAGGGCGTTACTTGTACATTTCAAAAATATGTATATTATTATTTTGAATATTTGCTTTCAGTTTTTGAAATACCTTAGTGTATTTTATTGCATATTTATAGAATTCGTAATTAAATATTTAGCTCTTTGCTTCGTGATATTTATTTTGAAAGACAACTTTTAGTCTAGGATGCCGGATCTATTTTTAACCCCCGACGCAAAAAGAGGGGTGTTATAAGTTTGCCGTGTCTGTCTGTTTGCACCGTAGCTCGCGAACGGATGAAGCGATTTCAATTTAGTTATTTTGTATGAAAGGTGAGTTACGTGCGAGTGTTCTTAGATATGTTTCATGAAAATCGGTTGAGTCGTTTAAAAGTTATGGGGGTGAAAGTGGGGAAGAATAACCGAATGTCTGCAAAAAAATCATTGGCGTATGATTACTCGATTAAGTGCTTGAGTAGGGGGTTTTTCAAATTTTGAATTTTAGCGTGTTACCATTTATTACTACCAAGCTAATTTTTCGTAAGTATCTTCATTTGTCAAATAGCAATTTTAGTAAACTTTGATTGCCATAACGCAAAACCGGCCAGTTTAAGTTCAAGTTCAAACAGTCGAATAAAAGTACAAGTGGGTTTAATTTGGCCCTGTGGCATTTTCAAAGTTTACTAAACTTATTTACTACTTAATCCTTAAACTAACGTACTTAAACCTTTGATAATGTAATAAGGCAAAATCGACCAGGTTAAGTTTAAGTTCTATAAATAGTGGAATTCAAGTACAAGAGAATTTCAAGAATCTATTTTAATAAGTTCCTCGAAGTGCCGACAATCGAGAGTATAAATTAAACAATTAAAATTAACATTTGATAATGGTGGCGATTCTCTTGGTGTTATCACTAAACTAAAATTCACTAAAATTTGTTGTTGGATTATACACTTTAATCTCATCTGCTTACAGAGGGTGGTGGTCACCATATCTGGACCGATTTTGGCGGGGCCTTCACCGGCATAAAACTGATTAAAAAGAGTTACTTAGGGTACTTTTTTAACCGACTTCCAAAAGGAGAAGGTTCTCAATTTCATAGGTATTTTTTTTTAGGATAGCTTCGCCGTTTCCTGCGATGGTTGTTGTAAAGGTACAAAAACAATAATAATATGATTTGAACCCAACTAAACTATCTACCCGGAGAGCACTATTGTGTTTGTACTACTTCTGTGCAAGTTGGTGGCAAAACTATATAAATATGTATTAGAAACAGTACAATTGCGTATAGGATAACAAACTAACCAACTAAAGTTTTTGATTACTAATAACATCCATGTTGAACTTCATATGTAACGGTACAAAGCAACTTTTTTAACAGAAAGACAACAGGTAGATGTACATAGGTTACTTTTAATTACATATTTACTAGCTTTTGCCAGCGGCGCCGCCTTCGTTATGTCAGTTATCTTAGGGAATCAAAGTATCTACATGCCAAATATCATTAAAATCGGTGCAGCTGTTTAGCCATTAAAAATAGACAGAGTTACTATCGAATTTATAATATTAGTACATATAGAATCTTGTATTATCAATCATCATATCAATTGTTTTTATCACAGTAGAAGCTTTTCTTTAATCCACGTGGACGTTTCAAGTAAGACTGAAAGCGACAAAGAACTATTAAATTATATTTAATACCAGCGTATCCCGCAATTTCACTTTCGTTTATGGTCACTGCTGTGTTTCTAAGGGTCTTCGTAAGATGTTATGTGGACTTATAATTCCGTTCCTTAAACAATTCGCTCTACAATACTTCACACAACACCAACAAGAATATCTAACTCTTAAGTATTTTGGCGACTTCCACATACTCTCAGAACACAACGCAAGAATCAACAGTAAATTTAAATAAACAAACAAACATACCTTCTGCCAGAGGAGAAGCCTATGTCCAGCAGTGGACTGGACTGTTAAAGTCTGTTGATGATGATGATGAAATAAACTAACTAAAAACATTATTAGGCTTCTTTGGTTTAGATAAGTTATAATAAAAACTCATACATTTTCATTATTGTCACCTAAATCATGTGGGAAAGAAAATTTATGAGGCTTTATAGTTTTTTAAATTGTGTATTATTCTTTAGTTTAATTTGTAAGTTCTTCATCTGACTAATGTAACTTGCCTGATATCATCACATATAAGCAATTTTATTGTTTTTATTCACTTACTTTTCTCATAATAATCTATACTAATATTATAAAGCTGCAGAGTTTGTTTGTTTGTTTGAACGCGCTAATCTCAGGAACTACTGGTCCGATTTGAAAAATTCTTTCAGTGTTGGATAGTCCATTTATCGAGGAAGGCTATAGGCTATATTTTATTTTCAAAAAAATTAGGGATCCGTAAGAAAATTGCTATTTTGTAACCCAAGGTGTGAAATCGAAAACCTATTTTTGCGTGCGGCGCAAAGACTATTGACAATAGAACAAAATAATGTATTACGGGTTTGTAGGTCCCATTAAGATCTACAAAAAAGTCCGCGAGAGCATATATCTAACTATCATGGTTTAGTCACAATAACCGCTTTTGTGTTAAAAAAAAATATTAAATTGTCTGAAGAAAGAAACTACGTTAAATGTTTATCGTAATATTAATCCTTATCTAAATAAAGCATTTTGTTATCAAGGGTATTTATGTAGAAGTAAAATACTTTTTGTTTCATCCCATTCGGACATTTCGTTTAGAAGTTATCACGAGTATAAGACGCTAAGAATTGGTACCTAACAATGAGTTATTTGCCAAAGAGTTTTTATCAACATAATCTATACTAATATTATAAAGCTGCAGAGTTTGTTTGTTTGTTTGTTTGTTTGAACGCGCTAATCTCAGGAACTACTGGTCCGATTTGAAAAATTCTTTCAGTGTTGGATAGTCCATTTATCGAGGAAGGCTATAGGCTATATTTCGTTTTCAAAAAAATTAGGGATCCGTAAGAAAATTGCTATTTTGTAACCCAAGGTGTGAAATCGAAAACCTATTTTTGCGTGCGGCGCAAAGACTATTGACAATAGAACAAAATAATGTATTACGGGTTTGTAGGTCCCATTAAGATCTACAAAAAAGTCCGCGAGAGCATATATCTAACTATCATGGTTTAGTCACAATAACCGCTTTTGTGTTAAAAAAATTTATTAAATCGTCTGAAGAAAGAAACTACGTTAAATGTTTATCGTAATATTAATCCTTATCTAAATAAAGCATTATGTTATCAAGGGTATTTATGTAGAAGTAAAATACTTTTTGTTTCATCCCATTCGGACATTTCGTTTAGAAGTTATCACGAGTATAAGACGCTAAGAATTGGTACCTAACAATGAGTTATTTGCCAAAGAGTTTTTATCAACATAATACCTAATATTAGTCTTTATCCAAATAAATGTGTTGTTGATTATGAGTATTAGATCTTAGAAGAGTATAATAAATACATCTATACTAATATATAAAGCTGAAGAGTTTTTGTTTGTTTGAACACGCTAATCTCAGGAACTACTGGTCCAATTTGAAAAAGTTCTTTCAGTGTTAGATAGCCCGTTTATCGAGTTTATCTATATCATCACGCTATGACCAACAGGAGCGGAGTACCAATGAAACGGGGGGAAATTATTACGCTACGGGCAATAGGAGACGCAAACGACGTTGCGTGGGTCATCTATACTAATATATAAAGCTGAAGAGTTTTTGTTTGTTTGAATGCGCTAATCTTAGGAACTACTGGTCCAATTTGAAAAAGTTCTTTCAGTGTTAGATAGCCCGTTTATCGAAGAAGTTTATCGAGTTTATCTATATCATCACGCTATGACCAATAGGAGCGGAGTACCAATGAAGAATGTTTCAAAAACGGGGGGAAATTATTACGTTACGGGCAATAGGAGATGCAAACGACGTTGCGTGGGTCATCTATACTAATATATAAAGCTGAAGAGTTTTTGTTTGTTTGAACGCGCTAATCTCAGGAACTACTGGTCCAATTTGAAAAAGTTCTTTCAGTGTTAGATAGCCCGTTTATCGAGGAAGTTTAGCGAGTTTATCTATATCATCACGCTATGACCAATAGGTGCGGAGTACCAATGAAGAATGTTTCAAAAACGGGGGGAAACTATTACGCTACGGGCAATAGGAGACGCAAACGACGTTGCGTGGGTCAGCTATAATCTATATATAAAAGAGTAAGGTGACTGACTGACTGATTGACATACCCAGAGATCAACGCACAGCTCAAACCGATGAAGCTAGAATCCTGAAATTTTGCATGTATATTCTTTATATTACGTAAGTGAACACTAGGAAAGGAATTTTTGAAATTCCACCCCTAAGGGGGTAAATCAGGGGATGAAAGTCTGCGTGAGCGAAGCCGCCTGTAAAAGCTAGTAATATATAAAGCTGAAGAGTTTGTTTGTCTGTTTGAACGCGCTAATCTCAGGAACTACTGGTCCAACTTGAAAAATTCTTCCAGTCTTAGATAACCCATTTATCGAGGAAGGCTATAGGCTATATATCATCACGCTTAGACCAATAGGAGTGGAGCACCAATGAAGAATGGGTGAAAATTATTACGCTACGGGCAATTGAAGACGCAAATGACATTGCGTGGGTCAGCTATCCATACTTATATTATAAATGCGAAATTAACTCTGTCTGTCTGTCTTGCTTTCACGCTCAAACCGCTGCACCGATTTGAATGAAATTAATTTATTTACACAGATAGTCTAGAGCCTGAGAAAGGACATAGGCTACTTTTTAATGCGAAAAAGGGGTTGTAAGGGGTTTAAAAGGGGGGTGAAAGGTTGTTCTGGGGGTTCACTCGCCACACGCCTGCGCGTTACCTACGTCGGGCGTCTTGACAACGAATAACAGTCACAATCATAAAAAATATTTCACTTTTTCAATGAAGACCTAAATATTAAGATATTAAGTATATATTCGTCAATCTGATTTGTATGTTCATTATATTAATAGAAATAAATAAGCCAAATTAATATAATTAATTAACAGCGTTTCTTAACTTCAAAATTCTCTACAGAAGTATCATCATTATACGCTAGCTGTTGGTTAGATATGAATGAAAATGTCATTTAAAGTTTGTAAAAATTTTCCCCTAAAGGGGGTAAAATAGCAACAGGGGATGGCCGTTTGTATAGAAATATGTAAGGTTTGTGAGTTAGTTTGCGACAAGAGACAAAATATGTATTAGAGCTATTCTGATATGACATTTACGGAGTTATCACGGAGAAGATAGTATGCCAACTGACAGTAACGACATGATTACACTGAGACGTGGGTTCTGGTTTAAGATAGCACAGATGATTTAAAAATAATTTCGATCCTGATCTGCTGACTAATGAGATAGTTATCAATTAAACGAACGGATCATGTCAGGCGTGGAGGGAGATGTTGTCGAATACTTAGTCTTTAGAAATATCAGGAGTGCCTTCCCATAAGTTGAGGCTGCAAGTTAATGTTCCAGTACTATTAATTAAGGTATCTTGAGCGCCAAAGCAATGTAATAGTACATGGCTAAATATTACACAACTGGGGTACAACATTGTAAAAGCTACAATCATGACGCATGGAATGGCAAAAGAAGATAATGTTTTTTCTCATGGGCAGCATACTCACGTATATCAAATCCGCAAAATCTCCATATTTTGGCAAAATATGGCAAAAGAAAAAACGTAGTTATTAAAATTGTACTTTTTTTTTTGAAGCTGCTAAAGTGACTATGGTCAGCTTGATGGAAAACTCAAGCAGAATCCAACAGTGGGGGCAACCATACTCACTGGGAAAGCAGACAATGCAGAATTGCGTCCCACACTATGACGGCTTAGTGAGATGCTTTTTCACGCCCCACTTAAAGGGCCCGGGATCACAGTGGGAGAGAAACACGTGCGCTGTAAGTGACTTCCAGTTTTTAGCTGCTCGGCACAGGAAGGAGGAACCAAACCGTTTGGTTCGAGAGTGAACATGTTATTCTGCAGAGGAAGGGAGAAGGGGGACCAGTTGGAAGAGCTCCTCAGAATACTTCCAATGATACAGATGGTAGTGGACTGCTATAGAGACGATATCTCTACGCAGCTGCAGAGGTTCAAGGAACTCGGTGGCTTCGGGACTGTTGGTAAAGTGGACTGCTCGCCACTGCAACCGATCGAAAGCATCAAGCAAATACTGCGCGGATCCATCACAAAGATGAGAACAGTACTCGAGGTTCCGGCAAATATCCATGCCCAGGACACCGAGCTTACCCCGTAGTGGCAGTTGAGTGCTCTGAAAAGTGGGGAGGGAAAGAAATGGAGACTTTTTGGTATAGAACACGCATAACTGTGTTTTCGTAGCGTTGAACTCGACCAGATTCTTATCACCCCATTATAAAATGCGGTTCAAAACCCCGTCGAGCTCAGCGACAAGCTTCTGTCGATTTTCCTCAACGTCTGCCAGCTTGGCTGAACGGTGTCAAAAATATCGCCCATGAACTGAGCTATCGTCTGCATAGCAATGTATGTTGCCAAGAGCTAACATGTCATTGATATGCAGAAAAAATAGTGTGGGCGACAGGACTGAACCCTGAGGTACGCCAGCATTTACATCCAGAACATCAGAGACCGTACCGTCGCAAAGGCCCTTAATGCGGTGCTGATGAAGAAAAGCGTCAATCCAGTGACATAGTCTAGGAGGCAGACCGAATGCCGAGAGCTTGGAGAGAAGCGAGCGGTGCCAGACCCGGTCGAAGGCCTTGGTCATATCAAATGTCGAAATAAGCTCATATAAACACTTTATAATGTAATAATATGTACATATATAAATACTTAAATAAGTTTTTAATATTAAAACGCGTGTGTCTTATTTGTAAAAATAATCGAGTGGTGTCGTGGGACATCAGATAGGAATAAGTTCCATATCAAAAATACAGATGGCGCTATATTAAATTTTTCGTTCACGAAATAAATAAATCATTACAGATGGCGCTATACAAAATTTTTAGTTTTCACAAAATTGTCTTAACCCCTTTATTTTATTTAAACTGATTTATAAAAATATATAAAAGTTCTATGCGAGGTAAAGAAAATAAAACTATTCAGGTACCGATACATTTTGTATTATGATTTTATATCGATAAAAATCCTACCTATATTAATAACGCGAAAGTTTGTAAGTATGGATGGATGGATGTTTGTTACTTTTTCACACAAAAACTACTGAACGGATTTGGATGAAACTTTACAGTAATATAGCTTATACATCAGAATAACACATAAGCTACTATTTGCAGTGATAACCGACATACACGCGGGCGAAGCCGCGGGCAACAGCTAGTATCTAATATACAAAAGCTCTGGAATGGTTCTCCTCCTATCTTCAGGGACGACAACAGCGTGTTCACATTGATGACCTGTCGTCGGGTTGGTGTGATCTTTGCACTGGCGTCCCTCAAGGCGGTATATTATCTCCCTTATTATTCTCTATATTTATTAATCTCGTTACCCAACACCTTCAGTGTTCGTATCACCTGTACGCCGATGACTTACAAGTTTACAAACAGTCAAGGGTTGAGAACATCGCATACGCAATTAACAAAGTAAATATAGACTTGGACTCCATTATGAGCTGGTCATCGAGGTTTGGGTTGACGGTAAATCCAACCAAATGTCAAGCGATCATCGTGGGGAGTAAGCATATGCTAAGTAGGTTGGATACGGCAGCCATTCCACCAGTTGTGTACAACGGCGTGAGTGCAGTGGTAAAAAATCTGGGACTACATATAGACTCGACACTTGATTGGCAGGCACAAGTCACACACGTTAGTCAGAAAATCACCTCATGTCTCCGAGCTTTATATCGTCTGAAGTATTTCCTTCCTGTCAAAACCAAGGTCACACTTATGCAATCCTTAATAATTCCCTTGATAGACTATGGTGATGTGTGCTATTTTGACATGAATGCAGACCTCCTCAATAAACTAGACCGCCTTCTTAATAACTGCATTCGATTCGTTTTCAATCTTCGAAAGTATGATCATGTGTTTGCTTTACGTTCCCAGCTGCAATGGCTCCCAATTCGCCAGCGCCGCAGTCTGCGGGCTCTGACATCTCTTTTTTCTTTCCTCAACTCTCCATCGTTACCTGAATACCTTGTACCACACTTCCGTTTCTTATGCTCCAATCACGACCGAAGACTTCGGTCAACTAACAACTTGCTCCTCCTATGCCCCTCTCACACCTCCAACTTTATAAATTCTTCTTTCTATGTGCAGTCAGTCCTACTATGGAATGCACTTCCTGCCGAAATCAGGATGTCCACAAATCAAAATACCTTTAAGAAAAAAGTGCGCGAACTACTTCAAAGCGAATTGGCAGTACAATCACAACGCTAGTACCCGTGTGTATTTATTTATTATAATATAAATTATTGATTATGAGTGTGTATGTACTGATGTGTATATGTGTATGTATATGTATTTATAATAATGTATATATTGATATGTATCATTATTTGTGTATATTGGTTATGTAGGTTTATATCTTTTATTAATCAGGGGATGGAAGTCTGCGTGGGCGAAGCCGCGTGTAAAAGCTAGTATTATATATTTAAGGAAGTTTCCATTTCAAAGTTTTACACTCTTAATATTAATTTTAAGACAAATAGTTTGTTTTTAACCGACTTAAAATGAACTTCATAGAATTCTCTATATTTTATTTGCACCTACCACATCATAGTCTACAACACCTGAAGGTTGACTGGTAGAGAATGCCTCATGGCATTAAGTCCGCCGTTGTACAACTTGTGCAAGAAGTTTATAAATAAATAAAACCCACCACTAAATACCTATATTTTGTATTTTTATGGTAAAACAACGTTTGCCGGGACAGCTAGTTTATGTATAGATGTAAGAAAAGAACAAAGGTGGTTTTATCTCTCAAGGCGCGGGCGGTCTCTTCCAGACAACCTTTGTACATAGGGATATTGTGAATTCTGATTTAGGGTAGTCTGTGGTGTAGGTATATACACACAGAATGAATGTATTAACGGAACGACAGGTAGATTGCAATTCCAATGGAACGAATCTCCCACAAATAAATAAATTAAAAAATAACATTCGCTCTGTACAAACAAAGAGTCATAATAATGTATGGTCAGTCTTAATAGCTATTTCGTAAAAAAAAAAAAAATATTAAGCTAACTCTCATGAAATAAGTTAACGTTTTCTTATCATCTCGAGTTGAGTGTCGGAAAGGCCCTAATGTCCTGTCTATAACATTTGTGTGTCTGTATCGAAGGCTCACAGACTGTAGTAGACTGGCCGTCGGCGCCAGCGAGTCGCGGTGTGAAATACTCAGGTGCATCCGAACCTGCCCACGGATTTTATACAGCGTGCACTATTTTGTGATTTATGTCTCACTGATAATATCATTTATTTCGACAGATAACTTTTATTTTAATATTTTTTTAAGTTTCTTTGTAGTTTGGTAGTTTGATATTAGAATGACAACATAGAATGGCGTCAAATAGCATGTTTCCTTCCAGGTGGTATTAAAAGTGTGACGAATGAGCACATTGTTGTTTCAAGACTTTCCGTTCTTTTAATGCTTGTACATCCATATAAACAAATTCCTGGGAAGATTTGAAAACTTAAAATATCTAAACGTTATCTTAAATTTTAGGTATAACTTGTTCGAATTATACTTTTTTTGTAAGACGATAAATAAAACACCATGTTAGCAAAAAATTGTTGGTAATATAAAAAAAGATCATAAAAACATGGTTTATCTAATCAGTGGAACTGTTGAAGACAAAATTCTTCCCTATTAACAAATTATCAATCTTGTTGTAAACAAGAAGGAGTTAAGTTCATTGTTTTTAATTTTTATAAGGTTTATACACTAATTTATAAGAATTTCTACCTCCTTGTAGTTGTTTACTGCTTTTATGTAATTAGGACACTACTTTGAATATAAAAAATGTATGTTCTGTTTCATTTGTAACAATATAATATATCTGTAACTAATAAAACTGTATACCAATTTGGTAAACTAACACATGGCTAGACTTATTACAAAAACCTTTTCTGAAAACCCAAACTCTTGGGGTCTGGGGTCACTAGTTTACGTGGAAGGCAGAATATTCGTACATAACTAGTAAATATAACATGTTATAAAATATGTATATAAACATAAATAAATCGGTTAAAAGCACGTATAAATTTCAAATGTCTGGTCTTTATTTGTACTAATCGATAAATTGGTTGAATGGTCTGCAAAAGTTCTTATGATTAAGTCTAAAGGCAGCGTTACGAACTACGAAGATTTAAGTAAAATATTTATGTGAACGACCAACACGATAGATGAAATAAAACATCCCGCTGTATGGGGACTCGGCGTCCCGGTATCCTTTCACGTCGCTGCGCGTGAGTCGAGATTTGATTCCCACAGAGCAGGCCAACATTAGCTAGTCTTTTATTTTAAACACTATTCTTATTGTTATCTTTTTATGTCAAACTAGCTGTTGCCCGCGGCTTCGCCCGCGTGTATGTCGGTTATCACTGCAAATAGTAGCTTATGTGTTATTCTGATGTATAAGCTATATTACTGTAAAGTTTCATCCAAATCCGTTCAGTAGTTTTTGTGTGAAAAAGTAACAAACATCCATCCATCCATACTTACAAACTTTCGCGTTATTAATATAGGTAGGATTTTTATCGATATAAAATCATAATACAAAATGTATCGGTACCTGAATAGTTTTATTTTCTTTACCTCGCATAGAACTTTTATATATTTTTATAAATCAGTTTAAATAAAATAAAGGGGTTAAGACAATTTTGTGAAAACTAAAAATTTTGTATAGCGCCATCTGTAATGATTTATTTATTTCGTGAACGAAAAATTTAATATAGCGCCATCTGTATTTTTGATATGGAACTTATTCCTATCTGATGTCCCACGACACCACTCGATTATTTTTACAAATAAGACACACGCGTTTTAATATTAAAAACTTATTTAAGTATTTATATATGTACATATTATTACATTATAAAGTGTTTATATGAGCTTATTTCGACATTTGATATGACCAAGGCCTTCGACCGGGTCTGGCACCGCTCGCTTCTCTCCAAGCTCTCGGCATTCGGTCTGCCTCCTAGACTATGTCACTGGATTGACGCTTTTCTTCATCAGCACCGCATTAAGGGCCTTTGCGACGGTACGGTCTCTGATGTTCTGGATGTAAATGCTGGCGTACCTCAGGGTTCAGTCCTGTCGCCCACACTATTTTTTCTGCATATCAATGACATGTTAGCTCTTGGCAACATACATTGCTATGCAGACGATAGCTCAGTTCATGGGCGATATTTTTGACACCGTTCAGCCAAGCTGGCAGACGTTGAGGAAAATCGACAGAAGCTTGTCGCTGAGCTCGACGGGGTTTTGAACCGCATTTTATAATGGGGTGATAAGAATCTGGTCGAGTTCAACGCTACGAAAACACAGTTATGCGTGTTCTATACCAAAAAGTCTCCATTTCTTTCCCTCCCCACTTTTCAGAGCACTCAACTGCCACTACGGGGTAAGCTCGGTGTCCTGGGCATGGATATTTGCCGGGACCTCGAGTACTGTTCTCATCTTTGTGATGGATCCGCGCAGTATTTGCTTGATGCTTTCGATCGGTTGCAGTGGCGAGCAGTCCACTTTACCAACAGTCCCGAAGCCACCGAGTTCCTTGAACCTCTGCAGCTGCGTAGAGATATCGTCTCTATAGCAGTCCACTACCATCTGTATCATTGGAAGTATTCTGAGGAGCTCTTCCAACTGGTCCCCCTTCTCCCTTCCTCTGCAGAATAACATGTTCACTCTCGAACCAAACGGTTTGGTTCCTCCTTCCTGTGCCGAGCAGCTAAAAACTGGAAGTCACTTACAGCGCACGTGTTTCTCTCCCACTGTGATCCCGGGCCCTTTAAGTGGGGCGTGAAAAAGCATCTCACTAAGCCGTCATAGTGTGGGACGCAATTCTGCATTGTCTGCTTTCCCAGTGAGTATGGTTGCCCCCACTGTTGGATTCTGCTTGAGTTTTCCATCAAGCTGACCATAGTCACTTTGGCAGCTTCAAAAAAAAAAGTACAATTTTAATAACTACGTTTTTTCTTTTGCCATATTTTGCCAAAATATGGAGATTTTGCGGATTTGATATACGTGAGTATGCTGCCCATGAGAAAAAAACATTATCTTCTTTTGCCATTCCATGCGTCATGATTGTAGCTTTTACAATGTTGTACCCCAGTTGTGTAATATTTAGCCATGTACTATTACATTGCTTTGGCGCTCAAGATACCTTAATTAATAGTACTGGAACATTAACTTGCAGCCTCAACTTATGGGAAGGCACTCCTGATATTTCTAAAGACTAAGTATTCGACAACATCTCCCTCCACGCCTGACATGATCCGTTCGTTTAATTGATAACTATCTCATTAGTCAGCAGATCAGGATCGAAATTATTTTTAAATCATCTGTGCTATCTTAAACCAGAACCCACGTCTCAGTGTAATCATGTCGTTACTGTCAGTTGGCATACTATCTTCTCCGTGATAACTCCGTAAATGTCATATCAGAATAGCTCTAATACATATTTTGTCTCTTGTCGCAAACTAACTCACAAACCTTACATATTTCTATACAAACGGCCATCCCCTGTTGCTATTTTACCCCCCTTAGGGGAAAATTTTTACAAACTTTAAATGACATTTTCATTCATATCTAACCAACAGCTAGCGTATAATGACGATACTTCTGTAGAGAATTTTGAAGTTAAGAAACGCTGTTAATTAATTATATTAATTTGGCTTATTTATTTCTATTAATATAATGAACATACAAATCAGATTGACGAATATATACTTAATATCTTAATATTTAGGTCTTCATTGAAAAAGTGAAATATTTTTTATGATTGTGACTGTTATTCGTTGTCAAGACGCCCGACGTAGGTAACGCGCAGGCGTGTGGCGAGTGAACCCCCAGAACAACCTTTCACCCCCCTTTTAAACCCCTTACAACCCCTTTTTCGCATTAAAAAGTAGCCTATGTCCTTTCTCAGGCTCTAGACTATCTGTGTAAATAAATTAATTTCATTCAAATCGGTGCAGCGGTTTGAGCGTGAAAGCAAGACAGACAGACAGAGTTAATTTCGCATTTATAATATAAGTATGGATAGCTGACCCACGCAATGTCATTTGCGTCTTCAATTGCCCGTAGCGTAATAATTTTCCCCCATTCTTCATTGGTGCTCCACTCCTATTGGTCTAAGCGTGATGATATATAGCCTATAGCCTTCCTCGATAAATGGGTTATCTAAGACTGGAAGAATTTTTCAAGTTGGACCAGTAGTTCCTGAGATTAGCGCGTTCAAACAGACAAACAAACTCTTCAGCTTTATATATTATTATAGCTGACCCACGCAACGTCGTTTGCGTCTCCTATTGCCCGTAGCGTAATAGTTTCCCCCCGTTTTTGAAACATTCTTCATTGGTACTCCGCACCTATTGGTCATAGCGTGATGATATAGATAAACTCGCTAAACTTCCTCGATAAACGGGCTATCTAACACTGAAAGAACTTTTTCAAATTGGACCAGTAGTTCCTGAGATTAGCGCGTTCAAACAAACAAAAACTCTTCAGCTTTATATATTAGTATAGATGACCCACGCAACGTCGTTTGCATCTCCTATTGCCCGTAACGTAATAATTTCCCCCCGTTTTTGAAACATTCTTCATTGGTACTCCGCTCCTATTGGTCATAGCGTGATGATATAGATAAACTCGATAAACTTCTTCGATAAACGGGCTATCTAACACTGAAAGAACTTTTTCAAATTGGACCAGTAGTTCCTAAGATTAGCGCATTCAAACAAACAAAAACTCTTCAGCTTTATATATTAGTATAGATGACCCACGCAACGTCGTTTGCGTCTCCTATTGCCCGTAGCGTAATAATTTCCCCCCGTTTCATTGGTACTCCGCTCCTGTTGGTCATAGCGTGATGATATAGATAAACTCGATAAACGGGCTATCTAACACTGAAAGAACTTTTTCAAATTGGACCAGTAGTTCCTGAGATTAGCGTGTTCAAACAAACAAAAACTCTTCAGCTTTATATATTAGTATAGATGTATTTATTATACTCTTCTAAGATCTAATACTCATAATCAACAACACATTTATTTGGATAAAGACTAATATTAGGTATTATGTTGATAAAAACTCTTTGGCAAATAACTCATTGTTAGGTACCAATTCTTAGCGTCTTATACTCGTGATAACTTCTAAACGAAATGTCCGAATGGGATGAAACAAAAAGTATTTTACTTCTACATAAATACCCTTGATAACATAATGCTTTATTTAGATAAGGATTAATATTACGATAAACATTTAACGTAGTTTCTTTCTTCAGACGATTTAATAATTTTTTTTAACACAAAAGCGGTTATTGTGACTAAACCATGATAGTTAGATATATGCTCTCGCGGACTTTTTTGTAGATCTTAATGGGACCTACAAACCCGTAATACATTATTTTGTTCTATTGTCAATAGTCTTTGCGCCGCACGCAAAAATAGGTTTTCGATTTCACACCTTGGGTTACAAAATAGCAATTTTCTTACGGATCCCTAATTTTTTTGAAAATAAAATATAGCCTATAGCCTTCCTCGATAAATGGACTATCCAACACTGAAAGAATTTTTCAAATCGGACCAGTAGTTCCTGAGATTAGCGCATTCAAACAAACAAACAAACAAACTCTGCAGCTTTATAATATTAGTATAGATTATTTATGTCATTGTTATTTCGTAAATGCATAAATAATGTGAATAATAAAATAAAAGATTTTTGTATTACATATTTTGTTTTTCTTACTTTTCATAACCGCAATTAAGTTGTAAAGGTTATAGTTAAGTTAGTTAAGTATGTACTTCGTCACTTAGATTTCACTATAGATAAAATAAATTACTGTAGGGAAATCTATATTTATATATTTTTTAATTTTTTTAATTTTACATTTTCAAAGTTTCTAAATAAATAATAAATAAATATTCTACAGATCCAGATTTTTGTTCTATTAAATGCTGAAAACGGCTGGAAATTACACGCACTATTTCGAATCATTTAAATTTTAACTCGAGAACTTGCCCGACACTTGTTTCAAAATTAAAGCTCCTTCTTAAAGGTGTTCCGTTGAAAGCCACTATAACAAACAAATGGTTAGTATTATTTTTATTACTGGGTGTTCAAATGAATAAATTGTAAAGCTACAACTTGTGCAAACACCTTTTTATTGCCTAACAAAGCAATTTTTTATTCTTAATTAAGCAATAAAATGAAAAACTGATAATGATTTATTAAATTTAAAATTTATTACTGTTTTCGGAACGGCCTTGCAAAGCATAAGGTCGTCGATATGTAAAAACCAGTCTATTCGGCCGACAGTAAAAACTAATGATTTTATGGTCAATATTTACTTATACTTAAACCACACAAAAATAGGTTTTATTAAACAATTTGACAAAGAATCCTGATATTAATATAAAGTCTGTATAAAATGTTGTATGTCTGTCTATAGGTTGGTACACTGCTGACAGTAACATGACACGTATACAGTCTATGGTTTAATTCTCCTAGTCCTCTTAGAATATACTTTTACAGGTTTGTATTTTACAAACGGCATACCGCATAAAGTGAAAGCCTTTACGTAGATTTTGGGTGCGAGGGTAGTACCACCCTGGTCGAACCGGCCCGGCGTTCGTGCTGAAATCAGCGTGACTCTACTACCTGTGTACCTTTAATCATCATCATCATAAATCATATCATCATTAAAAAGTTTTGTGGTGTTCATCTTCTTAGGTTTGAATATAGAGATTTGAGATCTTCATCTTAGAAGATACGTTTACGTAAGGTATACCTCCAAAAACAACTCCACTGCTGGATATAATGAAATGAAACAAAATGAAATGAAATCAATTACATATTCTGCAATTAACCTACATGAACACTTTTGAAAGTTAGACTTTTTTGTAAATGAATTCGGCCTTTTCTAACTGAACTAGCCCTGAGAAGAAAGAACGAAACCAACTCAGTATTGACGTCTCTTTGAAAGTCCAGTACCTAATCTCCACTACAACCGGTTATGTGCTGTCCGCATCAAACAATTCTAATAGTTTTAATTGAATTCGTTATTGATACGCTTTGACAGGGACTTTACCCAATACTGAGTTAAAAAGAAATAGTTTTAAAAGTAGACCCGACTACGTAAAAACTTTTGATATTTATGTAACCTACCTATATCAGTCGGGTCATTATTACGAATCTATATTTTATTCATTAACAGTGGTTGAGTAGTTCAGGCAATACAGGGGAACATACAGACCCACATAGACTGCCAAAAGTTGTACCCTTCCTTTTGACTTCGCCAGGTAACAATGGTTATATTACAGAAACGGTAGGTCCCTTATACCTTTACATATTACTTACAAAAATACCCTTATTTTTGGATCACGTACAATATAAGTGATACAGCAAAACCAACAGGTTAAAAACAAGCATGAGTTATATTACGTCGGGTAAAACCTGTAACAGAAAACTATTTCTGTATAATGTTCTTTCTAGAATTATCATTTGTGTTCAAATCACGAAACTTGTGCGATAAATGGTTAGGTGGGATTTACACTCGCGTCGCCTTATAGGTGTGTATCCTGATTAGTGCAACAGGGCACACCGGCTTGTACTTTACTCGATAACATGTTACGATACACTTGGTCACTAATGTCTTTTTTATTTAAAATTGCCAGTTTAATTTTAGTTTTTAAAGGATGTTCTCAAGAGGCACATTTATTTCGGCCAGCTCGATAGGGGCGGTAGGTACTACCCTCTCACAAAAGACCATCTTAAAATGACAACATTTGTGCGATCGTCAGTCAAGCAATGGCAGTCTCAAATATATATAAAACAAGATCTTAGAACGTCACGTAAACGATTGTATTGATTAAGATTGATTGATTGATAGTATTGATAATTATAAAAATTATCGCTTCCGGAGTATCTCTGTCACATATACTTAATAATTAGTTATCGATAATAATAGCTTGCTATATAATGAATAAAAGAAGCCAATGGGACATAAACTACAAACTACGTTTAAATGGACAAAATGTACAACTTGAGATGTCATTTGTTGTCGGCAAATGTTGGGATGGTTCAAGATTCTATAAAATCAAAACTTGTGTCTGACAAACTTAATAATATAAATATGAGATTGAGCACAGTTTTTGTTGATATCATTTTATGTAGCGTGTAATACTAGTCACGACGTTGTACAGTCGGTGCGCGTTGCGCGCGCGTCGCTTGGAATGCGAGCGTGGCTCTGTATTGCGCTTGTGTTCCCGCGCACCTGTGCGCCCGTGGGAATTCTACATTTTCGGATTACGGCTATTGTGTCTAGTCAAAAAAGAACGGCTGAAAAAAGGTTTCAGTAATAATTTAATTTTGACAAATAGTATCGTTATTTGACTTTCGAATGACGATGATATTATGATGATATTAATTTTTATAAACGTGTATACGATACATAGCTTTCACAACCTTTAATACGTAACTAGCTGACCCGGCGAACTTCGTACTGCCATATTTACTTACATATCTCATATATCTGTCTCAGCTTCCCGTCGCGGACAAAAAATTGATTTTGCCCGTTATCTTGTAATTTTTCTTGTACACAAACCTTGTCCTAACAACAACAAACACATTAAAAAAATAATTGGTACAGCCCATCGGAACTTATGCGCGTAAAAAAAAAGAATTTGTAATTGATTTTTTTAAATATTTTATTTAAAGGTGTCATACAGTCACCTACCCCTCACTTACTGTTGGACGTTTAATTTCGGGACACCCTGTATATGGATTTCATTATACATTCTTAATTTGAAAGTGGTTATCAGTGTGACCATATTTAGCAGAATTCTGCGATTTTAGCAGAATTAGATTCCCAATTTAAGGTCTAGCAGATTGAGTCGCAGATTTGATTAAGTAGCAGTTTTTGGCAGAATTTTGTAGAATCATTGCAGAAAATTACTACTAATTATTTATCTGTGTTTCACTAGTTAAATAATAGGATATGTTAAATAATGCTACCATTCAGCAACAATGTACGATTTGTTCTTAATATACTGGCTACCTTTAAGTTCAATTAAGGGGAACTCCCTTTATATGTATATAATATTTTCTTTGGAGTTATAAGTAGAGTATATTTATTGCATTCGTTCGTCGTTTATCGTCAATCAGTTGTGTCGTGCACGTAAAGAGAATATAATTTCTGATTATAATACACCATATAAGTAAATTGTGAAAATGAAAAGAAAATATGATCAGAACTATCGTTCCGAGAGGGAGAAGGATCCAATGTTTTCGTCTTGGGTGTCAAGGTCCAAGGATGACAGTAATGCCGCTTTTTGTGTGGACGGAAATTGGCTCAGATATTTCTCAAAAAATCTGAGCCAATTTCCGTCCACACTATCGATAAAACTGCACAAGTGTGTACCGCCTATAAAACTGATTCTACCAAATCCAAGCAATTGACTCTGAATATAGGGAGCTTAAATTGGATAAAACAGTAGCAGACAGTACGCCATCAAAGAATATGTTAAAGGACGCTCAAAACTCGACGGTTCCGTATAAAAATACAGACACGACAGAAAATTAGAATTAATAATCGTTATTCTTGTGATTAGCTAACAATTTTTTTTTTTCTTATGTTCGTACAAATCAATGGTACAAATTAAGACTTCATTAACAGAATTTTGGCATTTATTAAAAAAAATAGCATATTTTAGCAGAATATTGGCTAGCAGCTGGCAGAAAGTTAATTTTAAATCTGGTCACACTGGTGGTTATGGTCATCAGTTGCTAAATAATCCCATCTGTTGCCAGTAGTTGCAAAATATTAGCAGGTACATAATTTCTTGTAACTTATCAATTGATGGCAACAAATGGGGACTTGTAAAATTAGTTCCCGAAGTGACCTCGTGACTATTTCTAATGAAAAGAAACTCTGTATAATGTTCGCAAATGTTTATGTTAGCCCGCTTCTTAGGTAATATAAAATAAAATGGAGTCCTTGCAAACCAAAGCAGAGAGTACTTACCAATTACCTCTGCCACCAGTTTAATTACGCATTTGTCGTACATCGACATTCGATGCAGGGCATCTGATGAGGCCGAGGTATTATGTCCGTCAAACTTCTAACTATTCTAGTTAACGTGGCCAATAGAATGAAATCAATGAAACCTAACCTTTAGCATCTCAGTTTTGACGCTTGGACAGAGTAACAATGGCTTGCGGTTTTGCTTTGTGTTATGTAAAATACTCTTGAATAGAGTTTGTTTCTTTAAAGTATGTAAACACTAATATTGCCATAATTCAGCTAACCAGTTTGTTTAGTTGAACTCACTGTTCTAGGGTAGGTAATAAGAGCCGAGCATCAATGAAAAATATAGTAATTACAAGCTAAAATGATTTTTAAAAAATCCCCTACGCAAGCACTTAATCGACTAATCATACGCCAAAAATGGTTTACATTATTTTCGAAAAGAGCTGATACTCTTACAGTACTAGATCGATATTAACCAAACATAGCTAAGAACCACCGCAAGGAAAGTGGCTTTCAAATGAAACAAACCGCATCGAAATCGGTCCATTCGTTTGAGAGCTACGATACCACAGACAGACACACAAACAGACAGCCAGACAGACATCGACGTCAAACTTATAACACCCCTCTTTTTGCGTCGGGGATTAAGAACAGGGAAAATGTTATTCCTTTTGAGATACGATTATTACAATTTTCTGTTACGAGATACTGTTAGTAATATTATAATAATAGTTATTGTTACGAAAACTATCAATACAAAGTTTATAGACATGTTAAACTCATGTCCTTATTAAATGAAATTTCAATTAGCTGTTTTATGATTGACCTTTGGTGTGATTGCAAGCGATAACGGCTTATCAAGGTTAGATTGTTTCCATTTCAATTACGTTTGAACAAGTTGTTTGCATAGAGGTTGAACGTTGATTAAAAATATGGTTATCTTTATGAATGTACACTTTTACCTAATACTTTTAGTTAGTAAGGCTTAGCTGTTTATTTGGCTAAAACTAAAATAATGATTATTCTTATACACATCTCACACACTGCCGTCTAATAATGTAACTACCTAATACTGAATAGGTAGTAGAGCTACGCTGATTTAAGCACGAACGGGTAGGTTCGACCGGGGCGGTATTACCCTTTCATATCATTGTGTGGGTCACCATGCTGCATTGTCTGCATTCGCAATGAGTATGGTGACCACTACTCTTGAATTCTGCTCTTACTTTCCATCAGGCAGAGTTGTCATTTTGGCAGGCCCGTATAAAAACTAGGAAGAACTTGCACTGACTGCCGATAAACATATTTATATATTTCTATATACATATATCCATATACATACAAATAAATAAAATTGGAGTGTCTGTTTGTAATATTAAAATAACCGCTTTTTACTAAATGCATTATGTATCACGGAACATATACCAATTTTACATTTTTTTAAAGTTTTGTCTGTCGGTCTGTCTGTTGGTCTGTCTGTCTGTTTGTTCCGGCTAATCTCTGGAACAGCTGGACCGATTTTGACGGGACTTATATAAGGAGTAACTTAGGTTAATTTTTTAGGCTAGTTTTGCCTTGTGGCGTTACCCGCGGTACGAGAATAACCGCGGGTAACACCACGGTTCGGCTAGTGATAAATAAATTACACTCAAACATAGAATAAATATTGTGCATAAGCTGGGGTCACAGAGCGAGGGGCTATTTATGTTCATCACAAGTTTTATCAGAAAAATTCTTTGCCGTAGGAAAACTTTCATTTATAAGAGTTTTTTTTTTTATGGAATAGACCGGCAAACGAGCAGACGTATCGCCTGATGGTAAGCGATTACCGCCGCCCATGGACACCCGCAACACCAGAGGCGTCACAAGTGCGTTACCGGCCTTTGGGGGATGGGGAGTGGGAGATAGGGGGAGGGGTTGGGGTATGGGCATCCGGTATCCTCACTCACTCGGTGAAACACAGCGCAAGCACTATTTCACACCGGTTTTCTGTGAGGCCGTGTTATCACTCCGGTCGAGCCGGCCCATTCATACCGAAGCGTGGCTCTCCCACGGTCTCGGTTTGTCTCTTATGCTGCGTGTGGAGGATATAGTCTAAGTCAAATAGCATAGACATACGAGTAACAACATGGCGCCATAAGTGGGAGAGTTATAAGAATAATTAAAAAAAGGTAACAACCACATAAATATGGTAAGAAGTTTCAACAAAAAAATTATATTAATAATAAATATTTTAGAACTAAAATCAAAGTATAAATTAATTAAATTGTTATATGTCTCTCAATGCGTGCGTTACATTGTTACGTTGTGTACTGGTGCATGTATCTACGTGTATTAATATGTGTGTTGTAGGCATGTGTATGTTATTTTCTCTTTATGAGAGTGCAAGCATATGTATCTGTACAGCAACTGCAACCCTACATTTTAAATAGTCTTATCTAATTTCTTGGTGAATATTTGAGGCCTGTGTCATTTAGTGTAGTCACAACCCACGCGTTTTCAGGCAACTTTCCGGACTTCAGCAATTTAACAGCGCCTGCTATGTTAGCACCGCTCGTGTAACCCACGTACAAACCCTCTTTCTCGCCAGCCAATTCTTTATATTTAACAGCTTCTTTATCAGTCACGCTCAGTGTACCATCCATGTACTCGTATGTAAATAAATTTGGAATTATTCCATATCCGGAACCTTGAAGTAAGTGAAGGGGTTTCGTGATCGGATCACCCTTAATAGCTTCAGCACCAGCAGGTTCTGTAACGTATGTCTTAATGGCTGGATTTTGTTCTTTTAAATATTTAGAGGTACCCATAAAGGTTCCGGCAGTTCCTATTGTTGAAACAAAGGCATCTATGTGGTGGCCAGTTTGCCTCCAAATTTCGGGTCCCGTGGTTTCGTAATGTGCTAATAGATTATTTGAATTATTAAACTGATTAACAAAGAACGCGTTTTGTTTTTCAACCAGCTCTAAACCATGATCTTTAACTGCTTTAAGATCATCTGATGTCACACTGCCAGGTATTCCATTCACTTGCGGTACTTTGATGCACGTAGCACCAAGAGCTTCCATATGTATTGCTCGTTGGGCACTATTGCCGGCCGACATAGCTATCGTCAATGGATGACCCAATACGGCGCAAACTACAGCCAGACCAGTACCTTGATTGCCTGATGTAATTTCCACAACTGGAGCTCCAGGTTTTAGCTCTCCGGATTTACGAGCTTTGTCAATCATGTTAAAGGAAGAACGACATTTAATAGAAGCTCCAGGATTCACGAATTCACATTTTGCTAAAATTCTACCGGGTCCTGTGTAAAGCCGGTCCAATGCCACAAGAGGAGTATTGCCGATGAGTTCTAATGCCGAGGATTTAATTTCGTTAATCTCTGAGAACGAAGTGGAACTGATTGGAGTCATTTTCTTTAAAAATATTTGTAGCACTTGATAAATTTTAAGTCTTTAATAAATAATGGATGAACTCGGACTGACCACGACGGTATAATACTGAGGCAAACGTTGGTTCGCTTTCTTTTAAATGATCTAGACAATCAAATGTCAATCATCAAATCAAATCAAATTTTAGAGTTCCGCAGCCAAAATGGCAAAAACGGGACCCTTATAGTTTCATCATGTCCGTCCGTCCGTCGTTATGTCTACTCTGTATCTCACAGATTATTAGTTTTAGAACACATACATACTAATTACGTCGACGAAGTGGTAAAATAAATCTTGATAATATTTTTTAGGGTGTCTGTAGTTCGTTTAAAGTACAAATGATATTTTTAATATTCATCAAGCCCATGGTATGGAGCCCAGCAGTGGGACATTATGGGTTGTTGATGAAGCCTTGAAACACTGATTTCTGTAACAGTCAAGCGTCCTCCCATCTTCTAGTCCACCAGTGGTATTCGGAGACCTGAAAAATTCCCGATAGTAGTATATTTAATGAGTTTTACCGAAAAGTTATCACAGCAAAGTAGCCTTCATTAATTTACGAGTAATAGTCGACGAACTAATTTAAATAGTTACGTCATGGGTAACTGAAACCGTTAATGTGAAATATTTGCAACATGAAATAATAAAAGGCCCTTACTACGAAACCCTACATTGGGAGTGGCTTGACACGCGCTTGGCTGTTTTTATATTTACGATCGTTTGTAGTACTTACAGAGTAAGCTTTACAACATTTTCATTGTTTTACTATCGTTGTTACTGCATTGTCAGTAAACTGATGAAATATTACATTGTTTTATTTTCATATAAGCAACACTAAAATTACAGTTTTATGGAATTTTATGGAATTCACAAAGGCTCAAAATGATGCCTTGCGCTGTGAAAACACTTAGGCAATGTATTAGTTTCATCATCGATCATCATGTATTTGTTTCATAATCAGTCTATCGCAGTCCATTGCTGGACATAGGCCTCTTAAATTGATCGCCACTTGGTTCGATCCTCGTATTATTATTAATATCGTTTCTTTTTTGTATTAGTTTAGTTCATGTAAATAGTTTAAAGCCTTGGGAGGGGCCTATGTCCTGCAGATAACGAAAGGCTGAAATTAAGATGTCTATTACATTACGATTACATTACGATGTCATTGACACATACCAGCAGTACAAAATACAGGCGTCACAACATAAATTAAACATTTTGGTATCGTGCCAAAGTTCTAAATACGATTGTAGGGGAGGTAAAAAAATTAGCAATTTAAAAAAATTACAAGGCGCAAGGTGTTGTTTATTTTTCTGTCAGTATAATACAAATGTATTATGGATTATTGTTGGTGTTCGGAAGAAAACAGTCAGTTTCTTGTTTTATTAACAATACTTTCTTTGCATTTATGTTGTTCTTGAATCGTAAAAAATTTAAAAAAAACACTACTTACTGATAAAGTTCCTGATAGACCTTTTTGAACTTGTCTGGCATAATAACATAACATAACTGCAGATGATATTAATATGTTAAATAACCATATGCTTATATATCAGCATCTGTTATCAGTCAAATAGTGTCATCAAGAACTGGTGAAACTGGCCCTTAATCTTTTTTATATCTTTTTTGCTTTTTACTTATATATGTATTACAAATTTATGAAATGTTAAAAGTTTCCAGCTCTTTTCATTCACTTCTTGTACTATATATTGCGAGTTTAGAAACTGTGAACAAAAGTAAGGGATTTGTAATAGTGTTAGTAATAAAAAATATGTTAGTAATATTTATTAAACTAAAAACGCACTTACAAATGTCGGCTATAAACAAACCAACAAACATGCAGGTGAAGCTAATAAAAACGTGTAAAAAATCATTAGATTGCCACTAACTCTTGAAATTTTATAAGTAAATAAAAAACATATATATTTCGGACATCTAACACACAACGCCATCTAGTCCCAAGCTAAGCAGAGCTTGTGTTATGGGTTACCATACCGTCACGAAGGGGAAACTAATGCCTTTTGTGTTTGCAAATATCTAGTTTCTGAAGTAATATGTTATACGAATATTTAGTTTCTGAAGTAACGAAACAGCCAAGCCATACATTTTTACTGAGATGTAGAGTTTATGAAGTTAGGGTTGGTAGAGTTAGGGCGTGTAGATTAAGAACCTTGGCTGTACATGAGATCTGATATCTTTTTCACAGGGTAAGCCATATGCAGTCGTCTTGGCAACATTTTACATGAAAATGTTTTTGGTGGGATTTCATTTCTTTTTGTAAGATTCCTTTTTTTTTCATTTTTTGGGCTGTATTTCATGTACATCTTCTTTCTTCTTTCGAAAAAGTCCGTGTACTAAAAATAAAACCTCTAGCATAGATATTTGTGAAAGTCTCATACAAACTTTCACCCCCCAAATTTGGGGTTGGGAGGCAAAAGTAATAGGTTTATGATTTTTTTTGTTGTTTGTATACTAAACTTAGTTTACATACCAAATTTCAGCTTTCTAGCACTTCAGGAAGTACCATAACAGTTTTGATGATCATCAGTGTGTCAGTGACGAAATCGGTGTTTTTTTGGTATCAATAAAATCTAAACTATCAAAGCTATGCAATTGAAACTATGTACGTTTCATTAGTCTATTGGTAACATCATATCCTAAAAATTTAAACGATCTCGTATATCGGGAACCAAAGTTATGGGGGTTCAAAAAAACGACGAAACGCTTCGAGGAAAGGTAGGTAGTGCCCTTGCGCTACGCTTGGCTCGTCTTGGCGGGGGCACGACCGTGCCCCCAGATAAATAAATAAATATTTCGGACAACGTCCACACGACGCCGGGTACTAGACAACTGATATAAATACATATATACTTTTTTATTGTAAATACATACATATTATACATAGAAAACACACAAACTTCGAAACAAACATTTGCAAATCATACAAACATTTGGTCTGACCCGGGAATCGAACCCAAGACCTCATGCACAGCAGTCGCATATGCTCCCACTGCGCCACAGAGGCAGTATTATACGTATAATACATGGAAAATTTCAGACTTCCGTGCGAAGCCGGGCCAGGTTGCTAGTATCGTAATAAACAAAATAAAATTGGTCAGTTACATATAACTGAGTTAAGAAGGGGTTGATAATAGAGTGTTTTCTTGGAAAATTATTATGTATACCTACTACTTATTTACAATCTTTGTAGTACTCATATCGATAAGGGTGTCAGACGATCTACTCTTTAGTGCGCATATGATAATAGATACTTAATAATTGTGGGGCTGACTAAGCATTCCGTTCGATCTCTTCGACTCATACTTGATCTCTTTTATAAACTGACTAGCTGTCTCATGCAACCTCGTTTGCGTCTCCTATTACCCGTAGCGTGAAAATTTTCCCCCGTTTTGAAACATTCTTCATTGGTGCTCCGCTCCTATTGGTCTTAGCTTAATGATGTATAACCTATAGCCTTCCTCGATAAATGTACTATCCAACACTGAAAGAATTACTCAAATCGGACCAGCGATTCCTGAGATTAGCGCGTTCAAACTAACAAAGAAACAAACTCTTCAGCTTTATCATTTTAATAGTACAGATAAGCTGGCTTTAGTGCAGTGGGTACCAAAAAAGCATTTAATGAAATAGAAAGGTATTTCTAACAATCATAATTATGTCCAATATTTTTACTTATAGTCCGGGATCCCCGGAACAGTTGTAACTTAAGCAAATTTTTCGTGAGTGGCTTCATTTTGATGAGGGGCCCACTTTTACTTTACAAAAATTTTCGATTGTGGTAACCAACAGGGCTAGCAGGGAAAAAAACAATTGAGCGTAGGGCCGGGATAACGTACCCAAGTTTTGTTTTGTGTGTTATTGGATACTACTAATGACCGGCCAAGTGCGAGCCGGACTCGCGCACGAAGGGTTTCGTACCATTATATATAAAAACGGCAAAAAACAAGTTTGTTGTATGGGAGCCCCCTTAAATATTAATTTTATTCTGTTTTTAACTGACTTCCAATAGGAGGAGGTTCTCAATTTCATCGTTTTTTTTATGTATTTACATTGATTACTCCGTCAATTATTGTAGACCGATTTTGAAAATTATTTTTGTATTCGAAAGGGTATGCTCCATATCACCACTCCATACCATATCAGGATCTGATGATAGGATCCCAAGGAAATCGAAGGAAACCCTCAAATTTATGTGAGCGTATGCAACGAAGTTAAGAGCAATTGTCTGCATTGCTTCATATTCTGTAGACATCATTTAATTTGAAATGAAATGATGATGTGAGACTTGAGAAAGACTAAAAAGCGAAAGAAAAAACTTCGTTTAAAAAAACCGACTTCAAAAACTAAAAAGCATAAAATAACTTAATTTGTATGTGCTACCTATTCATATATAATATTTAATTATTTTTAAAATTTTCAAATATGTAAAACTTTTAGAGAAATATAAGGCTTTTTTATTTTATTTATTTATTACCTATTCATAGGTTTGAAGTCGGTGCCAAGCCAAAATGTAATAGTAGGTACCGCACTCGCCGCGCGTGACCTTGAGCGGGATAGCTGCTCTTCGCGTTGAACAAAACAACCGAAGCGTCGGTGACGTCGTTGACGTTCGTCTCGAAATATAGCGAGTGTGGTACCTACTATTACATTTGGTTTGGCACTGACTTCAAACCTATGAATAGGTAGCACATACAAATTAAGTTATTTTATACTTTTTAGTTTTTGAAGTCGGTTTTTTTTCAAGTATTTGTTGTTATGTATTTCGGCAACAGAGTACATTATCTGTAAAAATTTCAACTGTCAGGCTATCACGATTTATGAGATACAACCTGGTGGCAGACGGACAAATACGGTACCTTTATCCTTTGGGTACGGAACCCTAAAAAGTACATAAACATAATACATTTTATGTTCGGACAAATTTCAATTGATATTATATTGGTATTCAAAACCCAACACGCGTAGGTATGGGTTTGTAATAATCATTTACATATTTATTCATAGTCTAAGTGGTTTGATAAGGTTATGCAAACATACATTATGCATATCGTGGTCTCCTTGTTCTCATTTACTTGTAGATACTTCCATCCTGTTCGTTTAGTGATGGATTAAGAATACAGATCCCTATTCAATCATCCCGTGGCTGGGTGTCACAATCGCCGACCTCAGATCAAATAAAAAAGGTAGATAACGCACCGCCTTGTTCTTGTTGAAGCAGAAAATAGGCGTATAGTTACAAGTAAACACACGTGATATGCACTAACTATGCTATAAACTACGCTACTTTTAGTCAGTATCGTATAAGTTGTCGATACTTGTACCATACTGTAGCGCTGTACTGGTACTGTACGCGTAGTTCCAAGTAAACACACGCGATACGCACTAACTATGCTAAAAACTTCGCTACTTTTCGTCAGTATCGTATAAGTTGTCGATACTTGTACCATACTGTAGCGTTGTACTGGTACTGTACGCGTAGTTCCAGGTAAACACACGCGATACGCACTAACTATGCTAAAAACTTCGCTACTTTTCGTCAGTATACAGATACGTGTGGACAGCAAATTCACGGTCCACACGTATTTTCTACCAATAATCGGTCACCTGCACTACGCACCTGCTCTCGCACTAATCAAAGTGAATACGGACCTATATGCAAAGTTATTTGCACTATTATCAAGTTGCACTAGTAACAATCCGTGCATATTTTCTCTTGCGCTCACACTTACCTGGAGCGTGGCAACCTCTGCTTGCGGCCATGTTTGAACTGGCAACTATGGATTATTGTAAACAGGAAATTTAAAACTTTAATTTTGTATTAAAAATATCAAAAAAACAGATGACTGTAAATAAGTAACAATAATATACCTGTTTACACCTGGCAACCTCAGGGTTGCGGCTGACTGAGAGCTGGCACCATCTTTTTTTCTTTTCTTTACACCATTTTCTTTAAAATGATGTTAAAATTATTAAAAAAACACATAGGTGCAATTTATGTTTCCAAATATTTTTTTCAAAAATTAAGGTAGTTGCGGGTAATTTTTTATAGGCAACCTGTCACTAACCCATTGAATACTTCCTCAACTTTCATTTAAAAATTAATTTCATCAAAAAAACAGATACATGCAGAATCGAGCGGTGGGATCTTAGGCTATATGGAAAATACATGACCTCAATACAAGATATCCTCATACACAAGGTAATTGGTATCGCTAAGTAAGTGTCCATATTCTGAATATTCTGATAATATTAAAAAAACGTATGTGAGTTTCTTTGTTGTGAGTGAGTGTCTTTCGCGGCTATTTTGATAAACTGATTTTAATATCTTATCGACTGCCGCTGTGGCATAGCGGTATGGTAGCGCATGCGACTGCTGTGCTTGAGGTCTCGGGTTCGATTCCCGGATCGGACCAAATCTTTGTATGATCTGCAAATGTTTGTTTCGGAGTTTAGTGGTTTTCTATGTTTAATATGTATGTATTTATAAAAAAAGTATACATGACGTGTATTTATTATATTATCAGTTGTACTGCTTAGCTTGGGACTAGATGTTATTGAGTGTTAGATGTCCGAAATATTTATTATATATTTTAGCATGGACATATCTTGATTCTCGAGGAAGGTCAGGCTAGTTTTTACCGTGACAACCGATATACACGCCAAGCCGCGGACAAAAACTTCTGCACCAGCGCCGCATCAGAGTCCTTTGCGACGGTGCGGCCTTCGATTTTCAATCGATTAACGCCGGAGTACCGCAGGGCTCCGTCCTGTCGCCCACACTGTTTCTTCTGCATATCAATGACATGTTAGCCCTTGGCAACATTCATTGCTATGCAGACGACAGCACAGTTCATGGCCAATATTTTGGACACCCTACAGCCAAGCTAGCAGATATTGAGGAAAAACGACACGAGCTTGTCGTTCAACTCGACCATGTTCTGGGCCGCATTTCTGAATGGGGCTGTGAGATCTGGTCGAGTTCAACGCCAAAAAAACACAGGTGTGCGCGTTCTCTGCCAAAAAGTCTCCATTCCTTCCCCTTCCCACTTTTCAGAACACTCAAATGGCATTACAAGGTAGGCTCGATATCCTGGGCATGGATATCTGCCGAGATCACAACCCACGTGAATACGTTGAGAGTGTCACTAAAGCGGCCTCGCGTATGCTAGGTGTTTTAAACAGGGTGAGACGGTTTTTTTTTAATGATATAGGGGGCAATCGAGCAGACGTATCGCCTGATGGTAGCGATTACCACCGCCCATGGACACCCGCAACACCAGAGGCATCACAAGTGCGTTGCCGGCCTTTTAAGAAGGAGTACGCTCTTTTCTTGAAGGTTTGAAGGTTCTTCTCGCCTGGGCATCTGTGTCTTCTTTACAAGACCCAGGTTCGCTCGTGCGTGGAGTACTGTTCTCATCTTTGCGATGGTGCCGCACAGCACCTGTTTGACGTTCTCGACCGGTTGCAGCGCCGAGCAATCCGCATTGTCTCTGCCAGTCTCACCTCAGTCAAGCCTCTGCAGTTGCGTAGAGATATCGCCTCCATGGCAGTCCTCTATCGCTTTTATCATGGAGAGTGTTCTGAAGAGCTCTTCCAACTGATCCCCCCCTTTCCCTTCCTCTACAGGACAACACGTGTCGGCCTGGGAAGTCACCGCTTCAGAGTAGTAGACATACATTCTCGTACTCATCGCTTCGGTTCTTCCTTCCTGTGCCGAGCGGTGAAAACCTGGCACTCACTACCAGCATAAGTGTTTCCTTCACACTATGATCCCGGGTCTTTTAAGCGGGGCGTGAAAAAGCATCTCACCAGGCCGCCATAGTGTCGGTCACCATGCTGCATTGTCCTTATTCGCAATGAGGATGGTGACCGCCACTCCTGGATTCTGTTCATGCTTACCATCAGGCAGGGCAGAGTCATGTTGGCAGCTAACTATAAAAAAAAAAAAAATAAGAAATGCTAACAAAAGACAAGGAAAATTTTGGAAGACTACGAATACATAAGTAATTTAATTAAAATGTAATTGTAGATAACTACTACTGTAAAGTATTTTTTAAATTATTTACGCTATTTGATAAAAGGCAAAGAATGCTAATGCGGGAGTAAAAACAACTGATAAAAGAATATTAAGAGAAGTAAAACTATTTGTTGATCACACTTTTTGTTCTGGGTAAGACTTGAAATCCCGACACTCAACGAGGTGTCGTTTTATCAGATAGTAGAGATAAAGATGATATAGATATGTGACGATGTTTTCATCTTAGAGATATAATGGAATGCCTAGCCACTATTGGTAGACCACTTCGTAATCAAGGTGTTTGCAGTCAGTGCGAATATAGTTAAAAAATACTTTTTTTTAAATGATACAGCGTAATAAACACCTGTCAGCATTACTGTAACACAGGGCACAATGTGTACGTTCAAGGCGTGTAAACGGTAAATTATTGGCATTGTTGTAGTAATTTTAAGAAAATAGTCTCTAAAGTAAGTCTCGAATGATTTAAAACCTTTTAGATTTAACGAATTATAAATATTAAGTCTTCTAAAGACTTAGAAGACTTCATAACGAGATCCACTGTCTCCTCCTTGCGAGGCCCACCAGGGAAGAATAAAATTTAAGTACACATGTTCGATTCTCTAGTAGTCATCATTCAAGAAGACGTGTTTTTGGTTATTTCTGGGAACATTATAAACAGGTGTTTAACATACCGTCTGATTATCCCATAGTTTTTAATGAGGCATTACCATCGTTCACGTATTTGCTGTCCTGCCAAAATGAAACTACTCTGCCTGATGGAAAGCATAAGCAGAATCCAAGAGTGGTGGTCACCATACTGCGGAGGCAGACAATGCAACAATGCAGCATGGTGACCCACACCATGGTGGGCTAGTGATGCTTCTGCATCATTGGGCCTCCGGTCTCGCACTCACCAACGAAACACGACAGCACGATCGCTGTCATTTTACGTAGATTTTCTGTGCGAGGGTAGTACCGCCTCAGTCAAGCCGGCCCGTTCGTGCTGAAATCAGCGTGGCTCTACTACCTCTAACTGGATAATATTTAAGTTATGTATGTATATTAAGTACTAGCTGACCCGGCGAACTTCGCACCGCCATATTTACATATTTGTCTCAACTTCCCACAGGCAGTGTACAGTCGCGAACAAAAAAAAGACTTTTCCCGTAATCATTTTTTTCTTTCTAGCAAAAAAAGAATGAATGAAATCGGACTATGTGTTATTGAATTACAACTAAGTACATATTTTGACTTTCATCCCCTCTCTCCAGGAAACCGTACTGAATTTCGGGATAAAAACTATCCTATGTCCTACCTCGTAGTATGAACTCAAATCATGCCAAGTTTCATTTGAATCCGTTTAGTAGTTACGGCGTGATGCGCGGCCAAGACGACGGACGACGGACAGACAGACAAAAATGAAAAAAAATACAGTTTTGGCTTCAGTATCGATTATAGAGAGCCCTCCAAAAAAAAAATTTTTAAATATCTTTAATGTACGGAATTGGACCTGTTACATTTTTATTATAAGTATAGATGTATAATATTTAATGACTATTTAATAATATAAAACCATATTTCTCCAAAAACTCAGTCTACCTCAAGTTATTAGAGTTTTGATTATCGGTCAGTCAATGAATGATGAGTGACAAAATTAACAAACTTAAACTACTGGTTGAAATTGAATGAAATTTGAAATATACTGTGTAATGTCTGCTAAGTCACTGAAAATTCTGGTTTCTAGTTTCATCCACAAAGAAGTTATAGGGGGTCGAAACTGGCTTGAACTGCTTTGCGAAACTGCTCGAACTGCTCGACTTGTCGGAGGGAACTACCTCGCCCCCAGATTACTAGCAATAATTTATCATCACTTTTGGAGTTGTGTCTGGGATCAAAACGATTGAAACAGTGGATTAAAACTGATTAAAAATATGTCCACTATCACCATATCCCTCGATATTATTAATAGTAACATCACAAATTTCACACACGGCATTCTGATCACGCACTTGGCAGAGCCTGAACCTGAACGAGACTGCTGAAAAATCAATAAAAAGAAAAATCATCATACTTAATATTTGTAAGGATTTAAGTTAAGCGAAAGTTTGTAAGGATGTGTGTGTTACTTTTTCACGCGAATACCACTGAACGGATTTAGACTTAACTTTACAGTAATATAGCTTAAACATCAGAATAACACATAGGCTAATATTTGCCGCATAATCGACATACACGCGGGCGGAGTCGCGGGCAACAGCTAGTACTTAAATATTTCTAAATACATCATTATAAATAAACATCACCCAGACGTAGAACAAATCCTATCTTGAGTTGAAATTGAACCCATGACCTCGGGTCGGGCTTTAGCAGTCAGGATCACTATTCACGTGATAACCAAGTCCCTCATAGTAGTCTACAACAGCTGTAAACTCTTTTTTTTTAATAAATCACAATATTTAACAAAATAAGTGACCACACGGGAAGCACCAGCTTTCAAATAAAAAAATAATCGTCAAAATCGGTTAATCCAGTCGAAAGTTATGGGGTAACAAACATTTAAAAAAAACTGTCGAATTGATAACCTCCTCCTTTTTTGAAGTCGGTTAAAAACCGTTCAACTTCACACAAACACCAGCCTGCCTATACTCTAAAGTCATAAAATGATTTATCAGAAAAAAATTAAGGTTACATAATGTAAATAAGATATTACACCTACATACTCTTCAAGTAACACGTTATGCCGCATTCCGATGTGACACCAACTGATATTAGAAAATATTAATCAGTGGACACTTTATTATCGAATGAAATAAATTAGATCATAGTTAATAAAATTTAATTTTATTAGACAATATTCATATTATACTAGAATTATTACAACTAACTAAAATAACCATTTTGGTGGAATGTGGGTAATAGAAGTATTCCAATTCTCGAGTAATAATTTGTATTTTTAATAGGATCCTAATCACATCACACTAATATATAAAGTTTGTAAATATGGATGGATGGATGGATGTTTGTTACTTTTTCACGCAAAAACTACTGAACGGATTTGGATGAAACTTTACAGTAATATAGCTTATACATCAGAATAACACATAGGCTACTATTTACCGCGATAACCGACATACACGCGGGGGGAGACGCGAGCAGAAACTAGTCTAGTATATTTATGAGACATCAAGTTGCTCTAGCATTAATTATCTAATTTTCGAGCATATCTTTACACACTAATGAACATTTATCCTTTTCAGTCAAATCTTTAGAAAATTGCCTGAGCAAAGAGGCAGACTAGAGTAAAACACATAAAATATATAAAAAAACAAAATAGCTCTTAAAAAGGATAAACACTCACAATAAAACTAGTAACAAGCACAAGAAATACATACGTACAATTCTACTAATTATAAACTTGTTATTCACTAACTTATTCTAAAGTAATACGTACGTGATTGGTTACTCAAGTATACATACAAATATACACGTATATACCTTACTATGTTACATAAATTCCTGAGGGACAGGGGTATATTTGAGTCCGCTATCGTTGAGTAAGGTTATCACCCACGAATCTTCGGGTATCAGTCCAGACTCCAGAAGTTTAACAGCAGCGGCTACATTAGCCCCACTTGTGTAACCCACGTACAGACCTTCCTTTTGACCAATTAAATCCTTATATTTATCAGCTTCCTCGTCAGTTACACTTAATGTACCATCCATGTTTTCATAATTAAATAAATTCGGTACACAACCATATCCTGAACCCTGCAGTTTGTGAAGCGGCTTAGTAATCGGATCACCCTTGATCGGTTCAGCCCCAGCCGGTTCCACAACATACGTCTTAATGTCTTTACTTTGCTCTTTTAAAAATTTTGAAATGCCTGCAAAAGTACCAGCTGTTCCCACTGTAGCCACAAACGCGTCAACATGATGTCCAGTTTGTCTCCAAATCTCAGGTCCAGTTGTCTCATAATGTGCATCTGCATTAGCAGGATTACTAAATTGTCCAACGTAATACGCTTTTTGTTCTTCGACGAGATTTAAACCAACTTCTTCGACTGATTTTACATCTGCGAGAGTTACATTTTCATAGGTCCCTTCTACTTGGGGTACACGAACACACGTTGCACCAAGAGCTTCCATGTGTATTGCACGCTGATAACTGTTGCCTTTAGACATGGTAAGTGTGAGAGGATGACCAAGAACCGCACACACTACAGCAAGACCACATCCTTGGTTGCCCGAGGTTACTTCTACAACAGGCGCACCTGGTTTCAGTTCTCCAGATTTGCGTGCCTTTTGTATCATACTGAGAGATGAACGGCATTTAATAGAAGCACCAGGATTCATAAACTCACATTTTGCAAGGATTCTTCCAGGTCCGGTGTAGAGTCGGTCTAATGCCACAATAGGTGTGTTGCCAATCAGTTCCAAAGCTGATGATTTAATTTCGTTCTCCTGTTTGATCGGTGACATATTGAATCTTGTAATATATTCCGTTTGTGAAACTATGTTACTATATAACTGGTAGTGCGGTACTGTGCTGTACGAGTTAGCGAGTCGTATTAAATATTGTAAAAGATCTAGGCTCGTGTGCAGCGTCTGCAGACGGCCGCTGCTGTGCCGTTTTGAAAGCAAAATGCGAGCAGCGTGCAACTCGCTGACAAATTAGTACAAAGTTATTATTAAACAATGACATAATATTTTTTATAAACTAAAATTTTTATTACACTGATAATACAATACATATTTTTAAGTAACAGTCGACGTATTAAGCGACGTGGCCTTCCTTCTGTTTACAAATATATTTTACGGACGGCCACTAATGACGTTTCATATCAATATTACTAATATGGTCAAATGATATACAGCGAAAAATTGATAATCGATTATAAATATATCTCTTATTCATTATCCGTAATGAGGAGACACACTTGATAAAAGAAGAGGATAGATAAATAGATAGATACTCTTTAGAGCACACTAAAAAAAGGAACTATAAAGTCTAGAATAACACTAAGTAAGTGTTTTTGGTGGTTTTATGGCAGTCATCCGATATCATATATTTAAGATGGACAACAGTTTATTAATGTCAGTTTAGGTTCATAACATAAAAAAAAATAAGGGAACCTAAATAAAAACGTATATTAGCATCTAAACATAACACTGTACGATGTTTGCATACATATGTAACTTCTTGCTATGCAGATTAATTTGTATAAAGGGGTTTAAGTGTAACATTTTTATGGCGTTTCTCCGTAACCGATAATATTCTGAGTTGGCTTAGTTTATTTTACTTTATTTTTTATTTAAAGCATTTTCCAATCTTGTCCGTCCAATTTTTGTGGAGTGTAATCTTAATATATATATTTCTTGTGTGCGTGTGTATGTGACGGAACTCCTCCTAAACGACTGGACCAATTTTGATGAAATTTTTTGTGTGTGTTCAAGGGGATCTGGGAATGGTTTAGATTCACAAAAACGACTGGACCGATTTTGATGAAATTTTTTGTGTCTAAAAAAAAGCAAAACAACGTTTGCCGGATCAGCTAGTTTTTTTATAAATAACTTTAATTAAAAATAATTATGGATATTCATAATTAACTTTAAGTTTTCTTACTAACATTTAACTAAACTATTCACCAGTTTTTAATTCGATTCTGTTCATCATGTACCTATATCCTTGAAGGTTAGTTAATAAAAAGGTAGGAAATAACTATCAAGAATGCCGAAATGAACTAAAAATAGACCGACCTATCTAAATGCCCCAACAGTATCATTACTGCTGACAGCGCTGACATTCGACTCAAAATAACGAATATACAATATTTTTTACATCGTTTTTGTGATAGTGGTGATCATGGGTAACTGGAATGCTGACACTATGTCGAAGACTTACAAAAGTTAATAATGATTGGGGTTCCGGATCGTTTCTGATTAATTCTTTGACTGCACGTTTGGCCTAGTGGTTTAACGGTCACCACGCCGTTTCCTACTTCGGCAAGTGTCGAGGGTTCAAATCCCACGTAGGACAACACTTTGTGTGATCTACAAATTGTCGTTCTGAGTCTGGGTGTTCTTTGTGTCCGTTTCATGTATGTTTGTGAAGTCTTTGTGAAGAAGCGACACAGGATTTATTCCTAGTGCGGGAGTTGTCTTAAAAAAAAAAAAAAAAAACTGATGCAATTTCATGCCATGGTTGAAGATTCAACGCTGCAGCAAGCGTAAACCAGAAAACTGTCTACCAGAAACGGTTGTTTACCAGGACTTGTTCATTTAATATTTATTTAATAATTTTATCGTCTTCCGAAATATCCTTATATTAACAGGTCCTTAGCCTCGGTGCAAATAGGTGTAAAAAGTAGATACACCAGTGTAATTTACGCAGTATTGAAATTTGATGAAATAATAAATTTCGGACATCTAACACACAACGCCATCTAGTCCCAAGGTAAGCTAGCTATGGGTACTAGACAACTGATACAAATAGATGTTTTTTTTTTGTAAATACATACATATTATACATAGAAAACACCCAAACTCCGAAACAAATATTTGTAGATCATACAAATATTTGGTCCGACCCGGGAATCGAACCCGAGACCTCATGAAGTCATGATCAGCAGTCGCATACGCCAACCGCGAGACTAACGAGGCAATCAAAATGATAATAAATAAGTATTAAAACGTCATGAACCTTTAGCAAGACTTAAAATGGTTTATCAAATATGTATTAAGAAAATTTAGAGCTGATAAAATTTGTGGAATATTCTAGTTAATTTATCAATTTAGTTTTATCTTCGTGTTTAGAGAAAAAAGTCGTTCAGGTCAAGTATCATTTTAATAATCGTAGCAGTTTGCGAATTATGATAAACAAGTTAATAAAATTTTGTTTTTTTATAATAATTAATTAAATAAATTCAAATACATAAGTATTGTGTTATTGTAACTAATAAATTTCTCTACTTGTTACTTTATTTATATTGAACTCAGTTTTTAAATTGCAATTGCATATAATAAAGGAAAGAGATAATATTTTTTGATGCAAGCACCATACGTATATAAACAAGGACATTTCAGTAATAATGTGAATATATTTAATCTTATATCTATAAATAGATGTCTAATTTCAACTGTTCTACTGTTGATAATGTTCATATTTGTTTCTGCAAAATGTGCATCTACATCTTGTACGTCATTTTTTTAATTCTCTTTCACACATAATTATGTAATGTCACGCCTATTTTCCAGAATGGTAGGCAGAGACAATTGATCTCCACTCACTACAGCTCTGATTCACCTCTTTTGCTTCGTTGCATGTATGTTTGTAGTCGGTTCCTGGTGCTTTTCTTGGCCCTTTTTTTAGAACATCACCAATTTGATCGGCAAATGTTCGGGGTGGACGACCCCTTCCGACACTTTCACACTCTTATCCCCTCTATGAATTCCTTTCATGAGTCTCCCACCATTCAACCTCCCTAAGTGGTCAAAACATACCACCACCACCGCCTCTTACGAATATATAATATTTGGTGAAATTCACTCAACCATTCGGTTTTAGTAGATTAGTAAGGTACACAGAAAATGGCATAAATTCCTACTTAAAGTGACGTAAAATGAACTGGCCTATTTATTTGGTTAAGGTCTCTTTAAGCCCTTGGATACGGGCGGTCGTCGCGTCGTGGAGAGCCTCTTGGAAGGCCTGCTCCAGCAATAGATGTCAGCTGAAATGATGATGAAGCCTATTTAAATCTACAGTACTATAGGCCATATTAGGCTATATATGGGGAATTAAGATCTAGGCACCTATATACTTAGATAAGGTGTTGAATGTAGTCTTTGGTACAATGAACGTAACATAATGCTAAATAGCTTACAAATGACATCTGGGGGGGTATACTATGGGGATTGATGGGGATCTCGTGTCACCTGCGTTGAATTTCCGTGCATTTAGGCGATTCTGCCAAACATACTATAGAAATCAAATATGGCTTACTTAGGACCCATAATATTTTATCCGTGGTGCTTCCCGGTTTGAAAAGGTGTCTATTTTGACTTCATTTTGTCTCCCGCTTTACTAAGGAGGGAAGTGGACATATTATATTTCCAACTCCTCCAGTTTTTCTTTTGATTAACTTCGTTGCGGGTTCCAAGACAGTTTAGATTTTCCTGGGACTTCCCGAGTGTCATAACTCGGTGTGTTCGTGTGTCACTGCTGTTGATCCTGGTGGACAGGAGTTACGGTGGTGGGCGTGTGGGCGGGATTAATCCCAAAGTAGTGTTGAGAGGGTGTTCCGAATCCCAATATAACATTAAGAAGATCGTCAAAACAAACTTAATATAAGAAACATACTGTTATTATCAATTTATGTAAAAGAAATATCTGTATTATCTTAGGTACCGGGATCGATAGTTGATAATATTCTCTGATGTGTACTTAACTAAGGATCAGTGTTCGAATTATCACTAAACAAAAACCATGTTCATCCGTTATCTATCAAGTAAGCACTATATTCTTATCTTTTTCTTACCATAACATGTACCTGTTATTCATATATACTTTAATAGTATTACATCATTTATAACATCGGGTATAAAATACACAAAAAGCCCAAATAGCTACGGCAATCATGTGATTATGTCACGAGGAATACAAGTGGCAATCTATTTTGTAATGATTGAAACATGAAAAATAGACTTTAGCTCAAGGCACTACGCTTTATTATTGTAAAAATTATTCAAATTTAAAAATTGCGACGTATATCATTGGAAAATAACTCTTATTCTATTCAGATAGAATACAATTGTATAGAAATATGTAGTGATACATAGTACAGAATGTGCAGATGTGTGTAGTGAATAGGGGCTATTGTTAACAAATACGGGTACAATTGCGAACAATACAATACATTATTTTATTTAGTGTGCTACAAGCGTTGGACCAAATGTCGACTATTTGCTAATTGAGATATATCAAAACGAAAGTGGCTTGAAATATGTCGACCAAATGTCACAATCGTGAAATACAATCACTTGCTGTCTAACTCACCTTAGTCTTTTAAGGTTAAATATTTAGTTAAATCCTTTCTTGATTTTATATTTCTTGTAATTTTTTATCCGAGTATGACGAAGCTAAAGGCTTTATTTTTGTTTATATTTATTTGATTCAATGCATAATAATGACCCGTATGACATAGGCTATTTAATTTTATCAAAAGTTTTTACGTAGTTGAGTTATAGTTTTTAAACTTGTTCTTGTTTTAATTAACTATTTCGTGCTATATTATATTAAAACCAAGGACAGCAAAATACGGATAAACACAATGGATTTCTTAAAATTTATATGCCTATCATAAAATTTCTATTTTCGTTTTATTCGTTTGCCTTGACCACGCATACAGGTACACCATTTTATGACGACGGGAATGGATCTATACTAATAATAACTCCACACATCTGACATACGGAATCTCATCTCAAACCAAACTCTTGATATTAAATATTTCTAAATACATCATCATCAGCCTATTGCACTGCCACTGTTGAATATAGGCCTATAAGGTACCTACTCTTTGTCTTCGTCGTAGTCGGTTAAAAAAATATTAGTAGTTAGGTAGTAAAAGTGCTAAATCACTTCACTTATCATATCAACGCAAATTTTATGATAACGAACTCTAAAAACATGGTGTGGTCTGCAAAGTCAAATTAGTTTATCTTTGGTCAACATCAAAACGTTACGGTATGTTGAGACGTGTGTAAAATCACAAATATCGCGTCACACTTCTTAACTCATTTGATATAGTTTTCGTTTGACTTGAGACGTTTGATTTAACGATTTGAAAAGTACAATAATTGTAAGTAAGAAGCATTTTTTTGAGACAAAGTGATTTTTAAATAATTAACTTACATTAGACTAATACTACGCTGTTACATCTGGCGTGTTTAAAATAAAAGTAAAGATTCACCACTCGAAAATTTTATATGAAGATATAAAGTGATTTAAATACTTAAAATAATAGTAAACTTTGATATGTTACAAAATATAACATAATAAACTACAAGCGCAAAATAAGATATTATTTAACCCAGCTATCTAGTCTATCCTAACTAAATATTAGATAGCCTGTGTAATGGTTGTATTTAAAATTCAGTACCCGGGATATACTTGAAAGTAGTTTTATTTCTATTTATGCATCATCATCAACCTATTGCAGTCCAGTGCCTGACATAGGCCTCTTTAATTGCACGCCACTTGGTTCTATTTTTCAACCGACTTCAAAAAGGAGGAGGTTCTCAATTCGACTTTTTTTTTTTTTTTTTTATGTTTGTTACCTCATAACTTTGGACTGGGTGAACCGATTTTGGTGATTCTTTTTTTGTTTGAAAGTGGTACCATTTGAATTTGGTCCAGTTCTGACATGTCATCCATGAGAAAACTACATAAGTCTTCAATTTGCATTATGTATATACGCGACAAATTAACGAATAACTCAATATTCCCGTATGGTCCCATTTAAATTTGGTCCAGATTGAAGTCGGTTTTTTTTTTGTTAAAATTTGTGATTATTTTTATTAGTGAACATTGAGTAGTTTATTTTTCGATTAATTTATACTACAGTTCGATTCGTTGTACATAGTATGTAGATCAATAGGGTCAGATCCATGCTTCAACTAGGTTCTCCACCTGGGTGAAGTTTGGGGACTATATAGAGACCTGTGCTCCAACTGACGATAAGTACAGTCAAAAAACTTTTTTTTTATTATTTACGAAGAAGATTAAGTTACATGTAGTATGTTAACGTAACAATCGCTGTCTTATCGCTCACACACGGCGATTTCTTACAGACAACCTCGTTAGGTACTTAAAAAATAAAGGTAATTTACATACACGTTACATATCGTGGCTTATACAACTATACAGCGCAAATCGAAAAATTTCCATGTGACGATTTATACATCATTGCATAGATCCTAACGTCGCGTTCTGAAAATTTGTCAAAAATAAAATATACTTGTACGGTATTGTTGTATAAGTGACGATATTAGTATGAGAATATTTAAAAATATTAATAATTTTGTTTAAAATAACTTTAAATTGTATTAAATTTCTCTTCTTGAAATTCTTTAAATCATACCTAAAGAGAAAACAATTTAATTGCAACACTGTACAGGAACGTCTTCAGTTGGAGCACGGGGTCCTAAACAGTTCCCGTGGTTCACGAAGGTGGAAAATTTAGGTGAAGCACACACTATCCCTTGATGAAGTATTACTATATATCCCAGTGTAAGTATGTACATTTTGCAAAAAAATTCGATGATCAGTCGGCATACTTTTACCAAGACTCATCATCATCTTCCTAGCCTTTGTTATTCCCAAGATTATTTGGGGTCGGTTACTAATTCGTCCTGTTTTACCTGAATATCAGTTTTCCATGGAGCGACTGGCATCGGACCGCCGATACTCTGAGATCGAACTGAATTCGAAGGTTGCACTAATTGTTAGTAAATTTGAGAGCACTGACTTACTGACTTCCCAGTACCTAACGATTAAACCTTATAAAGATAACATTTATTGATTTCATAGAATGTTTGTAAGTCTTGTTGTACCTAGTATTATGGATAGATATAAGTAAATTACATCATCTTTGGCTCTGTCCAAATTTTATTTAGGATTTAAGAATTGCTAAAGAATGTGACTGTTTTTTAGGGTTCCGTGCCAAAGGAAGGAACCCTTATAGATTCGTCATGTCTGTCCGTCTGTCCGTCCGTATGTCACAGCCACTTTTTTCCGAAACTAAAAGACCTATAATTTTGAAACTTGGTAAGAAGATGTATTCTGTGAACCGCATTAAGATTTTCACACAAAAATAAGAAAAAAACAATAAATTTTGGGGGTCCCAACTCAAAATTTTTTTTTTCATCAAACCCATGCGTGTGGGGTATCTATGGATAGGTCTTCAAAAATGATACTGAGGTTTCTAATATCATTTTTTTCTAAACTGAATAGATTGCGCGAGAGACACTTCCAAAGTGGTAAAATGTGTGTGTCCCCCCTATAACTTCTAAAAAAAAAATATGATGTACATTACCATGCAAACTTCCACTTAAAATTGGTTTGACTCGCACATGGCAAGCGGCCAAGTGCGAGTCGGACTCGCCCATGAAGGGTTCCGCAGCAGCAAGTAACTTTTTTTTTAATATTTGTTTTGATTGAATCAAAGGTAAATTGCAGTTTACGATTTATGACGTATTAAAAAAAAACTACTTACTAGATTTCGTTCAAACTAATTTTAAGTGGAAGTTTGCATGGTAATGTACATCATATATTTTTTTTATATTTATCATGCTCTTATTTTAGAAGTTACAGGGGGGGGACACACATTTTACCACTTTGGAAGTGTCTCTCGCGCAATCTATTCAGTTTAGAAAAAAAAATATTAGAAACCTCAATATCATTTTTGAAGACCTATCTATAGATACCCCACACGCATGGGTTTGATGAAAATTTTTTTTTTGAGTTTCAGTTGTATGTATGGGGACCCCCAAAATTTATTGTTTTTTTCTTATTTTTGAGTGAAAATCTTAATGCGGTTCACAGAATACATCTACTTACTAAGTTTCAACGTTATAGGTCTTTTAGTTTCGGAAAAAAGTGGCTGTGACATACGGACGGACAGACAGACAGACAGACATGACGAATCTATAAGGGTTCCTTCCTTTGGCACGGAACCCTAATAAGAGAATATTGTGGGGTCGTAATAAACACTTGTATTGCTTATTGTTAACAATATTATTCTTTGTTTACGAAATAGGTATTATTACTACTATTGTGGTTTTACTTAACGATATAAAAAGTTAAATTTAATGACGTGACTGAGGTAAAGGGAAAACAAAGATAATATTATGGTAAATATAAATTGCAAACAATAAATCCATTCCAGTATTTCTTACTTAACGCACTGAATACGTATAGTTTTTGTTGTACAGTGGGATTTGTTCGCACCTACTATTTCCCTACGTTTCGAACGAGTTTTAGTTTCCCGCTCGTGGTACAAAAACTATGTGTTAAAGTCGCGAAAGTTTAAAAATAGCAATGAATACAGGAAAAAGACAAGGTATTTTTAACCACTATTAAATTTTCATAGTCTTGGCAAAGATTTGATGATGAAAGGAAGAACCTAAAAATCTCCCTGACGAAAAAGCTTTAATATTTAATAACAGTTTCTGAATTCGTTCAATCATTCATTACTATACTCTTTGCGCTGTAGCATGGTGCGGGTGCAGTGGTGTTTTATTTGTAGACTAGAACATTCTGATTGATTTAATTTAAAGGCCGACACACACGTTCAAGTATACTTGCGCAAGTCAAAACAGAAGACAAAACAGTCTGGATTTTCGCAAGTATCCTTGAACGTGTATGGCGGCCTTAATTTACTACAGTTATTAATGATTTAATATATTGTGAATATGGAACTGCTGAAATACTTAGTCATAATTTGTAAATCGCGGCAATTTTCAAGAGTGAAACGAAATTTTACTGAAACTGTCACCCGCACCATGCTACAGCGCAAAGAGTTTAACTTATTTATACCCGACTGAAAAAGGAGGGTTATGGGTTTCGAGTGTATGTATGTATGTATATTTATTTGGCACGCCCTAGAGCCTAAACGACTTGTCGTATTTTTAACCGACTTCCAAAAAGGAGGAGGATCCATTTTCCAATGTATGTTTTTTTTTATGTATGTGACAACTATTAATGTATTTTTTCCAAACGATAATATCATATCCCTTCTTAATTTTAAACTAGTATCTCTTTGGTATGACGTAAAAATGGTAGGCGTTAATTAGCCCATATTGTTAAATATTCATTAATTATTTGTTAATCTAACCATGACAGAATTATAATTAATTAATTTATATGATCATGTTTTCCTTTAATTGGAATGATGTATCTACATATATGTTAAGTACCTACCATGTTTTTTCCTTATGTCTGTATAATGTGTTCCAGTAAAAATGACCCGACAAAACTGACGACATTTATTTAATATGTTGTGTAAGGTTTTTACCTTTTGTGTATCATACTGTACTTTCCTGTATAAATACAGGAAACTATAATATGATGGAATGGATGAAGGGAAGAAAGCTATTTTTTTAAACTTCATGTGCAAAATGTGCAATGGAGGACGTATGTTTCTTGTTTTGTATATTGGTTATTGAAGTAGAAATATAATAAAAAATAGTTTAAAAACTAAAAAAACACGCTTTTATAAACAAACCAAACATAAAAGTATTTTTTTTAATAATTCAAATGAAGGATACAGTGATAAATAAAAGAAATTATTTTAATATAAAAGCATAGGGTGCTCTTTGAAAATATTTTGATAATGTCGTTTTTAGTTTGGTTGATTTATAAAAGCGTGTTTTTTAGTGTTTTAAACATTATTTTTTTCAAATTATTGTATTGTCATCGGTCCTCGATAAGTCTACTAAGTTTAAATGAAATCTGACCGCTTGAAGTGGGTCAAAATCAAGTCCAAAGGAGTCGGTTACAAACAAACATACATACAATAGAAATATACAGGTGTAGCATTAGCTTTATTTTTGAAAAGCTTTATTTTTACAAGCTTTTCATTAGAAAAGCTTGTAAAAATAAAGCTTTTCAATGTCAACTAGCTCAGAAAATAAAACTAAAGTGAAGTATTATTTGAAATTCATAAAGAAATTATTAAAAGACACGCCTTCTATAAAATACATGAGTATTTCTGATTCAGTGGCACCAAGGCATCAAGGTAGTAGAGCCACGCTGATTTCAGCACGAATGGGTCGGCTCGACCGGGGCGGTACTACCCTTCCACAAAAGGGTGGTGAGTGCAAGACCGGAGGCCCAATGATGCAGAAGCAGCACTAGGCTGCCATGGTGTGGGTCACCATGCTGCATAGTCTGCATTCGAAATGCGCATGGTGACCCCTACTCTTGGATTTTGCTCATGCTTTCCATCAAGCAGAGTAAAGTTACTTTGGCAAGCTCATTTATATAATAAAAAAAGTAAAAACTAAAACCCAACTGCGACAAAAAATTGACGCTGAAAAAGTCTGAGACAAGTTTGAAAAGCTGTAGTCACGCGTTGTTAAAGTAACCTGTGACTACGGCGTGTTAGTTGAGGAGCCATGAGTTGGAGTTTACTGTTACGCCACAATGAAGCCACTACAATAATTTGTGCATTTATTTTTATAGAATTTATGTAAAAGGAAATAAATACTTAGACTGACACACAAAACAATTATAATTGTGTATGTATATTATAAATAATACTTCATATTTAATTACCTGTCTCTTATTGTAATCTAATTAGGGCTTCTTGCATAGCCTTCAGGTAAACGGGACAAATAGTCATCAACGATATTGCATGAAAAATAGGTGTTCAATCTTCTGTAATTATTTTTGCTACACCTTGTAATGCAAATGTATTTACTAATTTAAAGTGTTATTTTCATAATTTCTTTAATAGAGAAATATTATTATGATTTCTTTACAAAAGACTACTCCCGCAATCGGAATTTATCCTAACTTACAAACATACATGAAACGGACACAAAGAACACCCAGACTCAGAATAACAATTTGTGTAAGTGTTGTTCCATGTGGGGTTTGAACTCACAACACTTAGCGCTGTAGAAAGCGACGTGGCGACCGCTTAAACCACTAGGCCAACTGTACAACCTCTATGTGGTACAGTAGATAATCTCATCATAGTATCATAATATAATATTAAAACATTATTTCAAATAGCTGCATCTAACCTATGCCAAATATATGTACTGTAGACATGATTAATCCCTCTATATCTGGGAATAGGTATTTTTATATTTAAAATTTAAAAGCAGTTTCATCTGTAGCAACCTGGTAACCATGATACAGGTTCCGCGTAATTAGGTAAGTATCAGACGCCCACACATGGGACTTGGTAAATTGTATTTTATGAAAGTTATTTCTGAGCATATCATGTACGATTTAAAATCCAAACAACCAGGAAAGCGGATATAGGAAGGAAGCCTGTGTTGAACATGCTGCGCGTTATACTTCGCCAAATAAGGAACTGCCTTCAATCAGACCAGGTGTTACTTTGTTCGTTACTTTATGGATGGAATTTGATGCCAATCTTGCCTTTAACAGTTTAGATACACCAGATGTGCATCCGCAATCGGTAGGTCTACGTGACATCGACGATAACTTACATAGGTCACATATTTGAATCTCAATTAGTCGAACTTTGACCATAGAACCCATACTCACGAAGGACTATCTTTTGTCCAGTTATCGCGTAATAGTAGCCTATTTTTTTTATGGAATAGGCGGGCAGACGAGCAGACGTATCGCCTGATGGTAAGCAATAACCGTCGCCCATGGACACCTGCAACAGCAGAGGCATCACAAGTGCGTTGCCGGCCTTTGGGGGATGGGTTGGGAGATAGGGGGAGGGGAAGTGGGGTATCCTCATTCACACGATGAAAAACAGCGCAAGCACTATTTCACACCGGTTTTCTGTGAGGCCGTGGTATCACTCCGGTCGAGCTGGCGCGGCTCATTCATGCCGAGGCGTGGCTCTCCCACGGTGTCATTCTGATGTATAAGCTATACTATACTTCTGCAACTGAAGTGAAAGAGTAACAAACATCCTCACAAACTCTCGCATTAACAATATGAGTAGGATGTACTGTTTTTCTCTTAGCTAAAGTGATACCTGCTTAGTTTCGGCCCCAATGGGGAACTCTTATCAAGCACATGCCCTCTGTTCAGAACATTCGCGCCGCCATGAAACATCCCTTCGCTCTATGCATTCAGAATAAAAACAAAACACATGGAAATATTTTAACAACTGAAAAATATTTGTTGCATACTACAAAATTTTTCAACCCAGTGACTTCGGTTTATCTCTACAAGCCAATCTTTAATCAATTTAGCCAATTAAATAAAAATGCATGCAAATCGGTGATGTCTAAATATGTACCGACTGTTAATATTTTAATACCAAGGTACTTTTCTTTCAAATGTGTTCGTACACTTGTAAACTAAACCACTAGCAAACTTTAAAACTACAGAAGTGTTAAATCGAGAATTGAAGTCGGTGTTACATTATCAATGTGAATGATTACCTAAGCAACTCTGCCATTTTTTACATACCGAGCTTCTAATAAGTAAAACATACAAAAAATCCAACTATTTGCACATCGACACTAATTTGAATCGACATGAATATAATTTATTTACACATACTTGGTAGTACCTACTTCGTGCCTTGTACGTGGTTTTATACCATTGGCAAAAACTATTAGACGGATTGTACGAAAATACATGATCAATTATAATAGTATTGATCTTCGCGGCGCCTTTTCAATATCAGCCCGCATTCATCTAAAGTATGATTTAAAGTCGTTGATTTTCACAATATTTCTTAGCGTCCATTAAAACGTCTGGGTGTCCCTTCGTGGGCGTAACACGATTTTTTTCTAAATGATGTTCGGCTATTTCGTTAAATGGTGGCAAATCATATAATTATTACCTCAATTCTAAGCAAGGTCTGCATGTTTTAAAATTGGACCTTTTTTTCTTAATGTTTGGAGAAACAAAGATTCTAGCCGAAAAAAATAAACGATTTCAAAAAGGGCCCTTTTAACGATTGGCGAAGACGGTCATTATTTACAAATAAAATTATCTCAAATATTTATTTTGTACCGTATCTGTTGAAGACCAAGTATAGCTGATATAGTGGACATTTTCCTTTATACAAATGTTTGTATTCGTGCCTGGAGCTCCTCTCCGAAGTTTAGCAGCGATATCGTCATTACGTTAAGATATTTACAAACATTGTCAGGGGTATTTATTGCTTTATTTGATTCCTTTGGCAAATAACATTAGATGCCTGGAGGTAAGAATGTTTTATTTGCCGTACCTCTTTGCAATTAGATTGCCTCTTTGCTATTGCTTTAATCTTAAGTAATAAAGCTGTTTGTGATCGATAATACATTATTTGCTGTTAAATAGATTGTATTTGACTCTATTAAGATTGTTTTTTTTGGTTTGTCAAGTACCTAATATATATATTTTTACATGGTGGCATATTTGTTGTGTATCCGTATTATGTAACATAAAAATACTGTTTCAGATGAAAAATTATTATATTCTCATAATACATTATAGTAAACCAGGGTTGCATTATTGTCATTGTCAGCCCGTTGCTATCCACTGCTGTAAATAGGCCTCTCCCAAGGAACAAGACAGCCCGGTCTGCCAGACCTTATAAGCAAGTCGTCGTGTCGATATTATATAAGTCTTTGTTCAATGTTTTCAATATAATTTTAATATCAAGTGGAATTTATTTGAACCTTGAACCTTGCAGTTTGTACCGTAAACTTTAATCTTAATCTTACACGAGGTTGGTGACTTATGATAGCGCACATCCAGAGAATTGATTTAATCTTTGTCAATATTGACGCTGAGGCGTTGTGGGAACCGCACCGTATACTCAGGTGGCCCATCTCAACTGCTATACAGGGCGATTTAAATTTTTGAATACCATTTTATGTTTTTGTTGCCCGTGGCTTCATCAGTGTACCGTTAATACTTTGAGAAGTGTTATTTTTCCTAAATGCTTTCACCAATATCAATTTTACCTTAGATAGTGAGAAGTTTAAAAACATTATTTATTTCTTACAAAGGGTATTGGATAGAACAAATTTTACTTCACAAACTTAAGGGATTGTTCTTCCATAACTTCAAAGCTTCATTTACAAATTCTCCCATTTATTTCTACGACATAAACTAAATTCTTCCTGAAAGGCCCGTCGATTTAGAGAAAGATTATTAAAATGTTTTTATATGTAACTTGTAACTTTTCTATAAATTTTAACTGTTAATTGTGTTGTTTAAATTCTTCAAATTATAGACGAACAACGTTTTCGATAAGTAACTGAAAATGTCATACAAAATATACACTTAGGTTTTAGGTAATATAAAAACTGAATCTTGAAGCACCCTGTAGCCATATTCTTTGTTGAAATGGGTAAAATATAAAGTAAACATGTAATGTACACGAAATACCTGAATTTAAAGTTTATTGGCCACTTACAGGAAACACCTGCGAACATTTTGAATATGTAATTTCATTTCAACAACTTCATTTTTTTTGCATCTATAACTTCCGTGACTAATAACATATGACAATATATATAATTGCCTTTTGCATGAACGCATAAAAATATTTACTACGGACATATCAACTTGTCTCTATTTTACCTGCGGTACGGCTCGCGTAGAATTATCTCACTATGTATTGGGAGAAAGATGTTTTTCATGGAAAAAAGCCATATTATACACATTTTGAAATATAACTGCATTTTGGATAACAGTTTTAACAACAAAAATTTTTTTTTTTTAATTTATTTCTTGTCTATCTGTTTGTTGCTGTAATCTCTGCAACGGCTGGACCGATTTTGAACGGGCTTTCACTGGTAGATAGTTAATGATACAATGAGCAATTTAGTAATTTTTTATTTTAAACTAGCTTCGTCCCGCAAAGTTTTCCTGCGGTTCTTTTTGTACTTGTACAACAATAACCGCGGGTAACACCGCGGGGCGAAGCTAGTTTAGTATATAAGATACGGTTAAGAGAGCAAAACAAGCTGGGCAACAGCACTGCAAAGAGAAGGAAAACTTGACATAAGCCCTTTACCAATTCGTCTGAGCCGTGGTATAGTGGGCCAAAACCTCTGTGGCGACTTCCACATACAGCGCAACAGAAATATACTACAGCGTCATCTACTGAAGATACGTCGAACTACGAAGTAACGAAGGAAACTAAGAAACTACCAATCCTGAATCGCGCAGTAAAAGTTCTCGCGCGCATTAACATATATACAACATCCCAACATCAACCGTTGGGCAGTTGGCCCGCCAGGCATGATCACCTCGCCTGGTCGGAGGATCCTCCCTTTGTGTTGGAGGAACACGATCACCCGTTCCCCCACAGTGGCGACCCCGACGTGATTGGAAGCAGCCTTCGAAGCAGCATCAACACGCCACCATCAAATTCATTCCTACAGCAAGTCTCACAGCCAGCCAGCAACCTCGGCCTCAACAGGGATACACCACACGCAGGAAGCGACCGCTCCAGCCTGGTTACCCCTACGGCCTGATCAGCGTCTAGGCACAGCACACTGCAACTACGGTTCATGTAAGCAGAGCATCTCTCTCCCGTCTACGCAGCAGCCAGCCACTACGCAGCTACCACCCCGACTCACTGGGGACCTCACCGCAGCACCGCGCACCGCACGCCATCCCGACTCACTGGGATCAGCGGACTTCAGCCCCGACTCACTGGGACTAGCGGCATTCAGTTCCGACTCACTGGAACTTGCGGTACTCAGTTCCGACTCACTGGAACTACTCACTCCTGGCACTGGTCAGCTCCGCAACAGAGCACAGACAGCTGACTTATCATGTATCAACCTCCGGTCTTGGAGGGGAGTGATGTGGCGACTTCCACATACAGCGCAACAGAAATATACTACAGCGCCATCTACTGAAGATACGTCGAACTACGAAGTAACGAAGGAAACTAAGAAACTACCAATCCTGAATCGCGCAGTGAAAGTTCTCGCATTAACATATATACAACATCCCAACATCAACCGTTGGGCAGTTGGCCCGCCAGGCATGATCACCTCGCCTGGTCGGAGGATCCTCCCTTTATGTTGGTGGGACATGACACACCTGTCCCCCACACCTCTTTTCTAAGTAGAGACCTGGGTCTAGCCGTTAAAGATTGAAGGCTGTTGACCATGTGATCATTATACAATACTTGACGTATTTACCACAAAAAGAAAATGTACATAATAATAATCAGGTCCCATTAAACAAATTTTTATCTAAAAAACGGGGGGCACGGTCGTGCCCCCGCCAAGACGATCCAAGCGAAGCCCAAGCGCACTACCTACCTTTTCTCAAAGTGATTCGTAATTTTTTTTACCCTCATAACTTTAGTTTAATTATCAGGATATGATGTCGATAATAGACTAATTAAACATACAAAGTTTCAATTGTATAGCTCTGATACTTTAGATTTTATAGATATCTAAAATACACCAATTTCGTCACTGACAAACTGATGATCATCAAAACTGTTAGGGTACATCCTGAAGTGCTAGAAAGCTGAAATTTTGTATGTAAACTAAGTTTAGTATACAAACTACAAAAAAAAAAAGAAACCTATTACTTTTTTTCCCAACCCTAAAAATTGGGGGGGTGTAAGTTTGTATGAGACTTTCACTAATTATTATGCTGGAGGTTATATTTTTGGTACACCGACTTTTTGTTAGAAACAAAAAAACCCAAAAAAGGAAAAAAAAAAACAAAAAAAGCAACTTACAAAAATAAAGGAAATCATACCAAAAACATTTTCATGTAAAATGTTGCCAAGACGACTGCATGTGGCTTACCCTGTGAAAAAGATATCAAATCTCATGTAGAGCCAAGCTAGACGCCCTAACTCTAATACTCCTAACTTCACAAACTCTACATCTCAGTAAAAATCTATGGCTTGGCTGTTTCATTACTTCAGAAACTAAATGTTCGTATAACACATTACTTCAGAAACTAGATATTTGCAAACACAAAAAGCGTTCGTTTCGCCTTCGCGACGGTAGCGAAACGGCAAACATATTTACTGAGATGTAGAGTTTCTGAAGTTAGTGTTGGTGAAGTTAGAGTTGGTAGGGTTAGTTAGGGTTGGTAGGGTTAGGGCGTGTAGATTCAGAAGCTTAGCTCTACATGAGATTTGCTATCTTTTTCATAGGGTAAGCCATATGCAGTCGTCATTTTACATGAAAATGTTTTTGGTGTGATATATTATTTGCTAATATGTACAATTAAAACGATAGCTGCAAAGTTGCCGTGTAATGGCGCTTAGAGAACGTCGCGCAATTTCTGAGGAAATAGTCATTTTCCTGCCAGCAGGTGGCGTACATTGCAAATTTTCTACGTCTAATGAGCATACTAGCTGCTCACTATACAACTATTTTAAGTACCTAATCACTACGTACTGATTTAACATGGTTTTTGTAGCGTAATAACATCGTCAAGGATTTCCTGTGCCCCATTAGAAGTAAATTACCAACGCTTCCTGACACAACTATTTATTATAACTATTTATTTATTAACTTTGAAATTAAGATACTTTAAAAGAAATGAATATAACTCAGTTCATTGGACTCGTAATAGGTAATATTTTTTTTGTTTTCCGGACCTTGGGAAAAAAAATTAATAGTATGTTGCAACTATACAGCGAACTGAAGTCAAGATTGTCTTGAATTGTATTGCATATGAATATAATTTTGTTCTTAACCGGTAGGTTTTAGTTGTATTATTGCATAGTTATAATCAATTGCAAAAAAACCTGTTCCTAATATACATAAGTACCTCTATCTTACTTTAGTGCGTTAGTTTCAATTTGTACAGGTCATAACAAAACTATGTATTGTATAGCGACCAGATGGTATGTCGTTACTGCCATGGAAGATGTCGTCTCATCTTCCAAGTACAGCTGGTTATGCCGGCGCTGCTGCTGCTTCTGCGGAAAGCCTCAAACGGCGTAAGTACCAAAATATAATAGGTAATTACATTTTTTTACCGTTTGGGGTTGAGACGCTAGGTTCATGGGGTCCGAGTGCTCACGCTATGTTTAAACAACTAGCTAAGCAACTGATTGACGCTTCTCGTGACTTTCTACTTTTCTAGCACAGAGAATTAGCATTGCCATTCAACGTGGCAATGCTGCCAGCCTTTTGGGAACGCTACCTGTAGGCGACGATGCAGAGGAATTTTTTGACGCTTTTATGTAATTATTGTTATTGTTTTTTAATTATGGTTATGTATGTATATAGGTTTCTATACTATGTAATATAGGTTGTTAATAGAAATAATATAACTAATTATCAAGTTCTAGTATATTAAAAATATTTTTAGAATAAGTATTAAGTTATTAGTTTATTGTTTGTTAGTTTTGACATTATCATTTTTAAGTCGGAATACTGCTCGTATTCTTGAAAAAAAAGATTAATCAAATAATTATCAAAAACCTTATGTAATTACTCGTTACCATGCATATTAATTCAGACATTTTCCAAAAAAATATAAAATTGAAAGTGTCGAACCCGAATCAAAGTGTCCGATGACTTATTTAGAAGAATTGATCATTCAATACATTCCGAAATTAAAACTGACACTTGTGTGCGAGTAAGTGTTATTTTATTAGATACACTTGTTATTTAATGAACGGTATATGGCTGTGATTGGAGAAGTGCAGCAGGTGGCCGGCGAGGCCGAGCGGCACATTTCCTATTAGAATCGTGTTAGAGATTCTATTCCGTAATTACTAGACGGCAGGTGCTATGCGAGTATTTTCTTATCTGTTCAACAACCAGATAACGGAGTATATTTTTGTCTTATATGATTTAGTGCCTGTTTCGTGTTTAATTATTCATGTAAGAGATACGATAATAATGGTTTTAATTTGTTAGTACAAAGTTCGTGGGTGGTTTTATAATGAATTTACTTTAGGTGAAAGGAAATCAAATTAATCATGTTTCTTATTTTCTTTAATACTATACAGAGGTTTAATTTTAAACTTTTGTCTTTGCGAATTTAATATATACACCATGGATGCATAGTCTATATCACATCTAGATTTACACTAATAAATTTAGTCATGTTTTGTCACTAATTTATAAATAAACATACATATTTATTTAGTGAAGTATGTAGAAAATGAAATGTGAAATACATTTGGTTTTGACTGAGTTTAGATTTGAAAATGTCTGTACTCAGTTGCGATGTTTTTGATTCTTTATATATTATAAAGAAAATTTATCCTGGAAAATGTTATAATTTGTAAAAAAAAATATATGATCTGTCGGTATAAATACAACAAACGAAATGCTCTACACTACAGTGTCATAAATATCAATATTGACGTAAAAAACAATGCAGAGAGTGTGTTTTTATTTTGCTATGTGTGCATTAATACTAAAAAGCCTTCATTATTACACTGCTGAACCCCGCAACCTCGGCTGCGTCTCCTATTGCCCATAGCGTGACGTAGTACAGCGTGAACAAGTTTTTTTACCATAAAAAAGTTATAGTGAGCCAACCTTAAAGATATACATAAGGAGGAACTTTTCTTTGTTTTAAAACTTATAAAGAGGAACACCTACAGGATGAATGGAGATGCTGAGCGTGATGACACTCAGTATTCTCAATCCCTCATTACACGGAGTAATATACCTAAATACGTTTATGTTAATTTGATGTTTTTAAACTGGAATCATGGGCATGCAAAGACTTACCCAGAGTTCATAGAAGTTCATTCGTCTCGACGATGCGTATCAAATAGCTAATACATAACTAATATGATTAGTCGCGAAGCCTTTAGGCTGTACTAACGCCATTCTAACGCCAGGTGGCAGCTGTCGCGGTGCTTTTTAATCTTGTTACTTACCAAGCCTTATGTGCACTCGTCTAGTATTACGCTATTACACTGACCATAGACTCAGTATATTCCAGAAGCGGCGGGTGTTAAATTTCGGGCAATTTATTTAGTCCCATTTCCTACCAGAATCATAGTAAAATTATACTTTGTTCTTGCGGCTGCCATGTGGTTTAATAAACCGACAGTAATTAAGAAATAAGATTTTCTAGCTCTACTTAATATGTTATAAACAGTAATAAAAACATTTTCAGTTTCTCAATTCAAAGCAGAGTCCTACCATATCTTTGGTAGACAGCCATAAAAAGTCAATTTTATGATAGCAGTATGCATTTTACGCAAACTATACTGAAGATCACAAGCGTACTAACTAGTTATTATAGTTATAGTTTATAGTTGAACATTTACACTATGAGTGATCTATTTTATTTATTTCAGCATAATAAAGCAGTTTCAATTTGATATGAAACGAAAATTTGGACAATGTATTTGATGACAATTTTTTTTCACATCTAATTGTTTTTAATACTATGGGCGGTCATAGTCCTGCGGTTAATGTACGTGATTTGAGCGGTCTAAGCTGCAGGCAAAGTACAGACTATAGAGTAATATAGAGAAGTGTAAGAACACGTTCGTCCTGTCACCTGCGCTTGCATTCCTTGCAGTGATTACACCGCGCACCTGTTCTATCATCTAATGCAAGTGTTCGCTAAGACTTTTATCACAGGAAGGATCAGTTAGGTACTAAACATGCGAGAATATAAAGAGTCCTTTGCTTATAGTTTATGGGTTTCCTCTTTTAAAGGTTCGCAACTAGACAGCTATTTATGTTTTCGTACCTTATACGTGATGGTTTATGATTACGTATTATTTATTTTTGTCTTAAATCTCTAAGGAAATGCAAAGAAATTCTAAAATAAACACTGGATTAAACTATTTAAAAGTAATATTATCTTATATATAAAATTCTCGTGTCACAAAGTTAGTTACCATACTCCTCTGAAACGGCTGGACCGATTTTTATGAAATTTGGTGTACATATCTGGTAGGTCTGAGAATCGACCAACATCTATTTTTTATACCCCAATTTTTTATTTTTTTTATGGCAAAACAACGTTTGCCGGATCAGTTAGTATACTATAATATCTTTACGTTGCAATGAAATAGGAGAGTGATTTATTCAAATGTGAGTTTGTTCTTTTATTCATTATGCTTTCACGCCTTAGCTAATCAATCGATTATTCTGATTAAGATAATGAACAAGAGATACAAAATATTTTTAATGCGACGGAAGCAGTAGACATGCGTTACATTTGTACAATAGTCATAATCATAATTCGAATAAAAACTACATATTCATTTTTTTTTTAAACTGGATTACAAATCTTATTATCACAATAAAATGCAAAATGAAAGTATTAAATCAAAATATTTAATCTCTTGTGTCTTTCTCTCTGGGGTTTGGAGAGCGTGGTACTTTATTGTATAGACAAGCTAAAATTCAACATTTTAAAAACCTCCTGCTCAAGCACTGACTTTCACCCCCATTATTTTTAAAAGACTCAACCGATTTTCATGAAACATGTTTAGACATGTTTCATGAAAATCGGTTGAGTCGAAACACTCGCACGTAACTCACTTTTCATACAAAAAAAAAGTAAATTGAAATCGCTTCATCCGCGAGCTACGGTGCCACAGACAGAGAGACAAACACACAGACAGACAAACTTATAACACCCCTCTTTTTCCGTCGGGGGTTAAAAAGAAAGAAAATCATTTATGCTGACATTCACAGAAGACATACGAGTATATCTAACTGCCTCGGTGGCGCAAGTGGTAGCATAAGCGACTGCTGTGCTTGAGGTCTCGGGTTCGATTCCCGGGTCGGACCAAATGTTTGTAAGATCTGCAAATGTTTGTTTCGGAGTTTGTGTGTTTTCTATGTATAATATTTATGTTTATGTTTATGTATTTACAAAAAAAAAGGTATATATGTATTTATATCAGTTATCTAGTACCCATAACACAAGCTCTGCTTAGCTTGGGACTAGATGGCGTTGTGTGTTAGATGTCCGAAAATATTTATTAATATTTATTATTAAAAAGTAGTACATATGGCCTTTGACGCTGATTCACTCTCTAGTCAGCGTAACAGCTATATTTAGATTCTACTCTGTAAATACTGCAAGGATGGTACTGGTTTATGCGGTCGACACGCCGCTTTCTACTGCGCCGGGTGTTTTGAGTTCAAGCCCCAAATGGAACAACATTTTGTATGATGAATTAATTATTGTTCTGATTCTAGGTGTCCTTTATGACTTTGTACGTATGTTTACAAAGTCTCCCGTGACACACGTTTTATTCCTAATTCGGGAGTTGTCTTAAAAGATAAATCAAGAAAAAATACCTTCAATGAGAGAAAGGAAATCAACAAAATCTAGACTAAAATAAAAATATTCAGTCTAAAATGATAACGACAAAATAGACATACTTACTTATAATGTTTTTCTCTAACTTATTGTGTAAGCAAGTGAATAAAGCAATTGATCCGGAACAATGAAACCTGTTTAGTTTTAAAATTTAATGATCACAAGAATACAGTCTATAACCTACATGTCGTTATTTCCGTATCAACTTTATACGTATGTATATATAATTATTACGTATGTAAATATAAAGCCGGTAGTTATAAGGTAGCACAACGTTGCAACGCATATCCTGCTGTCGAGCTGCGCAAGCGCCGCGTTCTGAATGTAATTACTGGTTAATTTAATTGCAATCCACATACGTAGTGCTGGATTAAATTGTTTTATTAAAACGCGTTGTCACCACATTTATCGTCTTCGGCATACCAATCTACCTATATAGCAATGTTACTCTTATCATCACTCTTAGGCTCCTAGGTATCCTAGTAACACTTGATGTTTGATGTTATACTATTCGTGATTGGAGCCTTCCTTTTGGCAAATATTTGTGTTAGGAGACTACAAAACCGTACAAAAACAAATATATAAATACTAATTAGTATCTAAATTTAGTACATAATATAGTTAATAAATTTTATGCCCACTATTTATCAATGTGTGTGTGTGTGTGTGAGTGCGTGTGTAGTATTATTAGAATAAGTTTTCTAGTACAAGTAACACAAGATGACAGCAACACAGAGACACAATTAATGCTTAACAATACATACCCATAGCCATTGGGAAAAACAATTTTACAAGCTTTTTATTAACTTGCAATGTATATAAGTATGCTTGTATGTTCGGGTGGAATCTTGCAACTCAATTTTGAAGCTGATACCTTCATTCAATTTTGCTGAAATTCTGCAAGCATATGTATACAGCATGACAATGCAATATTATGATGACATGGAGCTGATCTGATGCTGGAGCTTGAAGGTGGGCATAGGAACTCTGTAAAGAAACGTCGCAACACCATCAAGTTTGGACTCATTTGATTCGCCTCGACGAGTACTCTATGAGGGCATTCCAATAAAAGGTTGTTTTTGAAAAGATTTTTAAATTAATTAATTTGTTTATTGATACATAAGTTATGTACAATGTACACCAATAAGCTATTTTCTTAGAAATATAATAAATATAGTTTTACAAATAGAAGACAATAAAGCTTGCCTACCTTAATAATCAGGAGATCATATACATAGGTGTATAAAACGAAAGCCTTATTTTACTTCTTAGCAGTCTCATAATTACTTTCAAGTTTTAAGCTATCGTTACATTTATTCAAAATGTTCTGGCGACATATTAAGGTAAATAGGGTAGTTGACTGTATCGTAAATAAATACCGATGTTACTTCATTAAAACGAATATTACAAAACGTCTCGAAAAATATATTTATTACAGCTTTTCATTTCTAGTACAAATTGTAATCAAATAAACAATGTAATATATTGCTCAATTGAGTAGTCTAAAACAGTGACGTCATAAGCTAGTTCTTAGTACATTTTTCATACAAAGTTAACGTTTTCACAGATCTTAAAAAGTAACTGATTTGACTAAGGTGTCAACTACCCTATTCAGTAAGAATATATAGTCTACGTCTTTAGGGTCTATATCTAAGCATTAGAGAGTTAGAAGTAGTTAACATAAATAAACAGGCGTAGTCTACGATGCTTTTTCCTAGTTAATACGTAACGGTTAAGGCTTTATCTGATTCCAACCAAGAGGTGTGACTTACAGGTGGTCGGTTATCAGGGCATAATGGTTCATAAGGCATCGATCCGGCCGAGTTGATAACGCATAGTTTGCATATGTAATACCTATATGTATGTCTAAGATCAAATAAAAAAGGTAGATAACGCACGACCTTGTCCATGTTGAAGCAAAAAAGTAGCGTAGTTCTAAGTAAACACACGCGTTAACGCGTGTATTTACTTGTAACTACACTACTTTTCGTCAGTATCGTACGAGTTGTCGTAACTTGTACGATACTGAGGAAAAGTAGCGTAGTTTCTTAGCATGTGTGTGCGTTAACGCGTGTGTTTACTTGGAACTACGCAACTTTTTTTGCTTCAACAAGAACAAGGCCGTGCGTTATGTACCTTTTTTTTTTCATCTGAGATGTATTTATCTGAATTTTCTTTAGAATGATTTATGCAAGGACCTTCATTAAAATTTCAGCGTATTTTATTATAATGAAACTGAAGTTTTTGTAACTGTGTGACTGCCTCGTTGGTCTAGCGGTTGACGTGTGCGACTGCTGATCATGAGGTCTTGGGTTCGATTCCTGGGTCGGACCAAATGTTTGTATGATCTACAAATATTTGTTTCGGAGTTTGGGTGTTTTCTATGTATAATATGTATGTATTTACAAAAAAAAAAAAAAGTATATATGTATTTGTATCAGTTGTCTAGTTCCCATAACACAAGCTCTGCTTAGCATGGGACTAGATGGCGATGTGTGTTAGATGTCCAAAAAAAAAAAAAAGTAATAATTGATTATTTATTTAAATATATTACTATTAACCTCTGGAATTGTTGTTCAAAAAAGGTATTGGATAGATTATTTATTGAAAAAGGTCAAAGATTATGTAACATCACTCGAACCCATGGTATAACAGTGACTATCAAAGTTGGTGAAACTGCAGTTACCCTGCTGGTTAAAATATTAATTTTTGATTTATGTTCTGACTTCTGCAAAAAACGTTCGAAAACAAACTATAAAGTTTGGAAATCATATTCAAAGTCTTTAATATCATTAAACTTTTTAGAAAGTTTCACGCCCGCGCCTGTAATATGTCTTCACTACATTTATGTTCAAATTATGTAATTTAAATCTTTTAAGTTAGTTATAAATACGCCAGCAATGCCTCTCCATAAATATATTCCTATCTAAGTCTTAGCTAATGTCTGCGCGTGATTATAGCTTCATTTGAATACATATCGTTATGGTGTTAGGCGTTTACATGGCGTACTGGTTTAGTTAGTCAGGGCAGTCTACCTTCGATATCGTTCATTGAGATTTGAACCAAATACACTGTGTGAATAACGTTACATTTACAAAGCTGGCTAGTTGATCATGCGTTTTATTCCTTCTTAGAATAGAAAAAAAACTTTATAGTTGGTATCACTGATCAAGGAATTAGAAGAAGATGGTGATGAATAATAAATTTGTTTATGCATTACTATAATAACTACACCTATATCCATCTCCATATCTTTACTTTAAAGCTATTAAACAGGAGATGTTATGTTGTTAGATGTCAATCTCCTCAGATACATAAGAATGTTGGTAATGTTGTAACTACAGATGGGGTTATTCAAAGAATCAACTTATTTTACTGATGGCAACAAAAATATTATCAAAACTTGATCACAGAAAGTAATACAGGCAAATATATATGTAGCGGTATTTCAAAAGATTAAAGATAATAGTAGAAATTCTTAATACGTAGCTTACATTAAGGTGTAATTTCTGAGAACGGTCGTGTCAAAGGGCGGGGCCTGCGCCGGCGCAGCTCCGTGGATTATACCGCCGACATATCACACATAATAACGGCTAATTAACGGCCAATTTGTGTAATGGTATTGTTATAGTGTGGATTTAGACTTAACAGCGATTCAAACTGTGTTATATTCCTGTTAGGTTTTATTAGAAAATTGTGTGATATGTCCTTTTTATTAAATATGTTTGGCCCTGCTAAAATGACTCTACTCTGCCTGATGGAAAGCATAAGCAGAATCCAAGAGTGGTGGTCACCATACCCATTGCAAATGTAGACAATGCAACAATGCAGCACGGTGACCCACACCATGGCGGGCTAGTTATGCTTCTGCATCATTGGGCCGGTCTCGCACTCACCAACGAAATACGACAGCACGCTGTCATTTTATGTTGATTTCCTGTGCGAGGGTAATACCGCCCCGGTCGAGCCGGCCCATTTGTGCTGAATTCAGCGTGGCTCTACTACCTTGAATACGATATTAGATATAACTTATATTAATACTGTATTATTTTTGTACATTACCAGTATTCTACTCATTTCTCCGACAATTTATGAACTGTTAAATATATTGTCAATTGTGACAGTTGAAAAGTAATAATTGTAAATCCAATTAACTCAAACCTCTTTCCCTGAAAGGGTAAATAGACTAGATAGAGACAGATTAAACATAAACACTTTGCTAACTATATTATGTAACTTAATCCCAAACACATATAGGAAAGGGTAAGCCTATAAGTAATATACTGTTTAATTAGGTTCTCTCCTTTATTGTGTACCTACGTAACTGCCATAAAAAATTATCACCATCAAATAATTACTCTGTTCCCAAATTTATTTGGGGTTAGTGCAATGGGTTCGTATTAAGAATACTGTGTGTCACCATCCCTACTCATCCCTTAGGTGTCGTAAAGGCGCGTCTCCACCGAAATTGTTGGCAATTACAGTGTTTCCAACTGTTGGCAGCTCTTCAAAAAATCGCCAACTTTTGATTCCATTGTGTCTACACCGAGTCGACAACAATTTGAAAAACATCCCCACCAAGCGTCTCTACAGAGCCAATAAATATCTGCAACAAGCGTATTCTTTTGATGTTTACCGCCAAAAACAGAAACACGGTTCCCAACACTTGTTAACATTTTTTGTTGCCAACACAAGGAAATTACAGAAACTTTTGTCACGTGTTGACAACACAAAAGTTGCGAACTTTTGTTCGGTGGAGACTCGGCTTAAGAAGCGACTAAGGGAGAAAACTGCCCAGGCCAACAACACTGCAAAGAGAAAGAAATCTTGAAACAATCCCTAGACCAAACCATTTGACCAACGTGTCATAAAAGGCCAAAACCTCCTTTCTAAGGAGAGGCCTACGTCCAGCAGTGGACTTGTGGCGACTTCCACATACAGCGCAACAGAAATATACTACAGCGCCATCTACCGCAGATACACTGAACTACGGAGTAATGTACTACACAAAGAAACTACCAATCCTGCATCGCGCAATAGATGTTCCCGCGTCGATTAACATACATACAACATCCTAACATCAACCGTTGGGCAGTGGCCCGCCAGGCATGATCACCTCGCCTGGCCGGAGGATCCTCCCTTTGTGTTGGAGAGACATGAGACATGACACACCCGTTCCTCCACAGACTGTTAAAGGCGTTTGATGTGATGTGTGATGGTGACTGACTACCTGATCTGACTCTAACGCTCCTTGCATATGCAATAGTTTATCGTACTAAATATCAAATGCTGGTAACTACGTGCTCAGGTTAAGTTTTAATAGTATAAAGTGATAGAATTTCAAGCACGCATACTACGAATAAGTACTTGGTAGATGTGGACTTGGCAAAAATTATAATAATTGTAAGTTTCTATCAGTAACGCACTAATTTTGCATTACTGAGTCAGTTACAAGATTTACAACAACATATTCAAATGGTTAGAACTATTCCAGAAATTTTACTGCGTTTATGCGCAGTAAAATAGCAATTTATTACTCCGAGATTGCTTCGTATAGTCGGACCAATGATTCAGTGAACACGTAAAATAAATTAAAATGTTATATGAGGTGTAGGGAGTGGTGTCACTTCCCACCTGCGACAAGTAATTTGTCGGTTTCATCTCTACTCACGCGATGTACTGACCGCTTACACGCCGTACACCTTGGGAATAAAGATTTGTAACACAAATTTAAAACACTCGTATTGCTGTATTGGAATTTCCCTTTTTTTGTAAGCAGTTTTACACGTACGACTGTTTAAAGTATTTGCAATAACTTGTTTTTTTTAAATTTAATAATGTTAATAAAATTAGAGAAACAGGCTTTTTTTATCACTTAGATCAAGTTTACATTTTTATATGTCACTATTTTTTAACCGACTTCAAAAAAGGAGGAGGTTCTCAATTCGACCGTTTTTTTTTATGTGTGTTCGCGGATAATGTCGTCGTTTATGAACTGATTTTGATGATTCTTTTTTAGTGGAAAGGAGATATCCCAACGGTGGTACCGTGATAAGGACACTAAGATCTGATGATGGCATCCAAGAGAAATCGAGTCGAACCTTGAAGTCGGTTTTTGTTTTTGTTAAACATTTATATTTAAAAGTTACTAGCAGATATGTGTAACATTTGTTTGTATCATGTTAAATCTTTAAAAATCAATTGCTGTTTGTTTGTCTCGCTAAAACTCGAGAACGGCTGGGCCGATTTAGCTGATTTTGGTTTTGAAATATTTGTCGTAGTCCAGGGAAGGTTTAAAAAGTGAATAAATAACTAGAAAATCCAAATGTAACGTGTACGAAGTAGCTGCCAGTAGCTAGTACCTAATAAATTTAAAATATTTTAGCTGAATCTTTTTATGACAGTATTGTACACGTTGAAATTAAAATTTACTCTACAGAGAAATTTGTATGTTATTTGCATATATATATATATTAGTTGTGTTTGTACAGTAATATGTTTTTAATAATTACCTACAAATTTTAACAAAAAAAAACCGACTTCAATCTGGACCAAATTTAAATGGGACCATTCGGAAAGCACCAGCTTTCAAATAAAAAAGAATTATCAAAATCGGTTCACCAAGTCAAAAGTTATGAGGTAACAAACATAAAAAAAAAGTACAGTCGAATTGAGAACCACCTCATTTTTTTGAAGTCGGTTAAAAAAGCTGTAAACCGTTCGTACGTCCATTCAATAAACGTTCATTATGTATGTATTCGTATTTTGTAACAAAAGTGACTTTTTGATTCCTTAAAATCCTGATGTCAAATATTCTGCAATTTTTTCTTGAATTAGGTTCTTAACTTAAAAAGATTTTCTTTTCATCAGACTAATAGTTATTAGTGTGAAATGATATGGTGATTAAAGTTTTAGTTTGATTTACTTTGGCAAACGTGTTTATATACCTACCTATATAGTTATATAGGTAGGTATATAAACACGTTTGCCAAAGAAAATCAAACTAAAACTTTGTTACGTCAGTAAAAAAAAAAATTTTATTGGAATACAATTTTTAAACACTTTTAAGTACTGCTAGATGCAATTCAATGAATAATGAATGCTAAATTCAATTTAAATAAATGAACCATAAATAGTTTCTAATCTAAGTAGGCTCTCTAAGTAACTTGCTAAGAGTACATACTTGAATGTAATTCTCACGAACTGATTGCTTTCGAGACTAAGTGTAGTAATCCGAGTCATTTGCAAGGAAATCGCCTTATTATCTTAGTTCATTAGGCAAAAGGAAATGGGTAAACATCTTGTTAATACCATAAATCATTGATTGGGTAAATTAGGATTCAGTGGCTGTTTTTCCATTCACTAAGAGCTTGCAACTTGTACTAAGTATGTAGGTACTTACTACTTAGGCATTCAGGTAAGTGCCTACTTGATCTTAAAAGTTTAATTAATTAAAACTATAAAACCGACGTAATAATAATTATTTTTACGGGAATTATCGCGATCACTTATTTAAAGGCCGTGGTCACAGACTGACTGACCAGTGCAACCTGGTCAAAACGTCAGGCAAATTAGAGGTATGTAATACCTTTAAATAAGTGATCGAGTTAATTCCCGTAAAAAAATAATTATTATATCATGGAACGCGAAAGTTTAAAAGTTAGTATAAAACCGACGTCAAATAATGTTTTTACGAACAACACTATCTTCCTTGGGGTATAGATTGTAATCTTAAGAATAGTGTTTCTTCATGTTCTGAGGACATTTTGCTTAAGAATTATGACGTATTTTAAGTTTCTAAAAGTTGCTGGTGCAGACGTTGTATGAAACTTCTGAATAATTTTGAGGCGAGGAGGCTAGATCATGTTTGCATAATCGTTTAATGTCTTGAGTTATTTTGTACTTAAATTACAAGCAGGAATTCCTAAAAGTCTGATTTAATAAAAATAAAACTTCATTATAATTATTTGAAACTGGACACAGTATGTTATAATACATTTCAACATACACTTCCATAGATTAGTTGTTTCAAACAAGTTTAAATTATAATATTAATCATTTTATACCTCGTAATCTAATTAAAAAGGGTAATAATTTCAACAGTAGCACGGCCGCGCGGCATGTCGTCACATATTTAGTAGATGAATTACGATCACCATATCATTTCACACTTGTAACCTGTTGCTATTACATAAAGTACCGAACAGAATGTACTGAGAAATAAGTGATGGGTTGAAGTAAGTGATTTATAGTCATTTGCATAAGACAAATTTATATAAATTTCATAGAGACGCTGCAGCAAAATGTAACTTCTGATAAGGCTAAGCCGATAACGTTTGATAAGTTACAGTATTATTTGTATCGCATTGTATTGTTATTATATTTATGTTTTTTTTTTAAGTGTGGAACTGGAAGTCGACGGACATAAAAGTAGAGGACGAGCAAAGAAAAAATGGATGGACTGCATTAAAGATGTTTTTACGAACAACACAAAGATTTCCTAATAGTACTAACAACACTATCTTCCTCGGGGTGTAGATTGTAATCTTAAAAATAGTGTTTCTTCATGTTCTGAGGACATCTTGGTTATGAATTATGACGTATAGACGTTTAGTAATATTAGTATTGATAAGCATCAATTATTCTATTGTTTACATTATATAATTATTATTGTACTAGCTCACTGTACGTGTTGGGCAAACTGTAAGTGCAGTGAGCAGCTGATTGTATATATAAATAAATAAAGAGAATATGGCCAGCAAGGGAGTAAGCATTGAACTGACGAGTGATAGAGGAGAATGCAGGAGGAAAACACATTGCACCGACCCCAAAAAAAGTTGGGAAAATGATAGGGAGTTGATGATGATGATATTTATGTTTTTAAACAGGATTCAACTGAATTCCGTACACATTACAGGGATACCTGACGCTTTGATTGGGCTGCATTGGGAATAAGTAATGCCTTTGATCGTGTTATTAGCAATGTTTTGATGACACTGAATATTTTCTTCTCTAAACAAGTAATGTAGGTGGTTTATCATCATATCCAACCGACGTTTGTTTATTCCCATTAAAATTAGAAAAATACTTTTCTGGGTGGGGTATTTATTTTCCCTCAACCGGTAAAGTGTTTATTATAACTCATTACGGTTTAGGTAGGAGCATTGAAGAATATAAGTTAAACGACACCGTTTGCTGAGAAATCAGAAAAAACCGGTAGGAATAGGATTATATGGACTATTAATTACTCACTATTTAATATAATAAATAATAACTTGGTAGCTACTTTTTACCTTCAAAATGTTCTCGCTCACCTTAAATGGAGTAGGGTAAACCTCTTCGTTAAAAAGATATATATACACACATCAAAAGTGTCTAGGGATCAAGCATTTTTATGCGGATTTCTTGAGATTGAGATGTGGCTTTGGCCCTGGCCTGCTCAGTCGCCAGACTTGAACCCGATTGAGCATGCATGGGATATGCTACAGAGAAGAGCTCTGCCGAATATGGAGGGTATCCAGTCGCAAGAAGACCTTTTTTTGTTGTTGCAACGAACATGGGCGGCCATTCCACAGCGTGATTTGGATGAACTCATTTTGAGTATGCCAAACCGATTCTTGTGTTGTTAGTGTTCGCGGTAGAAACACGGATTATTAATTGTTTAAGTTACCTAATAAAATTTTAAAGAAAACTGTTATTTCAGTCTTTTTTTCGAACTTTAATGTTAGTGGTTCAAATGTCAAAATTCCCTTTATTAGGAAAATGGCAAATTTCTTTATTAATGCAAAGGTGACTTGGTTTATCGTTACTGTGACAAACGAAAACACTTTATTTGATGAATCCTTAAAGAAAATTTTAATTAATATCAATCAGGAGAAAAGTTATTGCAAAAATATATGTTGATCCCTAGACACATATGTTCATCCCTAGACACTTTTGATGTGTGTATATATATATATAAGAAACAGGTGCGTTAAATTACATGTTTAGGTTTCTCGGTTGAGCCATCTGAAAAAAAATAGTAAAGCTATTGGTTCCAAGATCTAGATGTAGTAGACCTGCTCTGCATGTAGAGTCGCCGCTCTACAAAATATTGCTGTTTGAGAGTAATATATGTGTAGCTTATTTGTTTTACTGTTTTTGGAGTATCTGGCCGCTTAAACAATAATAAATAAATAAACAAACCGTTAAAACGGACGTTGTTTGCAGGTTTGATTATATTCAGTAAACATCAATTATAATACTTAATTGTTCATTGATTAGGGGTTTTTTAAGCGACTTCAATAAAAGGAGGAGGTTCTCAACACCACTGTATTATTTTTTATGTTCATCAAAATTTCCCTTTGAAATAAAAAGAAAGTTGATTCAGGCTTGACAGTTTATGAAGAGCCTCGCTACAACTATTCTGAAGAATAACTTATACCAGTTTTTGTCTATATGACTTAGTAACAACGCATATTTTTTGTAGTGCTTAAATACTAAATGAATTTGCGAGGTCGAGGACAACATTTCGGTTTTTCCGTGGCGACTGGTTTGAGAACAACAAAATACATACTTAATTTCTAATAGTTCCGTGTCGTTAGGCGACGGGTGTCTTTTGTTTTGAGGTAAGTACCTGCCTACCTGCCTAGTAACACAAACACAGCGACCATTGACCATAGGCTTTGAAGCGTACATACTTTAATAGCACGTGGTGTTAACGCCTCATTGAAGCGATGTAATTTCACTCAAAACTATCTCAAACAAGCTTTAAATTAGCGTGTCCTATTTTGAGAGCAGATAGTATGTTTTGCAGTTCTCACAGTAAGCAGGTAACTAATATCAGTCATGTTGGAATGAAGTTCCTTATCGCGCGTTGCGAAAGTGGGCTAGACGGAAAAAATGTTTTAACATTGAGTCGACGTCATAGTGCTGGATAGTCAACGTTAAATATAGCAAACTGATTGCCAACGTCCATACCATGTTGAATACACCGGTTCTCGTCCGATCACCGAAGTTAAGCAACATCGGGCGTGGTTAGTACTTGGATGGGTGACCGCCTGGGAATACCACGTGATGTTGGCTTTTTGCATTTATTTACAGAAAATATATTGTTTTATAGTATATTTTGTAAAGTTATTATTTCTAAAATAACTTGAGTATTATAAGCGCATTTTTATTAGTAGTACCATATCAAAAATTTATATTAACTTCGTTCCATCCGGGTGTCCCTTGACACCTCTCAAGATTTTTGTTTTTATTTTTTTACGGTTTCCATTAACTATGAAAAGTTTCCTTTTTGTCCATAACTGCCAACTTAAAGAATTAACAACCGCCGTATTTACAAACATTTATCGGCAACATTACAGTTAAAGTATAATTAGTCCCTTTCTTACCTTTTTGGCATTTTTTTTTGAATGGAAGAATATTTTAAGAATTTTATTAGAATGAAAAACGAACTAACGAAACACGAAAAATATTAAAAGAAGGTAAAAGGTGTAGTTTGTATTACATTTATTATTTGTAAACGGATTATTATTCTCATATCTTTCACCGTAAATGGACACCATACTGCAACAGTTTAATTTATGGATTGTTCGTAACTATACCACAAATATCCGGCTCCCGAAACTGGAAACGTGGTCACATTAAAATTGGCAATACTAGCGCCGACCGCGACGGCCGACCGGCTGGCCGGCGGAGGAATGCTGCTTGCCTGCATTAATTTAACCATGATTTATATGATTTCGACCAGGCCTTTATACGTCCGTTTACACAAACAACACAGATCACTCCTCTACAGACGATTTTATTATGATTACTGTCGATGGCTACGTTAATTTCTAATTATGTGTTATATATGTGTTTTCTCTTTAATCTTGGGCAGACATTAATGTATTTGTTGAAAGACGTGCTTATGTTTTAAACTAAAATCTAAATACGTTTAACTATTAATATCACTGCAATTAACAATAGGTACTTAATAGTGCACTTGTTGCTGTGTATCTCATAAAAAAATTAATCACTTTGGAACGATAACAGTCATACATAACAGCGATTGGTATAAAGTCATTGTCTTTTATCAATAGATGCACTCAGCTGGATGACTGAATTCATCAGTCACCGTGATTGATCTAAGTAAGCAGGTACTATACAATCACAAAATATAACAAGTAATTTCTTACACATACAAGACATACCTCATTAAACTTAACAAAGATTGAAATAGTTAAGCTTACAATAAAAGGGTAACAATCATTAAAAGTAAATTAAAAACTGAAAAAACGAATGATATTATAAAAAACCTATAATTTGTGTTAAAACGTCATGACCACTGTTATAAATCGATTGAATCGATCGACCTAAATTATTTAAATTACCACGTTCACACCTACTTTACTAATGTCTGAAGTACAGAAAAAATTACGGGTGTATTTTTCTGTACCTACTTCATTTGAATAAAAACGCAGGCCTAATAGCTATTTTCCATTACTAAACAACCTATATTTTATAAAATTTAGACACGCTTGATATTAAAATGCAGATTTTAATAGAGCCTGCTTTTAAATCATTAACATTTGAACGCCTGTAACAATATTGTGGGCAATTATTGTTATTTGTATATTATAGTTATTATTGCATTTTATAATAGTATTATACCTATAAACGAGCAATTCTTGTATATTTACAACGATTTTCATGAAATTTAGTATTCAGGGGGTTTCGGGAGTGATAAATTAATCTAGCTAGAATTTATTTTTAGAAAAAAATCGAGCTAAACTCTGTCATCCAGGAACTAACATTATATATCCCACCAAAAACATTTTCATGTAAAATGTTGCCAAGATGACTGCATATGGCTTACCCAGTGAAAAAGATATCAGATCTCATGTAGAGCCAAGTTTCCGAATCTACACGCCCTAACTCTACCAACCCTAACTTCGTAAAGTCTACATCTCAGTAAAAATTTATGCCTTGGCTGTTTCGTTACTTCAGAAACGAAATAATACTACTAGCTGACCTACGCAACCTCGTTTGCGTCCAAACTACCATCCCCCGTTTTAACCCCAAAAGGGGGTTGATTTCTAAAGATACATTATTAGTACACCTCCACACCGTCTATAGAGCATACATTTTAAAATTCAAGTCTCTGACCTTAAAAACATAGGACTTTCATACAAACTTCCAACCCCGTTTTACCCCCTTAGGGGTGGAGTTTCGTAAAATCCATTCTTAGCGGATGTCTACACCCTATAAGGAACCTACCTGCTTAAATTCAAATTTTTAGGTGTTATAGTTTCTAAGATTTCGTGATTAATAAGTGAGTGGTATTTCGCTTTTATATATATAGATAACATGTCTTTTATTTAAAGTATGCTTTGTGTACCTTAATAGCATATGTACTAGCTATATTCTACTAAGAAATATACATTTTAATCCACATTTCTAAACTTAATAGATTTTCATTCGTAAACAAAACAGTATTTTTGTAGAGATGTAAGTTTTTTTTGGGATTTTAATTAAAATTCATGTTTGAAAGCACAATGTTCGTCTAAACTAAATGTATTGGCGAGTCGGTCAACGCAAGCAAATTAATAAATGAATACCATATTCGAGAGCAGTAGCCGCGGCGACGACCAGGCGGCCGCACACCTGCGTCTGCGCATCTCGACCGGTGCACGCCAATAGATGTCTTAATGCCTCGATATAAGTTTCGAAATAAAGTGCAACCCTGTAAATCCCTCATTACGAATCACGGATGTAACAAACAAACTACACAAAACACTGTAGTCTCTACCTTTACAGCAAAGTTGGATTTTACGGTCAACGCAAGGCTATAAAGATTGCCTTGATGGAGAATATGGTCATTTTTTATTTATATGTAAAACTTACAATATCAACAGAGACGACAGTGCTTTTTTATTTATTCCGCTTTTAACAAATTGATAGTTCCATTAACTTGTGATGTTCCATTTTATATGTAATTTAGAAAATGAATGATTAAAATAAATTATATAGTTGTATTAGTACCTACACATATTTATTTTTGTTCAAATACAGCCAAACTGGCTCTACTATGCCTGATGGAGAGCATTAGTAGAATCCAAAAGTGGTAGGCACCATACTCATTGCGAATGCAGAATAGTGACCCACACTATCGCCATAGTGTGGGTCACCATTTTCTAGGCGCCCGCCTAGTGAGATGTTTTTTAACACCCTTCTTATCAGGACACGGGATATTTTGATTTATTGGCAAAGGAAGGAATAGCTGTACCGTTTAATTCGACTCTAAGACGCTGAGTTTCAAGGGTAGCGCTTAGTATCGTATGGAAGGAGCAATAAGGTGGGACCAGTTGGGAAAGCTCATCAGAACACTCCCCATGATAAAGGCGATACAGGACTGCAATAGAGACGACATTTCTTCCCAACTGCAGGGTTATACAATAATACAACAGACAATTTCATATTCAATTTTTTTTGCAGGTTTATCATCATTTTTAGTACCATCATGGGTAACTAGATGACGCTGTCAGTATTGGCGTGTATGTGCCTTCTAACATCAATTTTATGTTCAAGTTAGCAATGATAGCTAAGCTTCTCGTATAATATTCTACTGATAAAAAACATTTTAGCAATTGTGAATATTTTATACATCGTATTCCTTAATGATTAAAAAAATTACATAATAAACCAATCGTGCCTGTATCACGCTATTGATTTTTTGATGTGGTTAATAGTGTATACAAAAATTGGCATAATGATATTGAGTTCTAACCAGTTCAGTCGTCGGGGTAACACACAGAGTTCACGTAACTCATTCACCCTGTGGAAAGTCCCCGGAGATAGGACGGAAAGCGTCACACCGTGATGGTGGAGGCCGGGTAGGCACAGTAGAGGAGGTTTACCTGCACCATGTCGCACCCGTAGCGTTGCTCACAGCACAGTTAATACTGATAAGACAACATCGTCTAACCAAATGGGGCTTACTCGGTTCAGAACTTTCTTTAATTATAAAAATCTGTGTGTAGATACATTTATTGCAATAATATTGATTAAAGTTATTTGTAGATAATCAAACTTAAATAATATTTTATCAAGACAACACGAATTTTGTCATTTTAAGTTGGTCTTCTGTGAGGTAGTACCGCCCTGGTCGAGGCGGCTCGTTCGTGCTGAAATCAACGTGGCTCTACTAGCTTTTATTAATCTTAAATTCATAAACGTATACCTAAGCCTTTAAAAACATAAGCGCTAGGGAAAGCCCTTGAAAGGCGTTTAAGTCTACTATACCACGCTGATAAGACCGGTCGGTAGACATTGGGTTTGTTTCAAATTGAATGCACGGTTTGCCTAGTGTTTTAAGCGGTCGCCAGGTCGCCACACCGCTTTCTATTGCGCCAATTGTTGTGGGTTCAAATCCTACATGGAACAACACTTTGTGTGATCCACAAATTGTTGTTCTGAGTCTGGATGTTCTTTGTTTCAGTTTCATATAATTATGTTTGTTAAGTCCACCGCGACACAGAATGTATATTCCTAATGCGGGAGTTGTCTTATCAAAGAGAAAGAGTTTTCCTTTTTGTTACAGTGTTGTTATTTGCATTGGGGTGGTTGCTTTACCTAGATTGCTCCCTCAGTTGGCTCTAACGACACACATGGCTTGAATAGGGGTGATATTACTCTGTATTCTTATTCCGTCACCACAACGTAAAACTAAAATTAATAACTAGTGTGAAAAAAACAAAAGTTGCTCATTCAATAGCGGTATTAAATTCTGAATTGCCATTACTTAAATTATGACGGGTGAAAATGTAATTTCATGAAGATGTTTAAAAAACTTAAAAATGCCCCCAGAGAGATTTAATCCCAGTTTACAATGCCAGTGCTCTAACTTTCTAAATGTAAAAGTGATATATAATGTAGTAAATAAATAAGACAACTCCCACGCTAGAATTACCTATATTCTGTTTAGCGGTAAATTTTAAAAAGGTGACATGAAACGGACGCAAAGAACAACCAAACTCAGAGCCTAAAACAACACAATTTGTTTATAACAAATAATATGATCCCAGCATGTGGGGATCGAACCCACAACAATACAGTAGCAAGCGGCGATGTGACCGTTTAAACCATTACGTCATCCTTCCATTCGTATGAAATGTATGAATATAAAGTATAAGGGCTCTCACACATAACTGCGATGCGATGCGATGGGACACCGCATCGGAGGAACTTGCGATGCGAATTGCTACGATAGGAATTCGTGCGGCAAAGCGTTGGTTCATGTGACCATACTTTCGACCATAAAGGGGAGATGCCGTAATGAGATTTTTGTATGAAATGGATGATGAAAAATTAAATTAAAATAATATAAATGATTTATGGATACAAATAAATAAGAAAAGAGTTTTGTAAATGTTTTGAAAGTAAAAAAATTAAATGTTTAACAAATATTTTGTTTATATTCTTCAGTATTTGAACCAAAATAAAATAACATTTGAGATCCTGCAAATTATGCGTAGCGTATAGTTACCTACTTAGGTAACACTACTACTGCTGCTAACACTACATATGCTGTACTGCTAACACTACATATGTATAAAATAATCCATATATTATAAAATGAATCGCCGAAATGTATGTACGCGTAGAACTTCCGATCGGCTGCACCAAATTTAATAATTCTTTTTTTTATGTGTTCGTTATTGTTAGGACAAGGTTTGTGTACAAAAAAATTAAACGGGTAAAGTATTTATTTTTTTCCGTGACTGTACACTACCTGTGGGAAGTTTAGAACAGATATGTAAATATGGCGGTACGAAGTTCGCCGTGTCATCTAGTAATACATATTTCGGATATCTAACACACAGCGCTATTTAGTAAAAGTAAAGTACAGAAAAAGAAAGAAAGTACTGTCATCTAGTAAAGTCTCAGAGTGGACCAAAAATGTTGTCAACAAGTGTGACGCAATATCGCACGAATACACGATGCGAATTCTTGCGGTGCATTCGTGCGAGCTCCCAGATATTTACGATGCGTTGCAAATTCGCAGTTATGTGTGGGCGCCCTAATATGAAGTGATTACAATATTAATTACTACCAATATCAGCTGTCGCTACCTACATACATAGAATAGACAATTTCATATTCATTTTTTTTTCAGTTTACTATCATTGTTAGTACCATCATGGTAACTAGATGGCGCTGTCAGTGGTGGCGTAAATGTGCCTTCTAACCTCAATGTTATGTTCAAGTTAGCAATGATAGCTAAGATTTTCGTATAATATTCTACTGATAAGGAACATTTAAGCAATTTGGAATATGTTATACTTCGTATCCCTTTATGAGTATTACAAAATTACATGATAAACCAATTGTGCCTGCATCACGCTAGTGGTGTATTCAAATGTTTAATGAGGTATACAAAAATTGGCACGATGACATTGGGTTCTAACCAGTTCAGTCGTCGGGGTAACACACAGAGTTCACGTAACTCAATCACCCTGTGGAAAGTCCCCGGAGATAGGACGGAAAGCGTCACACCGTGAAGGTGGAGGCCGGGTAGGCACGGTAGGGGAGGTTTACCTGCACCATGTCGCACCCGTAGCGTTGCTCAGAGCACAGTTAATACTGATAAGATGTCATCGTCTAACCAAATGGGGCTTACTCGGTTCAGAACTCTCTTTTGTTTTAGTTGTTTTTTTTATTTCACAAATGTAGGTTGTTTTTGTTACATTTATAGTTAGTTCAAAAGCCGTTGAAGATCGCCTGATAACAAGATGAGACATACTTTTTTTTTAATTTTATTAATTAATAGGGACACCAATGACGGCTTGCGTATTGCAAAACCGCCATGACTATTTTTTATATTAATTTTAATTACTATTTTTCAACACCTTCGACTGCACGGTTGGCCTAGTGGATTAAGCGGTCGCCACGCCGCTTTCTACTGCGTCAAGTGTTGTGGGCTCAAATTCTACATGGAACAACATTTTGTGAGATCCACACATTGTTGTGCTGAGTCTGGGTGTTCTTTGTGGCCGTTTAATGAATATTTGTAAGGTAGGTTTGCTTACTTATTTCTTTCATGTATCACGATTCATTCATTCATGATTGCTTTACGATATTTAAACTTTTATTGGTGTGTTCATTAAATAATGAAATTAAAAAAAAAAGTATCATCTGGTAATCAAGTGGTTGTAAGTCGAACTTCACCGGCTCCTAGACTTTATATTAGCAAACGCAAGTACTTAAAATTACAAAAAAAAACAAAGTAAATCATTAAATAGTGGTTTTTAATTTATGAAATGCCATTTGCTATTTATTATGAACGATGAGTAACGAAGGCAAGGGATGGTTAAGATGTTAAAGAAACATAAAAATGCCTCCAGAGAGATTTGAACTCTCGACCCCTGGTTTACAAGACCAGTGCTCTAACCCCTGAGCTATGGAGGCGATGGTGAGCGTATTGTAATATCGATTTTGGTCAGAAACGAAAATAATAATTTTGTGTAAAGCAATTGTTAACTTTAAAAGAGACGGGTGTTAATGTCAGTGATTATGACTTAACAATAGGAACTTTAGATAATGTATTTACTGAATCCTACTAATACTCGTATTATAAACGCGAAAGTTTGTAAGGATGGATGTTTGTTACTCTTTCACGCAAAAACTACTGAACGGATTTGGATGAAACTTTACAGTAATATAGCTTATATATCAGAATAACACATAGGCTACTATTTGCCGCGATAACCAACCTACACGCGGGCGTAGCCGCGGGCAACAGCTAGTGTATGTATAAAACAAAATAGTTATGAACCTAGAATTTTTTCAAAGTAAATGTTAGTGATATTATCGGACATGTTTTTTTTAATATACCCTAACCTACATATTACTATCCTATACTCAAAGAAAAACAGAAAGGTATAATGTTATTTGCACCGTTGTCTTGTATGGTTTTTTTTATTATGGAATAGACCGGCAAACGAGCAGACGTATCGCCTGATGGTAAGCGATTACCGCCGCCCATGGACACCTGCAACACCAGAGGCGTCACAAGTGCGTTACCGGCCTTTGGGGGATGGGGGGGGGGAGATAGGGGCAGGGGTTGGGGTATGGGCCTCCGGTATCCTCACTCACTCGGTGAAACACAGCGCAAGCACTATTTCACACCGGTTTTCTGTGAGGCCGTGGTATCACTCCGGTCGAGCCGGCCCATTCATGCCGAAGCGTGGCTCTCCCACGGTGGAGCGTGGCTCTCCCACGGTGGATGGTATGTCAAAAGTATTTGTTGCTATCATTTTACTTCTATAGCAATAATATATTATCCCACCAAAAACATTTTCATGTAAAATGTTGCCAAGACGACTGCATATGGCTTACCTTGTGAAAAAGATATCACATCTCATGTAGAGCCAAGGTTCCGAATCTACACGCCCTAACTCTACCAACCCTAACTTCACAAACTCTAAATCTCAGTAAAAATGTATGGCTTCGCCGTTTCGCTACCATACCATCACGAAGGGGAAACGAACGCGTTTTGTGATTTAAAATATCTAGTTTCTGAAGTAATGTGTTATGAATATTTAGTTTCTGAAGTAACGAAACAGCCAAGCCATACATTTTTACTGAGATGTAGAGTTTGTGAAGTTAGGGTTGGTAGAGTTAGGGCGTGTAGATTCGGAACCTTGGCTCTACATGAGATGTGATATCTTTTTCACAAGGTAAGCCATATGCAGTCGTCTTGGCAACATTTTACATGAAAATGTTTTTGGTGGAATTTCTTTTCTTTTTGTAAGTTGCTTGAGGCAGTTTTTTTTCTTTTTTTCTGGGCTGTATTTCTTATACATCTTCTTTCTTCTTTCCAAAAAGTCCGTGTACCAAAAATAAAACCTCTAGCATAAACATTTGTGAAAGTCTCATACAAACTTCCACCCCCCCAATTTGGGGGTTGGGGGGCAAAAGTAATAGGTTTATGAATTTTTCTGTAGTTTGTATACTAAACTTAGTTTACACACCAAATTTCAGCTTTCTAGCACTTCAGGAAGTACCCTAACAGTTTTGATGATCATCAGTGTGTCAGTGACGAAATCGGTGTTTTTTAGGTATCAATAAAATCTAAAGTATCAGAGCTATGCAATTGAAACTTTGTATGTTTCATTAGTCTATTAGTAACATCATATCCTGAGAATTTGAACGATCTGGTATATCGGGAACCAAAGTTATGAGGGTATAAAAAAACGGCGAAACACTTCGAGAAAAGGTAGTAGTGCCCTTCCGCTTCGCTTGGCTCGTCTTGGCGGGGGCACGACCGTGCCCCCAGATGTTACTTACAGCTTATAATAAAACTTAACTAGGTAGTATTTTTTGTAGAGACTGGATAAGTTATTTGAAATTTTAGTTAAGTATTGTGTCTTGTAAAAAAAATTATTACGGGCGGATGAATTTATTACGTTTTTTTACAATTACTTAAAAAAAGTCGCCATTGTTTTCCTGTTTTTTAATAAATAATTAGTTTAAAAAACACAACCCGGTTACGTACAAACTTTTGTTAAAATTGAAATACCAGGAGTCATCCGGGTCATTATTACAAATCTATTGACACCTCATTCACTAACATTGGTTCAGTAGTTTAGGCGCTACGGTGGCACAAACAAACATACATAGACTGCTAAAATTAATACCCCTCCTTTTGGTATCACCGAAGTCGGGTTAAAAGCAAGCATATACAATGGCCATTAAAGGGAAGCGGCTCTTCCGTTGCCTATAAACAAACGGCATCACAGATGTGTTGCCGATTTCTAATCCTCTTTCAATCGCGAGTTTTGGCATTTACTACTTCCCAGAAATATTCATAGTTACCCAAGTTAGGGTAAACAAAAACTGTTTTCCATTTCGAATTGAAATTTAGGGCTTCCATTTTGTTAATTTGTGAACTCAGCTTGAGACGACGTTCATGAGATAGGGCAGGTTGTTTTCTATCAAGCAGAGAAAACAAAAGTCAGTCTGATATAAAAATAAAAATCAAAGGATTACTTCTATATTGAGAAAGGCATTCTAATCACGATGTCTGTGGATCCCGTTGGTAAAATTGTAGAAAAAAATATAGTAGGTACTAGCTGACCCGGCGAACTTCGTACCGCCATATTTACATATCTGTCTCAGCTTCCCGTCGCGGACAAAAAAAAAGACTTTTCCCACTATCTTTTAATTTTTCTTATACGCAAACCTCGTCCTAACAATAAGGAACACATAAAAAAAGAATTATTTAATTTGGTGCAGCCGATCGGAAGTTATGCGCGTACATACATTTGGGCGATATATTTTTATATAAATAGATATGTTGATACTGAATTTAAAAAATATTATCTAATATCGTTACCATTTACTTGATTAACCATTTTGATATTAAAATAATATCCATCTACTCCCTGCCAGAAGATTAATGGATATTGTAACGCGTCATAAGACCTATGCGTTTCAAAGACACGATTCAATTCATTGTTCCGACGATGAAGCATAATATCTAGACTGCAAAATTCTCCAACAAAGACAATATCCACTTCGTCGATTGTCGGTGAATTAAACCTCCTTGCATGCTCACCAGCAGGTGTGTTGTCAGCTCTGATTACAATATTATGGCTGTCCGATGGCATACGATCTAAGGCCATTTTAAACATTTTGACCAAATTATTGTTCTGATGAAGAAACGTTTGCAGTTCTTGGACAATGGTTCGTTTCACTGTTGGATTATGAGCACAACGCCTTTCAACTTCCGCATCTTGATTGCCCATAAAATAAATTTGTAAAAATTGGTGGTCCACATCTGGAAGTGGCAACAGTGCTCCCAGTCAGTGATAAATTGTCCTTATATCGGCAATTATCTTGTTAAATTATTATTTGTGATACAAATTTATTTTAACGCTTTACAATATTGACAAATAATTTTCATTTCCCCAATTGTCACGGAATTGTCAGCACAATAATCTACTTCCGTATTGCAGTGGAATGCTACTCGTTCCAGGTTCGCAGGAGCACTGTTTCTGCGGTATCGCTCGATTTCATTGAGTCGTACTCGCTGTTGTTGTGTTTGGTGTGCCCGAACTCGTTCCATTCTAAGCGGCTCCGTCCATTTGATCCCCTGCTTAGATCCCCTGGGGGATCCATGTAAAAATTTCGTCCACACTGATCCCCTAGGGAATCTATTTGGATTTCGATTCCATTTTGATCCCTAGTGGATTCATTTGGAAGATTTTCGTCCACTTCTATCCCCTACTAAAACCGATATGGGATTTTTTTATTTTTTTTTGTGTGGCATAGCTATTTATGGCCTATATAGTATATAGGTTTATTACCATGCCTATTAATACGTTTCACCACCAAAGATTACCTACATAACTTAAAACTCATTAAAAATCCTAGTACTAAATCCATTCATTAAAAAAATATTTAAAATCGTATAAAAGTATGAATATTTGTGGAACTTTGTTATGAAAAACTTCTAAATTAATAATTGAAATGTATAGAAAATTCTAAAAGATTCCATTGGAGATCGATGTGGATAAAAAATACAGATAAATCCCTTATCGGTTTAAGCAGGGGATCGAAGTGGGTGAAAATCTTCCAAATGAAACCCTTGAGGGATCAAAATGGAATTGAAATACAAATAGATCCTAAGGGATCAGTGTGGACGAAATTTCCACATGGATCCCCCAGGGGATTTATGCAGGGGATCTAAGTGGACGGAGCAGCCATTATTCACTGTAGAACGCAATTCTGCCATAGGAATACAAATGTTATCATTATCTGTCTCTCGCTGGTCATCAGTGCGGATTGCACGTGAGGTAGCTCGTCGCACATCTGATTGACTTCGACGACCTATGTCAGTTCGTCTTGCCTTGGCATTTTCAAACAATAATCTTATTATATAAAATTCTCGTGTCACAATGTTAGTTACCATACTCCTCTGAAACGGCTGGACCGATTTTTATGAAATTTGGAGTGCATATCGGGTAGGTCGAGAATCGACCATCATCAGTTTTTATACCCCAATTTTTTTATAGCAAAACAACGTTTGCCGGATCAGCTAGTAGTAAATAAAATTCTCACACACTGACAAACTGATGATAGAAGATTTTAATAACGGTAATAGAATGACAGGTACTTTATATGCCGTAGTTGAAAAAAATAGCCTGTATTTATAATCTTTCGTCTAACGTTCGACAGACGATTGACATCAATATTTTTTTCGCATTCCAACAAAACAGCGTTATCTTATTTTGTTTGTGATATGACCTCTATGGCATAATACTTTTTTATTTACATTCTAAAAAGTGACAACCATCAAAATATGTCAATATAATGACAAAAATTTCTGGATGAACCAACAATAACAACCATCAAAATAATAATATTCATCTCATCCATATTTTTTATCATTAATTTCATTACGACGAAGACTTAAAGACTTGAAGACTTATGATATGAAGACTATAAACACTTGACATTGGCAGAAATAGCTGATCCGAGAGATCCGGCTGGTTGCCATTTCATCAAAAGAAGAAGAAGAAGAAAATAATAATATTAAAATACGCGATAATAATATATAAATAATATGTAGTGTCTATTTAAAACCCTTAATTTGACTCGTGTAATAATATATATATGGTGTATATTTAAAACCCTTAATTTAATAAGTGCTTCAAGTTGACAGTCAAAAGTTTGACAGGAAAGTTGGTAGAACAGTTTATATGGGCAAAAGGAAATTGTTGTTTTTATTATCTTCCTCGCAAATTTTCCATACTTTCTCACCGTTTAAACCTTCCCTGAACTACGACAAACATTTCAGAACCTAAATCAGCTAAATCGGCCCGGCGGTTCTCGAGTTTTAGCCAGACAAACGAACAGCAATTCATTTTTATTTATAAGAAGATTATCTGAAATAAATGAATGAACTAGAAAAAACACGAAGTTCCAATTTTCCGGTTCTTGTAGCCCCTCTCTAGCAATGAAGATACTTAATAGCTAGAATTATCCTCATCATCTTCCTAGCCTTTATTATTCCCAAGATTTGGGGTCGGCTACTAGTTCAACCGGTTTTACCTGAATATCAGTTTTTACACGAAGCGACTGGCATCGGACCTCCGCAACCCTGAAGGCGAACTGAATTCGATGATTGAAGTAGTTGTCAGTATATTTGAGGGCACTGACTTCCCAATAACGATAGCCATAGATGTTCATGACAACCGGGACCGACGGCTTACCGTGCTCTCCGAGGCACGGGAAGGGAATATAAAATTCCATACTCCGGGCTGCTATTAAGAATTTCTTGTAAGAAAAACCCAACAGCAGTCCACCCCGAGAATCGAACCCGAGATCTCTTAATCTGCAGTCGCTTTCGCCAACCACTAGATCAACGAGGCAGCTAGAATTATCCTTTAGTTAGACAAAAGATAAAATAACATAAGTACCCATGTAAATGGGTACCCGGGTACCCGTATCCATGTATAATTATGAATTATACATAATGGGCTCCGAAATTAAATTAATCCAAGCCTTAAAAAATAATTAACAGTGACACTTCCTCTAAACTCTCATGTTACTAACGGATGGTACAAAAAACTGCGAAACACGTTAAATCTACTCAGGTGAGATTTAAACACATGTTGTGATCGTGTCACCGGTATTCAGGAGCCAGATGTCGCTGGCCGGACACGGACCAAATGTGGCAATATAGAGCAAACTCAGGCATACCTACCACCTAGTTACTTTGCATACCTATTGATGATTTAAAATGGTAAGATCTAGTTGCGGTCCAACTGAAGGTCGAATTGAAGGTGTGAAGTGTAGTGGTATGAGCAGAATATAAAATGTACTGATCTAAATAAATTATGCTTAGAACTACGCTTGGAATTGTAGCGGTGTATGCGCATGTTTTGCATCTATTTTGTTACTGTTTAGTTTGTTAAACATAACTTAAAACTAATTATAATTTAATTTCATACTAGTTGTCGCCCAATGGTTGTATTGGACTTTAATATATTTATTTTATTTTTTATCTTTTCTATAATATTCTTATCTTCTATATAACACATAAACTTTAATTGTGTCCAAATTTCCTTTCAAAAAAAGGATTTTACTTCGCGTATTAATATACATATAGAAATCTGTAGACAGGTAAAATTATATTTAAATAATCAGGCAGACTATAAAAAATAACAATATTTCGCACATGTGACACACAACGCCATCTAGTTCCAAACTAAGCAGAGCTTGTACTATGGGTACTTGACAACTGATATAATACATACATACTTTTTTTTTTGTAAATACATACATATTATACATAGAAAACACCCAAACTCCGAAACAAATACTGTACAGAATGAGTCTTGTAGTTAAATATAACGTTAATTTTGAGATATACAGCGTTAACATAAATTATTAAGTGAATCCTCTGTTCTAACATGACAAAACTTTTTCTTTCTTTTTACCCATCATGGACTTATTTTGTTCTTAGAAGAAGTACTAAAACATGCACCTAAAAAAATTGAAAGGTTACCTATTACAGAACGTCACGTTACGACAGTTCATTTTTCTCTTAAATAATAGGTCTATACCTATGAAATTGCCGTTTTGTATGCAATAAGTGAAAGTACCTATTTTTTCAAACTTTTTTATTTCTGTTATTCGAAGTAATCACCCATGCAATCGACGCATCTTTGCCAACGCATTGGCAGTTTATTGATGCCCTTCTTGTAAAAATTAGCTGGACTGGAGGCAATAAACTCTTCAAAGGCATTTTGTACTGCCCCTCGGGAATTGAATTTTTTACCCACTAAAAAGTTGTCTAAATTTTGGAAAAAGTAATAGTCGGTAGGTGCAAGGTCTGGTGAGTATGGCGGATGAGGGAGAGCTTCCAACCCCAGCTCTTGCAGCTTGGAGACTGTCTGCTGCGCAGTATGGGGTCGCGACTTGTCGTGAAGGAGCAGTGGGGACGACCGATTGACCAAAGCTGGTTGCAGATATGCAAGCTTCTCCATCATTCTCTCCAGTTCTTCACAGTACACATCTGCATTAATGCTCATGCCGTTTTGTAAAATGCTGTGGTGAATCACACCCGCACTAGACCACCAAACAGTGACCATCACCTTTTTAGGGTTCGTTTTTGGTTTAGGGCATTGCTTTGGTGCTGAACCAGGGTCTAACCAACTTGCTGAGCGCTTTCGATTGTCGAACAGAATCCATTTTTCGTCGCACGTAACAATTCGTTTCAAAATTCCTTCATTTCTTTGCCTGTTGAGCAGCGCAAGGCAGGTCTAGACGCGTACGTTGCGCTGGCGATCGTTAAGGTCGTGGGGCACCCATCTATCAAGCTCTTTTACCTTGCCAATTTGTCGCAAATGGATCAATATTGTTTTGGTGCTTACATTAAAAGCTGCTGCTAGCTCAGCTGTAGATTGAGTTTCGTCAGCTTCCACAATCGCCTTTAATTCATTATTGTTAACCAAAGTCTCCGGACGACCACGAGCTTCATTTTTCAAGTCAAAATTTCCAGAACGGAACCGGGAAAACCAATAACGGGTTGTGCGTTCGTTTGTACAGTTCTCTCCGTAAACGTTTTTGATGTTACGTGCCGTTTGTGTCGCGTTGGTGCCACGACGGAACTCATATTCCATAATTACACGATTTTTTAAGTATCCATTATGACGAAAAATGTTCAAATGTAATGAAAATACAACGCTAATCAAAAAACAAAAGACTGAGTTTGTAAATAGAATGTCATGGTTTTAAAACAAAATTAATTTGAATTTAGAATACAGAGCCATTACAGACTTTTTTTTATTTGAAATGACCAGTACTGAAGAAAGGCAATTTCATAGGTAAAGACCTAATATAATCACTTTATATCTAAATCACTAACAAAATGATCAATCAACGATTAGCAATCCACAATATACAACAAAACTATACATTTGAGTACCAGTTCTAGATCTGCTGACCACCAAGCACTGTCATTAAATCGACCATTTATTGCTCTGATGTGCTCGTTGTATGCATTTTCTCGGACGGTGCTTGTTCATTGACTAAAAGTCGAGTCGAAGACTTCATAATATATGTTTGGACATTTGAATACATATTTAGTACACAACATTTAATTTTATTCAATCATTTCTTACATTTTTCTCTTTATAATCTCTTTTCTTTCAAATCAGATTTGAGGAATTACGGTGAATTATTTTAAAAGGTATTTTTGCTTCCTTTCATATTCAGATTTATGATTTTTTTATACTATGCCTGACTACGATAACACTTCTATTACGGTACGTTGATTACTCCATGCTGTCTTTTCTAACGCCGCTTGCAGACACCTATATCTAATTGATAAATTGTTACGATCTTCATTTTGCGTGCACAGTTCCATCTTAATTATTATCCGCTGAATTTATCCGTGTAATCTAAAATTGGTAATAAAATAAAGAAACTTGTTTCTTCAAAAATTAAATTGTTAGTGATCACCGACAAGAGGTCAACGCTACTGCAGAAGTCGCTTCTTTCGTTCTCACAAATTGGAAATCTGAATTATTGCGCGAAATTTCTCAATTTAATTACTTTTACGATCACAGCATTATTGTAAAAGCTTTCAATCATAGTGTTATTGTCTTTAAACATATTTCCGGGTAATAACGTCCATTTCGATAGAGGAACTTTAATTTGATACTATTTTCTATTTCATACATTAAACTTAAAATGATAGTAGTAATACCATCAAACCCACATTTTTTTCTATATTGCGTAAACCAATCAAAACTACAAATATTTACATTTAAGAAACTCATAAAATTTTACATTTATGTTTATTGCATATCACAAAGCACCATTTACGTCACTCTCTCTTTTAAACGACAAACATGTCTTCTTAAAATCATAAAGGTATCGTAGGAGGTAATTAAAATTGGTAACAAACGGGACTTTCTCCGGTAAAGTACAAGTGCACGACGTTAATAAAACAACTATCGGACCATTGAGTCGGTTCAGAAATTGGCTGTCATTACTGCGATCGCTTATGGCAATGCCGGCGGCACGGCCACTCTACCGCAAACCAATAATTTACTATACGCACCAGTAATGTGCTCAGTGCTCTTGATTTTTAAGGTTCACTGCCCGTTACTTGGTACACTACTGTTATGAACTCTTTGCACTTACGCGTACGTTCCCACAAAACAAGTGTCGTTTCTGACAGGTGAAATTAATTCAAAAATTAACTTACTCATCACATATTCCGAACAATCAATCATTTGGCACAAACACCAGATTAGGATTTGTTAGATCTCAAATTGTATTTTTTTCAAAAATGCCATGAGGTCAAACCATGTTTTGTCATAAGGCAGTCTATTATGTAAGCCTTCTACTTTAAACAAAACCCCACCGTCCAGTAACAGCAAGTTTTAGCAAACTCTTTTCCGACTTTTAGTCGTAACATGTAGGTATGTTTACGCCACTTTACGCTGTGTGTATTCTTACGTGTTAGGGTTCGATGGAAGCAACAATCAATTGGTTTTAGACGCTATTTTTATCGAAGTAAGGTTCAATATTCCGTGTCATAGGAGATCATCGAGAACTTTCTCGAGCGTTGTTCGCGAATAATCTTCCTTCGTAACAGTATAATATATTCAACATCATCATTAACAGTCTTGAGCAGTCCACCGCTGGACGTAGGCCTCTTCTTAGAAACAAAGTTTTGGCTTAACACACCACTCTGGCACGGTGGGTGGGTACAGGGTTTATTTTCAAGCCTTCTGTATGCAGTGCTGTAGTCCTTCGTAGTTGTCCTCCCTTAGGCGCCTCCTACGACTCCCACGGAATGAAAGGGATTGGTGGACACTTCGGATTCTTAATTTGAAAATATTTATTGCATATATTATCATGAGTATGTCAATGAATAACAATATTTGATATGGAAAATAATAAAATGTACTTGCAACTGGAAAAACTCAACTTTTTGCGAACCTTGACTGCATACCTCACTTTGATTTAATTAAAAGTGAAACGTTGATTTATAATCCTTTCCAGTTACATGAGTCACTGAATCAATGTAATGTAAAATGAAAAGTAAATTTTATTATAAACATATCTAGATACGCGGCAGCGTGTCAAGCTAAGTTCAATCAAAGGAACTGGCTAGCCAGCGCCGAGTGTAATATTACACGAACCACTTGGTGCCACTTTTGACCCTTCAAAATCTCTTAAAGATAAACACATAAAACTACGTGTGTTTAATTATATCCATAAGGACATCTATAAGCCCAAATTTCATGAAGCTAGCTCAAACGGTTATAAAGACATGAAGGTCAAAAAGTCGTAAATTTTAGCAATGACTGATATACATATAGTACCTAAACCTAACCTACTTCCAGATGACCTAGAAGGATGAAATTTGGAACCCAGCTCGGTAGTTGTGTGTAAGCGCAGGAAAAAATCTAAAAATTAAAAAAAAAAGTAAAAATAGGGGGGGTCCCCATACAATTTTTTTTTCTTAATTGTAGCGTTGGAACCGCTTACAAGCAGATATTTGAAACTATCCCAATATATGTATTATTATATTTCTTTACAAAAAGTAATGATATCCCACCAAAAACATAAATGTAAAAAGGGAGAGCCAAGTTCAATACAAAAATTATGCCTGGCTCTGGGCTTCGCCGCAAAAATAATGGAGATCTTAATGAGCGCCAAGTTCTATGCAAAATCGAAATATGTATTAATAGGAACAAAATAACATTATGAACAAGTATTAAACTCTATTTCTTTGCTTTATTGGATACCTATAACAATTACTGTTATTTAAAAATGTCAGATCTTAAAGTTGGCCAGTTTTCATTACATCAGTCATTTTATAAAGTTATTCAACATATATGTATAGGCCACCAGACTATTTTTTTTTATTTTTATTAAATAAATACCTAAAAAATATTGGCCACACTCGTCACAGACTGTCAACACAGCTTAGCTTTGTAAAACGTTTCTTTACACACATACTTCATACAAAACAGCAAAGTTGATAGTAATTTATGAAAATTCTATTTCTAAAATTCTAGAAGTCATTAATTCAGATTAAGATAGTTTATTCGTTTGTTTAAATGGTATATTAATGATGAAAGTTATAGTATTTTTTTTTAGATTTAATTACATACCATTAAAATTTTTCGTCTCCAGCTGACACATCCTACCTCGCTTACCCTGGGTACGGACTTGAACACTCTTTCATCTCTAACGCCGGAAAGAGACGTGCGTGTACCTCAGAGACAATGTCAGCTCTCGTCGCCTCCGCAATCTTGTAGGTCGGGACCTCTCCACCTTATGGCTCCGTGTAGACAGCGACGACCATCCACGCGTCTATGCGTGCCTCTACAGGTCCCAAAGCGGTGATGCCGAAACTGACCGACTCATTGAGCACATCCAGATGGCTACATTGGCTACAGACTTCGTGCAGTAGCATACCCACCACAGAGATCGTCGTACTTGGCGAGTTTAACGCCCACTACGCCGACTGGATCAGTTCCAGTGAAACGGATCATGCGGGGAGATCTGTTCACGACTTCGCCCTGGCATACGGCCTGACACAACTGGTTACCACGCCCACGCGAGTCCCAGATTTGGAGGGCCAGAATCCTGCACTATTGGACCTTCTGCTGACTTCTCATCCGGACGGTATGATCACCTCGCCTTGTCGGAGGATCAGGAGGATTTGTGTTTGAGGGACATGACACCCGTTCCTCCACAGACTCCATTTAGTCCATTTTAACCCCAAAAAGACACAAATTTGCGCGTTCACTGCTAAAAAACTGCCGTGGAATACTTGGTGTCGACATATCGAGTGAAGAACGTTCCGTGGCCATTTGGAGGGTAAGGCCAAATTGGCCTCGAAGAAGCTTGGCGTGCTCAACAGATCGAGACAGTATTTCATTTAAAGGCGCAGGGTCGGCCTCATATGGAATAAAGTATTTCATATAAGGCGCAGGGTCGGCCTCATATGGAATACTGTCCTTGGGCAGGGGCACCCCAGTACCTGCTCCTCCCTCTGGACCGCATTCGACGGAGAGCGCTCGCATACTAAAACTGTATAATGAACTGTCGCCTGCGGTATTCCCGGACCGATACGACCTTCAAGAAAAGAGCGTACTCCTTCTTAAAAGGCCGACAACGCACCTGTAACGCCTCTGGTGTTGCGGGTGTCCATGTGCAGCGGTAATCGCTTACCATCAGGCGATGCGTCTGCTCGTTTGCCCCTAAATCAATAATAAAAAAGTATTCTTCCACTACTCATTTGTATTTTTTACTACCATGAGTATCGAAATCGAGAGGCCAGGCATGTGATATCAAAGCATGTTTGGTAAGATAAATTTATAAGTAGATCTTGGGGGCGAAAGAAAAGGGGCCTCGCTGATGTGACTTCGCCCACGTCTATGTAAGTCCACGCTACGCCACTGTTAACCAATATTCTAAAAACCGCGTAAATCGTGCAGTAACTTTTGAGTTTATCGCGAACAGACAGACGCGGCCGGCGGAGGGCTTTGTTTTATGATTTGTAGTTATTGTTAAAAAACAAAATCACACATTGCATAAAAGGCAGTGTTTTTAGTTAGGTAATGAAATGACCACTCGACTTTCGTAGTGGTTTAAGCGACCGGCTTGCTGTTTTCTACTGCACTGAGTGTTGTGGATATAAACATTCCTGGGAATATATATATACACACATCAAAAGTGTCTAGGGATCAACATATGTGTCTAGGGATCAACATATATTTTTGCAATAACTTTTCTCCTGATTGATATTAATTAAAATTTTCTTTAAGGATTCATCAAATAAAGTGTTTTCGTTTGTCACAGTAACGATAAACCAAGTCACCTTTGCATTAATAAAGAAATTTGCCATTTTCCTAATAAAAGGATTTTTGACATTTGAACCACTAACATTAAAGTTCGAAAAAAAGACTGAAATAACAGTTTTCTTTAAAATTTTATTAGGTAACTTAAACAATTAATAATCCGTGTTTCTACCGCGAACACTAACACAAGAACATCGGTTTGGCATACTCAAAATGAGTTCATCCAAATCACGCTGTGGAATGGCCGCCCATGTTCATTGCAACAACAAAAAAAGGTCTTCTTGCGACTGGATACCCTCCATATTCGGCAGAGCTCTTCTCTGTAGCATATCCCATGCATGCTCAATCGGGTTCAAGTCTGGCGACTGAGCAGGCCAGGGCCAAAGCCACATCTCAATCTCAAGAAATCCGCATAAAAATGCTTGATCCCTAGACACTTTTGATGTGTGTATATAAACATTCCAAAACACATGGGACAACACTTTGTATGATCCACAAATTGTTGTCTCGAGTCTGGGTGTTCTTTGTGTCCGCTGTATGTTTGTAAATTAGCTCGCATCACATGAATATTCCTTGGAGTTAGTAAATAAAAACACAAGAAAATATCTTCTGACTACTTTACGATTTTGTATTATTCAGATGTTGAAGTTATCGACATGGTAAGTCGTTTCTTACCACGAGAAAGCAGATGTATAACGTACATGTTAAATATTACTTTTGCAAGAAAAAACTTCGCCTCGTATTTACGACTTCCAATTGCAAATAATATAAAAAGATGAAATAACTAACTGTAATCATAGAGATGTTAGTTTGAGACATAATATAAATCTAGAGGTAGTTTCGTAATTATGGTGTCACAGAAAAACTCTTAATTTTTTGTTTGTTTTTGCTGTAGTAATTTATACCTTATCATAGAAGGCCTTTTTGTTCATGCTCATGCTCATAGCTCCTTAACTACTTATTAGAACTGGACAAATGAGTAGAGATGTGCCGATTATAACTTTGGCCAGTCGGCCGACTAACCGATTAGTCGGTCTTAAAAATGCCGACTAGTCGGCCGACTAGTCGGCCAAACCGATCATGGTTTCGGACATTTCCGTAACACTTCGTTTACAGCCGATTCGCACGCCAGTCGCAAATGCGCCGCCTGCGAACCTGTCGGAACTTGTTTTGTTTACTTCGCATTGTTGCTTCATTTTTGCTTATGTAAGGGTCGGAGCGGTGTTTTAGTGTAAAAAATATTTTTGTGTAAAGTTAATACTATTATTTTTTATTGAAGTAAAGGGTTCAATTAAAATTTAATCATGTCAAAAAGAAAATCTCGTGTGTGGATGTTTTTTGAACAATTGGACAATGATTCCCGTAAAGTTAAGTGTAACCAATGCCAAATTATTATTTCACGTGGGGGGCAGGGAAGAACAGCAAATACTACAAGCATGTACAACCATATTAAATACCGACATCCAACCCTGATACCTCAGTTAGATTCTGCTATAAAATGTTCGAACACAGACGATTTCTCCAAGTCGCAAATACAAGCAGAAGAAATACCTACTACAGTGCCTACTCCGTCAACTTCAGTGTCATTAGAGGTCAGTTTATGTCAAAAAAGCCAACAAAATATTGAAGATAGTTTTGCTATACAATGGTCACGTGAAGATTCAAGATCAAGAGACATTAATATTGCGATAGGTGAAATGATTGCACTTGACAACCAGCCGTTATCAATTGTTGAAAATACTGGCTTTAGAAACTTGATGAGAAAAATTAAACCTAAATATAACATACCGGGCAGAAAGTATTTCACAGGGAACATCATTCCTCAACTTTACGACGAAACTAAATCTGAAATACGAAGAGGAGTGATGATAGCAGCTGCAATTTCAGTCACTACTGACATGTGGACAAACATAAACAACAAAGAAAGTTTCTTGAGTTTTACAGCTCACTGGTTCGACGATAGTTTCAAACATCATCATGCTGTATTACAAATAAAACATTTCCCTGAAACACACACCGCCAATAATATTAAAAACTGTTTAGAAGAAATTCCAACTTTGTGGAATATTGATACGACCAAAATTCACGCCGTTGTACGAGACAACGGTAGAAATGTGACGAAAGCAATTAACGATTCAGTTTTTAAGGGAGTACCTTGTTTCATACATACTCTTCAACTGGCTATCAATAGTGCTTTGAAGCATGATACCATGGCACAAATACTTATGAAATCGAGACGAATTGTTACACATTTTAATCACTCTAATCAAGCTCAGTCGAAACTTCGAGATTTGCAGCAAGAACTAAATTTATCAAATCACCAGCTAGTCCAAGATGTATGTACTAGATGGAATTCCACATACTATATGATATCTCGCCTTTTCGAACAAAAACGAGCTATTTCTTTGTACCTTGCGGAAACATCGGTAAATTTCGAAAATTTGTGTAATGAAGAGTGGAAAATACTAGAAAAAAGCCTTGAATTGCTAAAACCATTTGAAGAGATTACCAAGATCATAAGTTCAAGTTGCTCTTCAGTATCTGAAGTTATTCCTCATCTGAAAACCTTACAAAAATACTTAGAAATTTATGATGATGAAATCCAGGAAATCATGGAAATGAAAGTCCTACTGGAAAAGGATTTAAAGATAAGGTTCGACGTGGACCATAACAAAGTCTTCACCCTGGCAACTTTGTTGGATCCAAGATATAAGCAACAATTTTTCGAGGCAGAGGATCTTATCACCATTAGGTCTCAATTTTTAGTAGAATCTCAGAAAAATAGCTTGAGTGTAGACGAGAGTGACAGTGGCAAAAATAATCCAATGATACAGAGCACCTCCACCGATGAAGGCGATACAGAATCAGTAACACATAGAAATTTTTGGGAATGCTACCAAAATTTTGCAACAAGAAAAGTAAAAGAAATTGAAGATGACACGTCAATCGCAGCTCATGAACTGCAGTCCTACTGTGCATTACCGGTAATAAAGCGTAATGATGACCCCTTTCAGTGGTGGAGCCGCAATAATTGTAGATATCCTGAAATGGCGCGCATCGCCAAAGTGTACCTTTGTTGTCCCGCCAGTTCGGTTTACAGTGAGAGGTTGTTTTCAGAGGCCGGGAACGTATATGAAATAAAGAGAAATCGATTGCTACCAGAAAGGGCAGAAGCTTTAGTCTTTTTACATCATAATTTACCTTTAGTTAAAAAATACAAGTAAGTTATAAAAATGTAACAAAATTGAGATTTTTTGGTTGCCACAATAGTTACTTTGATTTCATTAGGTTATGTACGGCTGTTATGAATACAAGTTAACTTTTTGTTTTTAAGAAACAGATTATGTTTTAGAATTTTTGGATTTATTTTTTCTGTACAACATGTACATGCAATCTTGCTTTAATAATAATTACTACTAGTTTGTTAATTTGATTTTCTTCTCTTTTATATAAATAAGAAGAAACATTATAAAGGTTTATTGAAGATAAGAAGATATTATGTTTTGTTTGTTAATTAGGATACTAATTTTGTTTATTACATAGTTTTTTTTATAAGCAAGTCATTTTAGAGACTGACAAAAAAAAGATTGCTTTGCTTTACATTTCAAAGACTGATTATAAAATAAAAATATTAATAACTAATCAAGGTTTTTATTTCATGTTATTCGCCCTTTTAAAGGGCCCTTATGGTTTATATTATTGAGAAATACATACAAAGTAAGAAACCGAATAGTCGGCGCTCTGTGCCGACTAGTCGCCGACTAATCGTCGACTACGATAGATGCCGAATAGTCGGCTTTACCGACTAGTCGTCGACTAGTCGGCGCATCTCTACAAATGAGGTATCGATAGAAGCGGCTTGATCGTCCGCTGCATGGGTGTGCGACTTAGAAGAAAAAAAAAATGTAATTGTTTACTTGATTGTAGCGCCATCCAGGGGCTAAAACGGCGAAGCAAATGATTTGAAAGCTACAATAAAAGACGCTAGATGGCGTACAAAACGGCGTGGTAAAAATAAATTTAAGAAAATCGCACTAAATTGAAAACATATTATCAAAATAAAAACTGAAAACGTATTTAAAGATACAATAATTATTTATTTCTATAAATTTACAAAATGAATACGTTAACTTATTGACCCATAATTTTAATTATTAACTGGCAACATTGGAATTACTAACGTCATGATTTGGTTCGACAAGATTTGAAAGTTTTTCAAAAAGTTTTCGTTGTAGAGTGAGTGCTATCTGTTATTTTGTTTAAAGTTCTGAGACCCTGCTTGTATTACGGACCTTCTAATATCTTCTACCACACGATAACCACAGCTTACAACCCGGATTGATATCTTGCATTAACGATTTACAACGGCTATTGAATTTGGACCCTGAAAACTAGCACTTACAATTGACCACGGCTATTGAAAACGGATTTATTTTTGTCCTGTGCATAGATTTGTGTTTTAAAGATGCCACGAAGATCGTTAATTGCAGAGTAGGCTTCAGAGGTATTTTCATTTTTTATTGTGAAAACAAGGTATTTTATAAGCTGTTTTAGTATAATTTACTTTTAGTAACTTAATCAAATAAATTTAAAAAAATATATTTCTGTTTTATTATTGAATGTGAATCCCAATGAAATTAAAAGGAAACAAAAATATTTAGTTGTAGTATATGGATGTTTTAATGTAACGGTTTCATGTTGGTGTTAACGAATGGAACTTCAACTTGCTTCGGTAGCAGATATTTATTGTAAATCTGCGGTATCTGCCGCTTGTGCTTACCGAGATAATTGAGTTCCATACAATATACAAAAATATAAAGTTGAAGTAACAGTAGGTAAGAATTCAAATTTTGGCGGCATGGTGAACAGCGCCATCTGATTATTAAAACGAATAAACATTAACAAAAAAAGCGAGGTTGCTCATCTATCTCTAGTATATACATTATAATCTATGGTCCGCTGGTTATAGGCTCAAGAATATATACATTGTACTCTGTGTTATAGGCTGTATGACGTGTCACTGAATCTAATGTGGTGCTCCCTAGCCGACACAAAGTACTGTATTAAAAAATAAATTTGAGATAAATATGCCGTGTTTGGTATCATTGGGAAGGGCGTTACTTGTTCATTTCAAATATATATATATATTATGTGCCGTTAGCACCAAAACATTTTAAATTAAAAAAAACTAAAAACTAAAACGTACTACTACAAAAAACGACGCTGAAAAAGTATAAAACAACTTTGATAAGCCCTAGTCACACTTAACATAGAAACGCACCAGACCACTTTAACAACGTGTGACTACGGCTTTTCAAACTTGTTTTATACTTTTTCAGCGTCGTTTTTTGTCGTAGTTGGGTTTTAGTTTTAATTCTTTATTTTTCATTTTGTGCACAATGTGTACAACGGTGGACGTAATTACTATATAACCCCATCAGGCCATCGCTCTAAATTGATATAGAAATGAGTAAAAATGTTATATTACGTGTTGTATAAGTTTTATATAAGAAAATAGAGCAAATAAGAACATACATTATCTATGTATGTTCTTTTTTATTTCATTTAGCTCTTCTCTTAGAAAAAAAGAAATTGTATAACACCGTGAAGAACTAACTTTACGTATTAAATATTAATGCCACGTTTACAACTACGAGCTCCCGGGAGGAACGCAGAACGCTTGCAACTTGGCTAGGGGGGCAGAAGTTCTTGCGGTGCATTCGTGCGAGCTCGCAGATATTTGCATTGCGTTGCGAATTCGCAGTTTAAAGTGGGAGCCCTACTTTAATACTTCTCCAATTTATTCGTAGCACGCGCTTTAACAGACATTACCAATAAATTAGTTTGATATATTATTTATGTATTTATAAAAACTAAATTTATTACTTTCCGGCTGTTCTCTACAACCTATCTTTACCATTCTTTTACTAAAACCAATTAGTTTTCGGTGCACAGATTTGTCACTCAGTTTTAGAAATTAGTTAACAGATTTCTGAGCACGATTTCCTCTTATATATTTCCTATGTTTTCAAAACTTTCTTTCTGTATACCTTCAGTTTGATTAAGAGCCAAACTATTGAGTGAGTAGGAATCTGCTTACCTAAACCAGTCTCTGTTGAAACTTGTTCATAAATTTCCTCAACAAGCTTTAAAAATTACACATAAGGGTCACACACAGCTCATATCCATCTGAAAGAAGTATTTTAATATAAGTATTATTTATTTATTTATTTATTTTATACTTTATGCACTTTGTACATCGGCGGACTTAATGGCCATAGCATTCTCTACCAGTCAACCTTAGGGTGGTGTAGAAATCTTGTAGGGTGGTGCACAGGTTTACAAAATAAGTGATAAATATATATATGTCATACATAGACTTAAACATACTATATACACATAATACAATAAATACGACATAAATACAAATATATTTACAAAGATATATATATGTATATACATATACATATATACAAGTATATACACACACATACATTTATAGGTATAATATTCGTACACCATGACAACTAGATTTAAGGTGTACCAATTATCGATTTGATTGTTCTGCCATTTCGTTGAGAAGGAGATCATGTGCCTTCTTTTTGAACGTACAACGGTTTGTGGACATTCTGATTTCAAGCGGGAGCGCATTCCAGAGTAGTACAGCCTGAACGAAGAACGAAGAGTTCACGAAGTCGGAGTTGTGGGATGGGGCATAAGAGAAACAGATTATTTTCTGAGCGAAGATTTCTATTGTGATTAGAGGACAAATAACGGAAGTATGGGGCGAGGTACGTAGGTGAAAACGGTGAGTTAAGAAATGAAAATAAAGAAAAAAAAAGTATTACCATATCAATTTCTGTTTATTCCTAGTATTAAATTTAGAAGGGAAGAAGGAAAACTTGAATCAAGCAAAGTAGACCAGAACGTCCTTTCTAAAGAAAGACTGATGTCCTGCTGGGGACAGTAAAGTGTGTTGATGATGATTCATCTTAGGTTGGGTCACATTTAAAAACGATATTTTTGGTTCATTCTATTACTAGCGACCCGGCCCGGTTTCGAACGGTTGTGTTTGAAATTCTGAGAATTCCTCTACTAAAATTCGCATGTATAACACATACAAACCTTCCACTTGAATAACTCTTATCTATTGCTCAAAGCTGCATCAAAATTCGTTGAGTAGTTTTAAACATCTAAGCGAACAGATAATAGAAGCGACTTCATTTTTTTTTTAATGTATGGGCTTGCCAAAATGACTACTATGCCTGGTGGAAAACATAAGCAGAATCCTACCACCGTACTTATTACGAATGCACACAATGCAATGCATAACATTACACCTGCTGGTGATTCTCCGGTTTCGCACTCAACAACGATTTACCACCAACTCAGCAACAACTTAAAATATGTAAAGAAGATTAAAACTGAACAACAAGATTACGTGTCGTCTAGTTAATTATTGTTAATAAGCCTACAGTGTATAAATGCCCTTATACTAGCGAAGTACCTAATACGGAAGCAATAGTTTACACATTATGAGGTACGGTAACTAAATATGAAAGCGGTAATATATTTAACGTGGTTAGTTACTGACAGAATCGACGGCTTGTTTTGATTGGCAATTAATTTTGTTGTTCGATCGCGTAACCCCTTTAATCTGTAGCTCTTGTAAATGCTACTGTTTTATGTTTGCTGCATAAGGAACAGATAATTCAGTAGTGGGTCATAGTAATGACTAATCATCAACAAGCCATGCGCTTGATTATTAATACCGTTTTACAAAAAAAATAAATTGAATAGTCTCGAGTTAATTTGAGCGACAAGTCTTATAATTGTGACTGGTAGTATCGACTCAATATTACTGAGTCTAGCCTTGATAATATTATAATCAATTCTCAAAAAAATCGTACAAAACCTATAGTTAATAAGCATTCCCAAAATGTACATAAGTACGACATAAAACCTTTTAATATATGCTCGTCTAATATACGATCTAGTCAGAACATATTATCAAGGTCAGATTCATAAAAGTATCAAATAATAACACAAGTCCTATATTAAGTGTTATCACTGTAGGTGTATATTGTATTCATACATATTATAACCATTTAGACCTGACTATTTACTGCTTCAATATAAATGAAAGAAAATTTAAGTCCAACACAGTATTAGAAGTCAGAGTTAATAGGTTGACTGTGTGTTATTTATTAACTATCATTATGTATATTGAAAGACCAATAATGCTAATGTTCGTTCTAATCGCTTTTGTTAACAATCAAAACATTAAATAGTTTAGAAATTTAGCTCGATAATTAACACAGGGCTATCAAATTGTACAAAAATAATATTATATTTTAAATTAATTGTAAATATCAATGTCCGTGTGGTGACGAATTAAGAAGACTGTCTCGTTGGTCTCGCGGTTGGCGTGTGCGACTGCTGATCATGAGGTCTCGGGTTCGATTCCCGGGTCGGACCAAATGTTTGTATGATATATAAACATTTGTTCAAATACAAACCAACAACCGGTCGGGACAGCGTGGTATAGTCTCGGATCAAATAAAAAAGGTAGATAACGCACGGCCTTGTTCTTGTTGAAGCAAACAAAGTAGTGTAGTTCCAAGTAAACACACGAAACAATACACAACAAACTAGACACGAAATTTGTATATATAACTAGAAATAGAAATACGGTGCCATCTACCGGATATCGGTGCAACTTAGATGCCAAACCGCCATCTATTAGGATTTTATAAAAGTAACCGATAAATACACACTAAAGTCGTATAATAAACATTTGATTTGTAATAACAAATGTTGAGATCATTAATTGAGATTAAAACTACCCTATCTACCAAGTTGGACCAAATGACAGATGCTTACAAAATTTGATAAAAATTGGTTCAGTAGTTACGGAGTTTATCGCGCACATACATCGTGACATAACATTCCACACACTATCATGCGTATGACACACACATACACAAATACAAAGTACATATATGTTAAAATATACATACAAGTATATGTCAAAGTCAAACTAAAAAGATGATTACGGTACCGATGAAAATATGTCTTTGTTTCTATTTATTCTTTGTTTTCTATTAATTACTAATATAAGTTTTAAATGTTAAGCCAGCCATGGGCCGTCAATGGTCTTTCGTACCTTCAAAACTACAACTAGCAGTAAGGTAAAAACAATGTCCAAGAAATGTACTGCGTGATGAAATAACCGAGTCTAGACAATAGTCATATTTAAATTCGAAATCCCAAAAATAGAATCCGATCAAGGTGTGAGCAATTTCAGCAGATACTTGATACCAAGTGTAGCGCCTCGAGAGAGATTGGCGGTCTGTCTGTCTGTCCAGCAGAGCGGAGCACGCGCACAGACGTGTGCTCCGTGCCGTGAGGGCCATGGTTCGATTACCGCCTGACGCCGTATCTCCTTACCTTTCTCTACATCCATCCCACAAGAATGGAACAGACATACGCCATGATCGTTTTAAAATGCACCGGGGGGCATTGATGCAGTCTTATGCTACGGCTAATTACATGATACATTGTGTTGATGTACTTATACGTACATAGATGTTACTATTATTTTAATTAATCTTTAATTTAGAAGCTGCTTTAAACGAATTTAAAAAACAGCTGTCGGCTTCAATTTCACCAAGAAGCATTATAAAAAACATTTTAATGAGATTAAAATATAAAAAATATATATAAAAGAAAATCCTTTTTTTAAAAGCAAGTCTACTTATTATTAATTACTTAATTTGCTTCTCCGTTACAACTTTTATGTCAACAGAATTTTAAAAAATCTAAATCTTATATATTTATATGCGACTTGATGTCATGTAATGAAATGAGTTTGGTTTGTAAGTCGGCTTTGACAACGATTACTATTTATTGAATGAATTCCACAGCAGCCATTCTCTTGCTGCCGCTGAATATGTATTGAAATGAGACACCCCTACTGCGTAGTGTATTGCTTGCAAACATAATAGAGCACATAGCATCGAAACCTAAACAGTTCAACGCCGCAAATAGGTAACAGTGTAATTAATACGAAATCGCTACTATAAAATACCAATCAACATCAAAATATAAAGACAATTGGCTACTGCACAAAGACTTCAAAGAAAGTCGTAACAAACTCAATAACAGTTGTTCAAGAAACTATGCTAAATTAAATACAGCCATAGTCAGAGCAGTTTATGAGGTAGATTTAGAAATGTAATTACAGTTTGGTTAACGATTGTTGCATATTATTTCGATAGGAAGATCTACCTGGGTGCATCCTGTAAAGTTCCCTGCATGAGTATATTAATATAAAATCTCCCACATAACTGTATGTCTGTCTCAATGTAATAATGCAGATATTTTAATAGTACTAAATAATTTTATAAATTAATTATTTGGCTCAAGATCCTGTCTTATGTAGAGGCCGTAAAAGTAAATTTCCCATTTTGATATCAATTTAGGGTTTAAGAACTTTTGATTTGACTGCACGCTTTTTCAATTTTCTTGCAGATTCAGCAGTTATAATTTTGTTCTCAATTCATCACATAAGAAAAAAGTTATCCAAACGTAAGTCAGTACGATTGTACACAAGGAGATACAACCGAGCTTGCATTATTATCGATTTCTCCATGTTTTTTATATAGATTGAAGTAGAGTGCAATGTTTGAATAAGACTAGTCTGTACCGTGTAATTAGTAGGTGCCGCAAACTGCAAGTGTTTTGGAATTAGAATAGTTTACATGCATCACCGCCGTCGCTTCCGGTTGCCCATTCACACGACAACACCCCCGCTGCAAACAATTGGAGCAGCCGTGGGACTGATTTTATGGTAATTTCCCTATTGAACAAGGGTGACTATTCATTATTGATTTGACTTTGTAATTGTAATCACGGGCCGGACACGTTTCCTCTATAAAATGAATTAAAAATGTATAACAATAAGATGCATTGTAATTGTATTCATTCTATTTCCTAAAATAGTTTCATGTTAAAAAGTTGTATTCAATAATACAACTTTTTAACATACTATATCTCTACTATATCTCTACTATATCTCTACTATATCTCTACTATATCTCTACTATATCTCTACTAAACTCTACTATATCTCTTGGACAAAATGAGTCAATACTCATTTTGTCCAAGAGATATAGTAGATATTCGAACTTCTACTTAGTAACTTAGCCTACAACTGCAGACTCTCGGGCAGATATGATATGCATAGATAAGTTTTCTTCAATAATGGTGGCAAAATATAGTATCTGAAGGAAACGATCACTTACGTCCGGCTATTGCATGTGGCCTTGTCTCAGTTTTAATTCTTTAAGCGCTCATTATGAATAGATACAACACCAACGTTTCCTTCACGGATGTTTCCATCTTAATCTTGAAAGGTGCAAACGTTAAGCATATCTGAGCCTGTTCAAGTAATCTGTAAGTATCAGTCGATGAAGTCGGCTAAACGAGCATGCAGTTACATTAACGGCACTTTTAATGGAGGAACTGGTTTCACAATTGTCGTCCTGTGGAGGCGTGAGAATGTCAAGTCGCGGGATATTCTCATGGCCGCTGTGACGTCAGTTGCACCTGCACGCCTGCACCGCATCATATCGACCAGAGCGACAAAGGACAATGTCGTTAAAGTCAAAGTGGTTATCCAATTGTGCTCTCAAGTTAGTACATGTTGCGACTTGTCTCAAGGTTGGGTTGTTATTCCATTGCAAGCGGCCGCAGGTTTAAATTTTGAAAAGTCGTTAAATTCGGACCTTGGGAACTGGTAATGTAAAGATCTTGGTATCTTGTATCTTCGCATATAACATACACTAGTTAAATATCATTAAGATATTTCGTTTTACCGGTTACTGTAGCTATTGAAGCATTTAACTGCAAAAATGCAACAGTTATCGTTGCTCCACTTTCTTAGTAAGTACTCCGTATGTATATTGAAAATGATTGGCGTATAAAGTAATATAATTGGGGCACAGTTGCAGGTTTGACCACTCCATATTATGAGTCAAATCGTGGTAGCTTTCTGTGATTTCGGAAAGTAATGAAATGTCAATTTGCACGTAATAACTGCTGTCTTTCACCGGAATCAGATCAAATAAAAACATTTAAAACGAATTTACGTTAAAAGTTCTCCGCCTTAACTGAACTGTATATTCCTCGTGTAAATACATACAGGTTTAAATTTATAGTTATGTATTTGTAATAAATGATTACTTCTCGATACCAACTGTTGTAATCCGATTATTCTCGTAATCTTTTAATTGCGCTTCACGGAGTTTTAGCGACGCAACAACTTGTCTGCGAGCAAATACCGTGTAGAGCCTTTAATAATGTCCTGTTAAGACGACATTGTGAACAATCGCTAGCGTGAAATCAATTACATTGTACTCTATCTGTCTGCCATAGCAAATTAGTCTGTAGTCTATTCACTAATTACAATTTATTATAAATTTGCTTTAAATTATGCAGCTGATGATACCATTGATGATTGTCTTATATCCACGTTGTTTATTTAACGATCTTGTCAGCTGGTAACTCATTACACGGATAATTATATTCCCATTCCATTCATAAAATAACATGTATATTGTCATTAGTCTATATGCAAGTAGACCATCGATTTTGTACTCTTCCAAAAATCATGTATTTTTTTCAAGTTTTTTTCATATAGGTATGTATTAATTCATTAAAGTACCTATTTAAGCTGTCTCCCCAACATGTTTTTCTGAACGTTAAAAAAGACAATGTCAGTTGTTGTTTCATAATCGCATAAAAACGCATAAGGATAAAGTTTATGATAAAATGAAAATAATGTATTCTTAAAAATAATTTTATAGTCCATTGGTAAACATAAGTATCTCCTTCAAAAGGAGGTCTTTTTTTATGTTTGGTCCAGCCGAAATGACTGTACTCTGTCTGATGATAAGCATAAGCAGAATCCAAGAGTGGTGATCACCATACTCATTGCGAATGCAGACAATGCAGCACGGTGACCCACACCATGGCGGCCTAGTAATGCTAGTGCATCTTTTAGTCTAGTCAACAAGTATGGAACTTGTTGATTAGCCTAATTGGGCCTCCGGTCTCGCACTCACCAACGAAACACGACAGCTGCAATCAATGTAAAATGACAGCTGTCATTTTACATTGATTTTCTGTGCGAGGGTAGTACTACCCCGGTCAAGCCAGCCCGTTCGTGCTGAAATCTCTACTACCTTGGCCTTCTATACGACGCTGACCAAATAAGTTGGTATTATGTTTATTTTAAGTATTCGTTCTTTTTGCAGTGACGTTGTCCTGCGTAGCTTGTTCCCTAAGTCGCTTCTTATGACATTCATGGGATGAACAGAGCTGGTAACACTCTGTATTCTTAAAAAAAAAATGGATGTCCTTTCTAACCTAATTGAAAAAAATATTTTTTGTTGTTATTTGTTGTCCATCTGTTGTCGACAACAAAAGTATCCTCGACCAATAACGAAACGAATAATTTAACTTTATTTGAAGCTCAAAAAAAATTTTTGCAAACAGACTTCTGAGGAAGTCACGACATAAAATAATAATAAATAAATATTTCGGACATCTAACACACAACGCCATCTAGTCCCAAGCTAAGCAGAGCTTGTGTTATGGGTACTAGACAACTGATAAAAATACATATACGAGTCTATACTTTTTTTTTGTAAATACATGCATTTTACACAGAAAACACCCAAACTCCGAAACAAATATTTGCAGATCAGACAAACATTTGGTTCGACCCGGGAATCGAACCCGAGACCTCAAGCACAGCCGTTGCATACGCTACCACTGCGCCAAAAATAAGGTAAGACGAAAAGGCTTAGGAGGATATAGAACTTTGACTGCACGTTTGGCCTAGTGGTTAAGGTAAAAAAAAAAAACTGCCCGCAAGTTTCCGTTAACTTTATGAGTTCACATGTAACTAGGTGGAACTGTACATGAACTAGTAAAGTTGGATGTACTACACTAATAATTTAGAGGTAAATCGAACGTGAGAAATACGAACAGGTGTAAGGAACCGACATCGTCGTCATAAAATTGTACTCGTAGTTACTACACAAGGCTTATGTGTAGATATTATCTCTCATCTCCTACTGCTTTACTTCACATCGTCCGCCGGCCCAATTTGATCTAAACTCGCCTCTGACTCTTTAAAGTCATGTTGTATGATAATAAATTAATTACCACTTACTGTAATGGTGAGGGAAAACATCATTAGGAAAGTATAGCTATTAATATAATTAACACCTCCAAATATGGGTCTAATGCTCTTGCTTCATATTGGGCCAGTCACAGGTTACTGATGCAGTCTTTGATTTTAAAATAAAGGGGTTTTTAAATTGTTAATTTAACTATGAAAATATGTACTCAATATGTTACACTTATTATTTTTCCAACTCTTCCAGTTTTCTTCTGATTAATTTCGTTGCGGGTTCCAAGTCGTGGAACGAGTGTCATAACTCGGTGTGTTCGTGGGTCACCGCTGTTGATCCTGGTGTAAAGGAGTTACAGTGGTGGGCGTGTTGGGCGGGATCAGTCCCATTTAAAAATATGTTACACGTAAACCCATTCTTCTGTAACAATAACATTGCAACTTTTTACAAAAGCTTATTGATCAACTATATTATATTATTACATATTCTCTCTCTGTGGGGTTGGTTCTTTATGTCTGCAGAATTGTAGTTAGCATTGGAGTTGCATCAGGAGCAGATAATCTACTTTGTTTCTTACGAGTCTCGTAAAGTTAGAATTCGATGGGTTTTGCTTTGTTAGGTAATTGATGATGCACGAACGCTTGATTTTTTGCCTTCGGTTTTCCCAAAAACACACATTCATACCTCATAGATACCTACACTATTCTTTTCTGTTTGTCAGATCAATAAATATCTATGAATGTCTATCAATAAAATAAACAAATGGGTATTTATTGCAATAAAATCAATCTCACGTATTTTTGTTCAATCTAAATGTGTCTCTAGGTACATCGGCAGTGGTTGATAGGCTCACTTACATATTTATAAACTTGCAATGTGTAATTTAATGCTCGTTTTATTCGAAAGAGTTTTAAATCAAACTCTAAATAGATACCACTCATTGGCTTCTGTCATGAACATTAGCCACATCCTCAGCACATCTATAAAAAACATTGCAAACGGATAAAAAACCCGTTCATTGTGTAACCGATGTGTGGGAACGGCGGACAGGTGCGAGCTTAGCCTCAGGAAATCACTACCAGCTCCTGTGTACTGAGCTACGATGTACTTACATGTTCTATAAGTAGTCTTGCTCATTTATTAGACACGATACCTTTTTTATTACAGATCATTTTTATACTCCGAATTTTTTTTTCTTCCACCTCTTAGTTTGCAAATAAGCAATGTCACTGCTAACCTCGTGTTTGGGAACTTTTTGGCGAAGTCTCCATATACGTAGATAATATTCCTCGGAAATCGTCCAATTTTGTCCGAGTATGTTTACAACCTTAACTTTGACTTTATAAAAATAGTGTTCTAAACGTCGACATCACATTTTATTTGCCAAATGTAGAACAATTATATTTATTATATGTATATTTGTAATCACAAAAAAAAAACAATCTTGCAAACAACTTTTAAATGTTTCTCTTTTACATACCTAATCGATGTGATTTTGCTTTTCGCCAAATTTCAAGGTTTTGGTCAGTTAATCAGAAAACTAGTTTTTGACATACGTATTATAAACGAACAATGTAGTTCATTTTTTATTTTGAGGAACAATCAGGAGTTCCTTTTAAGTCAATAGTGTGACAGAACTTGCAAAATGTCTACAACCGGGTTCTCTTCCTATAAGAAACCTTGTGATGATACCGCGTTACTTAAACACCAATATACTAACATTACACATATTATTTTATATAAAATTATCGTTTATAACGTCTGAAACATTTACATACTCATTTGTTATAAAAAACCTGCTAATATTATGAGGATAGAGCTTCCGCAGTATCCATTTCAGCGGCATTTAATGGTTCTGTAAACCCTTTTATCTAAGCTATCTTCATTAAGAGCTTAAGGCGGTGTATTAGGTGAAGTTCTAATACGAAATAACATGGATAACGATGGCAAGTCTGAACAATTAATCCTTAGAATTGTAAAAAAAATCAAAGTCTGTATATTTAACATATGGTAATTGACGCAACACACCACATCAACAACCTTTAACAGGCTTTTCTAAGCAAGGAAATTTTGGCATACTGTACCACGCTGGTCAGGCGGTTTGATACAGAGTCGGTTTCAAATTGTCTTTCTCTTTGAAGTGATGTTGGTCTGTGAAGTTTGCTCCCGTAGTTGCTTCTTACGAAAACCACAGGGTGAGTTTTGGTGGTTTTTTTTTTCACAGCTAGGCCACCATAGTGTGGGCCCTATATTTTTTGTTCTGTGGTGTGGGCCACCATACTACAATGTCTGCGTTCGCATTGAAAATGGTGACCACCACTTAACACAAACGATTACAATGTTAAAAGACATACTGTATAACCATTAATTTTGTTAATACAATTAAAGTAAAATAACATCTTATTTTTAAGCTGAGCGGTCTCAACTACATGTAAGGGAGGCCGAAGCTCTAGGTTTCTAAGCAGTTTACCGTGGGAGAGCCACGCTTTGGCATGAGTGGGCCGGCTCGACCGGAGTGATACCACGGCCTCACAGAAAACCGTTGTGAAATAGCTCTTGCGCTGTGTTTCACCGAGTGAGTGAGGATACCGGAGGCCCATCCCCCAATGGTCGGCAACGCACTTGTGACGCGTCTGGTGTTGTCTTGCGGGTGTCCATGGGCGGCGGTAATTGCTTACCATTAGGTGATACGTCTGCTCGTCTGCCACCTCTACCATAAATAATATAAAAAAAAAAACACCGCAGACAGACATTTGTACAGGCTGATGACCTACTCAAATACATGAAATAAACATAACTAAATATCAACTAAAAATTTATATAATTATATAAAACAACTATGTTCACTACCTCTCCACTGCTTTTTGGTCACCTACTTACTTGGTATTACATACCTTTGACTTTCTCATTACGTTATAGGTATTATTTATTATTAAAATATCTATGGGAAAATTGTACTTTATTTCGAAAGTAAAACATAAACACGTCTATAAAATATATTTAATTGACTTGTTTATTAAAGAGAGGGAATGTAAATGTAATATTAGTTTTCCATTTAAATTATGCGAAATTACCGCGGAATAGGGACTAATTTACTTAAAAAACTTATGCTATGCTAATAAATAATATATTTAACTGTTAACACGTGAAGCAAAAACTTTGTACCCCTTTTCCCGAAAATTGCGCGGACGGAGGAGTACGAAATTTCGCACACTTATAGTTAATATAGAGAAGAAGTGCAGAATCCTAATTTACTTTTTAAGTTATGCATAAAAAATACAATAAATTAATAAAAATAATATTCCACACACTATCATGCGTAACACACATAAATGCAAATACACAAATGTATTTTACACATTTATATTTACATATTACACAAATATATTTATGTGTATGTGTGTTACGCATTACGCAAGAACACACATACATTTGTATGTGTCTTCTTCTTTTGATAAGATGGCAACCAACTAATCGCTGTCTTCCAATGTCAAGTATTTATTAAAGTTTTCGAGTATTCAAGTCTTCATCGTGATGAAATTAATAATAAAAAATATATAAAAATGTGGATGAGATGAAATGGGGAAAAAATTTAAAAAAGCGGCCAAGTACGACTCGGACTCGCCCATGAAGGGTTCCGAAGCAGCAATAACATAAAAGTTCTTGTAGTTCGTTGTAACTTTGATCGATATTTTAATAATAGTGTAATTTTTTTGCGGTTTACGATTTATTACGTATTAAAAAAAACTACTCACTAGATCTCGTTCAAACCAATTTTGTGGAAGTTTGCAAGGTAATGTTCATCATATATTTTTTTTAGTTTTATCATTCTCTTATTTTAGAAGTTACAGGGGGGGGGGGACACATTTTACCACTTTGGTCATAAATAAATATCAAAAATGATATTAGAAACCACAATATCATTTTCAAAGACCTATCCATAGGTCTAACACGGTTGGGTTTGATGAAAAAAAAATTTTTGAGTTTCAGTTCCAAGTATGGGGACCCCCAAAATTTTTTGTTTTTTTTTCTATTTTATGTGAAAATCTTAATGCGGTTCACAGAATACATCTACTTACCGAGTTTCAACATTATAGTCCTTATATTTTCGGAGAAAAGTGGCTGTGACATACGGAGGGACAGACAGACCGACATACAGACAGACAGACAGACAGACAGACAGACGGACAGACAGACATGGCGAATCTATAATCCTAAAAACGATCTCCCTTTATGTACGTCAAAGTCAAACTAAAAAGATGATTATTTTTTGTCTATAATGTCATACTGAAAGCCAAAAGTAGTCATGATGAAATCTTTGATTAAAGAGGTGTAAAAGTCTTAGGCAAAAGAAACCCTAAAAAGTTAACACTAAAAATTAAAAGAATTATCGTCGAATTTCGACCTCTGGGCGACCACTAGTTTATTTAATAACAATGACAGTTTCAACTAATTCAAGCTAACCATGATTACCTAGCTACTGATTAGCTGTTGATGTTCTACTTCTAATGTATTTATATCAGTTGTCTAGTACCCATAACACAAGCTCTGCTTGGCTTGGGACTAGATGGCGTTGTGTGTAAGATGTCCGAAATATTTATTTATTTATTATTAGTTTCTACCCGATATTTTCTGACTGTCTAACTTTGTTTGTAGTAGACAAAAGGCAGGCAGGAAAAATGGAATAGTAGTGTATTCGCAATTCCTTAGGTTACTTGATCTCCTTGCTTATATAAAAATAAAAATGGTTTACTATAGTTACCAACATACCAGAATGTTCATTCATTCATCCAAAAGTTCTAAGCTACCTACGCGGTAGCTTAAATCATGAAGTTTAATGTGATTGAAAATTTCCACATAGGGTATTGTATCACTACATATATTATAAAACAAAGTCCTCTGCCGCGTCTGTCCGTCTGTTCGCGATAAACTCAAAAGATTTTGAGTTTATCGCGAACGGTTGTTACCAATAGACAGAGTGATTCTTGAGGAAGGTTTTCTTATATAATTTGTAAAAATGTTGAGTTTATGGACTAAAATATAACTATATTCGTTCAAGACGTCGGAAAAAAATCAACCGCGGGGTAACAGAGGCTATATATTTTTTTCGATAAAGAACCCGTGCGAATCCGGGCTGGGTTGCTAGTCATATAATAATTGAGATTGGACGACGGAACTCATATTCCATAATTAAACGAATTTTTAAAGTATCCATTATGACGAAAAATGTTCAAATGTAATGAAAATACAACGCTAATCGAAAAACAAAAGACTGAGTTTGTAAATAGAATGTCATGGTTTTAAAACAAAATTAATTTGAATTTAGAATACAGAGCCATTACAAACTTTTATTTTATTTGAAATGACCAGTACTGAATTTTCGGCATTAATTACGGCAATTTCTTAGGTAAAGACCTAATATATTGGATATTAAATTATTTTGCAGTAAGCACGATTTCGCTACTCTCAAGTCTTAAGACACAGTTGCAGTGGCAAATGCGAATGATTCAGAGTCACTCAGCTGAATAACTAGACGTAACAACATATTTATTGCTATTGAAATGTCATTGTTCAGTAGATACAATTAAATGAATGCTTATGTAAAAATAGATAATTTCCCATAATTGTTAATGAGACGATACAAAGGAGAGAAAACCGTGGGAACAGTAACAGGTGTGTTCACGAAGAGAATTATAAAATAAATACATTTTATTTTATAGGTAGTTCTCTGTGTTTCATTTTTAGAGTAGATAAAATATTGCTAATATAATTATTCTGAAAATATGTTTTTTTTTAGTTATTTAAAAGGTTTTATATTAGAAGCTGCATATCTGGAGCGTTTGTATAACCTTTTATTTCCCTATTTATACCCGACTATGGCAAAGCCAAAGGAGGGTTATTTAAAATGGTTTGTAAAATAATAGGTCTTAACCTATGAAATTGCCGTTTTGTATGCAATAAGTGAAAGTACTTATTTTTTCAAACTTTTTTATTTCGAAATTTCGAAGTAATCACCCATGCAATCGACGCATCTTTGCCAACGCATTGGCAGTTTATTGATGCCCTTCTTGTAAAAACCAGCTGGACGGGAAACAAAAAAAAACCTAAAAAAAGAAAATAAAATAAGTAACTTACAAAAAGAAATGCAATTCCACCAAAAACATTTCCATGTAAAATGTTGCCAAGACGACTGCCTAAGGCTTACCCTGTGAAAAAGATATCAGATCATTAGATCTGATATCTATATAAGATAAGCTTGGCTCTACATTAGTAGAGCCAAGCTTCTGAATCTACATGCTCTAACTCTACCAACCCTAATTTCACAAACTCTACATCTCAGTAAAAATGTATGGCTCGGCTGTTTCGTTCCTTCAGAAACTAATTATTCGCACAACACATTACTTCAGAAACTAGATATTTGCAAACACATAAGGCGTTTGTTTCGCCTTCGTGACGGTATCGAAACGGCGAAGCCATACATTTTTACTGAGATGTAGATTTTCTGAAGTTAGGATTGGAAGAGTTAGGGTGTGTAGATTCAGAAGCTTGGCCTTACATTGGATCTGATACCTTTATCACAGGGTAAACCTTAACCAGTCGTCTTGGTAACATTTTACATGGAAATGTTTTTTGTGGGATTTAACATATACAATAATTAGGTCTCTGACTTTGACGATTTTAAACCGACTTCAAAAAAAGGAGGAGGTTCTCAATTCGACTGTTTTTTTTAATGTTTGTTACCTCATAACTTTCGACTGGGTGAACCGATTTTGATGATTGTTTTTTATTTGAAAGCTGGTGCTTCCCGTGTGGTCCCATTTAAATTTGGTACAGATTGAAATCGTTTTTTTTGTTAAAATTTGTGATTATCTATCGATTCACTAAACTAAAATTCTTAAATGTACAGACACAAAAGCTGTCACTCATCACCAGGCAACTTGTCTGCACCTGTGTCCTCCTATAACATAAAAATGCCAAAGAATAATATATTATTCTAAAACAATAACTTATTATTCCGGGTATCTTTTCAAGTATTTGCTGTTCAATGACAAAAAATGGTGTCGAGGTTTGTAATACTTTTACAATTTCATTGACCTCCTCAAATACCTAAGCTTGAAAATGTCATTCAGTACATTTTGAGTAGTAAACGTGTCGAAGCCGCCCGTCACCGCGTGACGGAAGAAGCATCCAGACCACAAGGATGCGCGTGAGTCACCGTGGGAAGCTGTGCAGGTGAGCCGGCGCTTGCTCATCTGATGCCTATAATTACTAGTGTGACCACACAGTTAAAAAGAATGTGCCCATGTTACAGACATTTTAGTTTACTCATTTATTTGGTTGCTTGATTATTTGTCTTAGATTACTTGAAGAAAAATACAAACAAATACAAACATAGGTAGCCTAATTAGCCCAAAACATTAAATATAATAAGCTCATAGTAACAATTTGGAACTTAAAGCAACGTAATTCTCGGAAATAATTATAGAAACTTCTCAAGAATCACACCTTTACGAAATAAAAAAATAAGCTTTCTTTAGCACTTGCTAACATAAAGTAATGCAACACATTTAGTCTTCGTGATGCAGCGCTTTACAAATCAACGTTTCTTGAATTGATTGCTATTGTCTGAAATTAGTGAATATTTATTCTATAACATACTCTATCACCATCATCAACAAATTTTTCACGTAGAACTCCTTATTATTGCACATATTACCGTAAAATAGCGAATGGTGGCATAAAATGAGAATTAACTTTTGGCTATACATAGTAGCAATTACTTCATAAGTCCAATACGGACCCTTCGGGACCTTTTCGGTACCTATCAAATTAATCTTATAACTCTTGGTCACTCTACAAATATAAGAAAGTAACTTACGTATCTCGTTCGACAGGAATCGTCATAACATTTTTAATGTGATTCATCTCGTTAAAATATCTGATCCGTGCGATTAAATACCCATACCATAATTACGTACGACTAATACGATGTTTTTGCTATAGGATATGTCTGTATCGATCTACCATACCTTACATAGGGTATCGTAAATACTGGTTGTATGTTATATTCGCTATGATTAATGATTAAGATCTGCTATCTTAAGAGAAGAGCCTGACAGTTCTCATACATCTCTGCATTGACTATCAATGAATTTTAATCCGTACCTAACGAAAGAAATTAGTCGTGAGTTCGTGAGCAATATTTTATTTCCATAGGCATGTTTGTGTAGTTATTTTGCTTGTATGTGTGTATTTTGTAGCTCATTCCAATTGATTTTCTGGTTTATTTTCAAATGTGTATGGGATGACTTTTTAATTTATCCTCTGTCTATGTATTTCCTCCGTATGTTGTTCTGGTTTCCCATCCGGTTTCCGGTAATACTAAATATTCAGGTGTACTACCACCTGAATATTTAATAATAATTTTAATTTAATTTAATGTAATAATAATTTTACTGTTCCGTTTCTCCAGTACATTGACCTGTTTTTCATAGTTTCCTGATTTTCATTTTCCAGATAACGGTGAGTTTTAAGACACCTTGACTATGTAGCCATTAATATGAGTGAAGAAATATGAGAATGAATGATACGTTTCACACATCAACGGCTTCCTAAAATCTTTTGCAAGAAGACTAATGTCTTACATTACAAGAGAGCTCAGTGCCCACCTCTAGATAAAGTTGTAATTACATTGTAACGTGATTTTAATGGACTCGACTTTAAGAAATCGTGTTATAAATATTGTGTACACTGATAAGAACTTGTTTGTACGAACATTTTAGAATATTGATGTCCCTTTCTTGGAAAACATTATAATCAAAATGTAATTAGTCTTTTTCTTACATATGTGTTTCACATACAGTGTGACGGAGAGAGATTTGATGATTCGGTATCGTAGTGATTAATGTAGTTTTGCTTTTAGTGCTCGTATCTTCAGATGTTTCATTTATACTAAACTTTTAAAAAAGAAAGTACGTATCATATTAGCATGTATTCGTAAACATTTTATTTAAACCTCCGTTTTAAGGAGAGACCTATGTCCAGCAGTGGACTTTAAAGGTTGATGAAGTTGATGATGATGAAACTTTTTACTTTAAAATTATATATAGATAAATTATAAAATTATTAAATTATCACAATAATCGCTATAAATATGAGTCTGCAATGGAAGGATAATCGTAAACGTAGCCCTTTTGACCTATTTTCATTTTAACTGTTCTAAAATACTAACAAATCTTACAAAGAACATCCTCCTTTTTTTGAAGTCGGTTAAAAATTCCAGTAAAATACCAAAAAATATTTCATTGGTAGACTTTCACATCTGGCGAATAAAAGTTAAGGCCACACACATCGTATGAAAACACGATCTGTGTTTTGTTACCTTTACTATTAATACATGCTTGAAACTTAGAACAAACGATTTTCACGGCGCAAGCGCAGGCCCGGTACGTGCGCCTGCGTCCACGCTTAATTTCCATAGCTTCACAGTTAAACACTGTTTGTTCTGAAAATACATTTACTCAGTCTGACGTCTGATCGAACTGTTTTAATGGTGGAAAAACATGTGTGTTACGAATCACATCAATGTTTACCGTTAGTACGATTTACTTTTATGCGGTACTAGCGTTACGCATTCAAATACACGTTTGAAGTGTCTATACTAGCAGTTGCTCTAATTTAGACAAAGGGTTATCCGGATTTTTGAAGTTTTTGTGTACCTATTAAATGCTACCTTTCGAAATCAGTAGGTATGTATGACCATTCTGTATTTTCTTTGGCGAGTAGTCGTTAGCACCATCAGAAGCAATGTTTGTTTACTAGACGATTCATAGACTCGTTTCATGCACTCGTATATTTTAACCTATTACAAATGAGTTTCTAAATAGTGACTAACTACTATAAAATCCGTAACTATATATTATTTTACTTAAATTAACAAAAATATATTTTCTTTCACCGCATAGACTACCAATAGTACCTTGAATAGCGTAACAACAAAAAATAGTTTTTCGGAGGCGGAGATAGTAGCGGATTTGACGGATAATTTATAGACAACTAGGTAATTTTCTGGTTGAATAGTGTCACAAATGAACCTTGAAAGAGTCCGAGGACGGTGCACTGCCCGTGTGAATCGAGGATATCCTTCAATTTGGTGCCCCTCAACAAGGTCATGGGAATGCTAATACGTGGTCAGGCGTGATATGTGCGGTACACTTTCGTTGCATCTGAATGAACCCTTCTTGCAATAAAGGTCGTCTAGTTGTATAATACAATATAGGCTAAGACTTCGAAGAGTACATCAAAGCAACTATAGGTGTTTGGGTTATTTGATAGATAATATAGATAACCGCTAGTTATGTAAAGTTTCTATGTGCGTCGGTCCATAAGATATTGTCCTAGGTAGATTACATCCATACGAGATATCCATAGTTATGAAAAAGTTAGGTCGAAGTAGACTTACTTTTAATTGAGAGGCCTATGTCCAGCAGTGGACTGTTAAAGGCTGATGATATGATACTCAGGAAGCGTAATATCTCCTTGTAAAACACCCTCTTACTCAGACTCAGACTTACACATAGAACTGATATCGCTTTAGATTAAATAGAAAGACCAATTAGTATAAGATAGCTAATAATCACAAATTTTAACAAAAAAAAAACCGACTTCAATCTGGACCAAATTCAAATGGGACCATACGGGAATATTGAGGTATTCGTTAATTTTTCGCGTACATACATAATGCAAATTGAAGACTTATATGGTTTTCTCATGGATGACAAGTCAGAACTGAACCAAATTAAAATGGGACCATTCGGGAAGCACCAGCTTTCAAATAAAAAAAGAATCATCAAAATCGGTTCACCCAGTCCAAAGTTATGGCGTAACAAACATAAAAAAAAAAAAAAATACAGTCGAATTGAGAACCTCCTCCTTTTTGAAGTCGGTTGACAAAAGAGATAATAATCTGATATATACCCCGGCTTTAATTTGATACACTTCTTAGAGTGGATCTCATCATTAAATAGATAAAACTCATTATTCGTTTAGCCAATAAACAAGCAGTTAAAGAATAATCGTAAAAATAACATATCTCGTACTCATCGCTTCGGTTCTTCCTTCCTGTGCCGAGAGATCAAAACCTGGAACTCACTACCAGCATACGTGTTTCCTTCCCACTATGATCCCGGGTTCTTTAAGCGGAGCGTGAAAAAGCATCTCACCAGGCCGCCATAGTGTCGGTCACCATGCTGCATTGTCCCTATTCGCAATCAGGATGGTGACCACCACTCTTAGAATCTGCTCATGCTTTCCATCAGGCAGGGCAGAGTCATTTTGGCAGCTGACTATAAAAAGAAAAAAAAATGATATGACATATATATCGTTATAATAATCTATGTTCCAAACGACTTCACTGATGTTCATCGTTGCAGAACCGCAGGATCTTAGGAAGCGTTTCATGAGTTGCATCGTAATCAGTGTGCTTACCCCATGACGAATCGCAGTAAGGGTGCTTTATTCTTTTTACTTATACACATCTACAAGGTAACATCGTGGGCACCGACCACACTTCCTACTTTTTCAAGTTTTTATATAGTTTTTATAAAATGATACACCTGTGATCCTCAATTACGTGACCTTTATGCCAAGGAGTTGGTAAGTAACGTAATATATTACATGTTAGGAATCCTTGGAGCATGCAAACGACTTTTATGGTAAAATCTCGAACCCAAAACTAACAATATACATTAATTAAGGATAAGTGTGTAAGATGTTGTTTAAAAGGACGCGGCGACGGCGACGGTGGCAGAGGTCAAAATGTAAAAATACCTGAGTAAACTAACGCTATCTTCTGACAATTATCGTAAGTATTTAGGAAGAACGTACTAAACATCATAACTGACTACCTCTCTGGATAGGTGCTTGTTGCTTCAGAGGGCTTTGGTCGTCCACTGGCACAGTCCTATTAATGTTTTGGTTGATTTCCTTTCCATTAATTTGACTTTTGAAAGCACTATACATTTGTTGTAATTGTATTGTTAATATAAATACATATTAGAATTGTCATAATTGACAATCACCATATTTTTCACTTGGTAGTGTACAAATGAATTTTATGTCGTGATCTTTTACCTAAATCACCAGAACTAAAACATTTTTAAAATATAATAGAAATCAGTAGAGCCTAAATGAACTCTAATAATGCAAAGCGTTTATGTGGATGTTCATGAAATTAAATTACACAATAAACAATGACATTGTTGCACTTTCGCGCCATGGTAAATCTAGCTCGACATATTATGCTGTGCCGGTAATCACATAAATTGAACTTCCTGTGAGGGTGACCACACGCCACGGCTGCACGGTACCAAGCCAGACATCATCGCCCAATTGCTACGTGAATTACCGACGAGTTCCTTACTGTGATTACCTATCAGCCGTTTCCTTCAAGTAGGGTGTCTACACAGCGTGATTCCTCGCCGCACCTTTTTATTCATAATTCTTCGTTTTGCTCTGATGCCTTTTGGTGAATGACCGGCGAGAGTTGAAAAAGTGAATCACAGGAATTACGGTGGCTAAACACGATGCAACGACTAACAGATATTCTCCAACTGACAATCTGCCAGGGTGTCATTATAAATGTATTATTGTATTTCATTTATTTATTTATTTATTTATACTTTATTGTACACAAATGGAAAAAAAAACATTAAGCTACAAGGAAATAACATGTACAAGGGCGAGCTTAACTCAAACATGAGTTATCTTCCAGCTAACCTTAGAGTGAATAGAGGATAGTGAAGAATGTTAGGGCGAAGTCATGTGTACTAATAAATAGACAGAAGAAATAACACTTCATTAGGACTACAAAAATATTATTTCGACAACAGAAATATAATATATAGATATACAGATAGATAGATAGACAGATAGATACAGATTCATCTGTTACGATTAAGTTTCGAATTCTAATTTGGAATGATATTTCAATAGCAGATAGTGTGGAGTTTCACGTGACATTTATACTGCCCAATCAACGAACAATTTCTGTAAATGACGTCCAATTACACGAAGGCGTCTCGGTATGCGCCAATTAGGTGTCGCTGCGCGCGCACCTGGCTCACGATTCATATGGTCACGCGCGTAGTTTGGCCGTAAATTGTTTCGATGTAAAAGCACATTGTTGCTGTTATTACTTAAATTTCTATCGATTGAGGTCATTGGCAATCGTTTATTTGAAATATTTAAACGTTCTAATACATAATATCTTGGCTTTTATAGACAAAATAACCTTTAATCGCCGATAACAGGAGACTTGAATGTCGAATGTAAACGCAGTTTTAGCAAATTAACTTAATTCGAATTAATGGCAGACCATTACATGCACCCACATCTTAATTAGTCATTTTTCCTTACATGTATTGAGTATTATGTATTTTTTTTGTAAATCAATCAACATCAATAACATCCCATTTCAACTTCTTTGGTAAATAATCCCTTCCTCGAGACTATTATCGCAATGAATTCATTAATCAAAATTCTATAATTGCTAGCCATAAAACCAACTTTGCGATTAAAATTGCAGTAATGCATGAAGAGTAGAACAGTACTCTACACTTGGTATTAAATACTTGATGATAAATATCAACACAAATACAGTATTCATCAGCTTATTGTAGTCTTCTGACAGACATAGGCCTCTCCAATTGCACGCCACTTGGTTCGATCCTCGGCTTCCATACTATTACATTCTAGAATCAAACTCACTTGTACTTATTCCACTATTTTAATTTACCTTTACACCTGACCGGTTTCGCCTTATGGCATTCTCAAAGGTTAATATTGATCATCATATCATATTAATAATATACTATTAATATCCTGATACGTCTGAGAATCTTTTAGATACCGTAAGTTGTAATGAATTTTGAAATAAATTTGACTACTCCGAATTTGTATCTTTGACAAGTAATAAGTCTCACGATTTCTTGTGTTTCTTTTGTTCTTTTTCACCGCGTGTTGATGTTACCGGGTTCTAAACCACCCCTTCTCCTGATTGGGAGGTTGCAGTTGTCTAATGTTGATGATAGTCACCATCATTTGACCCGTATTTCATAAAAGAAAATAATATAAAACTGTCAGTCTATTTTAATTTACTTCATTTACCAGACAATGTGATGAGAGCGGAAGCGTCGATTACCGTTTGCTAATGAGGAAGTAGTTGCTTATAATCCACTGGTTAGATAGTACTAGTCCGGTAGACAGGATATGTGTTGTTGTTGCATACATGACATTAATCGTGACGCTGCGTTTAAGTGCATTGCACATCTCTGTAGGAAACTCTTGCTGGAGCATGTGAAAAGATACGGATTAGTATGCTACAACATTGTTCAAGAGTTCAAGCAATGTCACCGTTATGCAAAACGATTAAAAGTTCTCTAGTTTAAGTATGGCTAATTTAAGCAAGCTGTGTCATCAAATGTTTATATCCTCAGTCTGTCGGTGTCATGTGCAAATGTCATCTAGAAACCGTATTTTAACTGTTCTTTACAAAACTTGGTATAGAAGATTTTTCTATTTTCTTACTTGTAATCGATTTCTAGTTTCAGTTATGGAATACTATAAAATATAACTATTATAAATATTATTCTATAGTTCTCAATATCATATACACATTATTATAAGCAAGTAAATAGCAAGGAAAAAAAAAAAGTAGTGTAGGCTGCAAAACAATATATTTAAAATTTGTTTTTTAAAGACAACTCCCCCAATAGGAATAAACATCCTGTGTCGCGGGGGACTTTACAGACATACATGAAACGGACACAATTAACACCCAAACTCAGAACAACAATTTGTGGATCACACAAACTGTTGTCCCGTGTAGGATTTGAACCCACAACACTTGGCGAATTGGCAAGCGGCGTGGCGACCGCCTAAACCACTAGGCCAACCGTGCAGTCAGTAAATAACTATTTGGTATATCTAGAAAATCTACGGCAAATGCATAGTAACATTTATCAAATCAGATATTGCTTACTTGCATTAATCATGTATGTTTTAATATCGCTTCATCGTTATATTCTTAGATACCCTTGCAACAGTGACAACAGTTTTGTAGTACAGATGTTCATTTCACGTCTCCGAGGGGCAAAAAATCTATGCATAATTTTAATAGCAACGGTCATCCATGGTCTATCGCGGAAGACGTGGCCACTGACCCATTGCGATGGGAACACCTTGACCTTAATCAATGGCCACCTGCGTGGAAGTCCGAACTTCTTGGGGGAATCTTGAGCATGGGAACCGAGTCACGCTTAGAGGGTACCCGGTGAATGAATTAAAAAAACAAATAAAATGTATTATTTTTACTTTGTGAGTGGCAGCAATAAGTGAATGCGAAGAATAACAGTAACTAGAATTAAAAAGTCTTCACGATATGCTCGTTTTCCTCAAGTCATTGAAAACTATTTTTCAAGTAATATTACCTAATTAAACTACGTGTAGGTATATTTTTAGAGAAGAAACTTTAGTAAAAATTTGAGACTACTCCCACTTTTAATTTTGTGCGCAAATGCCCTCGGATTCCACCACTGGTGGTTATGTCGAACTCGAACCGACTAAAAACTGCACACCGTCTCGGATACTAGAAGCCGGGGAACCAGGTGCACCCTCGGAAGGAATTCCTTGGAACCCCGGCGACGAAGTACAGATTTGTTGACAGCTTATATATTGTTCATTAATAACTTTCTCCACTTCAAGTTATTATCAGTATATGAAACAGATATTCAATATGCTTCACGATATCAATATTAACACACTATTAAAGATATATTATTTTTAGTTAACACTGTAGGTAACAGTTTCCAAAACCAATCTCTTAAAGTACTTATTTATAATCTTACAACACACAAACTTGATAAGCGTACTACAGTAACCCGATAATAAGTCAAACAATCAAGTAATTGACTTATTATGTTGATAGTTCGAGATTTTCATAGTGTAGCAATTTGTCAACAATGTAGCACATATGAAATCGAAACCAATATGCCTACTTATATCAACAAAAGTAAAGCATGTCGACTCGTCAGAGTAAACAAACCCTTTTGTGTTCAACGTAATCCCGCCAAAATTGCGCGCCAAATGCCAAACATTTGTCAATGGAGTGGCCAACAATGAATCCATTGATAGCAAGCACCCGGCACCTGTAGATTTTGAGGGGTTCCCCAGTTCCCCACACGTGGCAGAGCAACATATGGGTACTCTCACCTGGTAGTGGAAATCTGGCCCCTCATCCGCGAGGGGTAGTTATTTTACCCACATGTCACTGGCGGCTGCTACCGACAGATGCTAAAATACGTTGGTACTACATCGATTTTATTGTAATCTTTATTTGTACTGAAACTTTGTTTAAATAATCTAATTTGAATGATAGAAAATGCTGGTGTTTTTAGTGTAAAGAATAATTTCCACCAAACACTCGCATCGGCGGGAATTTCACAATCCTTAAGCGATATAGGTATACTTTAAATACGAGTAGACTGAAAATGCTGTGGCCACACAGTGGTACATGATTTAGGGCCAGTTTCACTAGTTCCTGATAAAGTTTTAAATAGTTATCTGGCTTGTAATATTATTTGACAGATGAAAGTTACTGGAATACAAGTATAAGTAAATCTGTCATAAAACTTGTGGAACCGAAATCTGTAGTTTTCTGGCAGATAATTCACATTAGTCTGTCAGCGACTTTATCAGCGAGTGGTGAAACTGGCCTTTAATTTCATTTAAAGGTAAAATCCTTTAGTTAGAGACTATGGTTTCTTTTTAATAACAACTCCCGCATTAGAAATATACATTATGTGTCGCGGAGGACTTTACAAACAAACATAAAAGGGATACAAAGAGCACCCAGATCAGAACAACAATTTTTGGATTACAGATAGTGTTGTCCATTGTTTGATTTGAACCGAAAACACTTGGTGCAGTATAAAATGTGGCGACTGCTTAAACCACTAGGCCAACCGTGCAGTCGTATATAGTACGACTGCACGGTTGGCGTAGTCTTTAGTTCGTTAAGAAGTTTAAACGTTTCAAGGCTGAATGAATGAATCTCTGGATCGATCACGCTAATATGAGCAGGTCAGACATAGTCATGGCTCTTAGACTTCGATCTGGACATATCCCACTAAACAGCTTTGCATTTTTAATGGGGAAGGTTGGTTCCCCCAACTGCTCAATTTGTAACAAAGTTGAAGACGTATATCATATTTTGATGGAATGTGTCCGAAACGAAGCTGAAAGAAAGCAATTATTCTGTAAACCTAATTTTAATGTGGGAGAATGTAATAGCATTCTCGTTCGCCCGTCCTCGGGGGAAGCGAGAACACTATATTTTATAGCTAAAATGTATATATATAATAGGCCATAAGTTATCTCTTTCTATGCGGGCGGCATAATCACTTCGTGACTAAGCCCTCATTAAATAAATAAAGAAAAAAAAAAGATTAAACGTAATCTAGGTAGATTGGAATAAAGATATGTATATATCTACATACTGCATTTAATTTGTTCTCATTTTCGTTTTGACTTTCATTTTTAACGAATTTTTATATGAACTGAAACTACATACCAAGCTCAGGATACAAACTTGCGATAGTTGAACTAGTATATTTAGCATGGTGCTCTTACTTATTCAACTTTGTTTTTTTATATGTTGTTGTGTAATCGATATATAAATATTATTGTTTTTTTAATAATACCAATAACTATCTTATTTAATTTTGAACTTAATTATACCTTCAAATGAGCAATTCTTGTAAATCCTATCCTACTAATATTATAAACGCGAAAGTTTGTTAGTATGGATGGATGGATGTTTGTTACCCTTTTTTTTCTTTTCTTTTTTCATTCAACGCCATCTAGTCCCAAGCTAAGCAGAGCTTGTGTTATGGGTACTAGACAACTGATACAAATACATATATACTTTTTTTTGTAAATACATACATATTACATACATACATATAGTACATATAATACAATAGAAAACACCCAAACTCCGAAACAAATATTTGTAGATCGTACAAACATTTGGTCCGACCTGGGAATCGAACCCAAGACCTCTTGATCAGCTGTTGCACATGCCAACCGCGAGACCAACGAGGTAGTCTTTCACGCAAAAACTTAAAGCTTGACAAAGAAAGAAGGACAAAGGCTCTAAACTTGTTTTAATTCTATTCATAAAATCATCTATCATCTATTCAAAAAATATATAAATAAATACATTTTATTTCCGCACTGCCATTGTGAACTGTCAATATTAGCTGAGTATCGTCGACCTCTCCAGGTGTAATGAATGGCGCTCCTTACATCTGCGCATGCGCAATCTCCATTGTTACTGTTTACTGTTATTGTTAGTTATTGTATTGTATCGGACATAACAGTTAAATACTATTGAGGTCATTATGATATATAGGTATTAAAAAAACAAAAGAATTGAGGTATGTTTATCCGTATTCTCAGATTATTTGCAGATCATACAAATATTTGGTTTGACCCGGGAATCGAACCCGAAACCTCAAGAACAGCAATCGCATACACTACCACTGCGCCACCGAGGCTGTAGCTTGGTATACAATAGTCAATATTAAAGCTTCATCATCATGAAGCCTTTAATGGTCCACAGCTGATCATAAACCTCTACTTAAAATTATTTACCTAAGTTTGATATTTTATTATTCCTCCCATTTAAGTATGAAAATCACGGTAAGTGTTGCCATAAAACAATTTTGATTTCAGCACTAAAATAAATATTGCATACGTATTCGTAAATCGTTAAAATCTACATGATGTTTAGTATTAAAATGTTCGTCGTTTTGTGGCCAACTTCGGTCTTAAGTACGACGCAAGCGGCAGTTCCTAACATGTGGGATTACATGATGACCATTAAACAACCTATTGACTGTTTATATCAAACCTTTATGGGTTTTTAACGTTCTGAACAACGCTCATTAAATATATATCTAATATATTGTCACCATCATAACTACCTATACTCATGAAACAAGGCAGGTTTTTACTTTAAGTAAAAACTTCTGCAGCGGGATTAACATCTCCAGTGTGCAGAAGACGCAAGAAGCAGCTCTTTAACTATACTCATATACTCTATACACTATACTCAGCAAGGGACCGTTTTATTTATTGGTTCCGTCATTAACTTGAAAAATAATTTATTTACATATTAGTTACTTAGTGAACTGTTTTATATAAATAACTAGCTGAACCGGCTAACGTTGTTTTGCCAAAAATAAAAAAAATGTGTTATAAAAATAGATGCTGGTCGATTCTCAGACCTACCCGATATGCACACCAAATTTTATAAAAATCTAGGAGTATGGTAACTAACATTGTGACACGAGAATTTTATCTATAAGATTAAAAGCATCATAATAGTTTGGACTATTATGATGCTTTTAATCTTCTTCTTCAGACAAATACTTTTCTCCAATTATTAAAATATCCGTAACCTATAATTAAATATTACACTTTTGGGTAATTATATGAAATTTTTACTTTACTAACACATAATCTACACTTTTAGTCGTGTATTACACGTAAAAATAGAAAACAGTTTCTATTACTCGGGAATACTATGATGAACTGGAAATCTTTAGTACTTAGTAAGTTATTTTAGTATTATGCTTCAGGAAGCTAATATAAAGAGAGACTGGTAAAATGAAACAGAATATCAACTAAGATCTATATTTCATTATTACTATTTTAAACGAATTTTACATTTGGTGTACGATGCGTCGCCGTAGTTGATGCACGTTCCAACTTGCGCTGTATATCTTTTTGTATGTACTGCATGCACCGGGTCTCTAACACTCTTAAAAGATACACTCCAAAAATAAACAGCAATGTTACAATAAATAAAGTAATGATTGCGTCTGATGTCGAAAATGAGTCCATTACTTCTTCGTGCGCATGACCACCCATGTCAGCGACAAGTACGTGACGGAAAACCTATATTGTGCTTATTGTAAAATTTCGTTTACCAATTGTATTAATAGTTTGCTAACACTATTCATAAATACCACGTAACATCTAAAGAAGATCGAGCATATGCGATAAATTGTCGTATGCATAAATACATAAGATAAGCAGAATACTAGAAGTAATATGTTTTTTCTTTTAAATCTATATCCATACTATTATATAAAGCTGAAGAGTTTGTTTGTTTGAACGCGCTAATCTCAGGATCCGTTGGTACGATTTGAAAAATTATTTCAGTGTTGGATAGTACATTTATCGAGGAAGGCTATATATAATCACGCTATGACCAATAGGAGCGGAGCACCAATGAAAAATGTTTCAAAAACGGGGAAAAAATATCACGCTACGCAATAGGAGACGCAAACGAGGTTGCTTGGGTCGGCTAGTCTTATAATAAAATATTGTTACGTGTTAGGGTTCGATTTATTTGAGAAATAAGCCTTTTGACTTGTTAAAGAGACTTTATTAAAACCACTATAAAAATCACAATAGTACTCTGAATTACAATCCTTAAAAGTCGCCGAGGTCGCTAGGATGATCGCTGATATCACTTCAATGTTTATTTCACTATAGCTCAAACTGAACTGAACTGCCTGTGGCCCGCGAGACGCTCTATTTATACTCATATTATTATTACTCTTCCATTTCTAGAAACGACGATAATACACGAGAGTCGTCTAGTAAAAACGCTAATAAAAATAATCGAAGGTAATAATAATTATGCAACAACCAATCGATATCCGACACTATGCATATAGAAATAAGGTCCATTATTCCTTGCCTCAGGAGATCGATAAGAAGTGTGTGTGTATTTGTGTGCGCAGATAAGGTTTGAAGATTATTATTATTCGTAACAATAATAACTCAATATAACTTCCATAAAATTTTCTTTTTAAAAGTTTAACTGACTTTAATTCACCATCGTTTGTATTTTTAATCCTTCATTTTCCCAGCAGAGTGAAAATTTTCCAGGGCTTTATCTCATGTTGTGTGTTGTGTTTTTAAACTTTAATAGTTTAAAACACAACACACAACATGAATCGATCAATAACTAACGAAATTTTCATCAATTTAAAAAGAAAACTATTTTCTTTCAAACATTTTCTACATAATTTTATTTTTATTTGATTTAGTAACATTTTTTCAATATCGGTAATGTTTTCATAATGTGACTTATTTTTACCCGACTACAGTGAAATCAAAAGGAAGGGAATAGTTTTGGGAGTCCATGTATTACTATGTTAAATTGTGCGTGCCATTCTAGCGCCTGTTCCACTGAACCGATTTTAATGAATGAGGTGTATATACTATATAGAATATATTTTTTTCTTTTTTTTCTATGGAATAGGGATCAAACTAGCAGAGGTATCGCCTGATGGTAAGCGATTAACGCCGCCCATGAACAACCACAACACCAGTGGCGTCACAAGTGCGTTACCGGCCTTTGCAGGATGGGGAGGAGGGTGGGGAGAGGGGTTGATGTATGGGCCTCCGGTATCCTCACTCACTCGGTGAAACATAGCGCAGGCGTTGTTTCCCACCGGTTTTCTGTGAGGCCGTGATATCACTCCGATCGAGCCGGACCATGCATGCAGAAGCGTGGCTCTCGAACGGTAAATATTTATAACTAGCGACCCGCCCCGGCTTCGCCCGGGTGGATTTCAGATGCCTCCGCCGACGACACGATTCGTGCATTTTAAATCTGTAATATCTTCGAATATATTCATTTAAATTAGATACTGTAAAGGGCCATTTTGATCTATATTAAATGCACAATGTATTTAATTTACTTTTAGTTGTATAAGGATTCATTCTGTATTGCTTAAAATCACTTCGTAAATAAGCCATTATTTCTCGTAAAAAGAAAGGAATAAAAAATGGTTGTTGTGGGTTATCCCTAAGAGATAGACATATACCGTCGCGGACTTTTTTGTAGTACTTTTTAAGGTGTACAATGCTGTAGTACATTATTTTGATCTATCTCGTAGGGTGCAACCAGCGTATGCAATGTAAGCGCAAAAAAAATTGTTTATTTGCTACATCACATTAGAAACCTCGAAAATTAACGGTGTTCCCATACTATATTATGCATTTATTATACATAAAAACCTTCCTCTTGAATCACTCTATCTATTAAAGAAACCTGCATCAAAATCCGTTGCGTAGTTTTAAAGATTTAAGCAAACAAAGGGACATAGGGACAGAAAAAGCGACTTTGTTTTATACTATGTAGTGATAATGTCCTGGATTACATAGGCCATATGTTTTATCGAAAGTTTTTACGTAGTCGAGATAAAGCTTTTTAAACTTTTTCTTGTTCAGTTAAACATAGCTTCCAGTGGACGATACAGACAAAAAATAAGGTGATCGGTGTCGGATTATTAGATGATTCAACAATGCATACTCGTTTTACACAGAAATTAATTCAAACACTCGGTCCTAATACGGTTGCGACAATAATTATTCCATAGCTGGCATTGCTATCGGGTTGCGACGTTGGCGCCGGTTGGCGGTGACGGCACCGCACTCATGCGAATGCAGAAATGCGAAACCGAACTACTATTGTGTAATTACAAAATTCTTGTACTATATGTACATATTTGGATTCTTTTATTCAATTTACGTTTAATCGTCTCTTAAAAGAATATAATTATTTTCTAATCTGTTGGTTACGATGTTGCGTAATGAACACGACTATTCGTTTTGTGTATATGTTAAATAAACAATATTGTTTTGTTAGTTTTGCCAAATATTGTGTTCCGTAGAAATAAAAAAGCCGTCGTTCGGTCAGTATTTGTCTGAACAAATCTCCTAGAGTCCCTTTGCTTTATGCAGCAACTAATATGTATTGCGACATATATTGTAATCAAATCAAAATGATCATCAAAGTGTTTCCACGGTAACTTTAAGAGCAAACTATACTCATTGTGTCAATGCTCAACACCTGATTCTAGCTGTGAACAGTCGGCTCATCATATCCTCTGGGAATGTAGTCTTTGGTACAATGAACGTAATATGGTGCCAAATAGCTTACAAATGACGTCTGGGGTAGTATGTATCTGTCTGATAGGGATCTTGTGTCAACTGCGTTGAAGTTCGTGCGTTTCAGCGATTCTGCCATACATACTATAGAAATCAAATATAGCTCACTTAGGACCCATAATATTTTATCCGTGGTGTTTCCCGGTTTGAAAAAGTCTGCCTATTTTGACTTCATTTTGTCTCTCGCTTTGCTAAGGAGGGAAGGGGACTTATCATATTTCCAACTGATCCAGTTTTCTTCTGATTAATTTCGTTCCGGGCTCCAAGACATGTTAGTTTTTCCTGGGACTTCCCGAGTGTCATAACTCGGTGTGTTCGTGGTTCACCGCTGTTGATCTTAGTGTACAGGAGTTACAGTGGTGGGCGTGTGGGCGGGATTAGTCCCATAAAAAAGTGTTTCCACGATTACCGATAATTTTATCAAAAACAAAATATATTATAATTATGTATATCGTTTTACTACCGCTTACCTTCATTATCTTGCTACTGCTCATCTATATATATAAAAGCAAAATACCAATCACTTATTAATCACGAAATCTCAGAAACTATAAAACCATCAACCTTGAAATTTAGCAGGTAGGTTCCTTATAGGGTGTAGACATCCGCTAAGAACGGATTTTATGAAACTCCACCCCTAAGGGGGTAAAACGGGGGTTGGAAGTTTGTATGAAAGTCCTATGTTTTTGAAGTAAGAGACTTGAAATTTAAAATGTATGCTCTATAGATGGCGTGGAGGTGTACTAATAATGTATCTTTAGAAATCAACCCCCTTTTGGGGTTAAAACGGGGGATGGTAGTTTGGTCGCAAACGAGGTTGCGTAAGTAAGCTAGTATTTTATATAATTAAACCTAGTTAATAATTTTGAAATATAATACAGAACAATCAAACGATAACGATATGACATCATCTTTAAGAACATATGTGGTAGGTAGCTTTATAGCAGATCCTGTTGAGATAACTCCCCACTGATAAAAGCAGGAAACGAATATGAAAACAAGCGGGTATGTATTAACTGACAAAATATAGATATCAATGGAACATTAGCGAGTTGTTGTGCTGGCAGCTGTGTGCTGTGTCCATTGATCGCGGCGCAGCTGTGACCCGCGATAACCCGCGAGGCGCCAGTACAGTGGCACCGTCTACACTCCGCTCCCCATTCATCTCACATATTATAGACAGGGCTGTCTTTCAAATACGTCTTAGACAATCTCTTAGACAGATACAATTGACCTAAAAGCCCTACTCGGTACCTGTATTTGCGAACACCAATACCTTTTTAATACTTTAACAATAGAATCATACTTTAGTAAAATCCTTTTAAGAGTTTCAAACTTCGTCATTAAAACTCCAAACGCAAAATAACAAGTTAGCTCAAATAGTCAAGTCGCTGTTTACCAGATTGTTTATAAAGATATTCAATGACAACCCTATCCAAACATTATTGTAATAGCTAATAACAGCTGTTTGCGCTGCGCTTGCGTCGCGATTACTCTTAATTGTGCGCTATCAAGCGTTTCTATGACCGGCGCTTATGCAATAAGTTCATAAGATAGTGTTACTGTTCGCGCTAGTTTTAATTGGTAGCAAGTGACAATAACAACAACTCCTGGATATCTATGGCCCTTTGTAAAAGAAATAGTTATTGAATGTCATATGTCTGCCTTAAATCTATAAGAAACAAATTCAACGTAAAAAAAATACACTTTAATTTTATAGTACAGCAAATCTGTACTAATATTATAAAGCTGAAGAGTCTGTTTGTTTTGTTGAACGCGCAGAAATTACTGGTACTATTTGAAACATTTTTTCACTGGTAGAATGCGCAGTTATTGAGGAAGGCTATCATCACGCTACGACCAAAAGAAGCGGATTATCGATAATAATGTTAAAAAAACGAGGGATATTGTTCATATTGGGAGCTACCATTGCGAACGCTGTGTAAACGGTTAAAGTTACACAAAAACTATGTTTAAGAGAATTGTTCTCTTTGCTGTAAAGTTAAGTCCGAGACAACATAATTATGTCTATCTTTTAAAGTTGGCTCACTATAACCTATTTTATGGTAAACCAATTTCTGCCCCTTTTTTTAACATCACGCTACGGGCAATAAGATATGCAGATTTGCAGATGATGTTTCGCGGGTCAGGTAGTTCAATAATAATTTATGTATGTATTCTGAATTTAATCAAAATATATCTGATTATTAAAATATAAGTTACATTTAAAATTCATCTTATAACACGCTCAAGCTTTTTTTTATATTTCTATTATTTTTTATTTTAATAAAAGTAAGAAATAAAAATTACTGCCTCGTTGGTCTCGCGGTTGGCGTGTACGACTGCTGATAATGAGGTCTCGGGTTCGATTCCTGGGTCGGACCAAATGTTTGTATGATCTACAAATATTTGTTTCGGAGTTTGGGTGTTTTCTATATATAATATGTATGTATTTACAAAAAAAAAGTATATATGTATTTGTATCAGTTGTCTAGTACCCACAACACAAGCTCTGCTTAGCTTGGGACTAGATGGCGTTGTGTGTTAAAATGTCCGAAAAAATATTTAAATAACCAATTATTAATGAATCAAATAACCATTGACCACGTTACTATCTGGGTATATAGGATTATAAGTGCATAAATAAAACAAAAATTATTTCAATATTCAAGTACATAATTTAGTCAAAGTAGCAAAGGAGAAACTATTGGAAGTGTGTAAAATAAAACTTAAAATCCAATCAAACATTTTCTAAATTCACATCAAAAGTAAAATTAACAGAACAATTCGAAGGCGATATGTTAGTAGATACGTGTTGTTTGTGTTTATACACACAAATACTGCTCAGGAAAACAAACACCTAATGAACACTTGAGAAATCAAGTTTCGAAACATCTAATCAAAGCGACCCAAGCCAATAAAGCATATACGCGCTAATCAGATTTCACCAAACAATCCATTCGATTGGAGTCGATTGGTTATAGAATTCCGCAACGCAACACCGAGGTCGGGATACGTGGAACCCAACAAAGGCTATTGTTCCACGTCCCTGTAGTCGCGAATTCGTTTATAATATTTTTTAACTCTTTTGCATTCCCAAAGTGCTGACCGGAGACGCTTAGACTTTCAAAACCGGTTTCCAGGCAACCTAAACCTTCATCTGAGTTTGTTAAATGTGACTCACTAGATTATGTGAGATTAAAATGCAGGTTTTTCTTTTTTTTGCAGATTAGCGGAAAAAATATCATTTCTCCTACTAATGTAAATCATGAATAGGTAATAGGAGTGGTCACCATCCTCTCTGTAAATCTGGACAATATGGCATGGTGGCCCATACTATGCTGCAATGGTGGCCAAAGGCAATGTAATTTTCACCAAAACATGGAATAGTGTCTAGTGTCTGTCTGTGTCTGAAAAAGATATATGTAATGTATTTTGCACAATCAAATATAGAAAGTGTTTATCATGTTCTTTATCTATTCAGAGGCTATTTTGTTTATGTGTTTCAATTCATAATATTTTATTTTTATATACCATGTGTCCCAAAATTCAACGATAAGCGGGCGCCAAAAGGTAGACCTGCTCATGAGTACATAAGGAAAAAAAATAAAAAAAAATTACCTAGTTAAAGGTATAAATTTTCAAAGAAATTCTAAATTTTTCTTGTAACTAAAAAAAAACTATTTATATTTTTTTTCCTTATGTACTCATTAGCAGGTCTACCTTTAGGCGCCCGCTTATCGTTGAATTTTGGGACACCCTGTATATCTCACGTAATGTAGCTACATGTACGCGTCTACGCCGCGCGGGTATAATTTTATTTCAATCTTCAAAATTAACCTAAACGAATGCAGATACGTAACTTCTGTGCACACAATATTTACATAATACTAAATAGTTAAATACCGTAACTAAACAAAAACTCGTCAGTCTTCTTATATGAAACAAATATATAATCTATGTTCACGCACAAGCAGTTAAAGAAATATTTAGATCTATATACTTAAATTTAAAAATGTTCAGTTGGTTCGTGTACGCTTCAAAAATTTAAAAAATTCTGCACCGATTGATGTAAAATTTTGACACGAAATACAATCTACTTCAGAGAAGATATTCTCAAATTTCTTATACATACATATAAACCACATTACTCCAAAACGATGCATTAACAGAGTGCAGTACAGTTAGTATAAGTAAATTAATGTGTCTATTCTACAATTTTTACAGCACATGCGAATGCTCCAGTCATGGATGGCATAAGTAGTTCTTCTGCAGTTTTCATAGAAGCTCCATGGCTCAAGCGTACATGGGGATTAATTGTCGCCTTTCCAACATACAACCATATATTTCCAAATACATAAAATAACGAACTTTTATCAAAAGCCGATTATTATGTATGTCATGATATTAAATTGCAGTTTAAATATGAGCATTTAACTAAATGATTGTTTTTTTTAATTAATATCATTGATTTAACTATAAATATCGAGTTCGAGGATTAAGAAACGAGAAAGAGAATATTTCTGGGGAAATAAAATATGAGTTGAATACGTTTATTTTGGATGTAGGTTATATTCGTTAAATGAACACATTACCATATTCATTCAGTGTTACCTGCTTGATAATGACCTTGGTCGTTCGGATGAGTTGTTTTTTTTATACATACGCAGTATGCCCATTAGCTCAGACGTAACGAACGCAATGTCAGTTACACCTAACCGTATGTAAAGACTCGGGCGCTGGTTTCTCTGTAGCTTAGCTTCTGTACTATGTGTTACAACAATTCGCAAAACTAGCTGACCGTCTTATTTATCCTGATAAATACTCATGGTGCGACTTGTGATCAACGATAACTATCAACCGTTTTAGCATTGCTTTATCTTATTACCACTATAAACTAGATAAATTTAAGTATACGAGCATTCTGTCGTATTTATTATTGTTGTTGTTGAGATCCTAAAGCTAGATAAAGGGCGCTACTAAATCGTAAATTCAAAATTTACGGTAAAATCGCAATTTCACAAAACAATACATCAGACGGTAAGACAAATATAGATAGTTCAATTAAATAAAAGAGACACTACTATACACTATTGACAGACTGACATTCGACACCGTTCAAATAATTGAGTCAATTGAACCGCTAGACGTGCATAGATCTAGTCGTAGGTGTTGAAAAATGAATGGATTTATTCACAGTCGTAGATTGAACATGTACACGTTCCAGCACAATAAGCAGGTCAAGTTTCTCGCCAGGATGGCGCCAAAACAAGCGCACAGCTGCGCATGCGCAATTATTTGCGGAAATGATCATCATTTCGTGAAAATGTATGCGTTATGTAGTAGGTAAACTTTAGTGGTAGTTCTAATACTGAGGTTAGGTTCTAATACTTAGGTAGGTACCTAAATATTTGATGTACCAAAAAATAGATCTATTTTAATCCTCAGTGTGACGGAAATGTACTATATTATGTGGGTATAAAATCATTAGAAAGTACTTTAAGTTGTTATTGGCACTTTGTTTTTTTTATTTGCTAAATAATATGTTTATGTTATAATTAGTGGTTGCCCGCGGCTCCGCCCGCGTATATGTCGTTATCGCGGCAAATAGTAGCCTATGTGTTATTCTGATGAATAAGCTATATTACTGTCAAGTTTCATCCAAATCCGTTCAGTAGTTTTTGCGTGAAAGAGTAACAAACATCCATCCATCCATCTATCCATCCATACTTACAAACTTTCGCATTTATAATATTAGTATAGATATTGGTTTAATGATTCGGGAAAGTTTTTTTTTTTATTGTGTATTTGAAATTACCTACCTACTGCAGAATGAAAAAGTTATCATACTAATTAATACCTTAACTCTTAATTATTATCATGACCTCAGTAGAAAATCATCAACTGCTGGGCTGGCTGGCTCTCACAAGGTTCTCTACAGCAATCAGTCCTGTGCTACCCCTCCAACGGTTACCTTCAAAAGGCTGTCGGACCGCCTTGTGACCTACATAAACTCAAAATCCTTAAATTCAATCATAAAACATTACTATGTAAAAAGTTCTAACAATCACAATAGGGTAGTTGACACCTTAGTCAAATCAGTTACTTTTTATCTAATGTCAAAATGTTAACTTTGTATGACAAATGTACTAAGAACTGGCTTGTGACGTCACTGTTTTAGACTACTCAATTGAGCAATATATTAAAAAAATTATTTGATTAAAATTTGTAATAGAAATGAAAAGCTGTAATAATTATATTTTCCGTGTTGTTTTGTAATATTGGTTTTAATGAAGGAGACATCGGTATTTATTTACGATACAGTCAACTACCCTATTATAAAAGTTGCTGTAACATCGTGTCTCGCAATGGATTTTTGAGATTACAGGTCATATAACACTTAGCAGGCATTGACTTAGTTAATAGTAAGTAATAAACACGACCAATGCTGTTGACTGATAGTCTACACTTAAAAAAACTCTTTATTAATAGTTCCTACATGCAAAAGTAATTAGAGGAGTAAAGAAAGCGTTACTCGGTAGGCACTTCTTAACAGCGTGTCAATTTGCAAAGTTATACGGTAACAAACACCGTTATCACTTCCCGCTAATCAGTAGAACATAATAACTTATTCAAACAAACACATAGCGGAAGCGGTTATAATAAAGAGTACAATTTCTGTCGAAGGCTCAGATCAGTTTCATGAGATTGTCGGCGGCACAGCGCAAGCGCAGCCGTCACGACGAATTGTTAACTGGAACACTCAAGTTTGCACGTGTTCAGTACATATAGTTAGTAACAAATAGATGAGAAAAATTGCACAAAACATTCAGCCGTAGTTGCCATTTCCAAATATCTCTTGGTTAGTTTGTTATTGAACTTAATTTCGAATCCTATGGTTTTTGCACGTATATTTAAAACATATAACCACCACGTGGTTCTTAAGAGTAAGAAGTAAGAACAATTGATTTGTTTATTTTTTATAAATAACAAGGCAGTTCTTGCAAACAATGTAGCTTCTTGTTAATGCCAGATTACTCGAGGACGTTAGTACTCATGTAGGACCATATGATAAGATGAGAAAAAACAGTATTATAAATATTTTAAATATAGCTACTTTACTTGTGTGATTTTTTCTAACTGAAAATGACAAGCTTAAATACAGTCGTTCATCTCCTAATAATTAAAAAAAAATTAGAGGGTGTGTATTTTTATAATATCAAATACATCAGCTGACAAAGTTCCAATTCCAACTTGAACCAATTTCCATCGTTAAGTTACTGATTTACATTAATGGATTATTTAAGAACTATTCTCCTGAAATAGTTAACACATTTTTGTGATAAAATTAAGAAATCTGTATTTTCTTATTGAGTGTATCTTAGAGATAAGTGTTTTATAATCTCTAACAGCCTTTGATAGTAAAGAATTATGTGTATAAGTATATTAATTATATGTTTATTCAAATCACCTACACTATTAAGTAAAACTAGAAATGGAACAGATAAGATAACACATACACATGGTTACAAGAAATATTTTACTACCTACCTACTGTTATAATAGCATACAATTTTATAAAAATACCAGAGACCATACCTAAGTTTGCATCGAACGAGGCAACAGCGTAAGATCGTTGGAATACAATTAGGCTTACATTCTTTCAATATTTTAGTTTATTATTGTAATAGCTTATAAAATAATTTCATCTCTATATTAAAATCAACCTTCCAGACCAGACTTCAAATATTAATCATGCAGCTTCACTATTCAACGTGTGCAGATGAGCATGAACACGTAGTATCAATCAAAATATCCTCATTAAAAGCATTTATATTCATTATGTTGCTTTTATAGCTTCTCGGTTTATTATATACCTCTAATGAATTATTTGGCCTTGCAAGGCCGGTCAAACCACATTGATTGACTTCGCTCGGCTTTAGTTGCTAACTACGCAATGTACTTAGAAGTAGGGAGACTAGTTTCTAGATATAGCCGTTAGCTTAGAATTTAAATATTAATACACAACTGCGTATATATCTACCTAGGTAAGTGTAGTTAAGACCTTTTTGTCATTATTAACCCCCGACGCAAAAAGAGGGGTGGTCTAAGTTTGACGTGTCTGTCTGTCTGTTTGTCTGTCTGTCTGTCTGTCTGTCTGTGGCACCGTAGCTGGCGAACGGATGAAGCGATTTCAATTTAGTTTGTTTTTGTATGAAAGGTGAGTTACGTGCGAGTGTTCTTAGACATGTTTAATGAAAAATCGGTTGAGTCGTTTAAAAGTTATGGGGGTGAAAGTGGGGAAGAATAACCGAATGTCTGCAAAAATATCATCGAGTGGGGTCTCAAATGAAAGCGCATAACGAGTTTTTTACTTTTTAAAGGAAACTTAGGTTATTATGTCGGGGTTTTTTTTTAATTTTGAGAATTTATAGCTATAAATATAATGTAAATTAGAATAAAAGTAAGGCAGTATATATAGCCCAGTTATAACAGAATTTGCATTGCTGTGTAATACGATATGATTTAAATTTTGTTTCAGCAAATAATGTTTCTAAGAACAACCTATTTCTAAGGAGAGTCCTATATCCAGAAGTGGACTATTAAAGTCTGCTAGGAATTAACTGTTTGCTTATCTTAATGAAATTGATTCTAAACAGTCTGACTGATGACAAAAATATAAAAAGCTGCACTTTTTGAGTTTTTCATTCTCTGTCGTTTATATATTCTGTATCGAATAAATTTCCATATCTGGGTAAGTACGGATGCACTTAAAGTCTTACTTCACAATTTGAGCGGCATTCGTCAACAACAAGTGTTTGCCCTCAATCTTATCGTTATCGCTATTATTTTTTATAGGAAGTAATGCTGTAGATAGCTATTTAGTCACACAATTTTATTCTATTTCATAAATGTATTTGTTTGAAACGTATTAAACTAAAATAAAACTTCGAAAATGCCTTAGCAACGACAGAAATAAAACCATTATTTAAATTAAGTAGGTATTATACATTTATAACAAAAAGTAAAAAATCTCGCAACGAACGGCCTTGCCGTGTACCTAACTGTTTTGCGGTATTATCGGAATAACCCACACTCATTATGTAAATGATTGAACATTTTTGTGTATCTCAATGTGAGCCTCAGCTGTTTCGTTATACATATTAATGTTTATCAATAAAAATATTTTGCAACTTTATATGTTTTTGTATCGCTGCCTCGTTAGTATCCAGTTTGTTTGCGGATGTATTAAAAACTATGCGATGTAATTACTAACCAGCTTGCATGTTGATTCTCTTCACATGCGAAGACGAAAATTTACGTTCTAGATTTATCAAACAGGCTAAAGTAATTCATATTCAAAGTAGGCTTTTTGTTGTGATCGTAAGGTATGTATGAGTACAGCATACTCTTATATAGTGACATGTGAGTCGGTTATGTAAATAGTGTGCAAGATTCTGACACTTGACAATGAATGAAAGTTAAGTTCCAATTATATTTAAATTGATAATTTAATCTGCGGCATGGTCATTCACTTAAATATGTCCTGCCTGTCCTTGGATATTGTCCAATCATCGTTTCGGATAACAGCCCCTTGGTCTGCTGTTGGTCCATTCCAGGATTCTACTTGTCAATCGATATTTGAGAATTAGGCGATATGGCTAACCCAAGTCCACTTCCACCGAGCAATGATCATATCCCTCAAGCGGTTCGTCATCAACTGTTTTTTTAATAAAGATATTCTATAAATGTATAGAAATAATATTGAAGAAGAAATTCCCTTATTGTCTTAAGAATGTGTTTTTTAAATGAATACCTAACTACCTTTTAGCGCGGAAAATTCATCTACAGATACATTTTCTTTTTAATTTCGTCGGGTCTCTTTTTATTTCTATTAGAAAATTCATTTTCTATTAATTACTCTATTTAAGTATAATTGAACATAAGTGCAAATTGCATGATTCATTTTATATTTAAATAAATTACACTGATAATAACACTGATGGATTCATATCAAATTATTGTATTTAGATAAGACTCAATTGTACATTTACATCGAAATATTAAATACCTATGGCAATATGTAACGCATACGTAAACATTACTGGCCAATGCAATGGATGCAAATTCAGTGATAAAGATCAATGAACGTGGGAGAGCCACGCTTCGGCATGAGTGGGCCGGCTCGACTGGAGTGATACCACGGCCTTACAGAAAACCGGTGTAAAATAATGCTTGCGCTGTGTTTCACCGAGTGAGTGAAGATACCGGAGGCCCACAACCCCAATCCCTCCCCTCATCCCCCACACCTCCCCTCATCTCCCTCCCCATCCCCTAAAGGCCTTCAACGCACTTATGGCGCCTCTGGTGTTGCAGGTGTCCATGGGCGGCGATAATCACTTACCATCAGGTGATACGTCTGCTCGTTTGCCAACTAGTGTATAAAAAAATGGATTCAATAGGTTGGTAATTAAGATTTAATTATGCTTAAAATGAAAATATCTATGAAAATAAATGGTATAATCATGTAAAAAAATAACAATAATTATATCGTGATTTTTTTTAGATTACTTACCTACCAAATATGATAGAGTACTGAAAATCAATCTTAGAAAACCGTTTTTTATTTTCATATTTTAAAATCATATACATACATTGTAATCAAAATAAAACGAACATGTTACCATTTAATGAGGACTGGCTCACATTTAGACGGAATCTAAAATCTTGATTTATTGAACGTAAGGTCAAACTTCTACGTATATCAAAGATCATGGAGCCAGGTGTTAATCTGTCATTAGGATCAACGGTCAAGAATACCTGGTCCATGAGTATATCTAAGATCACATGCTAATTTAAATTTATATTAAGCTGGCCGGGTGGGCGGCTATAATGCTTAAATACTCAGGTGTGAAGATTTGGAAACCGTGGTCATTAGGATTATACGACTAGTTTGTAGAATATGTATCTTATGAATTATGCAAATAGAACTAATGAGGTCACATTTATGTTCCTCGTCTTGTGGCATATGGCCTTGCACCTGGCGGTCAGATAACGTCATCTCGGTCAATTTTCGCCTCCACAACCCGGAAATAAACATGTTTGAACTGAACATGTTTATATTAATGTTAACTTGTTAAGTATATAAGTCGACAACAAACCTATATTTTATTGCAGAGCAACTATCTATTCTTATTTTGAATTTTCATAATCACTACATATTATAAAACAAAGTTCTCTTCCGCGTCTGTCTGTCTGTCTGTTCGCGATAAACCCGCACGGATTTTGATGGAGTTATTACCAATAGGTAGAGTGATCCTTGAGGATGGTTTTAGTATACAAATTGTTAAATTTTAGAATATATTCGGTAAAATAAAACGATATTTGTTGAAGACATCGGAAAAAATTAAGCCGCACATCTTCTCGGGGTAACATAGGCTATATAATATTTCCCGTAAAGAGCCCGTGCGAAGCCGGGGTGGGTTGCTAGTAAGATGTAAGTTTGAATGCCGAAGATCGAACCAAGTGGCCTGCAATTGACGAGGCCTATGTCCAGCAATGGACTGCGGTAGATTGATGATGATTTAAGTTTAGGCGTACTTTTGCGAATATGGATATGAGTTTTATGGCAAGCTAGTTCAGAGAAAATTTTTGTTTCATGTATAATAATAGTTTGCATAGAACCTTCTTTGAGTGACACATATTAAAACCTATTTACTCAACCAAAAATAACGATAATCGTTATTTTATTAAAAAACAAAAATTTCCACGTACTGGTTATAAATTCTTTACATATTTTAATTCTCTTAACATCTCAGGGAATTCCTCAGATTACGAAAGCAGGTGTAATAAATGATGTCACACGTTCCGATAGTGTACAAATAAATTATAGTTTGGGTCACGAAGTTGTCTCGATGTAAGGTAATCATTAAATACTCGTAGATAGGTCTTTTCCATATGTAACTTAAAATTCTTAAGTTAAATTAATTTTTATAGCGGTTTTAATTTTGTAAGTTAGAACTTTTTAGTACCTACATCTTTGTTCATCTCTGCCGACTAGTATGAATCCTTCTCCGCTCTCTAATATGTACGATATAAATATATTGGCCTTTAGCACTGAGGGATTATGCATCTGCAAAGTTGATGAAAGAATGTTAGAATCGGTTCAGTAGTTTTAAAGATTACGCCTACTTACAAACAAAATTTAACTCTAATGTATGTATGTATGTAGAATTATACATAATTGTACGTTTTAAATACTATTTTGATCTTTAGGTCGTCTGTTACGTAAGATGAGAAGAATGCCCTGATTTATATTCGCCATTATTTTTGGATCTAAATATCTGTTACTTGATATCAATTAACTTTTGATTTGCCAAAACGGAATAGTTATTTTATTATACAACTCTAGAATTTTGGAATTACGCTTATTACGCATCTGCTTTAAATAAAATTATTGACTGGACAAGGCCAATAAAAAAATTGAAACGTTCAGGTACCTTTGAAGTGCTATAATGAATTTTAATTCTTGTCAAGTTATTAAAATGCATTATAGCACATAAATTCAAATTCAATTCTAAATCATTTATTCAATTATGTCACTAAGTGACATTTATAAACGTCAAATTGAAGCTAAAGTTAAAAATCATAGATCGACCCAAACAGACGCCACAGCAGGTGCTGTATTGTAAATTAGGCGAAAACACCAAAGTCTACTGCGTGCCTGTGTCGATCCATAACTTCCAGTTTCTGAAATACGTAGAGCCTCATGAGTAGAATACTGGCAAAGAAACTCATGGCCACTCTTTTTCAACGCAGATTTTCAGGTACAATAGTGTTAGTATTACATGTAAAGTACAGTATGCAAGCAGTTGCCACCTGAAATTCCTTTTATTAAAATGCTCCAAAATCTAACGCACAAACAAAAAAAAAAAATCACTCAGTGATAACGTTGAAGATTTGAGTCTATAGGTATATCATAAATTAATTAATATATGCTAGCAATATAGCTTAAATACTAGCTTTGAAATATACATATTTAAATCCGAATTCGACAAAGTATCATATCTAAACTAATATTAGATATAAAGAGGATTTTTTTTATTTTTTGTTTGTACGTTTGTTTGTTTGTAACGATTTAAGTCAAAAAGTACTTGACAGATTTGAAAAATTCCTCCACCATTACCTAAATCATCCCCGAGTAACGTAAGATAAATTATCATTTGCAAAAAAGTTAGAGATCCGTATGAAAACTTCGATAATGTCCAAGGTGTAAAAAAATACCCAAAAGAATCCATATATCGCGTGCGCTGCGGGAAGTATTGATAATAGAGCAAAATGATGTACTACAGTTTTATAGAGGACATCAATATCCACGAAAAAGTCCGCGGTACCATATGTCTAACTATCACAGGTAGTTTACAATAACTACTTTTTCGTGTTAAAATTTGAGAGAGTTACATCGATACAAACTCATTATTCGTACCTTGATATTAATCTTTATCCAAATAAATCACTTCATATTTAAGGCAGTACCTATAAATACTTTTTAAATTATTCAAATCGGACATAACATTTAAAAGTTATGACATCAAATCCACAAATAAGCCCGCGGTTCCATATGTCTAACTTAAATTTTTGGTTTAATACCGATGTCTACCTTGCGTCAAAATACAAATGTTAGAAAAAGAGTCTGTTTCAGATGTGTTTCGCAGGCCTTGCTGCTTGCTAAGGTAGTAAATAATTATTAGGTAAAAAATAATTTAGATATGAAATAAATATTTTACTTAATGAATTGCTTAATGCCAATAATGTTTTAACTTAATAATAATCTCTTATCCAATTGGTATCTCGGCCTTAATTAAGAGAGAGATAAATAAACTCATTACAATATAAACTACCATCATACATATATCTTCAAAGTTTTTGCATTATGTATTTAGATGAAACTGTCAAACAACTATTTACGTATTGAATATTAAAAGGCACTTATGCAGAAAGCACTTAGGACAAATGTTAATTAGGCGGCCTTTAAGGCGACAATAATTACGAGGTTAAGTCTACACAGAGCTTCTCCACCACCACTGTCTACATCCTACTTCTCAAGGGCAAGTACCCATTTAGGCTTTTTGAAAAAGTATTTGAAAACAAGTTACATTTAAAAATATGTGAAGCATTTTTGGAGTTATATCTAAATAAATATATAAATATATATAAGTAAATATATGTATATATAGATATCGCTCCAAATATATTTCAAGTCATCGGCGATTAAATTCGTAGGGGACTGTTTTAATTGTTAATGAAATATGGATGAATTAATAAATATGTTTTAACTTATGTTCTTTAAACTTAAAACAGGTAAAAATTGTCATAAATTAATTCAATTATTTAATAACTAGTTGTTGCCCGCGGCTCCTCCCGCGTATATGTCGGTTATCGCGGCAAATAGTAGCCTATGTGTTATTCTGATGTCTAAGCTATATTACTGTAAAGTTTCATCCCGTTCAGTAGTTTTTGCGTGAAAGAGTAACAAACATCTATCCATCCATACTTACAAACTTTCGCGTTTATAATATTAGTATAGATTATGTCTATTATCGCATAACTTTTTTATTAAAAGCTGGTCAAAGTGAAATCTAACTGAATGACACTGTACTTGTAATGTTTTCTTTTATATCGGTCAGTGGTGACAGTTAAATTAAAGTCTACATTCAGTCACCATAAACAATAAAATGAGATTTTATTTTATTTTTAATGGTGGTGACGTACTAAAGAAATTCATGTGGATAAATTTAATGTCTTTTATTTACACTTACTTCGGTCCCGTTTTCTAGCAAGTTATCCCATAAAAGTAAAAAAAAATTAGTATGTTTATTAGCATGTGATTACAATAAAAACCTTCAGCTTTAGTGTTAGCAAGTATGTTAATTATTTAATCTCCTATGATTTAAATTGCAATATCTATATTGAGGTACTTTCGCAATATGGCATAGTAAACAATAATAACATGAAAATGGCTTCTTCTCATATTTTAAATGTCTACTAAAAAAAATGTTTTACGTTTAAGAATTCTGAAGACGTAATAAAAAATAACACACACATGACACACATTTTTCGCAAAAATACACATGTAACTTGTATTGTAAAATAAAATATGACAGGAAAACAAGTTATAAAAATGACAATAACAAGTTACTTTACAAGAACACAAGTACTATAAAATTTACAAGAATGAAAAAAAGTCGAAATGCCAAATCACCACAAACTCTAGTAAGCCGTAGTCTTCATCCCTTGTTTTTTCACTTCTTGAGGTGAAATAATCAGTTCTAAATGACATCAATTTTGAACATAAGCAAATCGAATAAAAAAAGAAAAATTGAAATAGATATTACAATGGACCAATACTATCTTCAAACCTTCTAGAAAAGAGCGTACTCCTTCTTAAAACGCACTTGTGACGCCTCTGGTGCTGCGGGTGTCCATGGGCGGCGGTAATCGCTAACCCTCAGACGATCCGTCTGCTTGCTTGCCCCCTATCCCATAAAAAAAAAACATTATGTGACACATAAAGCAATCGTATAGAAAATTTCCTCCTTCAAATTTTAAGTACTAAATAGGTATGTATTTGATTTTTGTTGATTGCTTTTTAGTATTTCTGTCTTAGAAATTATCCAATATACGATAGGATGATTTCAACTTCTAATAACATTTTCCGACATATTATTTTTTTATTCAGGAACTTTAATCACCCAAGAGTTCTCCCGATACTTTACACTCAGCTCCATTTCACTTAAACATACATGTTAAAAATGTGACGACTAAATGTTACTCTTTATTCTTTTTTTGTAGTCGGTTAAAACATAACTACTATTCATGTTTTACAAGAGTAGTAAAATACCAGGCCTTTAAGTATGACTAAGTTAATCCCACCGCGATGTTTCCGATCGTAAAAACTTGCAACAACGCGCTCTGTCATACACAACCTAATTTATGGAGTTTACTGAGTGTACCAATTTATGTCTGTAGCTGCAATAATATTATTTTGTTTAAATTTAGGTCTTATTCTTAGAAAAATAAAGAACTATTGTCAATTTTTAAAACGCTAATACATTTGTAAGTATTAACAGCGACACACTCCTCTCGAATAAGTTTGATGGCTATTTTACAGCCCTGTTCTAATTACTCGGTTTCCTCTCAATACTAGGACACGTCAAACCGATTGTTGCCAGGTCTATTAAAATTTTGGTTTAATTTTTACGTCTGTTAGTCTTTGTTGTAGAATTTGTTTCGCAAGGTTTTACTGCTGTTTTTATGAAAGAATATTAATTATGTAAGGGGTTTAACACACGACTTCGAGTCGGCTTGAAAAAATCTGTTGGAAGTCTCTTATTGTTTTGATTTTACTGATATTTACATATTTCATAATTTCTTTAAGCGTCTCCGCACATGATTACCTACATTTATGATTACCTTTAAAAATACTGAAGCATATTACATTATTACTTAATAGTCTTTTGACTCTCATGAGGTTGTAAGGTCTAGCATCAGAAATGTGATTAAAATCGACAAAAATTAATTGGATGGTCAGGTGTTGCTATAAATGGCTTAAAACTCTTAAAAGTATATGTGAATATATTAAAATCATTTGTAACATTTCTTTGAAAAAATACATTTTTATTTAAATGAAGTACTTAACATTCCTTATGTTAATCTAATAGTGATTTACAACAATTTCTTTAAATACGTCTAACATATTATGTACAACAGAACGATATGTCAAAAGATCCGTAAATATTATTAGAACGATGAGTAATCGCTCTTCTAACAATATTTAGGGGTCTCCTAATCTGTCTCAAGGTCCGACTAGAAACTGCCTGCCGTTTAAAATTCTATATATTTTTCCATAAATATCTCATTTTACGAGCCGTAATCCCAACACATGTCAAACAAATTGTTGACACATTCAAAATGTGGCGAAGCCACTTAAATAAAAGATTACTTTTACAACAAGTTTTTAAAGTGAGACATTTTCGTTGAGCTGAGCTTAGCTGATTGTTTTGTTAGTGTTTTTAATTATTTTTAAGTGCTGTTATTTTTTGCAGATCATTAATATAATGGGAACCTTTTGAAATAAAGATAAAATTCTGTTTGAATCATAGAAGTTTTTTTGCAGTAACTCCTTGCGATATTGCGAATATATCATAACGTTTTCAGATGTCTAGATGACTCGTTATGTTTGATTTGTTCATAATAATGCCTGTTTTTAAATAGTCGTATTGCGTCAAAGCAAATTCATAATTTACATACCACAATATTTCTTATAATGCTAAAAAAAATGACATGACAAAAATAAAGTTTAAAATTTTTACCTACAGATTCATTGTCATAAAGCAACAATTAGAAATAACAAAAATTGTAGTGTCTGTTTGTAATTTCAAATTAACAGTTTTTAATGATTTGCATATGAAAGTTTATAGGTGCGGTACTTACATAAAATATATAAAAAAAATTGTCTGTCTGTTTGTTCCTGGTAATCTCTGGAACGGCTGGAACGATTTTGACGCGACTTTTACTGGCAGATAGCTGATGATATAAAGAGTAACTTAGATTTCTGTTATTTTAGACTAGCTTTGTCCGCGGTGTTACCATCGGTTGTTGTTGTAAAGGTACAACAACAACCGCAAGTAACACTGCGGGGCGCAGCTAGTGTTATTATGAAACTAAACTTGATACAGGTAAACACATACATATTACTACTTCTGACAAGAACTATATACGACAAGAATAAAGAAATTGTCTCACTTCATTATCTTTAATCAAGTACTTGTTCCTATCTATCTTATTTGAGAACGATGTAAATGATTCTTTAACAGGCTTTAACGCTATCGACTCTGAGCGCATAGCACGACGGGAGACTCATATAAAGTCTAAAAGAAGCCTCTGCTGTTGTATTGGACAAATTAATATCGATATCACATACTTTAAGAAAAAAACTTACAAGTTTTGAAAGAACTCAATACATATGCATGATGTGAAATGCAGCTTCGTTTATCTGATAATAAATGATATGAATAAGTTATTAGACAGTCCATTAAGCACACGTTAACTTAATGGAATAATTAATTCCAGTAATACAGAAAACAAATATCAGTGATCAAATATACAACATTGCAATTGATTTCAATATCAATAAATTGGATAACCGTTGGACATTCGAGTTCGCCACTGGTCAAACTCAGGCACAGCTGCCCCAAGACACGTGCGATGGTCACGACAGACATGAAACCCGAGTTCCTCACGGATTTCTGCTATCACGACTCGATAGGTACGTTGGTTTTCGTATTCGTATAAGGTCCTGAATTTGAGCTCGATATGAATCCATATTATCTTTATTTGGTGACAGCGTTGGTTACGTATGTGCGTCACACTTTGTGAGGGTCGTATAATGAGGCTGGTTGGATGTTTATTTTTGTGGAATAATATTTGCATGGCTTACGCTGTGTGACCTCAACTAAGAAAATGGTGTTTTTCACCATTTATCCGATACTGCATACATGATTCTGGTTATGCTTTTCATCAGGCAGAGTAGAGTCATTTTGACAGGTACCGAGTCCCTTGAGCCTCTGCAGTTGCGTAGAGATATCGCCTCCATGGCAGTCCTCTATCGCTTTTATCATGGAGAGTGTTCTGAAGAGCTCTTCCAACTGATCCCTCCCTCTCCCTTCCTCTACAGGACAACACGGCCTTGGAAGTCACCAAGCGGGGCGTGAAAAAGCATCTCACCAGGCCGCCATAGTGTCGGTCACCATGCTGCATTGTCCTTATTCGCAATGAGGATGGTGACCGCCACTCCTGGATTCTGTTCATGCTTACCATCAGGCAGGGCAGAGTCATTTTGGCAGCTAATTATAAAAAAAAAAAAAAAAAACATAAAAAAAAATCGTCATCATCATCATCTCAGCCGAAAGACACACGAGTGAAACAAAAGACACTGGTCCACTGCTGGCTATAGTCCTTCCATCAAGGCTTTACAAAACAACCGGTCTTGTGCTGCCCGCAACCAACGATTTCCCGCGATTTTCCTCAGGCTGTCGGACCACCTTGTAGGTGGCCTTCTCACGCTCTGTCTTCCAGTACGTGGTCGCCACACCAGAATATTTTGAGCATGAATGCCTAGTCATAATTTGTTTTCTATGCGTACAACGCAAAGCCAAGCTTACAAGTATGATAATAATATCCCACCAAAAACATTTTCATGTAAAATGTTGCCAAGACGACTGCATATGCATTACCCTGTGAAAAAGATATCAGATCTCATGTAGAGTCAAGGTTCTGAATCCACACGCCCTAACTCTACCAATCCTAATTTCATAAACTCTACATATCAGTAAAAACGTATGGCTTCGCCGTTTCGTTACCATACCGTCACGAAGGGGAAACGAAGGCATTTTGTGTTTGCAAATATCTAGTTTCTGAAGTAATGTTATAGGAATATTTAGATTCTGAAACAACGAAACAGCCAAGCCATACATTTTTACTGAGATGTAGAGTTTATGTAGTTAGGGTTGGTAGAGATGAGATCTGATATCTTTTTCACAGGGTAAGGCATATGCAGTCGTCTTGGCAATATTTTACATGAAAATGTTTTTGGTGGGATTTCATTTCTTTTTGTAAGTAGGTTAAGGTAGTTTTTTTTCTTTTTTTTTTGGTGTATTTATTGTACATCTTCTTTCTTCTTTAGAAAAAGTCCAAAAATAAAACCTCTAGCTTAAAAATTCGTGAAAGTCTCATACAAACTTCCACCCCCCAAATTTGGGAGTTGGGGGGCAAAAGTAATAGATTTATGATTTTTTTTGTTGCTTGTATACTAAACTTAGTTTACATACCAAATTTCAGCTTTCTAGCACTTCAGGAAGTACCCGAACAGTTTTGATGATCATCAGTGTGTCAGTGACGAAATCGGTGATTTTTAGGTATCAATAAAATCTAAAGTGTCAGAGCTGTGAAATTAAAACTTTGTATGTTTTATAAGTCTATTGTTAACATCATATCCTGAGGATTTGAACGATCGGGTATATGGGAAACCAAAGTTATGAGGGTTCAAAAAAACGACGAAACACTTCGAGAAAAGGTAGGTAGTGCCCTTGCGCTTCGCTTGGCTCGTCTTGGCGGGGGCACGACCGTGCCCCCAGATATAGTATATACGTAAACTATATTATCATACTTGTCAGCTTGGCTCACTTAAGGACTCGCTTAAATATTTAAATATGAACAGTCAAGTTAGGTCTCCAGACGACAAAAACCAAGTAAAAACAGTTGACAACTGTGTCGATTCATGTTTATTGCGCTGTACTGCGCAAGCGCAGGTCGGAGGTTGGGGCCATATCTACGTCACTTCATCAACTTGCTAATGCTTTTCACAGCACGGCGAACAGCTGGTCGCTCGCAAAACAACTCACCGCCTGGTTTCCTCTGGTATAATCCACATATATGAATTGATATTATGGAATGGCTATGAAAATATGTAGATTTACATATTTTTACCACCTGACGAAAATATCTATTTATAAATACAATAGGAACGTATAATCATTTTTGCCAAACGTTCCCTATGAAAATGATTTTGATTGCGAGCTCGCAACGGATTTCTTTAATAGTTCTATTGTTTTTGTTTTTATTTAGTTGTAACTTTCTTATAATTGTGGAGGAATGGGTGAGATGTCCCTCCAACACAAAGGGAGGATCCTCCGACCAGGCGAGGTGATCATGCCTGGCGGGCCAACTGCCCGACGGTTGATGTTTGTTGGGATGTTGTATGTATTGTAATTGGCGCGCGACCTTTTACTGCGCGATTCAGGATTGGTAGTTTCTTAGTTTCCTTCGTTACTCCGTAGTTCAGTGTAACTTCGGTAGATGGCGCTGTAGTATATTTTTGTTGCACTGTATGTGGAAGTCGCCACATCACTCCCTTCCAAGACTGGAGGTCGATATTATGATGTGTCAGCTGTCTGTGCTCTGTTGCGGAGCTTGCCAGTGCCAGGAGTGAGTAGTTCCAGTGAGTCGGAACTGAGAGCCGCAAGTTCCAGTGAGTCGGAACTGAATGCCGCTAGTCCCAGTAAGTCGGGACTGTAGTCCGCTGATCCCAGTGAGTCGGGATTGAGTGCGGTGCGCGGTGCTGCGGTGAGGTCCCCAGTGAGTCGGGGCGGTTGCTGCGTAGTGGCTGGCTGCTGCGTAGACGGGAGAGATATGCTCTGCCTACATTAACCGTAGCTGCAGTGTGCTGTGCCTAGACGCTGATGAGGCCGTAGGGGTAAACCAGGCTGGAGCGGTCGCTTCCTGCGTGTGGTATATCCTTGTTGAGGCCGAGATTGCTGGCTGGCTGTGAGACTTGCTGTGGGAGTGAACGTGATGTTGGCGTGCTGATGCTGCTTCGAAGGCAGCTTCCAATCACGTCGGGGTCACCACTGTGGAGGAACGGGTGAGATGTCCCTCCAACACAAAGGGAGGATCCTCCGACCAGGCGGGGTGATCATGCCTGGCGGGCCAACTGCCCGACGGTTGATGTTTGTTGGGATGTTGTATGTATTGTAATTGGCGCGCGAACTTTCACTGCGCGATTCAGGATTGGTAGTTTCTTAGTTTGCTTCGTTACTCCGTAGTTCAGTGTAACTTCGGTAGATGGCGCTGTAGTATATTTCTGTTGCACTGTATGTGGAAGTCGCCACATCATATTAAGTCTAAATGTTTAAATGTTAATTTTTGTTTGTATGTTTATTACACAATAACTACTTAACGAATGCAAAAACAAAAAGTTTCCGTAAACCCAACTGAGGATTAAAACTAGTGCTATAGATTCTGATCAATTTCATTTTGAATGCTCTTTTTGTTAATATCATCAGTGACTTTTATGTAACTTAACTAATACTATAAATTTTCAATACAGGATGAACTGACTTTATAAATCCATATATGTATTGTGCCATGTGTATGCGTCTGAAATCGTACAATATATAATCTGAGGTACGTGCCACATGTGTTCACAGGACCTGAATAAAATTACGTGAATTGATCACATTTATATGAGAATAACCTAAGAGAATTGTAAATAATAAAGCATGACATTTCGAGAACAGACAAACAGAGGTTAAAGCAATGAATCATAATTGAACAGCTTACTGTCTGGCAACTGGACAGGAAAATATTTCTGTATGCAAAACACTCAGCGTGTACAACACATGTTTACTGATACTAGTATAGCACGAAGCTGTGCCTGCTATTCCTCGGGGCACGTGTATCTGACACCCCTAACAGTAACCAGAAATACTATTTATATTACTGTCATACTGTGATGGTGAGCAGTCATTATTTGTACAGTACTGTCGTCACGACTTGGAACTCAGCTAAAGTAGTAGATTTTTATAAATATTTCGGACATCTAACACACAACGCTATCTAGTCCCAAGCTAAGCAGAGCTTGTGCTATGGGTACTAGACAACTGATATAAATACATATATAGTTTTTTTTGTAAATACAAACATATTATACATAGATAGCACCCAAACTCCGAAACAAATATTTGCAGATCATACAAACATTTGGTCCGACTCGGGAATCGAACCCGAGACCTCAAGCACGGCAGTCGCATACGCTACCACTGCGCCACCGAGGCAGTTTATTTATAATTAACATACATATTTAATCATCTACCAGTAGAGATAGTCTATAGTTTACTTGATCCATAGAGCAGGATCCATAGATCCAGAGAGAACATAGACCGGCGGACCACTCACAATAAATTACATTTGTAATGCTTGTCTAGTTGACCTGGCAGTTGGCTGGTCTATAATTTGATCGTACATGGACTTTACATAACAGACAAAATATAGTTAGTATGTTTATCTACTTTAGTACCTACTACTAATTTCATTATTATCTTTATTACTACAATTCATCAATAAGTAGAAAAATTGTTTCCATTGCATAAGATATAAATTATGTCCAAGGATTGTGATTAATATACAACCAGGCTTCACTTAATTGAAAATCAGATTACAATTAAAATAATACTATTAATAATATTACACATGACTGATCGAAAGTGTAGGTATGTAAACAAGCTAAAAAAGCGGCCAAGTGCGAGTCGGACTCGCCCATGAAGGGTTCCGCAGCAGCAAGTAACATAATATAACTTTTATTTTATTTTTATATTTGTGTCGATTAAATGAAAGGTAAATTGCAGTTTACGATTTATGACGTATTAAAAAAAACCACTTACTTGATTTCGTTCAAACCAATTTTCGTTGGAAGTTTGCATGGTAATGTACATCATATATATTTTTTAGATTTATCATTCTCTTATTTTAGAAGTTACAGGGGGGGGGGGACACATTTTACCACTTTGGAAGTTTCTCTTGCGCAAACTATTCCGTTTAGAAAAAAATGATATTAGAAACCTCAACATAATTTTCGAAGACCTATCCATAGATACCCCACAAGTATGGGTTTGATGAAAAAAAAAATGTTGAGTTTCAGTTCTATGTATAGGGATCCCCAAAATTTATTGTTTTTTTTCTATTTTTGTATGAAAATCTTAATGCGGTTCACAGAATACATCTACTTACCAAGTTTCAACATTATAGGTCTTATAGTTTCGGAAAAAAGTGGCTGTGACATACGGACGGACAGACAGACAGACATGACGAATCTATGAGGGTTCCGTGTTTTGCCTTTGACACGGAACCCTAATTAAAAACCCCCTACGCAAGCACTTAATCAAGTAATCATACGCCAAAATGCCTTACATCATTTTGGAAAAAACTTTTTATAAAAAAAAATAACCGACTTCCAAAAAAACATCCAACGAAAACTCTCTGCCAAAAAAACACTTAAAAGCGTAAAATAAACTGGTTCTTCATAAATTGCATATACCTAATTCTTTATTCATTTAAGTAGTAGTATTATAATCTGTGCTAGGTACCTAGAATCTGTTTGAAGTCGGTGCCAAGTGACTATCGCTTAGACTTTTGTAATTGTTCGTTTGTATTTTTTTTGGCTTAGCACCGACTTCAAACACATTTTAGGTACCTAGCACAGATTATAATACTACTATTTAAATGAATAAAGAATGAGGTATACGCAATTTATGAAGAACCAGTTTATTTTACGCTTTGAAGTTTTTTTTTGGCAGAGAGTTTTCGTTGGATGTTTTTTTGGAAGTCGGTTTTTTTTTTATAATTTTTTTTTATTTTTCAGTTTATAGTGCAATTAATCGTAGGTCAGTAGTAAGTTGAACTATTTCATCAAATTTCATCATCAAGAATACAAATTAAGGTCTATACGTACGTAAGAGTTTAACCTTCTATCATCAGCTCACCTAAGTAACTTGAAAGTATACGACTGAAGGTCTTTAGATACATATGAAATTGAAAGAATTATCCTCTAACTCCTAACCGTTGAGGAGTTGTACCTTCCACCTTCTATCAACAGCTTACCTAAATAATTTGAAAGAATACGACTAAAGGTAACATATATACATATGATATTTAAAGATTTATCCTCCAACTCCTAACCGTTAAGGAGTTGTACCTTACATCATCAGCTCATCATCATAAAATAATGACTACCAGACGCAAATACCGGTGTACCTTCAGAAAATATACGAAAAACATAGTATGTGCCTATAAAAATGAAGGTTTCCCTCGATTTCCCGGGGATCTCATCATCAGATCCTGATATGCTGGCAATGGAACCACCTCGAAAGCATACCCTTTCGAATACAAAAAAAAATTTAAAAATTGGTCCACAACTGACGGAGTAATCGGTGAACATACATAAAAAAATAAAAAAACATACAGTGGAACATAGAACCTCCTCCTTTTTGGAAGTCGGTTAAAGAGCTGATACTCTTGCACTGCTGGACCGATATTAACCAAACATAACTAAGAACCACCACAAGGAAACTGGCTTTCAAATTAAAAAAACCGCATCGATATTGGTCCATCTATTTGATAGCTGCGATGCCACAGACAGACAGACATCGATGTCAAACTTATAACACCCCTCTTTTTGCGTCGGGGGTTAAAAAAGGGAACATAAACTTTCAGTGCGCTAACAAAAGAAATTGTTGTTTTCCCAAATAAGACTTGTGGCAACCGTTTTTCTGCTACAATTTACCTTCTCTTGAAAACGGCTACATTTCCAAGTAGGGTTTTATAAATGTGCTAGATTTGCTGGTTGAACAGCTAACAGTATGTCGGTTATCGCGGTAAAAAGTAGCCTATGTCCTTCCTCAGGAGTCAAAAGATCTATACTGAAAATTTCATTCTAATCAGCTCAGCGATTTAGCCATGAAAGCATAACTGACAGACAGACAGAGTTACTTTCAATTTTATAATATTAATATGGATTCATCCGAAATCCTTTCCAAAAAGAAAAAGTGGGAAAAGTGTACAATGACGAAAAAATTAGATTAATGTAGAGGTTGTGCGTAGCGTATGACATAATATTTCTTAATATCTATAGTATTAAATACCAACACGGTACGTAGCTAACTTAACTACTTTTTGCCAACGAGTGACAGAACACAATGGTATATAAAATATGTCTAATTTGCAATCTTACACCATCTTGGTCCCGGAAGCACGTTTCCTCCTTTGCATACAACAATGGGTGAGTGGATCATTGTCCACTTGGGTAATTGCGTCATCAATTCTGCTGACTTCGGCGTTCAGAAGAAACCGATAGTTGTAATAACAGGAATCTAAATAAACTAGAGATAAATTGAAGTAAGATACTTGCTGTCATCAATGCTTGCTGTAGGTACTCTTCTATGTGAATCGTGAAGTGAATTCAATAAATTCATCTCCTCTCTGTAACAATCATAATATTTACTGGTACAAAATTGAATGTATTTGTAATATCTATTTTTATAAGTTAAAACTCGATATATTGAACCGAAAAAGGTAGATATCGATGAAACAAAACAAAATAAGGAAAATCGCATCTAACAAAAAGTATGTTAAGTTAATAGCACTCTACTGTTGGACTTGTATGTAACTTTGTGAATGTCATTACAATTCTTAAAACACACATAGAAATATTCCATGTTTTATGTGAGTATGGGTTATAATATAATATAAGTATAACTTAGTTATACATACTCAAATCACAAATATGAGAATAAACACAGAACACCTATATCCAAGTGTGACAATTGAATTCAACCATTGTTCCCATCTGTTGCAGTTGTGAGTTAAATGGTCGGCGACTACAAAGGCTGGTATCATGATATCAGACCTATCCATTGTCTCCATACACAAGGCGCGTGCACTATCAGTGATTCGTCGTACTTCGTAACTCGTCGCGCAGACGTGACGTAGATCGCAAGATTACATCGTGTGATACATACAGTGACGTCAATATTGCGTTTTCGAAAATATCGCTTCACAAATAGCTGATAGTGTTGTAAAAGAAAATATTATTTAATAGTTTATACGAAGCTGCAATTTGTAGGACTTATCAACTTCATTGTAACTAATAATTAAGTACAGTATGGGTATGACATAATTTTCGCATCTAAAATACAATCCCTTTCCTATACTAAGCCATTCCGTCAGCTTGGTACAAAACCTCCTCCCTAAGGTGAGGGCTTGGCCAGGAGAGGACTGTTAAAGACTGTTTTTGATGAAGCATATCTATACCTCACAGACTTAAATAAAGTTATGTTGTTTCAAGTAGTTCAGTTCAGAAATTTCAATGTAAGTTCCCGTGCTGTATTGAAAATTGTTAATTCACCAAAACTTCTATAACCAAGAGGAAGAAAAATTTCTTGTTGATGATTACATGTAGTGGATTGCTCAAGACCGTTCAGCAGTGGACGACTGTAGTCTGATATATTTTTTTATTTAGTACCTAACCTATTTCATTGTACATAGTATATTCATTACCCTTTAGCTGCTGACTCATATACGAACGATATCCTCTTTCAAGCAGTCCGACAATTTTTTCACTGATATTACTTGATTCTAATTCTAAGGTAGTAGACCCACGCTGATTTTAGCACGAACGGGCCGGCTCGACCGGGGCGGTACTACCCTCGCACAGAAAATCAACGTAAAATGACAGCGTTCGTGCTGTCGTGTTTCGTCGGTGAGAGCGAGACCGGAGGCTCAAATAGTCTAGTCAACAAGTTCCATACTTGTTGACTAGACTTAAAGATGCAGAAGCATAACTAGGCTGCCATGGTGTGGGTCGGTAGGCTGCCATGGTGTGGGTCGCCATGCTGCATTGTCTGCATTCGCAATGAGTATGGTGACCACCACTCTTGGATTCTGCTTATGCTTTCCATCAGGCAGAGTAGAGTCATTTGGCGGGCCAAATTAAAATAAATAAAAAAAGTAATTCCAACTCACTTTGTCATAGTTTATTTTTCAGTTACTTTTTGCGATAACCAGATACACCCTCCTTCCATTTTTTAGCCGTTATCTGTCTTACTTCATACATCTGTAAACTTTTAGAGTAATGGGTTCTTTAATAATTTTCATTTCATCTGATGACTAATAATGGAGTTAACTCAAATTAACATAATAGCCATGTATTTAATTAGACAGTAGTACATTTGTTAGTAAGAAGCATATGTGAGCATCATCAATCTGCTTCGCACGTGGCGTAACACAGCGGTGTCGCGCCTGCGCGCTGTTCAATGCGCCCTTGTGCGCACACGCACATTTGATGTGCACATGCGCCAATATTTAGATCTTACGGTCAAATCAACAAAGAACTGGCAAACTTAAAATAAACATTAAAGTAAATCACGTGTCCGCCTTCTGAAAACTTTAACATACACTAGCAATAAATATTAGGTCTTTACCTATGAAATTGCCTTTCTTCAGTACTGGTCATTTCAAATAAAAAAAAGTTTGTAATGGCTCTGTATTCTAAATTCAAATTAATTTTGTTTTAAAACCATGACATTCTATTTACAAACTCAGTCTTTTGTTTTTTGATTAGCGTTGTATTTTCATTACATTTGAACATTTTTCGTCATAATGGATACTTTAAAAATTCGTGTAATTATGGAATATGAGTTCCGTCGTGACACCAACGCGACACAAACGGCACGTAACGTCAAAAACGTTTACGGAGAGAACTGTACAAACGAACGCACAACCCGTTATTGGTTTTCCCGGTTCCGTTCTGGAAATTTTGACTTGAAAAATGAAGCTCGTGGTCGTCCGGAAAACCGATCAAAACAATATTGATCAATTTGCGACAAATTGGCAAGGTAAAAAAGCTTGATAGATGGGTGCCCCACGACCTTAACGATCGCCAGCGCAACGTACGCGTCGAGACCTGCCTTGCGCTGCTCAACAGGCAAAGAAATGAAGGAATTTTGAAACGAATTGTTACGTGCGATGAAAAGTGGATTCTGTTCGACAATCGAAAGCGCTCAGCAAGTTGGTTAGACCCTGGTTCAGCACCAAAGCAATGCCCTAAACCAAAAATGACCCCTTAAAAGGTGATGGTCACTGTTTGGTGGTCTAGTGCGGGTGTGATTCAACACAGCTTTCTACAAAACGGCATGAGCATTAATGCAGATGTGTATTGTGATGAACTGGAGAGAATGATGGAGAAGCTTGCACATCTGCAAACAGCTTTGGTCAATCGGTCGTCCCCACTGCTCCTTCACGACAACGCGCGACCCCATACTGCGCAACAGACAGTCTCCAAGCTGCAAGAGCTGGGGTTGGAAGCTCTCCCTCATCCGCCATACTCACCAGACCTTGCACCTACCGGCTATTACTTTTTCCAAAATTTAGACAACTTTTAGTGGGTAAAAAATTCAATTCCCGAGAGGCAGTACAAAATGCCTTTGAAGAGTTTGTTGCCTCCCGTCCAGCTGATTTTTACAAGGAGGGCCAATAAACTGCCAATGCGTTGGCAAAGATGCGTCGATTGCATGGGTGATTACTTCGAATAACAGAAATAAAAAAGTTTGAAAAAATAAGTACTTTCACTTATTGCATACAAAACGGCAATTTCATAGGTAAAGACCTATTATTTTGCATAATGTATTATGTAATTATAATGATAAAATGAAAAGTAAAATCTTTAAAGTAATATTAGTCTATGTGTTTACTAGGTAGTACACATATTAATAATTACAATTACGGTGTGAAACAGCCTCAGGAAACAGCGCTTGCACTGTGTTTCACCGAGTGAGTGAGTATACCGGAGGCACATACCCCAACCCCTTCCCCATCCCCCAAAGGCCTGCAACGCACTTGTGACGCCTCTGGTGTTGCTTATGTTCATGGGCGGCTGTAATCGCTTACCGTCTGCTCGTTTGCGCCTTATTCTATAAAAACTATAACATGATAATATATTTTAACAAACTACATATAGATTTCGTCGCTTCACTATTAGAACCCTTAGTTTGAATATTTTGTAAAAAAGCTTCCTGGAAAAAAATCAAAACAATGTGAGACCAACCCAAATAGTCTAGTCAACAAGTTCCATACTTGTTAACTGGACTAAAAGATGCAGAAGCATCACTAGGCCACCATGGTGTGGGTCGCCATGCTGCATTGTCTGCATTCGCAGTGAGTATAGTGAATTAGTGACCACCACTCTTGGATTCTGCTTATGCTTTCCATCACGCAGAGTAGAGTCATTTTGGCTGGCCATACATTTATTTATTTATTTATTTAGGTTCACCAACATTTGTTTACACTAAAACTTATATATATTACATTCACAAAGGTCATAATAATGTGTAACAAACACTTATAGGTAAACACATCATGCTAAATTTGAGTTAACTACCCTATATTTATTAATTTATATACATATATTTGAAGGTATAAGTAAAATAAGAAAACAAGAAACACAAAGTAGAAACACAAACTCAAGTGGTGGATAATACTTACCTACTATAAAATGCATGCGATATACGTTTGACATCAGATTCACAGAACGTTAAATGCAGATGTGTGTGTGTGTGTGTGTGCGTGCGTGTGTGTGTGTGTGTATGTGCGTGTGCGTGTGTGTGTGTGTGTGTGTGTGTGTGTGTGTGTATATATATAGCGTGTACCATGTTTGTATCTATGTGTGTATATGAATTTTATGTATTAATCAAGATTCTGAGAGGTTACTGATTACGATGCTCTTCAATTTACGTATGGAGTCGACGTGCAAGTCAATAACGTCGCTGTAGCTATTAATTATTTTACATAATCTAGCATACGGTGAGTTGGCTCCTAACACTGTTCTTCTTAGAGGCGGACAGAGTGGAGTAATAGCAGTTCTTGGCATTCTAGCCGGGGCGCGAAAGTTGAATAAGGCAAGTATACGTGGAGAATCAATTTTATGATTCATAATTTTAATCGCAAACATTGCATCTAGCAACTGTCTGCGCTTTTCCAGGGTTAACATTTTAAAATGTTCTAATCTTTTACTTTAAGAACGAATCTGTTTACACAAGCCGCTGGAATACGCCAAATGCCAGAGAAAGCGTTTTTGCACCCGTTCCAGACGCAACGAGTGTACTGCATAATGTGGCCGCCAGACTACGCTACCATATTCTAAGTGACTTCGAATTAGACTGTTAAACAGAATTATTTTCGTTTTACTATTTCTGAGAGGTCTACAGTTCCTTATGACAAAACCTAATAATTGAGTAGAAATTTTGATTACGTTGTTAATATGTGGGGAGAATGTTAATTTTGAATCATATAATATTCCAAGATCACGAATAGTATCTACTTCGGCAAGTTTATATGTATTTATAAAATAATCATTTTGTAATACATTGCGCTTTCTCGAAAAATTTATATGGTAACATTTATCAGGATTCAAATGCATCTCATTCAACTTGCACCAGTTTTCTAGTCTATTCAAGTCACTATGCAAATGACAGGCATCTTCGTTAGTCTCTATTATTCTAACAAATTTTAGATCATCCGCATACATAAAAATGTCCGAATACAAAAAACACTGGGGTATGTCATTAATAAAATAATTGAACAAAACAGGACCTAAATGGGATCCCTGGGGCACACCTATGACTTTGACTGAAAACCATTTACAACTACAAAAAAGTTTCTTTCTATTAGGTACGACCGCAGCCAATCCAAAAGAGAATGTCCAGTAATGCCATATGCACACAATTTACTCACTAATTTAATGTGAGAGATTTTATCGAAGGCCTTACTGAAATCAGTATATATAACATCGGCCTGTCGCCCCGAGTCAATGGCCCTCGATAACAACTCTGTATAAGGTAACAAGTTAGAGGATGTGGATCTTGATTGAACGAATCCATGTTGATGGTCGCTTAAGTACAGTTTCAGATGTTTCTGTATATAAGGGCAAACCAGTGATTCAAAAACTTTTGCAAAAATGGATAAGATTGAGATGGGTCTGTAGTTCTTTACAATATTTTTGTCAGATGACTTAAAAATTGGAACCACCTTGGTAATTTTCCATTTAGACGGAAATATCCCCGAAGAAAGTGATTTATTAAAAATCAACAAAAGTGGTGTAGTCAGTTCGTGAGCGCACGTGACTATAAAAGTTGGCGGTATTTCGTCTGAACCTGCACCTTTTCTGCAGTCTAAGTTCTTTAATTTTTTTAACAAAATATCAGATTGTATAAGTGGTTTCGTTAAACTTAGGCTGTTATTGTATAAATCTTTCAAAAAATCAGAATAAAAAGGTTCCTCAGGTTCGGTGTCAATCTGTTCAGTGCTGTAAACAGAGGAGAAATAAGCTGCAAATAAGTCGCAGATTTCAGTTACATCTGAAGTCGTCGTTGATCCATCGGTCATGGCTGCAGGGTATGAGCTGGAACCACCTCGCTTAGCTTTAACGTATGCCCAAAAAGTCTTTGGATTTTCCACGATACCTTTTTCAATTGTAGTTATATAGTTATTATAACAGAGTGTTGCAACCCTATCGCATTGCTTACCTATCATCCTTAACTCAATAGCATCTAAGGGATTTTTGTATTTTAAGAAGCGTTTTCGTATTTCATTTTTAGTATTTAAAAGCTTAATTAGATTTCGATCAAACCATGGTGGATATTTAAACTTATTTGGTGTGTGACTAGGTATATTATTTTTAATAGCTGTGTTAAGAATTCCATAAAAAGTATCCACCATTTCATCGATACTATTAGCCGCGAGCAATAAATTCCAATTCTGTTTTTTCAAATAAGAGCGAATGCTGGTATAATCTGCCTTATAGTAGTTTGGCCTTTTATTGTTATCTTTGTATGGAAGTCTAGTCTGTCTACATAAAAAGATTACTATATCAAGCGGCGGATGGTACTGATCTATCTTACTGACCTCAGTTAAACTCCTTCTAACCTCACATACACTATGCGTCGAGAATACTAAATCAAGTGTGCGGCCCGCAGAATTAGGTTCACAGTTAAATTGCTTTAGTCGGTTCAAGGATGAGAAATCTACCAGAAGTTCACATATGGAAGATAATTCATTACTATTGGAATCAGAATGTGTTTTGGTTATCCAGTCAATTTTGCCTAAATTAAAATCGCCCACTATGCAAACTTTATCGGTGTCCTTAATTTTTTCAAAAACAGCATTACAACGATCAAGATATTGTTCCAGATAATTACGGCGTACTGGTGGAGGGAGATAAACTGCACATAAAATTAAGCGACAAGTTTTCCCGTATCCTAGAAGATCGATAGACACCCAGAGGTCCTCAGAGTTGCTTTCCCAATTCATTATGCGTTTAGAAGTGATGTTTTTTTTAACAGCTATCAGAACTCCACCGCCTTCTTTTCCACATTGCTGACTAGAGTTCTCTCTATCTCTTCTATATACTATGTATCTGTTGTGAAATAATTCGCTATCTTTAACAGTACTGTTGAGCCATGTTTCAGAAAATATCACAACATCAAAATTTTGACAAGCAATTTTACGATAAACACTATGAGTTTTTGTTCTTAACCCTCTACAGTTCTGATAATATAATTCAAATCTATTGAATTTTAATATGTAATTAACAAGGAAACATGCAATATAATAATATAATTAAAGTAATCCTACTGTGTAGCTAATTAATCTTGCTCAGTGTTTCCAAATTTTTTATCAAAATGGTGTCAGTGTTCTCATTCTTCCTAACATAAATCCTACCGCCTTTCACCCATACATACTTGTAGTCTATTTGCTTAGCTTTGACCCTTGTGGCCGCGTGAAGTGCTTTAAGTGTCGGCGATAAATGTTCAGTCACAAAGACTGGTCTTTTGTTGCCTGCAATTCCGAAATCAGCTGTGTTGAGTTTATTCTCTGGGTTCTTTTTATTGTGGTTAATAACTGCGGCTAGCAGGTGATCACGAGTTCTAGGGGACGCAAGTTGAATCACAACCGAACGAGGGCGCGTACTGGTGGCTTGGAGTTTAGCTATAAGTGTGCATTTCAAGATATCATTATCCTCCACAACACATCCAACCACTGAGCCTAACTGTTTAACCATTGCGATTAAATTCTCATTTCTATTATCTGGTAGACACTGTATCTCAAGGTTGTTCGAGCGAGTTTGCTGTTCAAGATAGCCGAGTCGCTGTTTGACGTCTATCACTGTGGTTTTCAACTCCTCATTCTCTTTCTTTAAAATTGTGAAATTATTCTTCAACCTCTCGTTCTCTTGTTGAAGTTTATCAAACTCTTTGGTGTGAAAATTCAGGGATTCGGATAAGTCCCTGACATCTTTCTTGATCGGTTCTAATTCTCTATTAATAACGGTGACTATAGTACTGTTCAATTGCTCCATCATCACTGCCAGTTCCCTTTTGATAACATCCTGTACAACGTCCCGAACCTCTTCTCGAGTCACAGGTTGCGCTGCGGGTGGTGAGTTTAATGCAAATCTCTTGTTACCTCTCGCCGTAGAAACGTTCCGAACATAAAAAAGAAAGACACAAAATATCTGTCGAATTTATGAGTTACTTTTCCTTTTAAATCAGTTACTCAAGCCGGGTCTCCTGCGACACTGTTTAATGTTTTTAAACACCAAACATCACATAGTGGCCTAACTGTTTTGTTATTTTTAACAAGCAAACGCGTTATCCGAAGCGGACGGAAAACATCCCCGTGTTCGCCTGCAAGGGGGGAGGGCGATTTCATTTGCTAACATAGGGTTGTGCATTTACCACATAACATTCTTCATTTTAGTCGTTGCGGAGGTAAAGATTAATCGTTTTGATTTACAAATCGGATGTTATCGACTTGCTAAACAGTGATCATTTTCGTTATAATTAAGTAGCTGATACTTATTCATACATTTTTTTTATTTTCATTTTATGCTTCTCGTATAATGAAACTGAACTGAACTTACATTAATACTAATATTATTCATATTTATACTATAAAGGACAATTTAAGTAATATGGAAAGGTTACTTAACATCAGCATTATGAACCATTCAATTATGGTAAGAAATAAAAATGAATTATGGATTTTTCTAGTTTAGAAAAGTACTCAATACTTTGAAGTATTGATACTTCCGTATCGATACTTTTATGAGTATGATATTTTTTATTCGGTGCTACTCATGAGTACAGTATTGATACTTTCTAATCGACACCGTATCCCTATGTTTGATGTTCGTGTGTGACGTCCGTTTAAAGTCGCAGGAGACGGCAATGGTGTGCTAACATGGTTTGCAAAAACATTTCGTTAGTTTGTTTTGTTATTTTTAGGAGCAGGAGACACGCCTTAACAGTTAATAAATAACACGTCTCTGTAACAATAACAAAATGTATGTAGGTACTTTCTAATATGTTCAAACTAAGAAACATATATTTACGTTTACTCTACCAAAACATACCATGAATTTTATCCATTATCTGTCACCAAGATCAGACTGGCTGGCTTGCCATTCTCAGAAATCATGCGGGATGCTACGAACCACTCTGTGCGTACTTTAAATAAAACTGCCAAGAACAAGACAAGAACGATAACTAACTGCTTATGAAATGACATGAAGGCCAGTTATTATGCTTTAAGCGTAGTATGAAAATGAAATTGGCAAACATAATTATACATACTAAACACGCGTACAGAAAACTCAGGCTTGGTTCGTCCGCCGGATGTCCATGAGACCATGAGTATTATAATTTAATAAATAATTATTTTTAACGCCTATAGAAGTCCATTAATTCCTTCTCACTACATAAAATATATGAATACAGTTGAATATACAGTAAAAATAACAGGTTTAAAATTAGTTCAACTTTATATTGCTATTAATTTTTCAATAGTTTTCTTTACAAATAAATAAAATTGTGAAATGTCTGTTTTACAGTTTTTCACTAAATGAACATTTAATTTAAAATTATAATCTTTTCACTAATGACTGCACGTATGGTCTAATGGTTTAAGCGGTCGCCACGCGCGCCGCTCCCTACTTCGCTACTTTGTTGTGGGTTCAAATCCAACATAGGACAGCACTTGGTGTAATCCACAAATCGGTGTTCTGCGTCTAGGTGTTCTTTGTGACCGTTATATGTATGTTTGTAAAGTCCCCCGCGGCACAGTATCTATTTCTAGCACGGGAGTTGTCTTTTAAAAAAAATGATATGAATATATCTATACTAATATTATAAACGCGAAAGTTTTTAAGTATGGGTGGATATATGGATGTTTGTTACTCTTCCACGCAAAAACCACTGAACGAATTTGGATGAAACTTTACAGTAATATAGCTTATACCTACCTTATAGGCTACTATTTGCCGCGATAACCGACATATACGCGGGCGGAGCCTCGGGCAACCACTAGTAAGTATATACGGTAGTTACATCTTCATTCTTTTGCCTGTTTGTACGTCGATTGTTTGTTACATCTAAACTCTGGAACGGCTGGACCGACTTTGTCTGAACTTTCACTCTCAGAATGCTGAAATTTCATTGAAATCGGTGCAGCGGTTTGGCAGTGAAAGAAGGACAGACAGACAGAGTTACTTTCGCATTTATAATATAAGTATGGATTAAGAATAAAAATGTTCTAATAGTCCCGCTACACAATATTTTTTCTTCATTCATTTCTTAATTATTATATTCCATCTATCAGTATCATTTTTTTCAATGAAAACCTTTAAATCGAACTGTGCATTATCTGAAGTATACCGTGCGTGTCCGATACTGCGAATTTCAAGTTCATTAACTAACTTAGAAATGCGCATCTATTTGTTCTAAATTTATTCGTAAGCTATGTGCACATGTGGTCATTAATTACATATTAATTCGTTATTACTTCTAAAATTGCCGGTACCTAATAACAAGAGCAAAATGTAAACTAAGAACGTTAGAACACGAAAACGAAAATTATGCTTTTTGGTTTACTTTTTTTTTTTTTTTTATGTATGGCCCGCCAAAATGACTCTACTCTGCCTGATGGAAAGCATAAGTGGAATCCAAGAGTGGCGGTCACCATACTCACTGCGAATGCAGACAATGCAGTATGGCGACCCACACCATGGCGGCCTAGTGATGCTTCTGCATCTTTTAGTCTAGTCAACAAGTATGGAACTTGTTGACTACACTAAACTTGTCATTTACTTTTATTGTATTGTCTTTGTGAATTTTTCATTGAACTAAAAATAATAAAAGGCTGTGCAGACTCAAAACAGACTGTCCATTAGTCACGTGAGAACAATTTTAAGTACAGTCAAATTTGACATTACTGGAAGTCAAAACTTGTAAAGAGCCGCCCACCATACCGCCATCTGCAAAGCAGATTCTTCGTTTTCCATGTCGATAGCCCAAAATCCTGCAGTACACATGGACGTGAGAACTAAGAAACATTTGTTCATGAAATAAAGACTCATTTTTAATATTTTATGATAGATAATTTCAAAGCAGCCTTTGGGCATTTTCAATTGTTTCAGAAAGCAGTGACGGTAAAATTTAAATGGTTTTATTACTGAACACATGTTTTATAATAATACAAGAGTAATACTAGATTTCTTAAAAGTTTTTGGATTATTACCCTATTGGGCTCTCTTAAAACCAGATGGCAAACAATTATGTAATAAATAAAGGTAGGTATATACCTGTGTAATTACGAGTGAATCGCACAGATGACGTCCTACACGTGCACGCAGCTGTGCGGGTGTGTAAAAGATGAGCACACGTGTGAGCACAGCACTGATATACTACGATTTATAAATGCGCCTTTATTACAATAATACATTTTGTTTAACGGTTCATTGTTCGACAAAACAAAAGGGTTTTAAGGATAAGATATTTTTCAATGCCATATGTTAGCTTATGTTAGGTATCTACCTGCCTACCTGGCTTAGATGACGAAAACTAGATTCAGAATTGGATCGTACTTTCGTTTAATCTGTTGCTGTAAGAATGAATTCAAATTTAAAATTTAGTTTTAAAATGTATATTAATCATGCTGATATATCATCATTCTTTGATGAGTAATTAAGACGTGGAAGTGAAACAAACAAACTCACTTTCACACAAAAATTTTAAGTAGGTAGATAAAAGATGATGTAGTGAAGATACATTTCATTCCAAGTGACACACTTGTCAGTTTATGTCCAAATTGATAAGCTATTCAACACAACTCCGCTAGGAGTATATGTGTTCTGTGATTCAACATCTCGTTTCGTCATTTGTCCGTTTTTTCATATCAAGATAAAAAGCTTGGACTTACAGAGAAGCATACATTTCTTGTAAATTTAAACGGATCTGAAGGGATACACAATATTTGACCAGAATTTATATAAATATTATAATGGTTAAGTATAAGAACAACAATTTTATTTAGGAATATAAAATCACTGTAAGTATGCATAACAAAAATCTATTAACATATAAGTGTCAATGGACTTTCAACTGTGCCACAGAAAAGAGAATAAGTTTGTTCTGTGACCTGTGCTATCGAGTTTCGTTGTTGTTATGTAACATGAATATTTTTCTTTTCAAAGAATATCTGGGAAAAAAATTGACATTTTCAAATTCATTTAAAATGGCTGACCCGGCGAACTTCGTATATGTAACTTCGGCTGAGACAGATATTTACATATCTGTCTCAGCTTCCCACAGGCAGTGTACAGTGGCGGACAAAAAAAACACTTTTCCCGTTATCTTTTATTTTTGCTTTCTAGCAAAAAAGAATGAATGCAATCGGACTATGTGTCATTGAATTACAACTAAGTAAATATTTTGACTTTCATCCCTCTCTCCAGGAAACCGTGCTAAATTTCAGGATAAAAATTATCCTATGCCCTACCTCGTAGTATGAACTCAAATCATGCCAAGTTTCATTTGAATCCGTTCAGTAGTTTCGGCGTGATGCGCGGCCAAGATACAGACAGTCAGACAAAAATGAAAAAAAATACAGTTTTGGCTTTAGTATGGATTATAGAGAGCCCTCCAAAAAAAAATTTCAAAATATCTTTAATGAACAGAATTGGACCTGTTACATTTTTATTATATGTAGTATTTATATAGACTAACTGAGTAAACTTTTGTTACCATTGTAATTGTGATAAACAAAACTGACACAAAAATAGATAACGAATTGTACTTATATCGCGACAAAATTTCAGCTCGAGAAACCCTAGGTACAGATTACCTAAGTTTTAGAGTTTCTGAAGCGAACTCTAACAAACTTAAAATTGTTAAATGCGTAAATCGCTTTTATTGTACTATAATTGTATCTGGCGTTAAGATAGTGGTTTTACACATTTAGAGACATACAAAGGTACAACAGTTACCCTAAGCAATGGGGCTGTATGAAGACAGTTATTCAACAACCATGTCACACAGCACTAACACGTTGTATATACTAAACGAGAATAAAGTTTTATTCAGCATAGTTTACGGGCTTTTAAAAATGATATCTTCATGGTTTGTTTCGGCATTTCTTCCAAGAGTAAATCTTAGGAAATGTCGGTGTCTTCTAGCTTTAAGGTCCGACTAGGTAGCAAAATTGTCTATAAAAACTCACAAAAGTATATGTATATATAGACGTGTCATATATATTTTTATTTTTAGGTTCGGGTCAGTAACTCTCACTTTCTCCTCTGTTTCTTTTCACGGCTTGTATTCCTACTCTACAATTACGTGAATAGATATCTATCTTACAGATAAGCTTATAAACATCAAACATCAACCAGGCACATATAATACATTATATCTAACTAAATATCGTACTCATCACGCAATATTTGGCATCAAATCCGACATTTGATTTACCAACCAAACCAATAGTCCAGTTTAAAACATGTCGCAAAACGCAGTTCTATATATCCCTGCTGTGTTTTCCATATCCAAAACTAATCACAAATCGCAAACGAGTATTGTAATCACAAACAAATATAAACACTACACAGCAAAGTTTATTTTCTTTACACTCGTAAAAACATAGGTATAAGCCTCAAAGTGCGTTACAATACTATTGCGTAGAATATCATAAAAAGCAGTCCAATCAATATTTTCCGGATTAACGAGCAACATAATTAGCCACAAGTGTGCATGCCAGAACTGTGATAACGTTTCGAGTACTGATTCAACAGTATGGTATACAAATTACGGCAGCGTATCGCGAGTGATGGCACTATATGGAAATAACGCAACAGTTGCTGAAGTATCTTATTACGTAGATACGTTATCGACGAACATCTGTCCACTGGCCTCACGGTTATTACACCAACCGTGTAGTACTGGAGGTAATATACCGATTCAGATGCGTCATACACGTTTATAAGTTTTATAAGAGGGAAAATATTTAGAAAAGATAGTACCATTTATAGTCTTAAACGATTTTAATGCGTCTATCTATACGTTTCAAATTGAGAACTTCCAATGAATTTTTCAACGACTTCAAAAAAGGAGGAGGTTCTCAATTTAACTGTATTTTTTTAATGTTTGTTAGGTACCTCAGAACTTTCGACTGGATGAACCGATTTTGATGATTCTTTTTTTATTTGAAAGCTGGTGCTTCCCGTGTCGTCCCATTTGGTGCAGTTCTTAAAGTCTTTTACTTTTTGTAAAAAAATATACAGTTGGTTGAACTAAAGAATTAACTTTTCCTGACCACCAGGTTCACACAGAATAATTATTCATTCTACTTCAAACAAATATCCAAGAATTCGATATAAAGTACCATATAAACTGGTTCTTCATAAATTGCCTATACCTAATTCTTTATTCATTTAAATAGTAGTATTATAATGTGTGCTAGGTACCTGGAATCTGTTTGAAGTCGGTGCCAAGTTACTATCGCTTAGACTTTTGTAATTGTTCGTTTGTATTCTTTTTGGCTTAGCACCGACTTCAAACAGATTTTAGGTACCTAGCACACATTATAATACTACTATTTAAATGAATAAAGAATTAGGTTTAGGCAATTTATGAAGTACCAGTTTATTTTACGCTTTTAAGTGTTTTTTTGGCAGAGAGTTTTCGTTTGATGTTTTTTGGAAGTCGGTTTTTTTTTTTTTTTATAAAAAGTTTTTATTTTTCAGTTTTTAGTGCAAACAATCGTAGGTAAGTAGTAAGTTGAACTATTTCATGAAATTTCATCATCAAGAATACAAATTAAAGTCTATACGTACGTGTAATATTAAAATCATCCTCTAATTCCTAACTGTTGAAGAGTTTAACCTTCTATCATCAGTTCATCTAAATAACTTGAAAGTATACGACTGAAGGTCTTTAGATACGTATGAAATTAAAAGAATTATCCTCCAACTCCTAACCGTTGAGGAGTTTTACCTTCCACCTTCCATCATAAGCTTACCTAAATAATTTGAAAGAATACTACTAAAGGTAACATATATACATATGATATTTAAAGATTTATCCTCCAACTCCTAACCGTTAAGGAGTTGTACCTTGGGTCATTCTCCGAACGCTTGAAAAAACGTGTCCAGATCGAAATCTCTTTGAATTGATTACTTACTATTTCAATTTTTTTACATGTAATAGAAAATTAAAAAATAATAGGGGGGGCCTATGTCCTTTTATAGATAAATTAAGTAGAAGTAAGTAAAAAAAAAAAACTTACTAAAATATTGACCTCGGTGGCGCGTCCGAACCCTACGTTGCAGCGGAAATTATTTTTTAATTTTTTTCCTCTAACAAATTACGCTATTTTGCATGTGTTCACAAATGACCAAAAAGTTATTTGTTCATTTTATATTATTATTAAATAATGATATGCCACAATAGAGAAGATACAACAGATTGTATACACGTCCGACGTTTTGAGTTGATATCAGTGGCGCGCACCGATCTCCTCATATTTCTTAAACTAAACTGTCTGTGAGGATAGTTATTGGCGTTAGCTGAAGTATCAGTCGTGTCGCGACAGCAACGAAGAAACCATGGCTGTACGTCTTATGGTCACCTTTTTATAGAGCTGTAAGTAGCTGTTTTCGCTGGCTTGGTATACTAAAAATTTGATTTCGGTGAACCCTTATTTTCATGTATATCATGTAACTATCATATTTAAAATATAAAAATAGTGTAAATTACATGTAATAAATTTTAGTAGAAAATGTAAATATTAGCATTTTAAATTATTTTTCAAGTTATTTACAAAATACCTTAATATTTTGATTTCAGTGGTATTGAATTCGGTGTTTTCCGTGGCAATGTGTCGACTTTCTACTAACTTTTAAGACCGTAAATCATAAAATATTTATCTAGTTCTAGTATTGCCATTATTTCAGATTCTAAGCAAGGTCACTTGGCTAAGAAAAGACATCTGAATCAAGAGTCATCCAGAACTTTACGCAATACACAAGGAAAAAGACAGGAAGCGTTATTATGAAAGGAAGAATGAAGGAAAGCCTGTTAGTGAATTAATTCGTCGTTAACAACGCATACATAGAGAGAGGAGTACAATATCTTTGGACAAACATAATCGGAAAAAAGGCTCAGAGAGTTGAAATGCCTTGAAGAAGATTTAATAGTCATACCAGAAGTAGTCGATACAAATGATGATCCTTTGATAACTTCACAATCGCAACTGAAACTTTTATAACAATGCCAATTAATGCCACCGATAGTAAGGACTCGGCTTAGCACTCAATCAAGTTCCTTCAGTGATTTATTACTATAGAGTCAGTCAATCATTTCATGTTCTTTAACACAACGTATTAGGACTTATCGAGAATTGTCAGTACCATTGTGTCCATCTAGTGATGCCAGTTTTGCTTCAAACTCACAGACTGGAGATGCCAGCTCTAATGACTGATAGGGAGTTGCCTTTGACTCTAAAGGCTAATGGGACCAATCCCGCCCTCACACCCACCACTGTTACTCCTGTACACCGGGATTAACAGCAGTGACCCACGAACACACCGAATTATGACACTCGGCAAGTCCCAGGGGAAATAAACTGTCTTGGAACCCGCAATGAAACTAATCAGAAGAAAACCGGAGGAGTTGGAAATAAAAAAAGTCCAGTTCCCTATTTAGTAAAGAGGTAGACAAAATGAAGTCAAAATAGGCAGACTCCTTTTTCAAACCGGGAAGTACCACGGATAAGACAATTATGGGTCCTAAGTGAGCTTTATTCGATTACTATAGTATGTATGGTAGAATAGCCTAAACGCACGGAAATTCATCGAAGTTAACATAAGATCGACATAGTATACCGCCCCAGATGTTAATTGTAAGCTTGAATAGCATTATGTTACGTTCATTGTACCAAAAATTAAATTCCCAGAGGACATGATGAGCTGACTGTTAACTGCTAGAATCAGGTGTTGAGCGTTGCCACAATGTGTGACAAAGGTGAATCGACTAATTTAAAAGAGTGTAGTTTGCTTAAAGTTACATTGGCCTGGGAGAAATTGAGCGACACAGTGATCCACCCTCGAGCCATTTCCCCGACAACCGTTCGTGAATAGATGGAAAGAACTGGTAAAGGTAGCGCCCCTTAGAGGATTCGTCCCATCGTTATTGCCTTTCATCCATGAGGTCGTTATGGACATTGGACTGCTAGACCGGCTCTAGAGACTAATAAAAAGCCTGATAGCAAAGTTATTATACGTAGACTTAAATACCGCATGAATATTTATTTTATTCATACACCTTGTATGAATTACAGAGAAATGTAAAGGCCCCACCTTTTTGATTTAAGAAATGAAGAAGTAGGAACTATACACTTAACTTTTTTAAGCTTCATGCCAAAGTTGATTGTAGTAAGTTTATGTAACGTAATAAACAACGTGTAATTAATCAAATAATTGTTTTATTGTAATAAATATCAGAAATCCCTTAACGGTATTAGTTTTGCTTACCTGAAATTATAATAAAATACTTTTTTTTTAAATATAGAACTACCATGTCAATAATTTGAAAACATATTTAACATTTTTGATTTCGGTGAAAATAAAGTTGATTTCGGTGGTCGCCATTTAAAAAAAAAAAATTTCTTCGTAACCGTTCATCCAATAGGAGTGCCTCCAGTACAGATATTTTCCAAATAAAATATAGTACATATTTGAATTTTTTTTTTTTTTTTTTTATGGAAAAGGGGGCAAACGAGCAGACGTATCACCTGATGGTAAGCAATTACCGCCGCCCATGGACACCCGCAACACCAGTGGCGTCACAAGTGCGTTGCCGGCCTTTGGGGGATGGGAAGAGGGATGTGGGGAGGGGGGGGGGGGGGTGGTATGGGCCTCCGGTATCCTCACTCACTCGGTGAAACACAGCGCAAGCGCAATTTCACACCGGCTTTCTGTGAGGCCGTGGTATCACTCCGGTCGAGCCGGCCCATTCATGCCGAAGCGTGGCTCTCCCACTACTAATACATTGAAATTTAGAAAAAAAAAATAGCCACCGAAGTCAACTGAATAATGAGTTACCTGAGAAATACCCCCTTACATCATCAGCTCATCATCGTAAAATGATGACTACCAGACGCAAATACCGGTGTAACTTCAGAAAATATACGAAAAACATAGTATGTGCCTATAAAAAATGAGGGTTTCCCTCGATTTCCCTGGGATCTAATCATCAGATCCTGATATGCTGGCAATGGGACCACCTCGGAAGCATACCCTTTCGAATACAAAAAAAATAATTCTAAATCGGTCCACAACTGACGGAGTAATCGGTGAACATACATAAAAATAAAAATACATACAGTGGAACATAGAACCACCTTCTTTTTGGAAGTCGGTTAAAAATAGAATACCATACAGTAATTTTTATTTCTAAGTTACTTCGCTATCCAATAATGAATTATAAATATGTATTTGGCAAGTCAATGGAGTCTAGAAACTGATTACCGTCAAATTTTATTTTTCACCTTAGTTATAAAGCAAATTCTATAAAGAAGTACCCAATAAGCCCAAATATTTAATCTAAGATTAAAAGTACAATAATAACAAAAAATTCAAGGACTGGACCTAATTGAAATGGGAACACACGGGAAGCACAAGCCTTAAAATAAAAAAATAATCATGAAAATCGGTTCACTCAATCGAAAGTTCTGAGGTAACAAACATAGAAAATAGCTGAATTGAGACCTCCTCCTTTTTTTAAGTCGGTCAATAAATACACGCAACATTTGCAAAAAGAAAAATATTATCAAACATACGTGTAATCTACGCAACACGTTATTATTTTATTTACGCGAATACGTATACAATTTGTAATGCAAGATTGGAATATCTAAAGCCTGATAAGAGAAATAGGCACAATGAAAACTGCACCTGAATGTACTGGTGAATTGGCACATATACGATCATCAGTACTTTGGCCTCACAAATATTTTTACGATTACGAACGATACGTTCGATAAGTATATTTAGATAAGAATGCTATTGTTTGCAAATGTATAAACTTATGATAAGGTATTTACCACCTGTAAACGCGTCTTTAATACTATAAGATTTATTATTCAACTAATTTCATGTTAATACTTTAACTTCTTAAAGTTAAGTCGTACATATAAGTAACTAGCGGACCCAAGCCACCTTCTTTGCGTCTCCTATTACCCGTAGCGTGATAATTTTCCCCCGTTTTTGAAACATTTTTCATTTGTGCTCCGCTCCTATTGGTCGTAGCTTGATGATATATAGCTTATAGGCTTTCTCGATAAATGTACTATCCAACACTGATATAATTTTTCAAATCGCACCAGCGGTTCCTGAGATTAGCGCGTTCAAACAAACAAACTCTTCATCTTCAGCTTTAGAACATTAGTATAGATACTATAGATTAACGTGCATTTACATTAAAGATTTTTAAATTTAGCGAAGAAATTTATCAGTACCAGATAAGAGATCATATTGTTTGTGACGCTTGAAAGTTTCATATTTTCAGATCAGAATGTCTCTCTCAGTTAAAGTAAATAACGAATAAAAACAAATATTTATAATTTGGATTTATTTGTGTAAATATTGTTTAACTCATTTCTAGTAAATTATAAATCTTTTCTTTTTAACATACGTTTTAAAAATCGGATCTGATTCGCATAAATGATTCGGCGTGTAATATTCCGAGAAAATCCGTAAATAGGTTAAAAAAAATCCAGAATAAAGAAAACTGAAGCTATCGAAATTTATTGATCAAGTCTTCAACGCGCCTTAGAATCGCGGATACGGGTTATCTCTGAATTATCATTTCTTGATTTTACGATGCACACTTTTCTTTTTTTTTTTATTTCGGACATCTAACACACAACGCCATCTAGTCCCAAGCTAAGCAGAACTTGTGTTATGGGTAGGTACTAGACAACTGATACAAATACATATATACTTTTTTTTTGTAAATACATACATATTATACAAAGAAAACACCCAAACTCCGAAACAAATATTTGTAGATCATACAAACATTTGATCCGACCCGGAACCCAAGACCTCATGATCAGCACTCGCACTCGCCAACCGCGAGACCAACAAGGCAGTTAACATTGAAAACAATATTTCTCGTTTGAGTATCTTTTTTATATTTCAATACCAGCTGAACCCCGCGGTGTTACCCGCGGTTATTGTCGTAGCGCCGCGGGGCAAAGCCTAACTGTGAAAGTACCGTCAAAATCGGTTCAGCCGTTCCAGAGATTAGCCGGAACAAACAGACAGACAGACAGACCGACAGACAGACAAAATTGTAAAAAAAATATTTTTGTATATGTACCTGTATACATACATATGCATTTAGTAAAAAGCGGTTATTTTAATATTACAAACAGACACTCCAATTTTATTTATTTGTATAGATGGCGATAGATAATAAAATTTTAACAAAAACAAAAACCGACTTCAAGGTTCGACTCGATTTCTCTTGGATGTCATCATCAGATCTTACTGTCCTTATCATGGTACCACCGTGGGGATATCTCCTTTGCATTAAAGAAAGAAACATCAAAATCAGTTCTTATACCACAAGGTTATCCATGAATTGTATGCTTGTAAATACAACAACATTTACAGTACAAACGAATTGAGTAGTACATTCGTTTGACAATTATAATAGCAAATGCAAAAGCAAAAATTACAAACACCTGTGCGCCAGACAGATTCCAGTTCTCCAGCTCCATTGAAAACAAACATGGAGTCACAATGTTATCATTCACCCCCATGTGGGAGCTACTGATAACTGCGCCAATGTGTCGCACAGATTTGCGAACAAATGCTAGCTTCCTCACACGTGCATCGGTATGGGAACCGGCACCGATGCAGTTGCACCGCACATGGCGAGATAACGACTGTTTTATGAAATGTTTTACAACTAGCGCTTATAGCTTTCTAAAGAAAGGTGATCGCCAAATGTGGCCGAACGTTTCCGTCAAACGTATGGGCGGGCTACCAATAAACTTCAGTAATAAATGCCTTATTGTTTCCTCATACTAGGTAATTATGAAAATGGTGGAAACCGCTGCCATCTGGGTGGGTTTGCAACACGTGCATATTAAACAAAACAAATAGTCAACATTTGGCGAACGGCTGGCCATGGCCTTATCTATAGCAGAGTAATCCTGAATTACTCGTATTAAGAATAGCCATCAGGTAACAATTGAAGACAAAGAACTTTCACTAGAATCGTTATATGTTACTGTGTGAATCATTGTTTAATTGGTACGATGCCTTATTTTATTTAGAAAAAAGCGGCCAAGTGCGAGTCGGACTCGCCCATGAAGGGTTCCGAAGCAGCAAGTATTTTTTTTATTTTTTTTTGATTGAATGAAAGGTAAATTGCAGTTTACGATTTATGACGTATTAAAAAAAACTACTTACTAGATTACGTTCTAACCAATTTTCGGTGGAAGTTTGCATGGTAATGTACATACGAGTACATCATATATTTTTTTTAGATTTATCATGCTCTTATTTTAGAAGTTACAGGGGGGAGGACACACATTTTACCACTTTGGAAGTTTCTCTCGCGCAATCCATTCAGTTTAGAAAAAAAAAAAATATTAACCTCAATATAATTTTTGAAGACCTATCCATGGATAGGTCTTCAAAAATTCCTCCTTCCTCCCACAAGCATGGGTTTGATGAAAAAAAAAATTCTGAGTTTCAGTTCTATGTATGTATGTACCCCCAAAATGTATTGTTTTTTTCTTATTTTTGTGTGAAAATCTTAATGCGGTTCACAGAATACATCTACTTACCAAGTTTCAACATTATAGGTCTTATAGTTTCGGAAAAAAGTGGCTGTGACATACGGACGGACAGACAGACAGACAGACATGACGAATCTATAAGGGTTCCGTCTTTTGCCTTTGGCACGGAACTCCAAAAAGAGTAGGTACTACAAAATAAATGAACATAGTTTACATAAAAATTCATAATGCACTAAACAGGCATGTAGTTTACACAGTATACCACGGTCTCAAAAAGAGTTCTTGGAGTTCAAAAATACTTTTAGAGTCGATATGGTAACAACATTGCTTTCTTAAATAGAGCAACAAAACTTATACATAAAATTCGGAACCGGAGTAAGCTGGTCTATTTCAAAATAACAGCTATTTGACATGAACAAATGAGAAGAGGGACAATCATGCAGAGCTCGCGAGCAGAAGGAATAGCATACACCTGGCGAGAGAGGCCGAATCGACAAATCATTCTCGGTGACGAATGTTAACTTCACAGTCAACATTGCGGTACGACCGGCTTATTAGTGGCCCATTATGAAATGACCAGATGACATACACTAATCGTTATCTCCGTCTTGTTACGATGATTAATCATCGACAGTAGACCAAACTTATCACTTTAAAACACAAGTAGAAACTTTTAAATTATAAATTAATACTTTTTGAAACCGGGCTATACTCGCATTAATACCGATTTGGTCAATCACTTCAGTATCATTATCTCTAAGGATTTATTTACTGTATCTGTCTGTACATCGTGTGTACGAAATTTCCCGATTACTGCCTTTAGTGGTTGAATACATAAAGCGTGATAACGTACCGTACAAACAAGCAAACTAGGTAGGTATATTACATTGCCTACGAACGGCATATTAGTATTGTTTCCGTGAATGTCGGAGATAACTCTACTAATACCATAGTCCTTGATATTTAAGAATAAAACCATATACATTTGACTGGCTTCATAACGAAAAAATTGCGAATGAAAAAAGTTTTATATTTATAAAAGCAACTCTATTCTGTGAAAAAGAGTTCTTCTAAAATAAGACGAAGATAAATGAAAATCTTTTCTAACATCATAACCCTTTATGATTAACGGTCATCTCCCTAATCAAGTGGTCAACAAAAGCGTACAAAGTTTTACACTGATCCGGTTTGAACACGTTCCTATTAAATTATGCAAGTAATAAAATCTTATTCTGTGTTCGCTACAAAGCTGTCCCTCTCAAGCACGCAATTTCTCAAAACATTGTCGCGTCATTTTTCATTGCATCAATCAGGCCGCTTGTGTGGACAAGTCTAAGACATTTTAGGGATGTCACATCTGAAATATTGCGAAAGCGAAAACACTGCGAATACAGTTTGAATAATTTGCCTAGCACGGTGATCTAATTAAGATCTACTATCACATTTGAAGTAATGGTGGAATGCTAACATACATACTCTGACGCCTACGTTTTTTCCTCCAGGTATGAACGAATTACATATCCCAATTTTTGTAATAGGTATTCCTATTTCAGTAAACCCTAGAGTAGTCTAATTATTGATTGCATGGTGAATCTAAAAAAAATGACTATTCTACACTTGCTTACTAACGTGGTGACAGTAAATAAATTACTAAGCAGATGTGACATGAGCGGCGGTAATCGCTTACCATCAGGCGATACGTCTGCTTGTTTGCCCCCTAATCCATAAAAAATGTAGCCTTTGCAGGTTGAAAGAAAACTTGGAAGATAATATTTATTTCTCGAACACAATTCTTCAAGCGTAGCACGATTTGTATGATAGCATCTCCACGTTCGTAAGGTAAAAATATAAGTACTTAAATACGTGCCTCATATTACGAGTTTCCCGAAACAAACTGGTACATCCTTGAAGTTTATTGCAGGGTTGTCTCATCAAGAGTTAAATAGAGTGTGAGCCAATGAATATTTTTATTGACGCGCTTGACGAGTTTACACGGGATCTCTGCATCGCAGATAATACGATCATCTTAATTTATATCTTGACACACTACACTAAGATCGATTTTTACATAATAGAACTTAAACGCTTATTTGGCAAATAAAAATGTGTGTTATATTAGGTATAGATAGAATTCAAAATAAATATAATTTCAAGTGCTGCATGTCATGTAAAACGAAAGTCATGAGATGGAAGTGAGTGAGATCTGCGGGAGGATAAGTTTCTTTCTTGTCCGTTTCTTATGCAAATATTGACACAGTACTGCTATCATTAATCAGGCGGAATGTCGGGGATTTACAATGAACACTGAATGTGCCCAGATGTTAAACGCTTCACGTGCATACTTTGTTCGGTAGATATCAATCAAGTCATTTATTGCCCATTGTGCTTGTTCGTTAGAATAATATTATTCACTATATTTCGTAGAGACTATAATAATATATATAAATCTCGTGTCACAATGTTTGTCCTCAATGGACTCCTAAACCACTTAACCGATTATAATAAAATTTGCACACCATGTGCAGTTCGATCCAACTTGAGAGATAGGATAGTTTTTGTCCGCGACTGTACACTGCCTGTGGGAAGCTGAGACAGATATGTAAATATGGCGGTACGAAGTTCGCCGGGTCAGCTAGTAGTTATATAATAAGATAATAGAATAATAAGATAAACAATAACTGAAACCGCCTGAGGGTTTCAGTTATAAATTATCTTCGAATTTGAGGCCTATAAAAAATTCATACATAAAATAAGATGAATAGTTTTTTAGGAAACGGACAAAGTCAAGTGACTTTAAAATTACATAACTATTGAAAATATTTATAATATTTATGAAAATCTCGACTCGATGAAAAGGCCGTTGCTTTGCTCGCTTATAAATATTTTTTTAACTCTTGGGACTTTTCTCTGACCTGGTTAGGAACATTACAACAACAATCGTCAGTTTCACAAGGTGTAACATGTCTAAGGCTTTTGCTCATCTATTAAAGTATTTAGAGCATTACGTGCCTATAACGTTTAACTAAATGGCAAAATAAATAATTTCTTGTCTCGTTTTTTCATCTATTTCACTTTTTATAACAGGACTGACAAAAACAGATACATTCATCTAATATCAGTACCATAATTAGGGTTTGTCTATCAGTACAATCATTAGGGTTTGTCTATCTATATCATCATATCATCAATAGTATTTTTAACAAAGTAAGCTAATAATTGGCTGCACGTATGGCCTAGTGGTTTAAGTGGTCGCCACGCCTCTTCCTACTTCGCCAAGTGTTGTGGGTTCAAATCCTACATGGGACAGCACTTTGTGCCATCCACAAATTGTTGTTCTGAGTCTGGGTGTTATTTGTGCCCGTTTCATGTATGTTTGTAAAGTCCCCCGCGACACAGGATTTATTCCTAGTGTGGCAGTTGTCTTTTAAAAAGAAAGAAGAAGAATTTATTAGTATGAGCATAGCTATTTCACCTCGTGTTCCTATGTTACTAATTTCAACAAATTTGGAATAATTAAGAAGTAGAAACCCACACAAACTTTAAGTCCAGTTTCTTCGTTTCGTATATCTATTACGAAACGAAGAAACTGGACTTAAAGTTTGTGTGGGTTTCTACTTCTTAATTATTCCAAATTTGTTGAAATTAGTAACATAGGAACACGAGGTGAAATAGCTATGCTCATACTAATAAATTCTTCTTCTTTCTTTTTAAAAGACAACTGCCACACTAGGAATAAATCCTGTGTCGCGGGGGACTTTACAAACATACATGAAACGGGCACAAATAACACCCAGACTCAGAACAACAATTTGTGGATGGCACAAAGTGCTGTCCCATGTAGGATTTGAACCCACAACACTTGGCGAAGTAGGAAGAGGCGTGGCGACCACTTAAACCACTAGGCCATACGTGCAGCCAATTATTAGCTTACTTTGTTAAAAATACTATTTCAAAATAATTTAAATCAAAAGTAAGTCTCAGCGTCAACAATAATATCTTCAAATCGTGCTTTACACTGCACTGGGGCGGGCCGCCCTGCGCGGACGCCACGTGCGCGAACAGATATAGCCGGCAAGGCGATCGTACAAGGAGCTCTGTGTCGCACTCGCCCATGTGGACCTCGTCTGACACGGCACATACCTAACATCTGAAAACATTTGACTTCAGCCTGATTACAGTCCATATCTTTATACTTAGACGTGATTAAGCGCTGCTGTGCAATTTTTAACACATTCTTTATTTATTCACACACCGCTTTCGTATTTATTTACAAATGATGATTTTAGAGTTAAATGTTTTACAAACATGAAAAAGTTGAAAGAGCCATTTGAACTTTTCACGCCACGTTAAACATAATTTTTATTTAAATTAACTATAAATTAATAACTATAAATTCTCAAAATTAAAAACAACTTCCGACATAATAACCACAGTTCCCTTTAAAAAGTAAAAAACACGTTATGCGCTTTCATTTGAGACCCCACTTAATGATATTTTAGCAGACATTCGGTTATTCTTCCCCACTTTAACCCCCATAACTTTTAAACGACTCAACCGATTTTCATGAAACATGTCTAAGCACACTCGCACGCAACTCATCTTTCATACAAAAAAACTAAATTGAAATCGCTTTATCCGTTCGCGAGCTACGGTGCCACAGACAGACAGATAGACAGACACGTCAAACTTATAACACCCCTCTTTTTGCGTCGGGGGTTAACAAAAGCAAATGTTCTGTTTAGGATATTATAGTAACGGCCTAAAGTTCACTTTTTTCAAAAACGTTTGATGAGGAAAAAATAATGAATATTTTGCCCAACAGTAACCATTGATGAAACCATGGACGAACCAGCCCGGGATCATCACTTTGCCTAGTTGGATGATCATTAGCACATTAGTCGCCTCCTATGCTAGTTATGAGAATAACATCATATACACCCATGCGATGAGCAGAGGTGGTGACACACCGTGTTTTAAATCCGTCACAACACGAAATAAGTTTTGATTACATACACTTACTTTATTACATGTACTACATATTTTAATTCAGCTCTGTTACGACAAAAACATTACTGTTTTTACTTATTTTATAATATTTTCACAGGATCAATCTTATATTTCGGAAAGCCGCAAATTCTAGTGACTTTCTATTTGCCCTTGGGAAAGCATCTACCACACAGTTTCCTGTTCTTTGAGTTTAGTGTCTTATCTATTGGTATTATATCGTAATCTACGATTTCATATTCCGCCCATAGTGTCAATGTAGGTAATAAAAATTGTTAGTTTATTAGGGCGTTTGCATACAACGCGACTCGCGGCAGCTGTAAACGCGTGTCCGTCGCAGCTGCAATTTGCGCCGCGGTGTGAAAAGCGACGCAACGCGATTCACATACGGACCAACTGTACTAGTGATTTCATAGGGGTGCTATATTAGCACCTTGCCTAAATCAAATGCAGAGAAAATTGATATTAATTCATATTTAACGCAAAATGTAGGTATATGAAAATTAATCACAACTAATCATTTTCATAAGCTATTAAACTCATAAGTATCATCTATCAGAATTTGATAAGTGCAGATGTAATAAATTTATTCACAAAATTTACTTGCTGTTAAAATTCACAGCTTTACACTTAGTAACGTATGTTAAAACAGACTATGGAATAAAAAACGTAAACATCTATAGTTGTATGTATGTGTGTGGTTTTGCAAAAATATCTCACTAGGCTGCCATAGTGTGGGTCGTCATACTGCATTCGCAATGAGCATGGTGATTAGTGACCACCATTATTGAATCCTACTTATGCTTTCCATCAGCCAGAGTAGAGACATTTTGGCAAGCATAATGTATGAAAACAGCTTGTCAGATCTATTGGTCAGTTTTAAAGTCAATCGCCAGGAAAATGTTTTATTTCACAGACGCTAACTATGCGATGTTCTTGAATTTTCTTTCACGTCGAGACTGTACCGTCTCTGATGAGGTACATACAAGGAGCATCCCAAGTAATGCCTTAAGGCCCGTATTCACGGGTGCAGGTGTGTAGTGCGGGTGATTGGTGATTGGTGGAAAGTACGTGTGGACCGCGAATTCGCCGTCCACGCGTATTTTCTACCAATCATTGATCACCTCACTACACACCTGCACTCGCACTAATCAAAGTAAATACGGGCCTTTATGGATAGTAGCTCGTATGTCTGAATTTCTTAAGAAACTGTGTGTAAGTAGGTATTTTATCCTCTGGAATTGCTGTGTAACTTTTTAAATTAAATTTAAATTAAATTCGCAACACATCTGTCGTGTATAAACTGCTATCCTAATCTTAATTCTTCAATTTAGGTTTTATAACAATAATTGGCACCGTTACTGATCAAAACTGTGATGAATTGGTGATTCACCCATTCAAATAATTAACAAATAGAACCGCCATCTATTTTTAGTACATTATAAACAGCAGCTGGCAAATTTAATTGACCCAATTAACTTCCTAAACACTAAAAATAAGAAAAACAGCATATTGTGTTTAACATCTTGTACAGCATTCACCAGCGTCTACTACAAAGGAATGGTAAAATGCAACCTCTAAGAAAATCAACAATAGCAAACAAAGTTAAAAACCCCAAACAATCTCTTTATCCGGAGAGTAGAGATTAAAAAACTTTACAAATAAAGCAATAGCGCCGTCAACTCGATCACAATACTACCATATCACATCATCTGCAATTAGGGTCACAAATAATTGACGCCAAAGGTTTAAGGGCGTTTCTTTCATCAACAAACCGACATTCATAAAACCCTCATAAGTGAATCAAGATATCGTACCCTGATACACCTGGCTTTCACCCCGATACTGGAACATTTATTAACGCATTCAAAGGTGCTCGAAAAAATTCAATAATACTTTCCACGGCTCATTGGTTTTGTGAATAGAGAATAGTTCGCGTACACGACATTAGTATTGCGAATTTTTATTGTTTCCTCAACAATATGATAAGGCATTGATAGAGATCTTAATTCTTTTTTTCAAGAACTTCGCTTTTGAAATGCAATACAATAAGAAAAAAATACATTCATTAAAACAATCAGGAGAAAATTTTAAAACTAAAAAATTAAAAAACTTAATATTAATGTTAAAATAATTAATTAATAATAAATATTTCGGACATCTTACACACACACAACGCCATCTAGTCCCAAGCTAAGCAGAGCTTATGTTATGGGTACTAGACAACTGATATAATTACATATATACTTTTTTTGTAAATGCATTCATATTATACATAGAAAACACCCAAAATCCGAGACAAATATTTGCAGATCATACAAACATTTGGTCCGACCCGGGAATCGAACCCGAGACCTCAAGCACAGCAGACAATACGCTACCACTGCGCCTCAGAGGCAGTCAAGTCAATTAAACAGTTGTTAGGAATATCAAAATTAAACAATCGTGCTCATTAATATTAATCTTGTGCAGGCGTTTTGCTTTCGTTCCAGGTTCATGCCTCTATCGAAATCTCTTTACGAGTCATAATCCAATGTCCATTCATCAGCGACAACGAATGAGCGAAACGAATCCGGTTAATGGTCCTATAGTTCCATTATCAGAGTTAAGTACCTCCACAATAGGCGGCTCCCACGCATGTCAAAACACCCCATACGAAAACCATTCCGGCGCCATTTTAAATGGACCCTTTGCAAATGCTGATGCTGGCACACAATATATGAATCACTACATAGTATAAAACAAAGTCGCTTTTTCTGTCCCTATGTCCCTTTGTTTGCTTAAATCTTTAAAACTACGCAACGGATTTTGATGCAGGTTTCTTTAATAGATAGAGTGATTCAAGAGGAAGGTTTTTATGTATAATAAATGCATAATATAGTATGGGAACACTGTTAATTTTCGAGGTTTCTAATGTGATGTACCAAAAAAACACATTTTTTTGCGCTTGCATTGCATACGCTGGTTGCACCCTACGAGATAGATCAAAATAATGTACTACAGTATTGTACACCTTAAAAAGTACTACAATAAAGTCCGCGACGGTATATGTCTATCTCTTAGGGATAACCCACAACAACCATTTTTTATTCCTTTCTTTTTACGAGAAATAATGGCTTATTTACGAAGTGATTTTAAGCAATACAGAATGAATCCTTATACAATTAAGTAAATTAAATACATTGTGCATTTAATATAGATCAAAATGGCCCTTTACAGTATCTAATTTAAATGAATATATTCGAAGATATTACAGATTTAAAATGCACGAATCGTGTCGTCGGCGGAGGCATCTGAAATCCACCCGGGCGAAGCCGGGGCGGGTCGCTAGTAATGAATAATTCGCTGTACGCAGCCTGGGATCTTTTTACGGTGGTCGAAGATCATGGGTCGACGTCACAACGTGCACCCGTGGTGATCCAATCCGTTTGATCCCCGCGTTTATTCTAACGATTGTGGGAAAAATTACAAAGTTTTTGTTATAAATCTGTGGGAGTTTATAACAATCATTGTTTACAAGTAACTTATGTATTGTGCAGTTGTTATTTCTCAGGAAGAAACAATGATTTCTTACATAGATATGGTTCACACATTATGCTGTGTATTGCGTATTTTTTTTTTGTTTACATTATGCACAACTAGCTTTTGCTCGCAGCTCCGCCCGCGAGGATGTATTTCTGTTAACGTAGTAATAATTTTTCGGGTTAAAACATAGCCTATGACAATCACAAATATAATATAAATATGTGATAAAATAATTTTCAGAATTGATTCAATAGATCAAGAGATTACCCCCTACAATCTGACAAACTCACAAACTTTACCTCTTTATAATATTAGTGCTGACTTAGCTGACCCGTGCCCACTTCGTTGGAAATGTGATAAATGAAGAACCGCTCGACCGATTTTGTGCAAACTTCACATAAACCATCTACTAAATAGTAATGGTAAAAATTTTCACAGATAGACGCCATTCGCATATTGTTTTTTTATTACGAGCTACTTGGTCGATTAAGCTATAATTTTACTACAGGGTTAATCCTAAATCCGGATTATATCTTTCTATAAAGTTATAAAAATGATAATTAAAACATGTTTCATTGGATTTCCTATGAAAATAATTTTTGCACGTTGAAAAGGTTAGTTGTAGACCTTTTCCTTGTTAAAGTTAACAGAAGTCGAAATTTGGACTGGATTACTTAATCCAGTCCAAATTTCGCGTAAAAAAGATACTATCGAAATTTAGTCCCAAGTTTCAATTTACATTTAAAATATTCTAAACGAGAAAATCTATTTTACAAGTCCCTACTTGGAGCACCTTTAAAGTAAAATAATATTAATTATACTACATAGAGACTTAAATTCTTTGAACCTGTTATAACCTTAGATATGGGTAAGTAAGTAGTACAAGGAACATATTATGTTAAGTATGTATAATATGCGCAGCGAGGGCGCCTATAGTTCGAGGGTGCAATTGGTGCTTACACCCGAGCTAACTATTCTGCTTTACATCTCGATTGTGAGGTAAGTAGAAAAAAACCGGCAATATAAGAATAAAACATTTTAGTTTTCTATTCCCGCCTTTTTTCATTAAAAAGAATCAAGTAAAGAACTTTTTAATATTTTTTTTCAAGAACGAAATTGAGCTTCGCCGTTCGATATTTAAAATTGATGACTATTATACTCACACGAAGACAAGGCTGAATAGCAAAGCAACCTCTTTGGTCATTGGGCTGAATGCATGATGTCTATTGCCAGTATGATGGTAAGATGTACGCTAACTTTTTGACAAAAAGAAGTGTTTTTTTTTATTACTTACCGCCCTAGGGCTTTTCTAGCTACATTATTACCCTAGAGCGCTAATTAGTCACCTACAAGCCCCATTTGGAGGTAATAAGAACCTACTTACCGAACATGAGAGATGTAAAATAGATTTCTTTTATACGTTCTTTGTTAACAATCAATACTGTTGTCTTTTAATCAGTACAAACGTTACACAAAAACCGAATATTAATCACCCGGAGCCGCGGGCGGTAATGTAAAACTGTCACGTGACCGCCACGCGCCGTTACTTTCCCCCCACAGCACACCTCACCCCCTCGCCTTCATTACTGCGATTGCTAGGTATTTGTTCACAATGCACGCACGTGAACGGACGTCTGCATTATTAAATGCCTTTTACGCTTATTGCGAATAAAACCCCTCCGCCTACATGGGAACTATGTTATTAATCTGTAGATAGGGTTGCTTTTTGAGACGGCTATATTAAATAGATATAACCATTGATTAACAAAAAGAGCAGTTGTAAATTTTAAGGAACCCCAAAGTTGTTGTCTGGGACTGTGCACATTGCACATATTAATTAATCGACAACATTCGTTTTGCTGAATTAGCTAGGAATAGAAAGGAATATAATCACGTTAAAGAATATAATGCTTCTGTCAATCGAATTTAGGTAAGTTAATTACACACCCATAACTGAAAAAGAATCAGTTTTTTATTTTTGTATTTTTTTAAGTATTCAGAACAATCAAATGTCCAGACCTAATTTTAAGTTGCGGACACCTTAAAACTTCTTATAAATTGCTATTTGGACACCATAAATAGCAATTTATAAGAAGTTTTAAAGTGTCCGTTTTATTCGCATATACAACAAAACTTAATTCATAATATGTCAACCCCCAGAATAACTACAAATAAAAAGGAGCATTATTGGACATAGAAGAAACCAGTAGACAAAGAACGCATTAAACAACATATTGCAAAGGAGTTAGAGGACTAACCTATTTGATTTCTTGATCATATTAGTTACTTTCTCTTTGAATATAGGAGAGTCATGCTTCGATATAAGTGGACTAGCTTGACAATTCCTCCGTTGCTTTCCCCTGAATAAGTGAGGCTAGCGAAGTATAAAAAACCCTCCTCCCTTATTGCACTTGTTACTTTGGTGGTGATCATGGGCATTGGTCACTTACTATCAGTTTCCCCGTCTACTTATTAGTCCCATTACCATAAAAAGAAACTAAAACTTCTTATGTAAACGTTGCTTAAAGTCAAACGTTCCATAAATTGCTTCACAAACGTTACCGATTTATGTATTTAACTCATGATCATGATATTGTATCTTCGGGACCGTAGTTGGTCTGCTAGGTCCCACGGGCGGTTGTTTCACACAGGAACAATTACAATCTCACGCGCCCGCGCATACTTCAAATCAAATTATGCCGCGATTTACTTTGGGAACAACATCAGTCTCACGACTGGTGCATACCTCTGCAATACTATTCCATTAATTGATGCACCTTTATATTGAAATTAAATTTTATGTGTCTGAACTTGATGGATGGCACTTGTGAGTAATTAAGTAGTAACTCAATAGCTGTTCTAGTTACAAAAAGGGCAGATTAATAAGATATAATTAATTGGACAGTAGATAGGGCAGTACTCAATATCTCATGTTGGGTAACTGATAGGGTTGCTTGGGCACCAAAGTTTTCACTTATCACCTGAAATTCTTGAAGAATCTAAAAACTGTAAGGTGTACAAAAGTTTCTGGTCTGTTCTGGCCCAGCAAGCTCATTACTACTTACATTAAGTTAATACGTAGGAGGTGGCTAGCGTTCAGAACACATAAAAGCTTTTGTATTCTGTTATTAGAGCTTACCTTTTGAATGAAATGTACCACTTACAATAAAGGTAAATGGCATAACTATTGGTCTGTTGAGTAACTACGTGTTGAAAATGTAAGAAACCAACTCACTTTCGCATTAATACTCAAGTTACAATAAAATAAAAGTGTTTCATACCTCAAGGAGGTACACCGTACAGTGCAAGCGTACGGGCGAGCTCATCGTTCCGTGCTCAAGCGATTCGAGCGCTCGTAATTATCCCGACCTGTGACCCGGGCAGCACCGCTCCCACGAACAATGTTCACACGAGAAATCACCGCTTCCCATAGGAACCACAATGTTTCCAACTTTATTCGAAATTTGTATTGCTTCATACCGGATAACAACGTGAGAATCAACCATCGAACCCTTCGAGAATGAAAACATAAGAATAAGAAAATATTAGCTACCTATCATAAAATACATAGTACGTACTTACTAAAAACCCTTACAAAGTTCACAATAGCACAATATACAACTAACTGTATGTACATTCAGTTGTATATTTTTGTTGCATGTTTTAAGTTAATCTTCCTATTTTATATACCTAAAGCGTATTACTCCCCAAGCCGGCTGGTCACCGTGGGGAAAGCCGACCACCACCCTCCAACAAATGAGCCAACCAAATCCAGTACTAAAGAAATGAAACAAACACGATGTAGTCTATACCTGTGTACATTAAACACACTAACTTTGAGAACTCCGGAAAGCTTGCAAGAGTTGGAACTAGCTCTTACAAACATTAAATGGGATATTTTGGGTATAAGCGAAATGCGAAGACAAGGTGAAGGAATCGAAGAGAGAAGCCACTTCATCATGTATTACAAAGGCGAAATTGCTGGACAGCGAGGTGTAGGATTTTTAGTAAAGCTAAACCTTAAAAGCCAGATCATTGGGTTCGAAGGGATATCAGATAGAATAGCTGTTATACATATTAAATTACCAAACTATTCAAAAAAATGGACTGTCATCCAAGTTTACTCGCCAACAGAAAAAGCAACAAAAACGGACGTAGATAGTTTCTATAGTAAACTAAGTGAAATCACCGAAAAATATTCGGAAAATAATTTAGTACTCATGGGTGACTTTAATGCCCAAGTCGGTGCCAGATTAGCTGGAGAAGAACATATATTAGGAAAATACGGAAGTGGCAAAAGAAGCAAAAACGGAGAGAAATTGGTAGAGTTCTTACTTGAGAAAAATTTAATAGTTTTAAATTCCATATTTCGTAAAAAGCCCAAAAGCAAATGGACTTGGATATCTCCAGACGGCAAGACTAGAAACGAAATCGACTACATGATAACCAATAAACTAAAGTCATTCAGTGACACGGGAATAGTACAAAATCTTAACTTTAATACTAACCACCGTATGGTACGCAGCTGTCTAAATGAAAGGGGCACAAAAAAGCCCAGACCAAAACAAATTCAGTTCAACTACTTACAAACAACAAATGAAAAGAGGAACCTTAACGACTGCACAGAAGACCTATGGGATGTAATTACCTCAGACATGAACCTAAACGATAAATACAAAAAAATTGAAGAGAAACTCAAAGAACAGACAATAATACAAATAAAAAAGAGTCAAAAATCTCATCATAGTCCAAACACCTTAAAACTAATTGAAGACAGAAGAAATCTAATAACGAAAAAAGACAAGAAAGAAAATCAAAAAGAGATCAATAACCTTAGCAAACAGATTCGCGAAAGTATGAAAAAGGATAGGAGAAATAGAAGAATGAAAACCCTAGAGAATCACATTATGAGAACGGGAGGCACGAGAAAAGCACTCAAGGAACTTAGAGAACAAGGAAAAGAATGGATACCAAAGTTAACAGACCAAAATCAATCAACTACTTTTCGTACAAACATCCAAAATATAGCAACAAACTACTATCGCTTACTATACAAAGACCATAGTTCAAATCAGCCGAAAATACAACTGCCCGATAGAGGACATTATAATATGCTAAACTATAAGATAGCAAACACAGAACTTGTACCAGAAATTTTAGTATCAGAAGTAGAAAAATCTATAAAAAGTCAAAAGATGGAAAAAGTACCCCTGGTCCAGATAAAATCACAAATGAACTCATGAGAGGTAAAATTGAAGATCTAAGCCCAATACTAACAAAGGTCTTTAACGAGTCTCTATTTACCGGCAGCATTCCAAGCCAATGGACGGAATCTCACATAATACTCCTACACAAGAAAGGCCCAAAAGACGATATAGGAAATTATAGACCCATTTCTCTCATCTCAAATGTATATAAAGTGTTTGCTAAAGTAATCCTGGATAGAATATCACTCACTCTCGACGAAAATCAACCAGCAGAACAGGCAGGGTTCAGAAAGAATTTTAGTACAATTGACCATATATATACAGTCAAACAGCTCATACAAAAATACAACGAATACAACAAAATCATATACTTAGCCTTTATAGATTATTCCAAGGCTTTCGATTGTCTTGAGCATGAATCTGTATGGCAAAGTCTAAAAGAACAGGGGATTCATAATTCTTACATAAATATTATCAAAAATATTTATGGAGAAAGTAAGGCTAGAATCAGGCTAGAATCTACAGGAGATATATTTCCAATCGAAAGGGGAGTCAGGCAAGGTGACCCATTGTCACCAAAGCTTTTTACAGCAGTTCTTGAACAAATCTTCAGAAAATTGGAATGGGAACATCTGGGGCTAAATATAAACGGAGCACGACTGAATCACCTCAGATTTGCGGATGATCTAGTCATATTGGAAGAGAGCCCATTGGTATTGGAATCTATGATACAAACCCTAGTAGACAAAAGTAGAGAAATAGGGCTTGAAATAAACACAAGCAAAACTAAAGTGATAACCAACTCAGTACCTATAGACATAACCATAAACGGACAGAAACTCGAATATGTAGAGGAGTATGTGTATCTTGGCCAGATAATCTCACCAAATGACCAAATGTCCAAAGAAGTCAACAAAAGAATTGCGACTGGGTGGAAAAGGTACTGGGCATTGAAGGAAATCATGAAAAGCAAGGAACTGAGCATGACGATAAAGAAGAAGACATTTGATACCTGTATCCTACCCTGCATTACATACGGCTGTGAAACCTGGGCTCTGACGAAACACCATAGGGAAAAATTAGCAAGATGTCAGAGAAGCATGGAAAGAAGCATGTTAGGACTAAAATTAATAGATAAAGTTACAAGTAAAGACATCAGGCGCAAAACCAAATTAACAGACATATTGTTACGTATTGACCAACTTAAATGGCGGTGGGCAGGTCATATGCTCCGCTGCAAGAAGCAAAAGTGGAGTAAACTGGTGACCGAATGGTACCCAAGGAATAGCACCAGGAGCCGAGGGCGTAAAGCAAGAAGATGGGAGGATGACCTAAAAATGACATTAGGACCACTATGGATGAGAGTAGCGGCAGACAGAAAACAATGGAGAGAGATGGAGGAGGCCTTTGCCAAAAGGCACACCGAAATAAGAGATATTTTATAATATAAGTGTAGTTTTAGTCTTTTTAAATCATTTTCATACAGTTTTTTTCTTATATTTTATATTCATTAAAGACTTAGTCTATTATAAAATTGTAAATTTTCGGAAATAAAGGCTTTATTATTATATTATTATAAAGCGTATTATAAACTAATAATCACCAGAAAATTCTATTGATATACTAAAACGTCGCATCTAATATTAATCTCTCAAAGTAATATTTCAAGTGCGTGCTGTGCATTAGATCTGAAAAGTAAAGTCGATATGACTATAGTGCACGCGCCGCCACGTGGCGGAAAAGTGCGTAATGAGCCCGCACCTGCACTGTCCGAATTAAGGGATTTCTCGCGCCCTCCCGTGGGATTCGAGGGAGTATATCACACAAATCGAACTGTTTGTTCTGTCAATAAGCACACACTGAGGAACAATAACGGCCACCCAATATTGGTAGTGGGGTTGATTAGGGCCTCTGGGTTGGTATATTCCATTACTTCGAGCGTAACTTTACAAATGAAAATAAAACTTAATTTTAAATCATAAGAAATGAGTTGGTAACAGGATTAATATTTTGATCTTACCTTAAAACACCTTCTAAAATAAAAAAAAGATACACAATGAAATAAAAGTTTTTTAAGTTATTAACTGATAAGTGTTAATCATTAGTACGCAAGGGGTTACTGAAAGCTCAAAACAATTGTTTTGGAGAGCACTTAACCGCATGAACACAATGAGTATACAACTATCGGGACAAATAGCACTGATCAATCAGAGGGTATCACGCGATGGGAGCGGCACGCGCCCGGCACTCCCACGCCACGCGTAAGGGTAAATACGGCCTCCACCCCGGGCCCGCTTTAATGCGAAGACCTTAATGGAAGTAACAACATGCAATATGTAACAATGATATACCTTATATGGTATCCAGATATAAGATTTATTGTAAAAGTATCAAGTATTACTATTATCTGCATTCAAAATTAAACAAATTCTAGTAATATTTAAATACCATCAGTCTGAGATGTATAATATAATGGCAATACCTTTTAAAAAGGCATTCCCATTTCAGTAATTCTATATAGTAAGTAAATAAGAGACTGCAACATTGGTATCGTAATACGACTTTTTATCATGTAATAGGTATGTAAACACCTAAATTTTATTGTTATAATACAGAGTATTACCATACCGTCGTTACACATTGATAAAATCTACCACATAATTTATTTGGTTCAATTAAAAATAATACACTAACTAACTCTTCAATCGTCTTCTGGACTAACTAAAATAGATTAATCGCTGTGATTTTAGATGTAAATATCGAGTTCCATTTCCATACGTTTTGTATCGGAAACGAAACCCGAATTGGTCTTAAGTAGTATCTGAATCAAACATAATCTATCAAAATCAAATAACTGAAATGGGCTATCTTGTTGCCGAGAAACTGGTAAGCGCCTTTTAAGAACAAGAATCAATGATCACTAATTAATAATTCTTTGATGAGTGTAATATTGATGGTGCCCACAATTCCACGGAAGTTTTTAGATTCGGAAACATGAATTAAAGCTTAACTATTAACGGATCGGAATTAATCTAAATATTTTATTAGAGTTATACCACGAGTATTTAATTGGATAGTATTGAGTTTATAGGAACAGTCATTTTCTTGAAAGGTGAATGAAGAAGAATGAAAGAGGCACAGGTGAATGATATATAGTCGCCGCTTTCCCAGTTCCGGCAATTACACTACACTGTAACTGGACTGATGTTCTGACAATTGCAGTAGGTATAAAGTATTTCCGTTTTAACTAATTTCACACCTTCGATATTCTTTAGCAGTGTCTTTGTGAGATTCAAGACACCTGCAGATACAAAGGATGTTGACAACTGTTTTTGTATTTAAGAACACTTATATTTACGTAGTCAAAAAAACACAACGTATTGTCATCGGCCGAGGTGTTTGTGCACACGTCTTCTGGATCATTTTTTCAATGTCTTTGGATTCCGTAAATATTAATTTCGGTATCTTCTAGAAGTTTGTTTGAATGTTCTAGCTATAGCCCTTAAACATAGGTAACACATAAATAAATGTTAATAAACACTGCTCTTTTATTCAAAGGAAATTTTAAATTTTTATATTTACAATCTACTTTTTCTACTTCTCAACTTTTTACTTAACAGTTTGTCGTAAATCATCATCTTTTCATCTTTAATAGTCTAATTCTAATCAATCTTTGGTATCTGTAAAAAAGTCAAGTACATGTGTCTGTGTGTGTAATAGAATACCTCGGAAATACTTTCAATTAATGATAAAGGAATAATCTCTCTTTATTGTAATTTAATAATTACAATCTTAACAAAAAAAAAACCGACTTCAATCTGGACCAAATTTAAATGGGACCATTCGGGAAGCACCAGCTTTCAAATGAAAAAAGAATCATCAAAATCGGTTCACCCAGTCCAAAGTTATGAGGTAACAAATATAAATAAAAATAAAAAAATACAGTCGAATTGAGAACCTCCTCCTTTTTGAAGTCGGTTGAAAAGGTACCAAATACCAAACTACAAATAAATAAACATACAGAACCCAATACATGCTTTATTGGTTCTCACTTGTCTCATTTGTTTTTTCTCAAGAGATCGCCAAAGATACAAAGTCGACTAAAACAATTTTCAATAAATTGCACTGCAAGGTGTCTCGGCGCAAGATCGGTTCACGGACAATAGATCTCTTGCTACGTGAGAGAGACAATGCAACCACCGGTGAAATACAACCCTTGTTGTGCTTAATGTCACAGGTAGCCGTGACGACACGTTTACATAACTATTGGTCATCCTGGACACAAGGTGTCTTCTTAAGTATTTTTTTATTTATGAGAATATCAATGCAAAACCCTTAAATGCTCATGAGATCCGTGTGATATTAATATAGTGAAGCAAGATTTTAAAATTGATTACTTTATAACCACATGATAACGTGATCTGTATTACGGTATAATTTCCTTCTTTCTGTTGCGTTTTTATTAACATCAATAATTTTGTCAAACGTGGAATTTCATTTCATCCAGCATCAGTCTGCTTAGTTTTTGAGGACTATTCTATAAAATACGACTATTAAATGTATGGACAACAGAGCATCAGAAACCTTGAACCACTTCTCTGATTATTGGAAATGTTGTCATAAGATGTCTTTTCATTATCTAATTATCTCATTTGGATTACAAATCACAGCAAGCATTTATTTTAATTTCTTTAAATTGACACATTTTACAAGCTTTTTATTAACTTGCAATGAATGTATGTATGCTTGTATGTTCAGGTGGAATCTTGCAACTTAATTTTGAAGCAGATATCTTCAACCGATTTTGCTGAAATTTTGCAAGCAAGCAGCGTGACAATACGATATTATAATGACACGGAGCTGATATGATGCTGGAACTGGAAGGTGGCCATAGGAACTCTGTAAAGAAACATCCCAACATCATCGAGTTTGAACTCGTTTGATTCGTCTCGAGGCATTCCAGTAAAAGCTTGTTTGTAAAACGCTTTTTAATTTAATTTATATCATACAAACTTAAAATTTTAATGTCCATTATCAATAATGTAAATTATACATAAATTGTAGCAGTTTACAACTTCATTGTGATTTTCTAATTTCACAAGAAAACACAGGTCTAGTTCTTACTTTAAAAAAATATTTTGATTTAGAGTTAATAATTACGTAGGTAGTTTGTAGATAAGAAATTGTATTTGTCTATTCTATTCAGGTAACATTTCTAGCATTGATACTTGAACATTGACATTTATGTTTGGATAACAATATTGTCTATAAAATGTTGTAATGTCTAGAATTAAATGTAATGTTTGTTTACCATACCTTTCTTGAATACGTAGGTACATTTTACGAGTTGATATTTAATGTGTATCTTTACATAGGATTCAAGTAAAATTTTAACAAAAATAAAATTTTAACACAAAAACCGACTTCGAAAATGGGACCACAGAGAAAGCACCAGCTTTAAAATAAAAATACGGTCGAATTGAGAACCTTTTTTGAAGTCGGTTAAAAATTTACTAATGCAAAAATTCCGGTGTAGGGAGAGTTCTATGAAAATACATACTTTTCTTGTGGACTGCCTCATCGTCACATGTGATATGCTTCTGTTGAACTGAAACTACAAGTCAGATTAAAGCAATTAAATGTGTTTCAAATAAGTACTCTAGCGACGTTAACCATACCAACTTAATGTTTGTAAGTAATCGAATAAAAATATGTGGGAGGCTGTTTTATTTATTTTCATTTAGTTTAATTACCTTTTTTTTTTTTTTTTTTTTTTTTTTTTTATGTATGGCCTGCCAAAATGACTCTACTCTGCCTGATGGAAAGCATAAGCAGAATCCAAGAGTGGCGGTCACCATACTCACTGCGAAAACAGACAATGCAGTATGGCGACCCACACCATGGCGGCCTAGTGATGCTGCTGCATCTTTTAGTCTAGTCAACAGACTAGACTAATTGGGCCTCCGGTCTCGCACTCACCAACGAAACACGACAGCACGAACGCTGTCATTTTACGTTGATATTCTGTGCGAGGGTAGTACCGCCCCGGTCGAGCCGGCCCATTCATGCTGAATTCAGCGTGGCTCTACTACCTACCATTTTGTAACCTCCATATCTTTTGCGTTTTACTTATGTTTTAGTGAGTTTTTTTCCTAGTTATGGTAAATACACTAATTGGCTATTTCTGTTAACTGTTATATGGTAACAACGGCTTTGAACTTTGCAACCAATCGATACTTGTAAGTCTAACTTTAAGGTAATTTACAAAAGATCGCAAAATGTAGAGACAACCGCAGTATCAACTAGCGCTATTTCTACTATTGAACAGAAACACACGGACACTAGGTATAGTATGTTTTTTTAAAGGTATATAGTATATGCATAGCGATGATAACTTCAGTAAACGGCAACCATTATGTGTGTGTGTGTGCTCTTTTTACAAGTAGGTAATTCATATATCTAAATTATTCTAAATATTTTTCGTCTATCTTACTCGATTTTAAGTACTGATGTTCTTGATAATAAAATCAAACGGATTTAAAGACGTAGTATGAGTCAGGGTGAGTGCATTCAGAATTATTTAAATTAGTCACCGACTTTTTTAATGTTAATCTTCATAGGTATTTGTTGTAGATTGATCAAGCTAGTTTATCGTGCATGTTTTCACTTTCTTAATGAAGATTCCAAGTGCATAAGTGATTTCTGGAATGTGATAGGCGCTTGTTGATAAATGGTGCCCGATAAAATGTAGAATCCATATACTATCTATCAGAATATAATCGATCCATTGGCTATGTTGGCATGCGTTTTTTTTTGAATTAAGAAAAGTGCCTTCCGTTCCGAACTACTTCCTAAGTACTTTTCAAATCTCAACTGACGGCATTTAAAAGGTAAATCAGCCAACTAATTTTGGTTGTTAATTTATCAATGTGTAGTCAATATTTCTCAAGACAAGAATTTATATTTTTAATTGAACAATCACATAACTGCCAATAGAGATAATTTTCTTATCTTTTTTTGTCTGTTTAAAAACAAGCTACTAGCGACAAACTCCTCTAGAACTGGTAATAGTAATGATAAAAGATAAAATTTATATCCTGTTGCAAATTAATTGAGTTATGGTGCTAAAAGTAATTTAGGTATTTATATAACCGCTTTATCGGCTCGACCACACAGAGGTCCGAATCGCAATAACACTGGGTATAAAAAACAAACCAGCAAAAAGTTCCGAGTCACCTTGGAGGCGGGAGTAAGGAACTCAGGTAGTGAATTGCTTCATTTTGAGTTATTTCGACCGCCATTTAACGTTATAATGTAATTCGATAAATTGGAACGTACGTTGTGGTCGACGAACAGTAATCACGTACTGTAATAAATGTCCGTTGTATCAAACCTCCATCTGACGGTACTGTTATTGAGTAGCGTGAAATTGTTACAATCTTTTTTTATTTGTATTGGTGTGTTTTGGTAATAGCTTTTAGTTGTCCAAATTTAGTAGGTTAATACTTTTTGTAACCTTATTAACAAACGATGGTTCTATGAGGACTATTCTTATCAAGATGCGAATTAAATTTTTATTATAATAGAGTCTTTGTTTTTATGTAATATGACCATGTTTATGAATAAAAAGAAGGCTACTCAGGTAGTAAAACAATAAAAATGTTTTTTAAACTCATGAGCTACTAGACTTTCCACTACATCCTTTTTTTTTATCTAAACTATTGAAATTCACAAACAAAACCTGATTTAATCAAATGAATGAATATATTTTTATAATTGTTATTGAAAGCGGTCGAGTGACTCAAAAGGTTTTTTCATGCGCAGACGCAGCCTCCGGGACCTGTCGCCGTGGGACCGCAACAAGTGGATGCCTTCACGTACGGCCATTGTTCGTCACCCTTGGACCCTATGCACCTCCCCCCACTTCTCATGGCTAAGAAATATCACACTATCATTTATACCCTTTATAATACCATATACCTACTCGTATGTAAAAGAAATTAACTTCTGAAGCTCTGTATCATTAAAGTATTTAAAAAAAAGTGTATTAATCTTTTCATTTATTAGTAATTTTAATCATTATTTATTTATGGTAATAAACTGTAACAACACATTTAGATGTAGGTATAGAATGTACATGTAATTTGTTCCAAAAAAATTAAAAACTTACTTTAAATGCGGTAACAAGATGTAAACAATTAGGTTTAATATAACAGAAACGTGTGAAAAGGAATAAAATTAAATTTCAGAAACATTTAGAATATAGAAATAAACAAAATTTTAAACAGGACAAAGTGCATGTCACGAGCGCAACGGCCTTACTCAGGGCCGCCCAGCGCAGGCAGACACGGGCGCCCACCGTCGGCTGCCATGGGAAAAATCAGGCTTCGCAACCCCGCCCCCTCCCCGCACGCCTATTGGACCGTCCGGGCCCGCCCCGCGCCCCACCAGCGCCCATAAATACTACAACGCTTCGCGCATCTCCTCATTCCTCGCTTGCATCTCGCGGCAGACGCACGTTACGCGCTTGTGTTTACGTTTAACCTCAGTGTACGTGTTAGTGACCATATCACAATGAAAGCAATAACAGCAGTGTGCGCGACCGGCGCCTCCGTCCCAGCAATCGCCAGCGGTCGAGTGCAGAGGCATCGCGATGGAGAAAACGCAGAAATACAGATGTATCTCTCCAAGCTACAGGACTTGGTGCCTTTTATGCCCAAGAACAGAAAAATCTCCAAATTGGAAGTGATTCAGCATGTCATCGACTATATTTGTGACCTGCAGTCAGCGTTGGAAAACCACCCCGCTATGGATCAGTTTGACGCTGAGGGAGCCCTGGCCTCTCCACCTTGCGCAGCGGCGCCACAGCCGCGCCCACAAAGGCGACCATTAGGCCCCCGTTCTACACCCAACACCATCTTGCGCAAGTCAGCCTCCAGCCAAGAACACAGAAACCAAACCGTAAGTTTCATTTAGCTACTACTTCCATAATAGTAATTATGTATTTTTGTATATAATTAAATCTGTATAAACTTTTATACAAAATTAGCCTAAATGTACAATTTAACATGCTATAAACAAAAACAAGACGTATTCCGAAGTATCCACAATAGTAATCACTTTAACACGCCCTCATTTCATTTCAAAGAAAACGCTAACTCCAACAAAATATTCTAATAGAGTTGTGTCGTTGCAAATATTACAGGTAGTTATTTTATTTGCACCAGTTTATAGCAAGAGATAGGTAACTACCATTGCATAAAAAGTTAATGAAATCGGCCATGTCGGTGTTTTTGCGGCGCGCGCGCACCTGCGTGTTTCGCAAGCGCGGGAAGGTAAAAGCGGAGATGCAGAGTTTCACAATCGGCGACATACGCATCATGAAATTCATCAAATAAAAAATTGAATGTGTTGATAAACAATCGACTGTCACAATGTCTAAAGAAACACAGAAATCAATTATCATTACCAATTGTACCTAGTTATTCTGTATCGAGGACACTAACCGGTAGTTTTTGACAAATGTTGGTCATTAACAGACATTGGTATAGGTTCTTGCCTCGCCTAAAGTAATTACTATGGGAACATAGGTTTTGGTGAATAAGCAGTCTCAGTCTTAACCGCTGTTCACGCATGCGTGACTGCTGTTTTGAATTTCAGCCTTGAAGCGCGGCCACCTGCGCCGGCGCCGCGTAAACGACCGTGTACTGACACACAATTTGAATATTCAACACATATTTATCTTACCCGTTTAACATTCTGACTGACACCTGTGTGTGATTGCCATTTCGTCATTCCCATATTTCCCATTTACGATGACAGAACATTTATTAAACTAGAGACTTTGTTCACGAAGATGATTTCTGTATCTACAATATGTAATCAATTAGACACACACTCTAGAACAGCTAAAATGTAGCAGTTCTCGAATAAGATTTTTGTGAATGTCAGCGCGCGGCAGGTGCATCTCGAAGGATTTATTCGTGCGCTTTGCGATTACGAGCCTCAGGCGCAATGCGCGCTCGTTAATACTTGGTCGCGCCACGTAAATTTTAATCACTGCCAGTTGCCAGTTGTTGGAACTGAGGAAAATGTTCAAAACAAGCGTGATTTAGGAGACGCAAGACGTGTGCAGTATTTACAGAAACACGTAGAAAACAATTATACTTAGTTCTGTGGTCACACCACTGGTAACTCCGCTCCAACATTATATGGAATACCATAATAATTCAAAATTAATGGCCTCTTACGTTTATGTTTAATAAATCGACTCAACTCTATGTTGTTTTTGCGAATTGCTAAATATCTCTTTGTATGAAACCATATCATGACCTTACGCAGCGTAACTAGACGCCACATTCCCATATTGTTTGATAACAAAGCGTTACGTTCTTGGCTTCGAAATTATTGAATATAAAAAGTCCAATAGTTATTAAAAAAAACTTTAAATCGAGAAACATGAGACAATAATGTGAAACATTAATAAATTGTATAAATGTTTTAAAAACAGCAACATATAAATAAACATCTATTAATTATTAGTCTCGGGCGCCGGCCGTATCAAGATATCCAAAGATATTTACTAATATACCGCCTACTATAATATCGGAATGTCGACTAATCGGGCCGCATTCTTGAATACAAAATGTAGAATATTCATTCGTACAAGGACATTGAATACGATCATCGTTTTCTAAAATGCGAAATAGTGTAACCCGCGTATTCGCATTTTGGAAAACAAAAGAAATTACAAAGTAAACTAAAGCCTGAGGTGATCGTGCCGGAATTTGTATCTCCATCGTGTTCGTCGTGAGGCGGCATTTCACGACGGTATCTCATGGGCCATCAGGCATCGTGTGCCACAAAACCCCGGTCACGAGCATACGCCACGGCTGCTATAGTGACTGTAATTGTTGCTCGCAGCTGCTTGCCGCAAGCGAAGCCGTGATATCAATCTTTGCCGTTGTCTTGATAGCTCTCTCTACCGTAATGTCATAATTATTACTTTTGATAATCATCATTTAGCACCGATCCCAACCTCCCCATGTGCCCTTGTAGTTGTTTGACTTTTCACTTCGACCATAATAAGCTGCTAAGTACCGTAATGACGATTGTTAGGCGTGTAATCCGTTGTGGCTGCACCCTCAACTTTACCGTCATATTATAGGGTTGAACCCCCTATCCATAGCCATCTTTTTAATAGAACATTGAGAACGATACAATAATTGATTTGAATTTATAGGAGAACAACTCATTCTTCCCTGCCTTATCAACGTTATAGTTTGTCAATATCACTTAAACGTCCAATTGCAGACCCGCATGCTACGTCTTGTATCCAATTGAAGGACCCCTACCGTTAATTAAGTGGAAGGCGAAGATTAAACATATCAGATACTACAATTTATTATGTACCTATTTATTAAGAAATAGTGTATGGAATTGATGAATAATCGCGAACGAAAAGTGGCTGCATCGAGTTAGGCCGCCCACGCACCCACGCAGTGTACGATAGCGAGATGGCGTCCATCCGACAGGCGACACTAACGAGCCGCCAGGTGTCCGCGTCTCCCCCGCCCACGCTGTCCGCTCCTCTGAATATCTTTGTCTCTACGTACCTCGAGCATAAATCGCGCACGTGAAAGTTTTACGAGCACCTTTATGACTCCGTACCAATAAACCGCACAGCGTCGGCAAGTAGACAATACAACTTCACCGCAAAATGTCTCGGCTACGTCTTGCATTGCACACGTGCAGCGATTTCGCCGATCGCATGGATTCCATCGACGATGGATCGCTCGAGGGCATTGTGCGGGTAACGGTCGCTCGCAGCTGCGTGTGAACACACGTGACGGCGCCGGTGGCCGGATAGCTAAATAAATGCGATGAACACTGAACATACCTATTCATTATTCGGTCGACAATGCTCGTCTCATAAAGAGATTTCACGTGTGCGCACTCGCAAAGTCCCGATCCGTTCGGGACATGTGTGCTCTCCCTTCGGTATGTGTCCGTAAATAGGGTGTGGCCACGTGCGGTCGTTCAGCTGTGTCGCGGATGCCCGGACGGGAAGCAGTAATCTAACACTCGCTGACACTCCAAGTTACACTGCAACTGATAAAATACTGTCATTTACCAATCTTCTTGTCTAACTAGACGTTATTTTCAACTAAATGCTTTCGAAAGTAAACTACTCAGAAACAGAATGTTCAAGTGACTGTCCTATTGTTCTAGCACTATGAATTAAAAGTGTTGAAACAAGCGCATATGTGGTGACAGATGGCCGGACGCGGGTGCGAGCGGGATGCGCATGTGCCACACAATTTACTAATATATTTGTCGCAATCACTAATAACTAGAACGATGAGGGAGTTGCTGTTATTAGGTATAATAAATAAAGCTGATGATACCTTATTAATGATGCCCTGATGATGATGATAACAAAGATCTATCATTATACTAAAGATGTGGGATGCAACATATATGCGCGCGCATCTGTTCCATGATTGGTAAAGACGCACCCTAACTAAGCAATACTATTTAACTATTTAATATGTACAGCTTTTGTATTGTTAGAAATACTTTTTATTCTTATACATTTACTCATTTTTTTTTTCTATTTGTTACAGACACCAGATAAGCAGAACCAGCTGGATAGGCCTTCATGCTAAGTGGCAGTTAGATTAAGAAAGACAATATAATTTATGGTAAATGTTTATATACCTCGTGTGGAGGCGTCGGCTTCGCCACGGGTGACTGTTCTCAGCCCTCGGGAAAGAACGAAAAGCGCCTGGCTCCAGTTCCAGTGAAGATCATCTCTCACGATGATATCCTATGCACGATCTCGTTACGATCAGTAAACTATTTTAATATAATTGTTTGTGGCATTACACGCAGAAGACTTGAGCATTTCAATGCAATAGGTTTAACCGCGGTTTGCGGTTTCTTTTGTTATAATGTTTTGTGTAAAAAGCTTTACTAGATAGTAGTGTAATGAATGTAAATTTTCCATATTTGTAAATAAGTATGTCGAGTGTTTTATGCAACACCCAGGGGCAACTTGTCCCGAGTGAAATGATATATTTTGTATTAAATAGATACTACCTATTCAGAACACTACACGTACAAAATGCCTTAGTCTTTCATTTTGTAAAAACTTTTTTTTTAGAAAACTTCAGTCCTATCTTTTAGTTTGTAAACCTAATGCTTCCATTAATATCAAAGATGTGAATCGATTAAAAGTCGAGTCACGTATATAATTATATATCTCTTTAAGTTATTATGAGTGATTTTGCAATGCGATTTTATTTTTAAGAAAATAATCAATTATTTCTATGCGAGTGCTTCACACAAATTTTCTATTATTAACTTATGATTTGTGTTTAGCACATTACTTTGTAAATAATGTATGTATGTAATAAAAGTGAATATAAAAAGAATTTTAAAAATAATGAAATCCTTCGAAACATTGTATGATTTTATTTTGAATATTTAAGGTGAAGATGCTTTAATTATCTCTATATACATAATTATTACTTACGGTGTATTATAATTTTAAATAGACTGTTAAAGTTTTAGTTGAGGTGCGTTAATAATGATCAAATATGCGTTGTTAGTTGAGTATGTGGTGCGATTTGTGGTGGTGATTGTTATGACTAAATGTAATAAATCTAACTCCACTCGGACACTGAGGCAGCTACAGTTCCAACTTAGTCACAAATTGTATATCTTGATTGCATTTCACAATGTTAATCATCCACATTTTCCTTTATTATTTAGTTTATATAAATTGTGCACTGATTTTTTATTAAGTACCATAAAAATGAAACTGAAATAAAAAAACATTAATTGCTATTTGTTTTCTTTTTTTTAACTCCTGTTGAGAGGATACACGATGCTGTACCAATATTGCAGCTTGACAGTTGTACGATCAATCATTGAAAATATAGGTTATTTTGTAGGAAATATTGATATTATAAAGTACTAGTTGTTGCCCGCGGCTCCGTGTTATTCTGATGTATAAGCTTTATAACTGTAAAGTTTTATCCAAATTCGTTCAGTAGTTTTTGCGTGAAAGAGTAACAAACATCCATCCATCCATCCATACTTACAAATTTTCGCGTTTATAATATTAGAATAGATAGTCAATTCGCTTAGATGCGGTCGGTCACCTTGATCACGCCGTCGCACGTGCGGCAAGCTGCCATAAAAACAAAGGGCCCGCCCGCGACGTACACTCACAGGCAAGTATGATTTGTCAGTTAACGCCGTTGTATGAATTAATATATTCGTATATCACGACAATAACCAAAATTGAGAGCACCGACACTATCTAAACGAATGGACTATGCTCAGGACTTCAATAAGTAATTTTGGCAGCGATTGGATAGAAAATTAAATAGAATTTTTCTATGTTTCTTTGATATTAAATCAAATTTAATAAGAAGACTAATACGAATAAATGATAAAGATACACCAAAACATTTTCATGAAAATGTTACCAAGACGGCTGCATATGGCGTAACCTGTGAAAAAGGTATCAGATCTCATGTAGAGCCAAGGTTCTGAATCTACACGCCCTAACTCTACCAACCCTAACTTCATAAACTCTACATCTCAGTAGAAAGGTATGGCTTGGCTGTTTCGTTACTTCAGAAACTAGATACATATTTGCAAACACAAAAGGCGTTCGTTTCCCCTTCGTGATGGTATGGTAGCGAAACGGCGAAGCCATACATTTTTACTGAGATGTAGTGTTTATGAAGTTAGGGCGTGTAGATTCAGAACCTTGGCTCTACATGAGATCTGATACCTTTTTCACAGGTTAAGCCATATGCAGCCGTCTTGGCAACATTTTACATGAAAATGTTTTGGTGGGATTTTTTTTAAATGTATGTAGTAACTATGCTCTGCCTGATGGAAAGCATAAGCAGAATCCAAGAGCGGTGGTCACCATACTCACTGCGAATGAAGACAATGCACCATGGCGACCCACACCATGGCGGCCTAGTGATGCTTCTGCATCTTTTAGTCTTGTCAACAAGTATGAAACTTGTTGACTAGACTATTTGGGCCTCCGGTCTCGCACTCACCAACGAAATACGACGGTACGAACGCTGTCATTTTACGTTGATTTTCTGTGCGAGGGTAGTACCGCCCTGGTCGAGCCGGCCCGTCAGCGTGGCTCTACTACCTATATGCCTATGATGCGGAGGAATTTTTTGACGCTTGTATGTAAATATTGTTGTTTCCTTTTTTTATTATTATTTCCTAGTATTTTAATTTAATTTTAAGATAATATATTTAAAAAGAATTTAAAATATTTTAATAAACATATCTATATATACGTGAAGCAAAAACTTGGTACCCCTTTTTACGGAAATTGAGCGCACGGAGGATTATGAAATTTCTCACACTTTTAGTTTATATAGAGAAGTTTAGTTTAGAAGTTTAGTTTCTACAGGTAAACGCTGGCGTACCACAGGGTTTAGTTCTATCGCCCACGCTGTTTCTTCTGCGTATCAATGACATGTTAGCCCTTGGCAACATACATTGCTATGCAGACGACAGCACAGTCCATGGGCGTTATTTGGGACACCCTGCAACCAAGCTGTCAGACGTTGAGGAAAAACGACGAGAGCTTGTCGCTGAGCTCGACCGGGTTTTGAGCCACATTTCACAATGGGGTGATGAAAATCTGGTCGAGTTCAACACTAAGAAAACACAGGTGTGCGCGTTCTCTACCAAAAAGTCTCCGTTTCTTCCCCTCCCCACTTTTCAGAGCACCCAACTGCCACTACAGGATAAGCTCGGTGTCCTGGGCATGGATATTTGCCGGGACCTCAACCCGCGGGAGTACATCGAGAGCATCACTAAGGCGGCCTCGCGGAAACTTGGCGTACTGAACAAGGTGAGACGGTTCTTCACGCCCGAGCATTTGTGTCTTCTTTATAAGACCCAGGTACGCTCATGCGTGGAGTACTGTTCTCATCTTTGCGATGAATCCGCGCGGTATTTGCTCGATGCTCTCGACCGGTTGCAGCGCCTAGCAGTCCGCATTATCAACAGTCCGGATGCCACCGAGTTCCTTGAGCCTTTGCAGTTGCGGAGAGATATCGCCTCTATGGCAGTCCTCTACCGCCTATACCATGGAGAGTGCTCTGAAGAGCTCTTCCAATTGATCCCACCTTCTCCCTTTCTCTACAGAACAACGCGTGCTGGCCTTGGAAGCCACTGCCTTAGAGTCGTTGAAATACGCTCTCGAACTAAACGGTTTGGTTCTTCCTTCCTGTGCCAAGCACTCAAAAACTGGAACTCACTACCAGCGCACGGGTTTCCCTCCCACTATGATCCCGGGTCCTTTAAGCGGGGCGTGAAAAAGCATCTCACTAAGCCGCCATAGTGTGGGACGCCATACTGCATTGTCTGCTTTCGCAGTGAGTATGGTTGCCCCCACTGTTGGATTTTGCTTGAGCTTACCATCAGGCTAAGCAGAGTCACTTTGGCAGGTAATTTATAAAAAAAAAAAAAGAAGAAGTGAAGAATGCATTTTTTTTTAAATATGCACAAATAATACATTAAATTAATAAAAATAGCATTCCACACACTATCATGCGCATGACACATACATACGCAAATATGCATGTAAATATACACAAATGTATGTCAAAGTCAATATTATTTTTTGTCTATATTTACTGTCATACTGAATTTCAAAAGTAGCCATGATAAAATCTTTGAATATAGAGGCGTAAAATCCTTAGACAAAAGAAACCCTAAAAGTTGTACCTAACTAAAAAAATTTAAGATTTTCGAGGTCGAATTTCGACCTAACTATTTTATTTTCTTATCTGATCAATGCCTTAGATTGATGAGGAAAAGGGGTGTAGTGACAGAAACCTGGGACCTACCGAATTATTTTTAAGCTTTTATTATATTATTTTGAAAAAAAAAACCGTTTAAATGAAAAAAAATACATATTTTTTTTTTGAAGTTTTATTTTTTTATTATTCATAGTAACTGTGATCTACTAGTCAAGCCCTTTCATTTGATACCCATATCGAGGTAGTCGTGACAAAATTTTAAGCCGCCATTTTGTAGCGGTAGCCATCTTGGATTTAAAATGAAACAGAATTTATTTAATTATATTGTCACCAGAACTAAAGGGGTGTACCAAATTTCAGATCAATCTGTCAACTGGAAGGGGGACAAATTTCAACTAGGTACTAGATTTGACCCAAACAAACAAATTAACAAACGGGGCAAGCTAAATAAAACAGTTTAAACAGTTTAATAATTAAAAAGAATAACGCAATTTAATAAGTTCATCATAGTTGTTTACAACAATATGTTTTGATTAATTTTGATAAATCAACACGCGTTAGTTTAAAAGTAATTAAAAGTATATAACGGCAAATGTTAGGTATAATGCTTACATAACAGACATACCTAATACTACTTACAGTAAAATTACAAAAAAATCTAAAACTACACCCAACAATACACTTACTTTGTAAGTTTATGCAGTAGGTATATTTCCAAAGACAGTACTTCGATATACTTATAGATATTAAAAGAGTGCGATCATATAACATAAGTATAACATAAGTACCTACTAGCAAATAACATCCATACGTCTTTAAACTGTTAAAGAACATGACTAGCAACTATTTACCTTAAGTAATCATTAACAAAAGAAGTACATAACTACGAACTTTCCCGACTTTCGAAGAATCTCAGCAACGAAACACCTGCACACTTTGACTTTACGACCTTAAATTTAGGTGTGAATACGTGATATGAATACATAATTAAAACATAACATTACTTCATCTTTTGAAGGATTTCTATAAAAGATACACAGATACATGAGTACTCGTTTAACACATAAAACAAAATTGAATTATACATGAATTAATTAGACAGTACGTATTTCTTCAATACTTTATATTAGTATAGGAATAAATGTCGAAATGCTGAGTAGTTCAAACATTTCTCTAAAAAGTTTCATTTCAACACGGATCCAGCGAGATCACGCGATTGCATCACGACCAATTATCGCAACTACAATATTTGGTCAGCTGCGTACATAATGTACTGTGAACTTCAATAACATACATCTATCATGCTATTTTCTACTTTACTAACGAGAGGTAGAATAGAATTTACGCCAGCAATATTATCACATTATCAACAAAGCAATTTGTACCGTGATGCGATAGCAGTAAGTTGAATACGGTACATTGCTTATGCAATACATAATTGTTTTTGGGAAGGCACGTTTGTTCGTCAAACATTAACTCGATGCCATCACACGAACAATGCGACTAATTACTGACGACTGGTAAACATAGCAAAATATTTAACAAAAAAACAGATATGCGACCCTGCCAGGATTCGAACCTGGAATCTTCTGATCCGTAGTCAGACGCGTTATCCGTTGCGCCACAGGGCCAGATGAAAGCTCGTAGGAAATACACAGTCGCGTATCTTTGGTGAGTGATTGAGGTACAAAAGTTTACTGTAATTTAAGTTTACAGCGTAAAATTTTTGTAGGAAAATGATTCATGAATTTCTCATGTCATAGAAAAACAACAACAACGAAGACATAATATATAACTAGAAATAATTTGTGATGGTAATTATCTTTTATATACTTTAGTTTAATCTAATGAAGATAATATTTTTTACTTCATATTTAGGTAAACTCCTAATTATTCGGAAGAAGAAGAAGTGACTATGGATCTTTAATATTGCGGTAGAGAAAGAAGATTGCTTTGTCTCTCTTTCTAATTGACCGATAAGTTCACTCACCCCTAATAAGAGAATTAATGTTAAAAGTTGTTTACAGAATATGTTAAATTCTAATACAAACTTGTTCTGTCCCAGAACAAAAATGGCACGTGGGCTGTTTTGTTTATAAGTGTGGTGGCACACAGATCTCTATCAAAAAAATAAATCCTATCTTTTTTAATATATTTATTTATTAGAATGCATTTAACTAAGGGTTTCAAAATTTAATTACAACAATGTTTTGGTCGAAATTTTGCAAATAAACGCCCACGTGTATGTTGGATGTCGCTATAAACCGTTGCCAATGTGTTATTCTGATGTATGAGCCATATTACTAGAAAGTTTAATATAAATGCGTTCAGCAGTTTTTGTGTGAGTAACAAACAATCATACATTCTCACAAACTTTCACATTTATAATATTTGTAGGGTAGTAGGATATTTTTAACCCCCTATGCAAAAAGAGGGGTGTTACAAGTTTGACGTGTCTGTCTGTCTGTCTGTGGCACCGTAGCTCGCGAACGGATGAAGCGATTTCAATTTAGTTTTTTTTGTATGAAAGGTGAGTTACATGCGAGTGTTCTTAGACATGTTTCATAAAAATCGGTTGAGCCGTTTAAAAGTTATGGGGATGAAAGTGGGGAAGAATAACCGAATGTCTGCAAAAATATCATCGAGTGGGGTCTCAAATGAAAGCGCATAACGTGTTTTTTACTTTTTAAAGGGAACTCAGGTTATTAAGTCCGGGTTTTTTTTTATTTTGAGAATTTATAGTTATTATGTGGGTACTTATTTTCGAATAAATAATATCCATCTCATCACTAATTAAAGCTTTAATTAGTTTAGTACTGTTCTGAACAGTCTGTTCAACATTTAAAAGGAAACTATTAAAGGAAACAATGTCTGTTATCTCAGTGTCGGTGTGCTCGCACATGAAGATAATAAGCGTGTACTCGCGAAGGCCATGCGCGGGCGCACCTGCATGGCTCTATGAATAATCGACACTACTCGTTCGTTATCGGAACGATAGCAAAACACTGAAAAACACCGTAACTGTAGTTGAAGTGTAACATTTACAACTACTACGTGATCCCGTTACTTCTTTTATACAGTCATTTATGTGAAACTGCACACTGTGTATGAAATAAGAAATACGTTTGCTTAAAAAAACACAACCAGACTGTCATTACGAGAGTGTTCTTACACTCACTGAGATACGCTTAATAGGAGTTCGGTTATTGAGAGCATTACTACTACTAGGTATGTAAGCTTTTTAAGCGAACGATGTAAGCCATGGGTCCATGCTTAATTCGAGAAGTCTCTATTTACAAATTATCATCACTTGTAAAAAGCATAAAACATGTTAACAATGGACCCAGAATCTCCTTGACCAGCCTTTTTCTGATTACCTTTTCTTACACTTGCTTATCTATCGAATAAATCAACTAATTTTGCAGTTTTTATTATACAAAACGATAACCATTTAATTGCCGTCAGCAAAAATGGTATTATTACCCGACTACGGCAAAGCCAAAGGAGGGTTATGATTTTGACAGGCTATGTATGTATGTATGTTCATTTGTTCCCTCATAGCTCCTCAACTACTTATTAGAACTGGACAAATGAGGTATCGCTAGAAGCGTCTTGATCGTCTGCTGGTTATAGGCTATATGACGTGTCGCTGAATCTAATGTGGCGCTCTCTAGCCGACATAAAGTAATGAATTAAAAAAATAATTTGAGATAAATATGCCGTGTTTGGTATCATTGGAAAGGGCGTTACTTGTACATTTCAAATATATATATATACTATATTTATAATGGCACCAAAACATTTAAAATAAAAATAAGTAAAAACTAAAACCCAACTACGACAAAAAACGACGCTGAAAAAGTATGAAACAAGTTTCAAAAGCCGTAGTCACACATTGTGAAAGTGTTATGGTGCGTTTCTATGTAACTTTAAATGTTTTGGTGCCATTATTAATATATAATATATATATATATTTGAAATGTACAAGTAACGCCCTTTCCAATGATACCAAACACGGCATATTTATCTCAAATTATTTTTTTAATTCATTACTTTATGTCGGCTACCTCTGCGCCACATTAGATTCAGCGACACGTCATATAGCCGTATTGTCGTATTTGTCGTAGTTGGGTTTTAGTTTTTACTTTTTTTTAATATAATAGACCTGTAAAAAGAAGCAATTCCAAAGACTTGTGTATCACCGATATCAGTTCTATTTATAGACTGTACCACTGCTGAACAAGGGTCTCTCATGAACTCATTATGATACACATGCCTTTGAGGACATTATTTTATAACTCTAGATTTCCTTATGATATTTCCTCCACTACAGTTTTATAAAAGCTTGTATAGTTAATTATTATAATAACATTCGCAACATAACTAATAAGAGCTATATATCTAAGTTTATACACATGATTTCAAATCCTTTAAATTATCAATAGCCTTAGTCCACTGCATGACATAGATCTCTCCTTAGAAACGTTAAGTAGGTTCTTATTAGTTAGTGAAGTTTTTTTTCCTCATAACTCATGGCGCGCACTATATTATGAGATGTTGTTGCAGTAAACTAAGTCACGTAGAAATAAACTGAATTATGTTCTAAGATCAGTCGATAGAGAGGCTGCAACTATCGGCTACAGCTGGACTGATCTCGAGGTTGCTGCACAAGACCGGGAGAAATGGAGGTCCCTTCTGAGAGCCCTATGTCCCTGATGAGGGATAAGAGGACAGTAAGTAAATGTTCTAAGAAGTCTTCTTTCATTATTTTTTTATGTATGACCCTGCCAAAATGACTCTATGCATAAGCAGAATCCAAGAGTGGGTGTCACTATACTTATTGAGAATGCAGACATTGCAACAATGCAGCATGGTGCCATGGTGGCCTAGTGACGCTTCTGCATCATTGGGCCTCCGGTCTGACACTCACCAACGAAACACAACAGCACGAACGCTGTCATTTTACGTTGATTTTCTAATTTATCCAGGTTCACACACGCATTAGAATTTCTTTATTCTATCGAAAGTTCCAAGAGCTTCAACAGATTGTTATAATTCGTGCATCATCCAAAGTGGGACTGCCCATGAATTATTTAAAAATTCAATATAACGCCCATTCCATATGGAACATGAAAACTTGAAAATGTTATTTTCTCAGAAACGTGGTGTTTTCAACAATTTTACGTTTTTTATTAGTTTCCCCTGAATGCTTGTTAGTTTGTATGTAACCGACTTTTGTAAGCGTGTTTTTAGTTTTTTATTAACTTTATTTATTTAACTTTGTTTTTTTTTTCTTTTTAGTTACTTTATAGTATTGAGTTAGCATATTTTTTTTTTATGTTCTCTCAAATACAGTTGTAAGAAAAAAATGCTTCTTTTTAGACTACAAATAATGTATAACGAAAAATAATTAGAAACTGAAACAGACATTCAGCGCTAACTTTTGCTGTCAATTAATTTCAACGTAACGTTATTTATGATTTCATTTCACTGAGCCCTGTGGTGTGGGTCTTATATCAATGTCCATGGCGCCGTAGTCTATTAATAGTCAAATGACTGTATTTCTATTAACACAAATATCAGCAGCCAATATGTTTTTTTATAAAGTACTAGTTGTTGCCCGCGGCTCCGCCCGCGTGTATGTCGCTAATCAAGGCAAATAATGTATTATTCTGATGTATAAGCTATATTACTGTAAAGTTTCACCCAAATCCGTTCAGTAGTTTTTGCGTGAAAGAGTAACAAACATCCATCCATACTTACAAACTTTCGCGTTTAGAATATTAGTAGGACTTAGCTTTTGTCCGCGGCTCCGCCCGTATTTATGTTAGTTATCACGCTAAAGTCAAAAAGATTTTATTCAAATAGGCACTTATTTTACAGGCACTTCTGAATAATCAATATTTAAAAATCGAGCGATTCTAGCCGCCAGTTCCAAGTGCAGCTTACCCTTCGTGGAGACGAATCTGGCAAGAAACTCCATTGTTGCTCCTTTAAAAAAAAATAATTGGCTTTACAATTTAGATAGACATTAGACAGAGAGATAGAGTTACTTTCAATCAATCAAAAATCAATCAATCAACAACCCATAATGTCCCACTGCTGGGCTCGGGTCTCCTCTCAGGAAGGGGTTAAGGCCACAAGTCCCCACGCTGGCCGAGTGTGGGTTGTGAACATGCAAGACAACGTCGTGTTGTGGCTACGCAATCTTGCCGATGGATGTTTTTATAAGCGGCCCAAAGGCATCCTACTAAGCTTTACGACTGTTATCCTAGGATAACTACCGCGACAGACTGCTTAACTTGACCTCCGAACCACGGAGACGCTCATGGTATCATGCCACCAGCGGTCACCCATCCAGGTAGGAGTTACTTAAAAGAGTTACTTTCGAATTAATAATATTAGTATGGATGGATAGCCTTTATCTGAGTTTATGAGTAAAAAGAAAGAAGATGGCATATACTAACTAACAATATGTACATTCTAAATGACTTAGCTGGGGAAGACTTCAAAATTGTACAATCACTGACCTGTCGGGGATGATATAGGATTCAATATAGGACTTAGTTTCCCAGAGGGTTAGGTAGAGACAATTGATTTTCACTTACTATGGTGTTAACACATGTCTTTGCTAACGACTAATTGCTGCATACATGATCGCCAGTTTCTGATGCCTTTTACACTGTATAGGTGTTATAACAAGAAATAGTACCTTCCAACTACCAACCAACTTATAACTCTTTTTAAGTCGTAAGAGTTTTTTTACCGAGGCGATGGCTTTTCTATAAAAATAATCTATACAAATAAATAATTGGAGTGCCCGTTTGTAATATTAAAATAACCGCTTTTTACTAAATGCATACGTTTTTCCCACTTTTCAGAACACTCAAATGGCATTACAAGGTAGGCTCGACAGTTTCTGTCTGTCTGCCTGTTTGTTTGTTCCGGCTAATCTCTGGAACGGCTGGACCGATTTTGACGGGACTTTCACTGATAGGTAGCTGATGATACAAGGAGTAACTTTGGCTACTTTTTTTAGATTAGCTTCGTCCCGCGGCGTTACCCGCGGTACGACAATAACCGCGGGTAACACCGCGGGACTCAGCTAGTTTAATATAAATTTAGTTCTACAGGTGTAGGACATTGTAATACACACATATCTTATGTTAGTCTCTCTGCAGTATTAAATTAATTAAATTTTAAACTACCAGATTTTTTAAATAATTAGATGGATAATGTACCATTAATTAATCTATCCATAGAAACGTGCAATAGATAATGAGTAGATATTGCCAGGTGGTCGAAAATCGACCATAACTCATTTTCGGTTTATTTCAATGACCAGTTTAAATTGAACTATGTTTGGATAGATTTATATCAAATACAGATGCACAAATATATTGGACGCTTGGAACCTTATGCTTTTCACATAATTTTTAAAGTAACACGTATCAATTAATTTTTTTATCATTATGCATTTCTTCTACACATAAACTTTAAAGACCCTATCAAACAGCAAGTCACTCCACGTGAGCAGGTTGTAATGTACTATTTAATGTATTTTTTAAAGAAGATAGCGTAGAGCCGTCGCTCTCGGCGTCTGTCGGTAGTAAATATCAGCCGCACACGCCACTTCGGCCTCTGTTCTATCCGCTGGGCTGCCACGCTTTAAGGCTCCCACACATAACTGCGAATTCGCATCGCTTTGCAAATATCTGCCTCGCCTGATGGTAAGCGATTACCGCCGGCCATGGACATCTGCAACACCAGAGGCGTCACAAGTGCGTTACCGGCCTTGGGGGAGATAGGGGAAAGGGTTGGGGTATGGGCTTCCGGTATCCTCACTCACTCGGTGAAACACACCGCAAGCACTATTTCACACCGGTTTTCTATGAGGCCGTGGTATCACTCCGGTCGAGCCAGCCCATTCATGCCGAAGCGTGGCTCTCCCAGGATTATGTATGTATAAAACACGAGTTAAGTATACGACATGTTATTTATCTAAATGTTATAAATAACTTTCAATGAACCATGTTAGATTCTATTACAAGTGAAAATTTAAATTTCTTGACCTTGAAGCTTCAAGCTATGTCTACACAATAATATTTAATATTAAATTTTAATAGTCTTTTTTCGTCCTCCGTCCTTAATTCGTCTAAATTAGATTCTAAAGCAAAAAAAAACACAAAGCAGTCATGAGGACTGTCGACAGAAGTGAAAACTCAAAACTATAAACAAAAGTTGTAGAGGATTTAGTACCTAGTTTAAGAAACACTGTTTATAAATTTGGCTTACTTATTTCACAAATATATTGAACATACAAAACGGATTTATTATTATCTAATTTACGTCTTCGCTATGAAACAATAATGTTTTTAATGAAAGTGACGGCCTTGTTTACTCGTCGTCAAGACGTCCAGCGTAGGTAGGGACCGCGCAGGCGCGTGGCAAGTGAACCGCCACATGTTCCGAGCCATCACCACAGAATAACTAATAGTACTTACGTACAGAAGTTCCACTGTCGAACAAAAGTCAAGTTTAGGCATAAAAATTGTTCAACTCTGCCACCTCGCAAGCGAAATTAAATCTTGTCGTGTGACCCGAGTGTCCAATTTCGTTAAGCACCGCTCGATTTACAGCAAGAGCCCAGGGTGCCCTCTTGCTGTCGATTAGGTAAATATTAGAATCTATACTACTATTATAAACCCGAAAGTTTGTAAGTATGGATGGATGGATGGATGGATGGATGTTTGTTATTCTTTCACGCAAAAACTACTGAACGGATTTGGATGAAACTTTACAGTAATATAGCTTATACATCAGAATAACACATAAGTAGGCTACTATTTGCCGCAATAACCGACATATACGCGGGCGGAGCCACGGGCAACGTCTAGTAAATAATAAAGATAACACCTTTAGTAACAAAGTAAGTAAAAACGTTTATAAATAATTTTATTGCTAAGTAATTACAAACATAATAATTAGTTCGTTTCGTAGTCATTTTTCGCAGTAAGTAGGTAAGTACGCGTAATTTTCAACTTGTTTACGCACGACGCGACGCGGCTAGCGTGCGCGCCGAGTGGCAACCATTGCCTAGTAGTCCTTCCCGGGAGGCACTCGGCGGAACATAACTAAACTGAGAAGTGAAACCCCCCTGCCATCAGATGACACCATGTACACTCGCGCAAGCGCCCTGCGCCGTCTCACAGCGTCTTAGGTCACGTGTCCTGTCGCGACGTAATCTGTCGCGAGTTTAACATTTTTGACCCATCCTAAAGTAATTTTGCTAAAGTGCACAACGCCGCTAAAGAAGTTTTCACCTAAAAAATTTAAATTACCCTGAAAATTCGATATTCGGGAAAATCTAATTATAAGAATTTCGTCAGGACAAAGTCACTCTGATCCTGTGCTGTCACCATGCAACTACTTACTTACTACTTACCTACGTAATTAATATACCAATCTGTGTCAGGAACTTTAGAAAAATATGTACATGAAACGTAGACAAAGAACGTCCAGACTTAGAACAATAATATTTGGAGATCATACAAAGTGTTGGTCTTTGTGGAGATGACCGCATAAACCATCACATCGCATCGCTTACACCATCCATGCAATCGATAGAAGGAGTGTTGATGATATTCGATTCACATTTCTTGGATACCATATGTGCGTTGATTACAGTTCGACTTTGTGAAACTTGTGACCAATGGAGTTATATGCTTTTACGTTGAGAGAAACTGATTTGTGATAACACGATTAGATTGACTATAAGCCATTATTCTGAACATTATGTACCTACGGCTTCTTAGAAGCTTAGAAGAAGAAGGTCTTAAAAAATATTTAAATAGTTTCGTTCATAAGCCAATGGTGGTAATTCTGTTGTTGTCATCACTAAACTAAAATTCACTAAAATTTAAAGAATAAAAGAGACCTTTTTACTATAATATCATTGGGTACTATAATCTCATCTGCTTATAGTATATTTGTAGATATCTCACATCTCAGTTTTCACTATATTTAGTTCAGTATCAATTAAAAGTTGATTAGAAGTACATGCCTGTTTATTACTAAAAAAAAATTCTTATTAAGGTGTTAGGCTACGTATATGGTCCAACATCTCTTAAGGTTTGACAGACTTTTCTTCGTCAATATTAACAACATTATTTATTAAAACTAAAAATCAATTAACCGATTTAAAGCTGAAAATAAAGAAATTCAATTCAGCATTCAGTCAAGTTGAACAGAATGCCGCATAAAAATTAACTATTCCCATCAAATGAACACACATACCTCCAAAACTGTCGTGTCATGTAACTTGGTCACGTTTTCACAAAACTTAGTAGACATTTACATTTTTTACTCACACAATTATAAACTGAAAAGCTCTAAAGATAATGAAATACTAATACAATTTATATAAAACGAGGAATCACATGAAAAAGAGTCCACAAACATTGAACGTAGTGATATTTCGAAAACATCGTTTTAAATACATTAATATTAATCACTCAAAAATGCTGACCTCATTCATTCGAACACCGCATTCTTATATCACTGGCATTTCTTGTTGAACATATTTATTTATCTCCAAATCTAAAAAGTGCTATAGTTTATGGTAAAGTATTTTCATAAAATGAACTAAGCAATAACAGTCTTAGAATATTTTATTTAAACGAAATGTAATTAGAAGTAGTTAAACGTTACTAACAGCAATCTACCTAATTAACCTATAACTTTTTAAGTCTTTCGTACCGAACAATAATAAGATAACAGTACGCACTAGTAGAGAAATTAATTTATTTACATCGTAATTACAGCTTCAATTTCTGGGATAATTTATAACGTATATCATAAATGTGATCAAGAAATAAATAATATGATTTCAAAGTTCTAATCTAATACTATTATATGTATTAAAGTACTAGCTCAGACGCTCAGTAATGTGTCTATGGACAGGTGGGCTTGGCAGGTGTTTGCACTTGTTCGGTATACAAGCACCACGCTGATAACATTACTGATAACGGTCTTAATCATACCGAGGAACCGGGACTCCTAGTGCTAGTGTACTAAGCAGATAAGTTGATGAAGTGCGGCAAACAAACGTGTCGCTTAGTATCTTTTAGCAAATACCTGTCAGATTACATATTGATAAAGACTTATTTTTTTGTAAGAAAGAAGTAACGGACACGTCAACTAACTTTAAAGTCACGAAGTAACAAATTTTGTTAAACATATTCAATGTTAAAAATCTAACACGTGACATTTATCTTTTAAAACAAGTTTGGTAGTAAAGATTATAAAATATTTGAGATATTTTAACAAGTTACTTGGCCGAGTAACTAAATATAAGCTAAATAACTAAATGCAGGTAGGTACCATTCATAAGGGTCAAACTCTAATGTGCCAACTAGAAGTGTAAACAAATCAACACAAAAAGCGTGTCACGTCAAATGTTTAACGTATTCGTATTTGCCAATTATAGGTTACAGCAGTATATGGAAAACTATACTTTAAAATCAGGGATTAAGGCTTGCGGTGAAGGAACTATTAATGTTGTTCTAAGCCAGCAAAATACCGCAAAAGATTGCAACAAAAGGCGTAACTAGGCAACGCGGTTATGCTAACCATAACAATAAGCCGTTGTTAGTCGACGATACGGTCGGTAACATAAGTTTACACAGGCAATCTGTGGCCAAACAATACTCCGTAATACCGAGACTGCGTCGTAACGACCAAACAACTTGCACAATGTTGATTTACAACATACAACCTAAAATTTACGTCCTACGCAGCTTAGAAGAACAAAGAACTTGATTTTATATTTGAGACATCAATGTCAAAATGGCTCGTCAATTCGAGTCGAACTCAAGGCACGCGCTGCTATTAACAGTTGTTTTTTTCACGGAGTTAGTTGGTCCATTGGAAGGTATAATGAGAACATTCGTATCCGCATCCTTGGATATCAGACTAAGAACAAAATACAGATTTATTCGTTTTTGGCTGACTGACTGACTAGTCAACGCAATACTAGTTATAAAAATGTCATGTTATTATAGGCTTAAACGACAACAGTCACTTACTCGTTTTTATAATATTTTAGCAAAGAACATAGTTGTCATCATCATCTCAGCCAAAAGTTGTCCACAGCTGGACATACCTAGGCTTCCCCCAAAGTTCTCAACAGCAGCCGGTTCTGTGCTGCCCGCATCCAACGACTACTATCGTCGGATCACTTACTGTCTACCTCCAAATAGGTAGCCACAATTTGAGTGCTTTCGAGGATAAGGTTGGATGGATTAGAATTTCGGTAACCTCACTCAAAGTAGAAAAGCGAAGAAGTAATTGTTTAACAGCGGTTATCTAGAACGCCTTGATATGACTACCGAAGTCTACCCATGAGTACCGAAGGCCTATCATGGCAAAAAAGAAGAAGAAGAGTCCCTCCGCGCGAAAGAAGTGAAACTTCGTAATGTGGAAATGAAAATAGGAAGGGGTAGAAATTGATTTTTAGTGAAATCATATTGTTTCTTTCATATTCCCCCTCCCCAGGAGCGTTGAACGTTTAACGCAACTGTGCTTTCATGCCCCCTCCATGGTAGCGTTAAACGTTTAACGCAACCTAGTTGGAAGTCGCATTAGAAGTTTCACTTCAAAAGTTGAGTGCTCTATAACCATATTCACGGATTCATTACACACTCATAATAATAAACTTTTATGTCTTTAATGAGGTAGGTGCAATAATATTAGTTACAGGATACCTAAGAACATACATTTTTAACAACTGAGGCACTTTAATAATAAATCTGTGGTATTTGCTTGACCTAGTCTAAAAGTGTTACAACTTTTGAGTAGGTATCTAGGTTTTCCAAGTACGTACAAAATACAAGCATTACCGCAACTATTTTCCTTAGTCGATAATTCTTTATGAACTACTCACATAGATAAACTGCTTCAAATATGTTGGTATTACCATCGGTTTAACAGTAAGATTTTAATTGAAGTTAAAGTACTTTACCTAAGCTAAATTCGATGGAAAGATAGACGGTGATTCATGAGCTAATACGTTGATAATAACTCGTCTATTTGTCATTTGAGATTAATGACTTAATCCCCGACTGTATATCGTATGTTTACATTGTTTACTTCCTAAATAAGAATTGTTTTTAACAGGATTGATAAAAATCATGATTTAAAAAAAAATCGGATTCATTTGATTTAAATCGGATTTTTTTGATTTAAATTATTATTTTTTTCTTTCTTGTCTTTTTTATTACTGTAAGGTCAGTTATTTATTAAATGAAAGAAATGTATTTTTTAAATTTAATTATTGACAAGTTCTACTAAAATCAACAATTTAAAAAACAGTAGTGTTGAAAAATAACAAGGAAAGTAAAAACTTAGCAACTCATTAAAGTACATATTCTAATTCTTTTTAGATGAAAACATTATCTGAAATCGAATACTTGTCGCTTTGCATTGAATAGCAAAATGATTTATTAAATATTTGATACCTTTTAGAACATGTCCTATAGCATTTGGAATCATGGAACTGTGTCGGTAATCGCTCACTCGCACGGCATTGTTCACGTGTGCGCGCTATAGACTATGTCGGGGGAAGTCCCTAGACAATTTTTGGCCGATTTGGTTGCAATAAAAATTTTGTAATTTATATCATTGATTTTTATAAAATAATCATTTGTTAATCAATTTATTATTTTCAGGATTCTAAATGTATAATCCTGAATGTCTTCATCATACATTAGGCATACCTAATAATACATACCTATATAATTATGTAATTTTAAAGCAAGCATATTTAGAAAAATAACAGATTTATTATCTACTCTACATCGATTATAATGAAATGTAGTAAAACACTTTCAGAAAATAATCTATTCAGATAAAGTAAACTTTTCCGACGAGACTAGAACCCGTAACATGCAAGGAAGATATATTTTCTTAGTAAACTCCAGACCCAGTTTTTTTTATAAATGGTCATAAACGTTAAAGCGACCCACCTTTTTCATATAATTATATACTAGCGACCCATCCCGGCTTTGAAGTTCTCAGATTTTCTCTACTATAATCACTATCTATTGCTGAAAACTACATTAAAATCCGTTGAGTACTTTAAAAGATCTAAGTGAACAGACAGAGAAAGCGAGAAAGCTTTATTTTATACTCTGTAAAGATATAAAGTCCTGTCAAAGTGACTCTTCTCAGCCCGAGCACGAGTAGCATCCGCGAGTCGTGGTCACGATACTCACTGCGAATACAGACAATGCAACATGGTGACCCACACTATGACGGCCTACTGAGATGCTTAATTTTGAGGATTGCATCACCCAACCTAAGATGACGTTTTCTTTTACCATCGAGATTAACATGATACGTTAACTGTACATTTGTTAATAAATAAAATCGTTTATTTTTAAGGAAGACGTTATCAAATTAGTATACGTTATCAAATTCGAGTAGAAAATACTTCGCTAAATCCGTTAGTGATAACTGTGATAGCGGTTATCTGACAACAGGTGTTTGAACTTACTTTGTACTGAGTGCACTGGAAGTTTATTCCAAATAAATACTACTTGAAACTAATTACGTATTTGCCACAGCCGAAGGAGTTTTAGAGAAACGAAATAGAACTTGAAGTTAATTTAATAAAAGATTATAAAAATTACATTTAAACTATAACTAATTAGTCTAAGTTGCTAACGCGATGTTGGCTTAAAAGTAAGTGTGCGTAGAAATGACAAATCTTAAATATATATACTATAACAATGCTGTGTCGGCGCCTTGTGCTAGTGACGCGGTGTTGATCTTATAACAGGCCTTTGTTGTCCATGTTCGTAATGCTGTCATCACCTTCGTGGCACCGTTGATCTCATAACAGGTCTTTGTGGTGTGTTATCGTAATTCTACGTCGGCACCTTGTGTCATGGAGACTGCAGCGTTGGCATATTGGACGAGTGCGTGATCTAACAATAGCCCTTTGTATGATGTATGTAACACCTCCACCCTCAGTTCAGCAACTATTTTGTCATGTTAATGGAAAATGTTGCTGAAAATTCTTCTGGTTTAGGGTTGGCTGGATCTTCCATAGTGTGTATCTGGAGTGTTGGGTTCTCTTTTGAACTATTTAGTTTTAGGTGCTAGATCTTGTAGTTACGGCCTACTGCGTAGGTGATAATTGCAGTTGTAACTGATACCAATACATAGAATGGAATGGTCGTATGGTACAGGTTTGTTGACTGGACGTTGTCGTTTTCTATCGGTGTTTCCTGGGATACTTTATTCTGGATGCTGTGAAGATCTTAAAGGTTTACTTCAAAGGTTGACTTTTTATTTCGTTGTTGTCGTTAATAATGGTCAGTTCTGCAGTACTTGAGTGCAATCAGGATCTGTCCGGATCTGCTGGGCTACGTTTTTCTCACAGACATATGTGCTTACTATACTTCGGGCATTCTGCCTCTATGTACACAAATTCATTTCTATCAGTTGCTATATAAGGATGAGAAGGAATAAGGAATTGGTGAAATTTATTTTGTGCGAGGGATAGTTTACAGAAATCATAGATATTCGGAAAGACTACGGGGAGTTTGAAAACTATAATTATCTGTTAAACTACAAAATTCGATCCTGACCTTATAATATCATAGTATTCCTAAGTACTAACTAAGTTCTAAGTTTATGTTGTCCAGGTTTTAGTAAAGGCTAGTTTTTTTTTTTTTTATTCTAACAAATTCAATTTCCCATAATTAATAATGTTATTGGCTCTGTAAGCATTTTCATTTAAGATTACCTGAAGGATATAATTAATATTACTTTTGTTTTTGATAAGTTAAACTATCTATAAGTTTGTTTAGACTAGCGCGATAATTAAACTCTACAGTTTTTTTTTATCTTGTTTTTTACGGTACCTACAGCTTGAGTGTATTTAAGTGCATCCTGATAATCCAGATTGCCGGTAATGCTTTTAATTATAGACTAATACGTCAAGTAGACCTCTTTTTGTCCTGCCAGGCTCTAAGGTGTATAGATGATTAAGGATATTGGTTTTTTTTACTAGGTGTTCTAGATGTATTTCGTATAATAAGTAGGTTTCGTTAGTGAGTCTATTCTTATAGTCATGTACGTATGTTTATGTGTAGAATTAGATAGTACTTACGTACGTACGTACGATGTATTGTAAAAATGTATAATAATGTGTCGTTACTCTAGCTTATCCTAGCCTAAATGGTAATAAATCTAAATTGTCAAGTCTTATCTCTTAAGGTCGTATTAGAAGTGGTTCCAGCATCAATGTCAGTAGTAGTAACCTGTAACAATTGGTTACTCTTGGGTTTTCGTTTCAGGTCTTTCAGAAAGCATTTTTTTTTTCTTCTTTTTTTTTTTTATAAAAACTTGTTGTTCTGGCTTATAGTCAATTTCAGGTTGTCTAGACTTATTACGGGATTCTATAAGAGCAGTTCTATTGGCTAACGAAGTCTCGTTTATGTCATGGACAGTCTTCATCTGTGCTCTATGAGTCACTACATATTGTTGGAGTAATTTTTCGTTTATGTCAATGTCAATAGGGTCCCTGGGGTCAAAATGGCCTTTTAATATGTCATAGGGTCTGCATTTTGTAAAACCATGAATAGAGCTGTTGTAAGCTATTATGGCGTAGGGTACAAGATATGTTATTGGTTCGTCTTTATTAGGTACTTCCAAAATTAGATTTTCCTGATTTGTGTGGGCTGTACTAGTAGCTGAATTATCTATAGTGGGAGTCTTCTTGGTGGGATTTGCAATGGTCGAACTGGTTTCCTGGTTATGAATTTCAATTCTAGATAAGGCGTCTGCTTTAATTGAGTATTCAAGTGCAAATACAACATCGTTATCAGTAGGGTTAAAAATTTCTAAAAGAGCATGGTTATCTTTTACAGTAGTTACACATTCAGCTATAGTGCAGTTACAAATTAATTGTTCTGGAATAATTACATCGCCATCCGGGGCACTTATCGGTAACGTAGCTACCTTATAACTCTTTGCAGGGATAATATCCTCGTATAAATTCACATTGTGGGAGTTGTATATTTTAATAGGGTTTACTGTATGTCGTGTAGTCAAGGTCTTGTCTTTAAGGTCTATTTTAGCTTCCCATTTGGTCATTAAGTCAAGTCCTATAAGACCATCGAAATAATCGTGGAACTTATAGACAAAGAAACGTATATTATCCGGGTCATTAAATTCGTTAAAGCACGGTAGTGTTATAGAGTAGTTGTTTCTCGTAGTAGCATGTACATTAGTTACTTCAAATGGATCGTAATTTAAAGGAATATCAGGGTAATAGTTTTGAACGGCTTCCGGGCTTAAGAATGATTGATTAGCACCGGTGTCGATAAGTAATTTTAAAGGGGGATTTGATATCTGAATAAATGGTAACTGTCTCTGTGTTTGTAAGTTTATTTCTATCCTGGCTTTTCTAATTTCTGATCCGTCCGAAAATTTGAATTGGCACTCTCAAGGTTATCGTTTGAATTGTTATAAGAGTACTCTAAAGGAAGATCATGGCCTTGATACTGTGTTTGATTCGTGTCATAGTCGTCATAGGGGGTATAGTCATTGGTATGTGAAAAGTAGTCATAGTCAGGGTTATAGTTGTGGTCGTAATAATAGCTATCATCGTAACACTCATTAAAGTTTATCTCACGAGATTTAAAGTAATTATTAGGTGGTGGATTGCCCTGGGTACGCCAGTCATGTCTGCGGATTCCTCCTGGAGGTGGCATCGGTCCGGGGCCAGGTGGCTGACTGGGTTGAGTTCTAGGTGGCATCCTAAACGTATTACTTCGTAGATTATAATTTGGAGGCCTAGCACTAAACATGTGTTGTGTGTGTGTGGGCATACGTACCTGTGGTGAGGGCTGATGCTGCATAGGATTCATCCTGAACCCTTGTGCAAACCTAAAAGGTTGCATCGGCTGAGGTGGCGGCCTATTTGCTACGTGTGAAGGCCAATATGATGCGGTTGGGCTATGGCTATAGTTATTTGAAAGTTTCGGGGTATGTACAGGAGTAGAGTGGGTGACCTTAGGGGTCGGCTGTAATTTACTAGCTATGTCATTGCGCTGCTGCAAATACAATATATTAATTTCCTCCTGAACATATTCTAAAGCTTTCTCAATCGTGTCAGGTCTCATACACCTAATGCGTGAACCTAGAGGTTCCTGTAAACCCCTTACAAACGCTTGCATGGTTAGTTTTCTGTATAAAGTGCGCTTGGCTTCAATAGTAGTGGATATTGTCTCGTGAAGGCTAATATATGTCATAATTGTACTAAATAGTGTCTGACAGTGGTCATAAAATTCCTGTGGTGATCTTTGTCCCTGGTTGGCTAAAGAGAGGTCATTATAAAGGGCAGTTTCATCCCTTTGGTCTGCAAAATTATTGATTAATGCATTCCGAACGTCTAGCCAATTATCAGATATGCCATTTGAATTTATAATACTAGCGGCGGGGCCTGTGATTTTATTTAAAATTCCATTTATCAAGCAAAGGTTCGATAACTGATCACAGGGTTCCGTACTGAGGTAGGTAAATACTATTTGGTCACATAACTTAATAAATCGGGTAAGTATATGTGGGTTCCCGTCGAACTCCGGTACAGGGCGTAAAGCCTTAAAAATTATGTCCGGGTTGCGCTCCGTCATTATCTTAATTCTAGGTAATTGATTTAATTCTAAACTATAGTCTTCTAAATTCAAATTCCTACTACTATCTAGTTGTACTCGCCGACGAGTCTGGCTCGATGCAGACTCTCTAATACGGGAGTTACTAGGGTGGAAAATTTTGAAGAATAAAAAAATATTAATTTAAGTAATTCTAAACTATAATTATAATCTTTTAAATCCAAATTCCTACCACTATCTAGTTATACTCGTCGACGAATCTGGCTCGATGCAGACTCTCTAATACGGGAGTTACTATGGGTGGAAAATTTTGGGAAATAAAAACTTCAAGGTAAAGGAATAGCAACACAAGAACGATTCTGTGCACTCACCCTTTCATTCCGTTTCGCCGCGTATCAATGTTCGGATACTCTTCCCAGTGGCTGCAGCTCTCGTAGATTCTGGATACTCGTACAGTGGCTTGAAGGCCGCTCGGGCTGCTCGCGAACGCGGATTTCGATATTAGAGATCTTTATAGCTCGCGAAACGACCCGCGAGTATCCTACCGACTGCGCCAATTACGTATTTGCCACAGCCGAAGGAGTTTTAGAGAAACGAAATAGAACTTGAAGTTAATTTAATAAAAGATTATAAAAATTACATTTAAACTATAACTAATTAGTCTAAGTTGCTAACGCGATGTTGGCTTAAAAGTAAGTGTGCGTAGAAATGACAAATCTTAAATATATATACTATAACAATGCTGTGTCGGCGCCTTGTGCTAGTGACGCGGTGTTGATCTTATAACAGGCCTTTGTTGTCCATGTTCGTAATGCTGTCATCACCTTCGTGGCACCGTTGATCTCATAACAGGTCTTTGTGGTGTGTTATCGTAATTCTACGTCGGCACCTTGTGTCATGGAGACTGCAGCGTTGGCATATTGGACGAGTGCGTGATCTAACAATAGCCCTTTGTATGATGTATGTAACAAACTAGTTATCACTATTTATTTATTTATTCAACGTATCTTTCTTACCTATTATAAATACATTTTCTTTTTTTCTTTATGGCCCGCCAAAATGACTCTACTCTGCCTGATGGAAAGCTTGCAGAATCCAAGAGTGGTGGTCACCATACTCATTGCGAATGCAACAATGCAGCATGACGACCCACACCATGCCGGCCTAGTGATGCTTCTGCATCATTTAGTCTAGTCAACAAGTATGGAACTTGTTGACTAGACTATTTGGGCCTCCGGTCTCGCACTCACCAACGGAACACGACAGCACGAACGCTGTCATTTTACGCTGATTTTTTGTGCGAGGGTAGTACCGCCCCGGTCGAGCCGGCCCGTTCGTGCTGAAATCAGCGTGGCTCTACTACCTTTATATTAATACTAGCTATTGCCCGCGGCTTTGCTCGCGTGGAAGTTGATTATATGTATTTATTTAAAACTGTGTAAGTATCTATGAATACTGTGTTCATGTTTTTAAACGTATTTATTTATAATCAATAGTCCATTAAAATTGACTTTCATACACACTTTTGACCCTTATTTTAACCCCTTTAGGAATAGAATTCCCATAAATAATATAAGTATTCATTTATTTGTAATCAAAAGCCTGAAGACAAAGTTTCAGGCTACTAAATTAAAAAATGACGGACTTCCAGTCTAGCCCAGGTATAGATCATCCAGCTTCTGCCAGCCGTCCTATCATTATTCCACCTGGCCCGTGGACGTTCTACGCTACGTTTGCCGAGACGCGGTCACCACTCACGAACCCGTTTACCCCAGCGGTTATCAGTTCTACGGCTAATATGGCCAGCCCACTGTCACTTCACTTTGCTTATCCTGTGGGCTATGTCAATGACCTTGGTTCTCTATTGGATCTCCTCATTCTTGATGCGATCCCTTAGAGAAGAGTTGAGCTTTTGTGATGAGAAAAATAAATCATTATTATTATTATAACCCTCTCCATAGCACGCTGAGCGACTTTGAACTTGTGGACCAGCCGTGTCGTAAGTGTCCACGTTTCGGTACAGTATGTCATGACAGGTAGGACGTATTGATTGAAGACTTTCGTATTTAGGCACTGTGGGATTGACGATAAAAAGACCCGACAAAGTTTCCCAAACGCTGCCCAACCCGGCTGAATTCTCCTGTGCCCCTCGTCCTCGAAGTTGTTTCTACTTAACTGCAAAGTCTGCCCGAGGTACCACACATATTTTTGAACAACTTCGAGAACGGCACCGTGAACCACAACCGGTTCCGGTAGAACATGTTCGTACATACGTATCTACTCATTTTTAATCAGTAGCCATAAATAAAGTTGCATGTTTCTAACTTCAAGAGTGACGGACTTCCATACAAACTTTCAACCCCTATTTCACTACCTTAGGGGTAGAATATTCAGAAACGCTGAAACACGTGACAATTCATTTTTAATCAGCAGCCTAAAACTAAAGTTTCATGATCCAAGTTCGAAAATGAAAGACTTCCAGAGTGACCTATATACGAAATAACAACCCCTATTTAACCTCTTAGGGGTAGATTATCCAGAAACGCTTAAACACGTATCTACTCTTTTTTAATTAGTAGCCCAAAAGAAAAGATTGACGAACTTCCTTACAAACTTTCAACCCCGATTTCACCCCCATAGGGGTAGAATATTAAGAAGCGTTTAAATACGTATCTATTTATTTTAAATCAGTACCCCAAAAATAAAGGTTCGTGTTTCTTACTAAAAAAATGACGAACTTCCATACAAACTTTCAACCCCTATTTCACCCCCTTAGGGGTAGAATATTCAGAAACATTGAAAGACGTATCAATTCATTTTTAATCATCAGCCAAAAAGTTAAGTTTCATGTTTCTAACTTCAAAAATGACGGACTTCCAGACTGACCTATATACGGAATAACAACCCCTATTTCACCCCTTAGGGGTAGAATATCCAGAAACGCTTCAATACGTATCTACCCATTTTTAATCAGTAGCCCAAAACTAAATTTTCATGTTTCTCACTTAAAAAATGACGGACTTCCTTACAAACTTTCAACCCCTATTTCACCCCTTTAGGGGCATAATATCCAAAAACTCCTAAATTCGTATCTAATCATTTTTATTTAGTAGCCCAAAAATAAAGTTTCATATTTCTTATTTAAAAAATTACGGACTTCCATACAAACTTTCAACCCCTATTTCACCCCCTTAAGGGTAGAATATCCAGAAACGCTTAAACATGTATGTACTATTTTTAATCAGTAGCCCAAAAGTAAAGTTTCATGTTTCATACTTAAAAAATGACGAATTTCCATACAAACTTTCAACCCCTATTTCACCTTCTTAGCGGTAGAATATTAAGAAACGTTTAAATGTGTATCTATTCATTTTAAATCAGTACCCCAACAATAAAGATTCATGTTTCTTATTTAAAAATTTACGGACTTCCATACAAACTTTCAACCCCTATTTCACCCCCTTACGGGTAGAATATCCTGAAACGCTTTAACACGTATCTACTCTTTTTTAATCAGTAGCCCAAAAGTAAAGTTTCATGTTCCTTACTTAAAAAATGACGAATTTCCATACAAACTTTTAACCCCTATTTCACCCCCTTAGGGGTAGAATATTAAGAAACGTTTAAATACGTATCTATTCATTTTAAATCAGTACACCAAAAAAAAAGTTTCATGTTTCTTACTTAAAAAAATGACGAACTTCAATACAAACTTTCAACCACTATTTCACCCCCTTAGGGGTAGAATATTCAGAAACGCTGAAACACGTATCAATTCATTTTTAATCAGCAGCCTAAAAATAAAGTTTCATGTTTCTTACTTCAAAACTGACGGACTTCCAGACTGACCTATATACGAAATAACAACCCCTATTTAACCCCTTAGGGGTAGAATATCCAGAAACCCTTAAATACGTATCTACTCTTTTTCAATCAGTAGCCCAAAAGTAAAGTTTCATGTTTCTTACTTAAAAAATGACGAACTTCCATACAAATTTTCAACCCCTATTTCACCCCCTTAGGGGTAGAATATTCAGAAACATTGAAAGACGTATCAATTCATTTTTAATCAACAGCCAAAAAGTAAAGTTTCATGTTTCTAACTTCAAAAATGACGGACTTCCAGACTGACCAATATACGGAATAACAACCCCTATTTCACCCCTTAGGGGTAGAATATCCAGAAACGCTTCAATACGTATCTACCCATTTTTAATCAGTAGCCCAAAACTAAATTTTCATGTTTCTCACTTAAAAAATGACGGACTCCTTACAAACTTTCAACCCCTATTTCACCTTCTTAGGGGTAGAATATTAAGAAACGTTTAAATACGTATCTATTCATTTTAAATCAGTACCCCAACAATAAAGTTTCATGTTTCTTATTTAAAAATTTACGGACTTCCATACAAACTTTCAACCCCTATTTCACCCCCTTAAGGGTAGAATATCCAGAAACGCTTAAACACGTATCTACTCTTTTTTAATCAGTAGCCCAAAAGTAAAGTTTCATGTTCCTTACTTAAAAAATGACGAACTTCCATACAAACTTTCAACCCCTATTTCACCCACTTAGGGGTACAATATTCAGAAACGCTGAAACACGTATCAATTCATTTTTAATCAGCAGCCTAAAAGTAAAGTGTCATGTTTCTAACTTCAAAAATGACGGACTTCCAGACTGACCTATATACGAAATAACAACCCCTATTTAACCCCTTAGGGGTAGAATATCCAGAAACCCTTAAATACGTATCTACTCTTTTTTAATCAGTAGCCCAAAAGTAAAGTTTCATGTTTCTTACTTAAAAAATGACGAACTTCCATACAAACTTTCAACCCCTATTTCACCCACTTAGGGGTAGAATATTCAGAAACGCTGAAACACGTATCAATTCATTTTTAATCAGCAGCCTAAAAATAAAGTTTCATGTTTCTAACTTCAAAAATGACGGACTTCCAGACTGACCTATATACGAAATAACAACCCCTATTTAACCCCTTAGGGGTAGAATATCTAGAAACGCTTAAATACGTATCTACTCTTTTTTAATCAGTAGCCTAAAAGTAAAGTTTCATGTTTCTTACTTAAAAAATGACGAACTTCCATACACACTTTCAACCCCTATTTAACCCCCTTAGGGGTGGAATTTCAAAAAATCCTTTCTTAGTGCTCACTTACGTCATATAAAAAACCTACGTGCAAAATTTCATGATTGTAGCTTCAGCGGTTTGGGCTGTGCGTTGATCTCTGGGTATGTCGACTGACTCTATGTGACTGACTGACTGACTGACAGACTGACTAGTCTGTCAGTCAGTCAGTCAGTCACCTTACTCTTTTATATATATAGATTACTGCTTCAAGACATAATTAGTAAGTACAACTTCGATTTTTATAGTAATTATATTTTCCATAACGCCTTCCGTAGAACTGATAACAACAATTTTTGGCATTGATTGAGAACTAAACATACATACTTACATTTAGATTTTTCTGTGTGTATTATTCAAGGAACAAACAGTCGTTCTGTGAAACGACACGCACGCGTATGACGTGCGCCGTGCCCTCGACGTCGACATCTTGTTAACCTTTCACGAAACTCAAAGCATTATATTATTCATTCACTTAATTCAACATAACTGACGAATTCTCCAAAATAGTCGCTGATTACCATGAACAAACATTATTTGAAACTCGGAAGAATACAGGTGCCCATTCGGAGCACATTAACCTAACTTAATATGGAAAATATTACCATACATTTCAATGATTGTAAAACGGAACAACAGAATTTTGTGTAATCCAATACAAATTCATGACAAATTGAAATTCTAAACATTTCGCCCCTAGATTTAAAAGCCATAACGTTCAAAACATTTGAAAAAAACCTAACATCTGGCAGACTTTATAAATACATAATGTGATATTATAATATATTATACAATACATTAACTTGATTTTTCTTTTCCATTTATTTGTAATAGCTAAGTAGCTTCTGAACACACGTATTTCATTTACAAGTTTACATTCGACCTGAGGTAAATAAAATCTATACTAATACACACATCAAAAGTGTCTAGGGATCAACATATGTGTCTAGGGATCAACATATATTTTTGCAATAACTTTTCTCCTGATTGATATTAATTAAAATTTTCTTTAAGGATTCATCAAATAAAGTGTTTTCGTTTGTCACAGTAACGATAAACCAAGTCACCTTTGCATTAATAAAGAAATTTGCCATTTTCCTAATAAAGGGATTTTTGACATTTGAACCACTAACATTAAAGTTCGAAAAAAAGACTGAAATAACAGTTTTCTTTAAAATTTTATTAGGTAACTTAAACAACTAATAATCCGTGTTTCTACCGCGAACACTAACAACACAAGAATCGGTTTGGCATACTCAAAATGAGTTCATCCAAATCACGCTGTGGAATGGCCGCCCATGTTCGTTGCAACAACAAAAAAAGGTCTTCTTGCGACTGGATACCCTCCATATTCGGCAGAGCTCTTCTCTGTAGCATATCCCATGCATACTCAATCGGGTTCAAGTCTGGCGACTGAGCAGGCCAGGGCCAAAGCCACATCTCAATCTCAAGAAATCCGCATAAAAATGCTTGATCCCTAGACACTTTTGATGTGTGTATTATAAACGCGAAAGTTTGTAAGTATGGATGGATGGATGTTTGTGACTCTTTCACGCAAAAAATACTCAACGGATTTGGATGAAACTCTACAGTAATATAGCTTTTACATCTAGACATATACGCGGGCGGAGCCGCGGGCAACCACTAGTACACTATATAATTCAATATATTGTTCGTTGATGCTCGGTTCGTATTACGTTATATTCAATATATTCAGTATATAGGTGTATACACCTACTGACTACATCAACCCTAAATACAAATAAGGCTTAGTAAGAAGAATATACATTGCAATAAAAAAATTCAAGAAACTTTGAAGGAAAATGCTAATATTCATTTTAGTTCCCCTGGGTCATTCGTGAATGGAACTGACGTGGAGTCTTTAAATATTCAAAGGGTGTAAAGGGCAACGTGCGCATATTTCCCCCGAGAGGGCTGTATTTACTCCTCTATTCTTGTGAACACTAAACCTTGCTGACTAATCAAGCACGCCACAATGCACTTACTGCCTATACTTGGAGGTTTTTTGTACTAAGAACGTACCGTTCACTTGATTAAGAAAATCATAACTTTCATTCCATACTTCCATACTTATAGTATAAATGCGAAAGTAACTCTGTTGTCTGTCTGCCACGTTTACACGGCCAAACTGCTCCACCAATTTCAATGAGATTTGGCATGGAAATACTTTGATTCTTGAGGAATAACATAGGCTACACTTTACTGCAATAACCGACAAAAACGCGGGCAAAAGCTAGTTTTAAAATATGCCGAAATATTTTATACAGCATAGCTTGTGCTATACATATACGTGATACGGCAATGAATAAACAATTGTATGTAGATACAACTTTTTCCTCTGAAAACCTAACTATGATCTGTACAAAGGTGAAGAGTTTGTTTGTATGGTTGACCTCGCTAATCTTCTTATCGACTGATTTGAATTGAATAATTAATTTAGTGTGGGATAGACTATTTATCATGAAAGTATAATATTGCACTTCGAGTAATACGAACCGAGCATCAACGAACAATAATGTTACAAAAACAGAAAAATTGTTTCCTATTGAGAAAGAATTAATATCGTAAAAGTTAGTTTTTTTTAAGTGGCATCCAAACAAAATCTTTCTGTATATTTTCTTCCAAGGAAATAAATCTCTACTTCGAAGTATTTTTCCTTCCTTTTTATCATAAATAGTCTATATTCTTAAAATGTATGGATGGATGGATACTGCCCAGAAGCGCAGTATCCAACTAATTGAATTCCTTAGATTAGCAGTCCCACTTTAGCCGCTTTTCTTTGGGTATATGCATCATGGTCGGACAACCATAAACTTTCCTGTGTTTTAAATTAGGTTTCATGCCTGTCCACATTTCTTTTGGTATTTTATAATTAATTGATTTGTTTGGCGAGCGGTTAATCACATATGCAGCAGTAGAGACAGACTCTGCCTATTTCTTTGGCAACTTAGCATCTATAAGCGCATCTACCAAATACTCGCACTAGACGGCATCGAAACAGCATTTACGTAGCAAACGGATATAATATGTTATGTGTTATAATATGTTTAAAAGTATTGTGTACAGTACAGTATAAAAAAACAGGTGTTAAACAATATGATAATTGTGCGTCACAAACACAAACTCATGCCATACGAAAGTAGCATAGTTACAGTCCTTAAAATATAGCTTGATCTCTGTGACAGATGACTACGAAATCTTCTTCTTCGTCTTTTGATGAGAGATGGCAACCAGCTAATCAGCTATTTCTGACAATGTCAAGTATATAAAGTCCTTAAATATTTATATTAATGATAAAAAAATAAAAAATGTGGATGAAATGGGGACAGACTTACGATATAACACGATAAAAACGATCTTCAAAGTTATTGCTCTGGCTATGAAATCGACGAAGTAACTTTAAACAAGCGTCATGTTTATGTATCACGGTATGATCACGGCTGTCTTTTCATTCTTTGTGTGCAAGTTTTGTCACAAATGAAGCGCATTGTAAAGGCGCGTCTCCATCAAAAGTATTGGCAATTTCAGTGTTTCCAACTGTTTGCAACACTTCAAAAAATCGCCAACTTTTGTTTCCATTGTGTCTACACCGAGTCGCCAATAATTTCAAAAACATTCGAACTAAGCGTCACTATAGAGCCAATAAATATTTGCAACAAGCGTATTCTTTTGACGTTTACCGCCAAAAACGGAAACACTGCTCTCAACATTTGTTGACAATTTTTGTTGCCAACACAAGGAAATTACAGAAACTATTGTCACCAACACGTGTTGACAACACAAAAATTGACAACTTTTGTTTGGTGGAGACCCGGCTTAATACATACATTCGAATATATTCGAAATTAACTGTTGTCTGTCTGTTACGCTATCACGGCTAAATTGCTGCACCGATTTTCATTAAATTTGGCGTGGAGATTCTTTGATTCTTGAGGAACACCATAGGCTACTATTTACTGCGATAACCGACATACACGCGGGAGAGCCGTGGGCAAAAGCTAGTACATTATCTATATCTTACAAATAATATTTTATTTTACAACTAAAAAAAATTGGAGTGTATGTTTTTATTAATATAAATTATAACATTTAATATAAAAATTGTATAACCGCTTTTTACTAAATGCATTTATGTATACACGGTACATATATCAAAATAACATATTTTTTTCTGTCTGTTTGTTCCGGCTAGTCTCTGGAACGGCTGGACCCATTTTGACGGGACTTTCACTGATAGGTAGCTGATGATATAAGGAGTAACTTAGGCTACTTTTTTTAGACTAGCTTCACCCCGCGGCGTTACCCGTGGTATGAGAATAACCGCGGCTAACACCGCGGGGTTCAACTAGTTATGAATATAAAAATTCATTCCTAAAATGTACTAGTGACGATTGCCACAGAGATCAAGTTATATTATAAGGACTGTATGTTACAACGGAAGTGATGCCCCAGTCACCTCATACAATACCCATACCTACATGAAAGTCACAAACAATTGCCTTCCCTGACATAGTATTCTATTTTTAGTTTATTCACGATAATGTTAAATGCAATTTGCTATTCTATTCGTTGCGCTGCTTTAGCTTTATACGCTGAATACAGAATGATGACGTCAACTTTACTGGCACTGTTACCACAGATTAAAGACTTGCTGCACGCAGTTCAGTAATTTTTTTTTTTTTTTTTGAGAAAAGACAACTCCCGCACTAGGAATAAATCCTGAGTCGCGGGGGACTTTACAAACATACATGAAACGGACACAAAGTACACCCAGACTCAGAACAACAATTTGTGGATCACACAAAGTGTTGTCCTACGTGGGATTTGAACCCACGACACTTAGCGAAGTAGGAAACGGCGTGGTGACCGTTAAACCACTAGGCCAAACGTGCCTGCCAAATTATTATCCCAATAGTAAAATAGTAATTAAATAGCCATAAAACCAACTCATTAAATAGTATTGAAATTAATTGAGGAAACAGTAAATCCACTACAAACGTTACCAATCTATTTAATTTACGTTTTCAAATAAAAAAGGTTTGTTAAACTTTAGAGTCATCCAATACATCAAACACCTAATGGACTATTTGTTATGAAATAGCGTACCGATTTCATAACATTTAGTCGATTAGGTGTTTAGTCACTATAAACAAATAAACTACAAAATAAGATGATCATCATAACACAGCCATACAACCGCGATAATCGACCCACACGCGGGTAGAGCCGCGGACAAAAGCTAGTGTCCTATAGAAGAAGTTCAGTATTTTATAGGAAAAAATCAAAGTAATGAAAACAGAAAAGGTAGGTACACCAATTTACACAATTTATCAGTTAATATCTATACATACAAATAAATAAAATTGGAGTCTGTTTGTAATATTAGAATAACCGCTTTTTAATAAATGCATATGTATGAATACACTATACATGTACCAAAATATTTTTTTACAAAATAATTTTTGTCTGTCTGTGTGTCGGTCTGTCTGTCTGTTTGTTCCGGGTAATCTCTGGAACGGCTGGAGCGATTTTGACGGGACTTTCACTGACAGATAGCTGATGATCTAAAGGGTAACTTAGGCTACTTTTTTTAGACTAGCTTCGTCCCGCGGCGTTACCCGCGGTACGACAATAACCGCGGGTAACACCGCGTATAAATTAAAATTTACTAGCTTTACTCTAGAACCGCGTGGTCATCTTTCACCATGGTAAAGTGTATGTTTATATTTTATGTATTCAATTCCTTAACTATCTAAGTGCCAAATGTAAGAAGCCACCACAAACACAACATAACAAAAAACGTAATTAATCACTACCCCTATGGTAACAATTAATTATCACATAACCACTCACACATATACAAATTAATCGCATATAAGCCACTAATAAATCCATTACCGATTGAAAAAATAAAACCAAAACATATGTCCATAAGATAATTTAATCTATTAGCCGACGACTCGTAACATTTATTAATGTCGACGTATTCGATGCGACATGACGACAGTTCGTAGCAATCGAGACAAATCGCATTGAAACTGCTATGCATATGCGTTTGCGGTTCGTTCTAATTATAAAACGCTTGAATCTCACTTTAGCATTTTCTCCACACATGATGCGTTATCAGTCTTAAACCCACATGCAAAAATGCATGTCCCTTAAAAAGTTTAAGAAATGATATTTATTTAACACGGCTGCCTTACACCAAAGAACAAGTAAAATAACGTGTCAATATCAAAATCATTTTTTATATACTGAGAGTAGAGTCACTGTAGTAAGCTTTAATATTAAAATATATCTATATATCAAGAATAGGGATATACGTTTAGCGATAAATATTTTTCAAATTTTATGTGTTTAATAAACATTAATATGGATGCACAAAACTAAAGTAAAATATTGTTATAAACTTCCAGCCCCAACAAATACCAGAAATTGACAAAGTATTGGTATAAAACTTTATAAAATTCAATGAAATGAAATTCTGCTGATGCTAAAACAAGTTATTAACTTATTTATTTAGCATTCTTCACTAATTACATAACTAACGTATCACCAACAAGTTGATGATTATAAAATATATCTGTAACAGTTATAGTTAAATGAAAAAGACTCATAATCATCATCAACAGCTCTTAATAGTGTGCTGTCGGACGTCTCCTGCGAAAGGAGGTTATAATATGAGACTCATAGTGCGATTAACAAACAACTAATGTATCTAATGTATATTGAACGAGCTACATAAATATTTGATATTCACATTAAATTTTTTACATTCAATTCGTACGTTAAATCAATGGAATACTTTAATTTTTAAACAATGATCTTGTACTTTCTAAAAAATGTTATTAGTAAGTGCCGACGACCCTGGCGTAACGGTTTTCTTCTTAAATAATGTATGGACTATAGACAGCTGTATTGATGACGTTTATCGTATACAATCGTAAAACAATATAATAGACCTTTACTATGAAATGTAACTAGAAACGTTTGACAACGGATGGTTTTGCATTGAAGTGCCCTGATTATTTGGGCAATATTGGTAATTTTGGGGCATTGCCTCATGCTATAACAAATCACTTTTTTCACAAAATAAGATATGTAGCTAATGTATAAAAATATAAATCTATTCACTAATTTAAAGCCTTGTCTTGTATGTAATGTTATATAAAAATCAATTAATTGTCTACTCATTTTGTAATGTCAGTTAAATCGTTCTATAGTTTCTAGTTCTATAATTAATATCGTAACATTGTGAACAAACATTGTTTTTTTTTTGCACATAACACGAAACGAACGTTTAATTATGTCATTATCCTTATCGTAATGGTGGCCCTACTCCGGTATGCACCAGTTTGTTCTGCTTTTGTTCACGTCACGGTGTTAACACTGCGCTGTATTAACCACACTAGTTTGTGTCACGGATTATGTACAAACATAAGTACCTACCTCGGAGCCTATGATTGTGATATATTGAATAATTCAAAACGTATTACCGGAAAACATCCTGCTATGAATCAGTTGTTCAATAAAAACTAAAGAACTTAGGTATAGGTAACCAAACATAACAAAAATATAATCTTGTCTATGGCAAAAATATTTTTGTTCTAAACGTTAGTGTCTATCACAGTGAAATTATGATAGACAACCATCATATTAATGTGTGTATCCTCTAGTTTAATATTTACACAAATATTGATATATTTGTTTAAAGAATGCTACGCTATTTCGAGGCCATCCAAAACAGGCAATTTACAAACTAACTGAATTTAAGAAGATTAAATTCTGAAGTGTTTCGAAAGATGTTTTGTAAATTCGTTACGAAATCAAGGCCTATCCATAAAACCGATTCCAAACAACAACTCACTGAGGAACACAAAACTACAAAGAGTACCTTCTAATAAAATCTATGCAAGCACAAGTAATAGGTAATTGTTAAAAAAGTAAAAACACTAACACCACCCTACATTCTTTATTGGATTTAAAGATATAGATACTCCTTCTCATAGTGTAGGTTAACAACATACATCAAAAACACCAACAGCTAAACAGTTAAACCCGATGTTCATGAGCAATGATTAATTCGTGGCGTTTTACAAGCGCGTGCGCATCTCATAATCATAAAACCACACTTCTGTCGTGGGCAAACCGGGGATTTCTCGCTCCATTTATTATGTTTTAGTGCCTGACTTACAGCTGAGTAAATAGGCGGTCGCTACTGTACAATGATTTGATTCCACAAATAACTTGCACTTTGCCTGTTTCCGATGTGACTTTCAATTTGTAATCAGTCCATCTTAATATAATTAGGATACAGTTAGAGAGTTGGCAGTTCTCGCTTTCTCTCCTTAATTATTCAAAGGCTATTGCTTTGAGATCCGTGATCTTGATGCACGATAAGTGTGTGGAATAATCAAATCAAAGCCTACAATCGAAACAGTAACGATACTGTGCACAGTATCCACAGTATCGTCACTGTTGTGTGTTAATTAAACATAAGTACCTAGTCATTGCAAATGACTAGGTATGTTTAATCTGAATTTTTAAACGAAAATTAACACTAAAATGCAACGTATTAGATAAATAAATATTTTAGTGCGTTTATAGATTATTAATATTATTATAGTCGATAAACACCGTATATTATGTAGAAAACTTTTTTTGTCAATGTACTTCTGAGCTGTACGTAATAACGTTTTTACATACACATACAATCTAATCCATATTTTAAAGGTAAGACAACTGATCCACTATTTTTAGAAACCGAACGAAGCAGTCGTGGCCGAGCGGTTAAGGCGTCTGACTAGAAATCAGATTCCCTCTGGGAGCGTAGGTTCGAATCCTACCGACTGCGAACTTTTTACCATTTTTCTATTACATATTATTTTCTTTTTTTTGTCATTTAAATGAAACTGTTAAGTACTAAATCGTTTTATTATTAATACATCACGTTCCAATATTTTAGTAAGGAGGTTCATTATTACAAATGAGAAAAAACCGGATTTGTCACTAATTACATGAGTCATTATTTTAAATCAGTTTCCAGAGTCGTACAAGTAACGAGCGTAAACATCGATCGGAAGATGGCTGGCAGGGTCTCATTAGGCCCGGTGTGCACGTGAGTCGCCGACGGCGTCGCTGAGCGATGCTGATAGCGACAGGGTTGCGACACGAAAGATCGTGCAATCTCGATAGTACACTTACAGTAAAAGTAATAAAAGATTTATGTCAAAGTAACACAGTACGTTTTAAAATCCAATGATCGAGAAATCAAGGTACAGTTTATTATGCAAATACTATTTTAAATGTTCATGAATATTGACTTTGCAAAGTGTTCACCACAGGAAAATTATTCGAGGTCTAATTGTTCACAAAGGTTTTAAGTGTTGGCTACTTAAACATGTAAATAATCTACTATGCACTTTGAGAACGCCAACTTGGCCTAAACGAGTAACATTTCTTCTTCGAGGAACTTATAATCCACATTTTAGGATGAATTTTTGACATTGGAAAGTAACAGTTTAAATATTTACTAAATCTGTTACTGTATATGAGGAGACTTTGGTCAAATCTTCTTCTTATATATAAAAATCAATTGCTGTTCGTTTGTCTCGCTTAAACTCGTGAACGGCTGGGCCGATTTAGCTGATTTATGTTTTGAAATGTTTGTCGTAGTCCAGAGAAGGTTTAAACGGTGAAAAATTAAAAAAAAACTTCAAAATCCAATTGTCACATGTACATTGCTAAATGTATGCTCTCCTCTTTTCTTCTTCCTAGCCTTTATTATTCCCAAGATTTGGGGTCGGTTACTAGTTCAACTGGTTTTACCTGAATATCAGTTTTTACACTGAGCGACTCGCATCGGACCTCCGAATGCATGCCTCGTGTCATTATTCTTTACTTTTTAAACTACGAACATACGATGCCGAACAGTTGCAAAACAGATTAGATAAAAAACAACATAATAATTGTATAGAAACACAATTTGCGATACAAATGAAATAGTAAACCGCATTAGCGCCGGCCAACTGCCACCCCTGTGCACTAACTTCTCGTCATGGGATTACGAGACCGTACCAGGGATTTAAGGTTTCATTACTCGATGCGGCTGCCTCCCTTGTCTCTAGAAAATGAACCCTTACTAGGTAAACTCGAATTCATTTCGTAAACAAATAGCATACAAACTGTAATTATATCTAATATAATTATGTTCGCTTGAAATTTCGAATAACACAGAATTTGGAGTAGAACATCGCAGTTTTTGAAAATGATGATGCTAATAACTAGTTATCAATAGAATATCTATGATAATAACTACGAATAAAATTGATATTTAAGTGTCAATTCACAATAGCGTGAACAGCCACAAATAGTTGTGGCAGATGCTATAGTAACTTACACAAACAAACATTCATTGATTTTGTCATTACAACAATTTATCTTACCATTTAGTAGTTTAATATTCACAGGTTAAAATATAAAAATATCATCACACATAGAAATTGTGTAGTCAAAATGTCTTCTCCCATTTTTATACTACATTTTTTTTTTCATTTAGAACAAATAGTAAGAGCGGAATTTCCCCTATGGAAAACTGAAGCTATTGAGTCAAAGTGGAGAGCAGTGGGGAGCGTAGCGACGCGAGACCTCTAATGTACAAATATTGCGGAGGAAATGAATATATTCGACATTTTGCGCGCGCCCTTCGAGGGGCCAGCCAAGTGCGCGTTTTGATTAAGTCACCCCGTCGTCCTATGAATTTATTGACGCGGCAACTCGTGCTGACAGCAATTTCTGATGGATTATATTTTATTGCTTATTAATTATGCATAGTTCGTTATGAGTTGCAAATTACTAATTCGGAGTTGCAAAAAAGGTTGCAAATGTGCGTTTCGTGACAGTTTATTTTTGCGGAGGATTTTTGAGACTTCTTCTTCTTCTTCTGCCTCGCCTTATCCCGTTACGCGGGGTCGGCTTTTCCAATCATGCGACGCCATTTACCTCTATCTCGAATGTCTAGTTCGTGGAGTCCCAATACTTTCATGTCCTTTTGGACATTCGTCATCCAGGTCGTTTGAGGCCTTCCTCTTCCCCTCTTATGTGTCTCGATGGAAAGGCACTTTTTAATCACGTGATCATCTGGTCTTCTCATAACGTGACCATACCAGCGTAGTCTAGCCTCAGAAATTTTGTGTGTTATGGGAGCCACTTTAAAACTTCCCCGGATATATTCATTTCGCACTCTGTCTTTAAGGGTAACCCCGCCCGACCAGCGCAACATACGCATCTCCGTTGTATGTAATTTCTGCTCGTGACCCTTAGTTGTCGGCCAGACCTCACAACCGTACAGTAAAGCTGGTCTTACCGCTGTTTTATAGATTTTTCCTTTGGTCTTAATAGGCATTTTACTATCACAAAGGACTCCGGTTAACGTACGCCACTTGTTCCATCCGGATGTCGTCCTATGTATGATTTCAGCTTCAATTGTCCCATTTTCAGAAATAACCGAGCCCAAGTATTTGAAAGTTTTTACTTGCGGGAGGTCTGTGCCGTCAAGCTTAATAGTGGCGTTGATGGGGCTATTTGGGTCAAAGTTACAGATCACACACTCAGTCTTTGTTCTACTGATGCGCAGTCCGTTTGATTCTAGTGACTCTCTCCATTGTTGAAGGCTCTCTTGAAGTTCGTTAGGGTTATTCGAGATCAGCGCTACGTCATCAGCATATAGGAGGTTCCACGGTGTTGGTTTTTGTATTTTAGCAGTAAGATAATTCATCACTACATTGAAAAGTAATGGGCTCAGTGCGCTACCTTGGTGTACCCCCACTTTTATGTCAAAGCTCTCCGAGAGGCCCGCAGGGCTTCTGACCCGGGTTTGTACGTCGGTATACATGTCAGCTATAAGTCGTACATAGCATTCCGGAACGCTGTGAGCTCTTAGAGCCTGCCATATGATAGATCTCGGCACACGGTCGAAGGCCTTTTCAAGATCTATAAAGACCATTGCCAGGTTTTCTTTATTTTCACGAGCTTTTTCCATCACTAATCTAATAGCATGAATTGCATCTGTGGTACTCTTGCCCGGTGTGAAACCAAACTGATTTTCAGTTAGTGTGATGAGGTTTAATAGTCGTTCGCTCAAGACTCTTTCCCAGATTTTCAGGGTGTGTGACGTCAGCTTTATTCCACGAAAATTCCCGCAGTCCCGAACATCTCCTTTATTTTTATAAAAGGGTACAAGGGTACTCATACGCCATATGTCAGACATTCTTTCACTTCTAAGGATGTTGTTAAAAAGCTCAGAAAGTTTTCCAGATTTCGGCTGGTATGTCATCTGGTCCACTCGCTTTTATGATTTTTCATTTTAGAAATGGCTCTCCTTACTTGCCCACATGCCCATTTAGATCTCCACATATAAGTTTTTGTTCATTGACGGGTATTGTGTTTATGTAGACATTAAGTTCTTCCCAGAATTGTTGTTTATCTGTATCAGGGCATCCGGTTTGTGGCGCATACACCGAGACGACGTTTAGGCATGCTTGCTCCTGTAGGGCTAGTTTTACACCTATAATACGATCACTTATTCTGTTTATTTCAACTATGTTTTGACTAAGGTTTTGATCAAAAATTATACCTACTCCATTTCTGGTACTGTCTTTTCCATTATAGATTAGTTTGTATCCTTTACCGATGCTGCGTGATTTAGCCCCTTTCCACCTTGTTTCCTGTACACAACAGATATTTATGTGGCGTCTCTCTAGAATGTCGCTAAGTTCGACACTGCGTCCGGTCATGGTGCCAATATTCCAGGTTGCAATACGAACTTGGGACATTGCCACCCTGATTTGGTATTTCTGCTTTCCGTCGCTTAAGGGGTACGCCCTAGCATTTATTGCAGTATCTTCACCCACGTCGCTTAAGGGGGACGCCCTAGTATTGTTTCTCTTTAATTTTATGCTTTGTCTCATGATTGGTATATTGCTTGGCTACGGTTTTTACGGCCGGTTGCCACCTGACGCCAAGGTCGTGATCTTCTTGGAAGACTTGAGCGCCGCCGTTGACCTTTCTTCCTAGGTTCTTCCGCCGCCATCTCAAAATGAGTGTCCCGACCTAGACACTCATCTCAACCCAGGACCTCTACTCCAATTACGTTGGAGAAGCTCCTGAGCTGGGTTTGATTACTGAGTTCACTCTCAGGCCTTAGTTTGGCTCGCGAGAGGTATTTTATTTCCCCCTTACCCTTCAAACAGCCAAAGCTGCTGACGAGCATTCTCCTATCCACCACCTGGGGACGCGCTCTCTAGGGTCAAAGGCTTCCCCCTAATTTTTGAGACTTCTAATATGAAATATTTTGTTAAATTTAATATTGCGTTACCTACTTATAATATTAATTAGAAACTATGACAAATACCTAAGCAAAATTATATTGATAAAAATACTAACACGAAAGTGTGTAGCGAATTTAGGCCAGTTGTTGCCATTCGAACCAAATGTAGTAATCTCAAAATCAGCAGGTCCCAAGCGTACTGCTAATACTCCATATGGCGTAACACCAACTATGCAATGCATAAACAACCAGTTATTCACGACCTCTGATAATACGCGCTCACCCTCATCCTTCTACAAGTTTTATAGTAATAAAGGGAATGAGGAGAGGTCTAACAATGATGGCCTTTTATCGATAGTAGCGTTGTAGGGCGGAAAAACTGATGCAACGACATATGCATCCATTAGGGATGATGAGACTAGATGAAATACGTTCGGTCATTTAATTTGTACAACTGGTCATATATTTTTTACAAAATAACTTCATTTGCTTGCTATATCAAAGTGTGAGTCAGTTTTCTGATAAAAAATAATGTCACCTCTACCGTTTGTTTTTGTTAGCGAATAAAAAGTCTAGATAGTAATGGAAAGGGTTATAAAATATATTATGATGGTAATCACTGTCATGTCTGAAGTGTTTTTAACTGACTACGGCAAAGCCAAAGGATGGTTATTTATATATGTATGGGCCTACCTAAGTGACTCTACTCTGCCTCTTTCTCTAGTTATCCTATCAACTCTATTATTAATCTCTCTAATCTATTAATCTATACTAATATTATAAACGCGAAAGTTGGTCAGTATGGATGGATGGATGTTTGTTACTCTTTCACGCAAAAACTACTGAACGGATTTGAATGAAACTTTTCAGTATAATAGCTTATACATCAGAATAACACATTAGGCTACTATTTGCCGCGATAACCGACATAAACGCGGGCGGAGCCGCGGGCAACAACTAGTACTATAATAAAACTAGTTTATTTTCTTTTATGTTTCAATGAAATAGATGGTATGTAACCTTTAAATTGTCCAGATGAAAAGTGATTTTGAAGACGGTATACAAAATCTGTTTACAATTGAGTAAATGAGTACCTACCTAGGTAACCTCCAAAATTTTAAGCCATTGCATTTTAATATTTTCACTAGCAACATTCTTGCATTTTATCATATTAAAATAAAAAGTTCGTAGAATACTTAACCTGTAAACATCTGTCAACAACGTCAGTCAAACTTTCAGATAATAACATAGTGAGACATTCCTAACCAGCGAGAATATTCACACTTGTGCTAATAATGCATTCACGTTTATAATTGTGCAGGTTCTCGTGTGACTATATCGGATTCAAAGCGCACCGTCAGTGTGGCGCCAGTCAGTTGACACCTCCTCAAGTCTACACCACTTATATACTTAACGCAATTCCTCTGGTTCAGCTCTTTCATCCGACTCGGCGTATTCCTATACCCACTTGTCGTCGCCTCATATGAACACTTACATTTGTAATAAACAATAGAAACTTCTCGGTAACATACATTTTTAAAGTGTAGGTTCAAAACTCATCGTTATAATTTGTAGATGATTGTAGCTTTTATAGTAAATGAAAGATTATAATTATGTAGTACATATACAATTTTACATAAATAATAACATTCCCTTAAGATTTTCTTACAACATACGATGGTTTTGAAACCGTTTTCGTTGAAATATAGATACAAACTGACTGGCTAATTTTTCTAGCAGTTAGTAATTAAATCAAATCAATCACATGACATATCACAATTTTAGATAGTCCTTAGCCAGTTCTTAGAAAACAAGAAAAATCTAATGTTTGCTAGCTTGTCACATAAAATATAATATTTATGCAGAAAAACAGGCAAGCTCTGTAATATTAATATAACAATGGCGTGACATTGTTACATTCACCAGTCACAGACAGTTCTTATTATAATCCCTCAATTAGTAATCAAATACCTAACACAACAGATATCCTTTCTGGGTGCATATTTAATGGCTTCCTAGTTCATTTGTAAATTCGATAACGTTATCAAGTTACCAATATATAAAGTAATTTATACCCAAAAGTTATCTATAAAACAGGTGAAAATTGTTAACCGATAACAATGTTATTACACTTACGACGTATGTCATATTTTTTGTTTTTTTTTGTATGGACCTGCCAAAATGATTCTACTCTGCCTGATGGAAAGCATAAGCAGAATCTAAGAGTGGTGGTCACCATACTCATTGCGAATGCAACAATGTAGCATCGTGACCCACACTATGGCGGGCTAGTGATGCTTCTGCATCATTGGGCCCCCGGTCTCGCACTCACCAACGAAACACGACAACACGAATGCTGTCATTTTACGTTGATTTTCTATGCAAGGGTAGTACCGCCCCGGTCGAGCCGGCCCGTTCGTGCTGAAATCAGCGTGGCTCTACTACCTAGAAATGTATAGAAACTACTGCGATAAATGATATCATTCAACTGCAGACAAGATCATTGGTAACTCTCATTTCAGAAGAAGGTGGCTATGGATTAGATAGAGACAATCGTCATCGTCACTAACCTTTAACAGTTTACTGCTGGACATAGGCCTCTACACCACAATGTCCAGACAGGTACAGGGCTCATTAAAGTTTTACCTACTGCTCTTGGCAGTCAAGTTGTACTGCGTAGTTTTGCTTCCCAAATCGCCTCTTACTTCACCCATAGGATGAATAGCGGTGGTGACACTCTGTATTCCAAATTCGTCTCCATAAAGACAGGTACAATAGATGCACAATATTTTAAGGAATTGACTATAACGTATAACAGGTAGGTATATCAGAATAGAATACGCGTAGTAGATTTCAACAATCCTCTCGCATTGTCGATGATGATGACGATTATAATAAGTGTTTTTAAACTTTCGCGACTATACATATTATTCGACTGCAAATCTACCCGTGACCACGATAGGTGCAATTCGATCAAAACGTCGGGCTACCAAAAAAGGTATTGTACCTCATAGATATTATCGCGATTAAGACCCAATTTACAGTCGAATAAGATTATAATAAGTGTCGAAAATGACAACACTGTCTGTAAACTTTACTAAAAAACCATTGTTATATTACAATATTTTTTTTAAATTCTACATCTACAACTCGACTTACAGTATGAAGAGTGCCATTTGTATGACCATTATATAAGTCCCATAATATGTAAATGAGTGTCAACTTAACAAAAGTTAAGTTCGAACATGGAGTTCTGAATGAGTGAATGACTTGTTTGACCTAAAGTGTTGTAATGTTTGTGGTTCCCACGAACGGCCAACGCAGTTAGCACCTCATATACAAACACAAGACATTAACGTAAATCCTTATAAGGATACTACTGTACACCACCACCACCACATGTTTTGTCAAAAATGGAAAGGTGGACTACCTCACTGAACATTAGGTCTTCTGAAAGTAACTTAGATTCCTAAAAACTACTATGACGAGTCAATTAAGAACTTTAAAGTTACTGTCAATAACGAACAGTTAAAAGGAAAGGAGAGAAGGAAAAAAAAAATATTAAAAAAAAAACACATACAACCAAAACATGTATTACTAGATGTTGCCCGTGACTCCGCCCGCGTGTATGTCGGTTATCGCTGCAAATAGTAGCCTGTGTTATTCTGATGTATGAATTATATTACTGTAAAGTTTCATCCAAATCCGTTCAGTAGTTTTTGCGTGAAGAAGTAACAAACATACACACTCACAAACTTTCGCCTTTATATATTAGTGTGACTAGCTGTTGCCCGCGGGTCCAACCGCGTTTAAAATGTCGGTTATAGCGGCAAATAGTAGACTGTGTTATTCTGATGTATCAGCTATATGACTGTAAAGCTTCATCCAAATCCGTTCAGTAGTTTTTGCGTGAAGAAGTAACAAACATACACACTCACAAACTTTCGCCTTTATTTACTAGTGTGGTGTGATGTGATAATAGGACGTAAATTGGAACGGGTAGACGTTACAAACATGTTAACTTATCACTTAACTTACTTACAACTTATATAAAATTTAGCTATTATAGTATAACGAAAGTACAACCATAATTTATTAAAGTTAAGGGGTGTCTGGCAGGGGGTAGCAACTGTCATAAGTGTCCGACAATGGACGACGAGATTTTTTAAGTTTTCCCGAAGAAAATATAAAAAATTGAGCTTTATACGATATAGTTCGATATAGCTCTATAACGAAAATAAGATACTATTTTATACACCTTTACTACCTTTTATCTACCTAAGTAACCACAAACCAAACTCTATAGTCGCTGGTCGTTCTTACCTATATAGGGGTCATGCACAGAAAAACTTTCAGGTTTTATAAAATAACGAAGGTCTGGCCGTCGTGGACTCTTGCTCTATATGACAAAAGATAGTGTATTTACTTACATAGGCTTAACAGCTTACCTTGATGCTGAACTCGTGTTAGCGAACAAATAAAAGAATCTATGTTAATTTGGAAGATTAAGTAATAAAATCGACTTAAATAAAACGTCTAATCGTCATCTATATGCCATCATAGTTATAGGTATAAAAGCTGAATCAGCACTGATAAGGCAACGATTCTATTTGATGCTTATTTTATTTATATATTTGTTATCAACTTATAATTTTCAGCTTATCATACCAATATGGCCAGTATGGCCACACATAAACGTTACGATACAATGTTCTTTGAAGATTATTAACAAATTCGTATTTTCATGACAAATATTAAAAAGTGCCAGCAGGAAATAAGCTTAAGAGGGAAGCACGAATATTGGTAAAATCGATAATAATTATCTTAAACTGTCAGACTTAGATTAATCAAGATGATTGATTGATTTATCATCGTTGATCGTAGTATAAATGCACCATACATTAAATTTTTGTGTTTGTAATATAAAAAAACCCATTCTTTGCTGTCGAAATTGGCCTATAAACTTTACGTACGTACATTGTTTTACACGCACATCACACATAGCTACGAAGCCGTGGGCAAATCCAGCCTTCGAATAAAAAGTCCAACGTCATGCTGATTTTTGTTAACTTCAAATTGTTCAAAATTCCAAAGAGTGTTAAGCGATAACAAGTGTCGGATTGGAGAGGCGATTTCAACACTGCACTGCACTTTAGCAGAGTAAGACGTGCTTAACGTTTATCTAAATCTAGCACTTGAGATAAAGCGATAACCGACAGAACGCTGCAGGTGGCTCATGTAATTGGAAAACTCGCAACTATTGCCAATATACTAATTCAGCGAAATTTATTATGAATTGGTAATAGATTAGTGAGCTTGTTACAGGTTTCTAGTTTATTGAATTTATAACTGTCCGTTCCAATTAAAGTAGAGATATGCAAAAGCATAAGATTGGGACAGACTAATTATTGTGTATCCTTTTAGTTACAGAACAGGATCAGAGATATCGCAAAAGCCGTAAATATATTACAGATTCTACCCGTTAGTGCAATCGTAGCCAGAAATTTTTAGGATATATCTTATAAGGAAAAATATGGTGGTAGGCACTAATGCCACTATCAACACCACAAAGTGGGCGAAAGGTGGTGTAAACGTGATTTAAATTTGTTATGTGCGAGGTCACAAGATCTACCACAGTCCGACTATAATTAATTTCCTCTCGTTGTTTATGTGGAATTTCGAACATGCGATGTTGCTAACAAATCCCATACATCAACGGCAGCTCGCGATAGCTTCCGTTCAAATAAACAAACGTTCATAACGTGAACTGATGACGTCTATATCTACTTAGCACTCACCGATCACTCTTTATGAAGTGCTATAAATATATACTTATGCCTTTACGTGAATGTGTTAAATGGTTTGTATTCAAGAGGCAGAGTGCTTTACACTAGCTTAAAATTCGTGTCTTTATGATGGGAATTCCTGAGAAAATGCTTATCAGTTTAAAAAGTATAACAGCGACGTCTCTAAGTTGGCAGATAAATTACTTAGTTTTTCTACTGGATACGTGTGCTGGTGTTTTTTTTTTTATGTATGGCCCGCCAAAATGACTCTACTCTGCCTGATGGAAAGCATAAGCAGAATGCAAGAGTGCTGGTCACCATATTCACTGAGAATGCAGACAATGCAGTATGGCGATCCACACCATGGCGGCCTGCATCTGATGCAGTGATGCTGCTGCATCTTTTAGTCTAGTCAACAAGTTAACGAGTCAACGAGCCTCACGTACACTTGTCCATAAAAAAGCACCTCACTGCTTTTATTTAATTAATAGTAATAGTATAAATACATTCTGTGACGATAGTGATAGTCGAAGTCTATTTCTTTTTTATCAATAGTTAAATGTTATTTGTACAATAAAACCACATTTTTATGAGGGAAATGGAAACCATGGTGCTATGTGGTTGCGACAGCGACCAAGCACCCGACGACGTACTGATAGTCATAGGAACCTTGTCACAATAATTTATGTGCATAATGTTCCTCTTGAAATGTTTAATAGTATGAAAAATAGTCCGCCGCCTTTACATTACATTTCTAACGACAAGGGAAATCGTAAAATGAAATGTTATTAAAATTATATTCGTACTAAATCTTTTTTAGGGTTCCTCTGAGTGATATTATATTTTGATGGTGATATGTGGTTTAAATAAAGCGTAATTTTAATTTTATGACGTCAGTTTGTATGTTTTTTGGGAGAATTTTAATAGAGACAAATTGCTCTATCATACTCATTCGGGTTTGTCCATAATAATTACTTCTCAACTCAACTGCGTTTAATAGTCCATCCTGGAAATATTCCTAGCCTTGGTAAATAGGCTTATGGTACTATAACACGTAGTTTTGTGTAGTTTGGTCCTTAAAGCCGTACATACACGTTCAAGTATACTTGCGCAAATCTGTCTGTCTCGCAAGACGTGCGTGACAGAGACAGACAGACTTGCGCAAGTATACTTGAACGTATATACGACATACGTCCAGCTTTACTCGGCTCTTACGATAATCACGGGATGAATAGCGGTGGTGTTGGAGATACACTGTATTTTTAAGTATCAGAGCCGACTGACGCAGTGACGAAGAAGTGACTAATTCAGTCACAATTTAATTCAATCCAAAGTTCTTTAGAATACAACTATCTATACATCTATAGAAAAAAATAAAATTGGAGTATCTGTTTGTAATATTAAAATAACCGCTTTTCACTAAATGCATTTGTATGTCTGTCTGTTTGTTCCGGCTAATCTCTGGAATGGCTATACTGATTTTGACAGGCTAGCGTTGGTTGGTTTTATTTCGTTGCATCAAATACAGTTGTATTTTGAAGAACTTTAGGTTCAATTTAAATTGTTACTGAATTAATCTCTTCGCTGTCACTTCGTCGGTACACATGGTATTTTTTTTTACTTCTCATATACAATATACACAAATTTTAACAAAAGTCTGGACCAAATTTAAACGGGACAGCTTTCAAATAAAAAAAGAATCATCAAAATCGGTTCACACAGTCGAAAGTTATGAGGTAACAAATATAAAAAAAAATGAAATTGAGAAACTCCTCCTTTTTTTGTAGTCGGTTCTTAAAAATAAAAACGTTAGTGAATAAAAGTAGCATTACTAATTAAAGCTGTATGCCTTTACGAGTTTGCACAATGGCGATACCCCTGTTGTCTATCGAAGTAACGAGACACGCGACCAGCACACGACCCCGGTGTTAGCATTAATTACTAAAATGTTCACGTGGACCCTATCTAATATACCCTAACGATCAAAGAATAAGTTACATTTGTACCCATTATCTAAAGGAAATCGACAATTATGTATACATAAGCGAATACGTGGGAGAGCCATGAATGGGCCGGCTCGACCAGTGTGATACCACGGTTTCACAGAAAACCGGTGCGAAACAGCGCCTGCGTTGTGTTTCACCGAGCGAGTGAGGTTGACGGAGGCCCATATCCTAACGCACCCCCATCCACCTCCCCATCCCGAGCGTCCATGGGCGGCGGTAATCGCTTACCAGCAGGCGACACGTCTGCTCGTTTGCCTCTATTCCATAATTACCCCGATCCTGTTTTAGGTGTATAGATCTGTATTTGTATAGATTATACAACTCTGTACATACTTCAATGAGCTTGCCTAGAGTTTAAATCTATTGCACCTGCGGAAGTCAGTTGACCACAATAGGTAGTCACCCAAACAGTTTAAAAATTAGTGATGTAAGTAGTTAGGTAGGTAGTAATCGTTATGAAACTTCCACACACTTCAACACTTAGACACTCGAATAGAAATAAAAATTATTTACTTCAATTTTATTTTATTTTTGTTATTATTAGCATTAATTATGCAGCTTCATGGCCATGACTTTCTTATTGAGGTCCAATTTTATTTATTTAATATGTAGATGATGTGTGCACAGTTAAGTTGGTAATTTCAACACAGCTAGCAATAGGCCCTGTGGCGCAACGGATAACGCGTCTGACTACGGATCAGAAGATTCCAGGTTCGAATCCTGGCAGGGTCGCAGTCTCTATTTTGCTTTTTATGTTATAAATACAACTGCACATTTAAATGATTATGATACTAAATTAGTAATTAAAGAATTTGCCGAACACTATTATTATTTTTATTTTGTACTAGCTGACCCGGCGAACTTCGTACCGCCATAATTACATATCTGTTTCAGCTTCCCACAGGCAATGTACAGTCGCGGACAATAAAAAACACTTTTCCCGTTATCTTTTATTTTTTCTTTCCAGCAAAAAAAAAAGAATGAACGAAATCGGACTATGTGTTATTGAATTACAACTAAGTACATATTTTGACTTTCATTCCCTCTCTCCAGGAAACCGTGATGAATTTCGGGATAAAAAGTATCCTATGTCCTACCTCGTAGTATGAACTCAAATCATGCCAAGTTTCATTTGAATCCGTTCAGTAGTTTCGGCGTGATGCGCGGCCAAGATACAGACAGACAAACAGACGGACAGACAGACAGACAAAAATGAAAAAAAAAGTAGTTTTGGTTTCAGTATCGATAACAGAGTGCCCTCCAAAAAAAATTTTCAAAATATCTTCAATGTACAGAATTTGACCTGTTACATTTTTATTATAAGTATAGATATAGATAGACTAGCAAAGCCCCGTGGTTACCCGCGGAACGACTTCAACCGCGGGCAACGCCGTGGGGCGAAGCTAGTCTAAAAAGGTGGCCTTAGTTAGTCCTTGTATCATCAGCTATCTATCAGTGAAAGTCCCGTCAAAATCAGTCTAGCCGTTCCAGAGATTAGTCGGAACAAACAGACAGACAAACAAAAATTGAAGAAAAAAAAGTTGGTGTATGTACCGTGTATACATCTGATCTGATATCTTTTTCACAGGGTAAGCCATATGCAGTCGTCTTGGCAACATTTTACATGATAATGTTTTTGGTGGGATACATATTATGCATATAGTAAAAAGCAGTTATTTTAATACACTTCAATTTTATTTATTTGCATGAAGTATGTCAGTATCGTATACGCTGCATTAAAATCCATTGAGTAGTTTAAAAGATCTAAGCGAACAGACAGCGAAAGCGACTTCATTTTATACTATGTAACGAAGTATCTTCGCTATAATATCGTTCACTTAATTTTTTTCCACTCTTGACTTATTGATCGTTCCCCAGCCAACGACAACCACCCCTGTTAGACTGACTTCGCAAAGGGTCTCTAAGACAAGTGCTTACATGTACAGTAAGAATCTTAAGGGCAGAAAATTGTAGTTTAAAAACGATGATACAAAAAAAAAAATCAAGCTTTTAAAAGTAGACTTTTTGAAAGTGGAAAATGTGAGAAAACAAACAATAAAACAAACAACTGATGAAATAGGAAATCTAAAGTATCAATCCTGCATTAAAATTATTACGACAAAACACTGCACATGATACTAAATAGAAATCAATCATCCTTAAACATAGACAACAAAAACACCTGCAGGTTTTATAGCCACTCTATAAAAGTACTAGAAATGTCGGAGCGCAGAAAATAAAAAATAAACTATTACGACACAAAAACTGTTCGAAGCGATAAAAGTCACGACTCTAGCCGCGATGATGTCTTTACAGCGACATTGCTTATCTCACGACAGCCAAGTGTCAAAATATTAGATGTGTTTTACACTACGCGGTTTCAAAATAAGAAAAAGGTACTCGCCTCGATGTTTTGCGACTAGAACGATAAGCATGTTATTCATTGTGATTTTAAATAAAATATATTGCTACAAAGCAGTATAATGACTACATAGAGTAAGTGTCTAAATAAGTTACCCAAACCAATAAAAAAATAATATTTATAGTGATACCATTGATAAGTAATCTGCTTAAGGATTCAAAATCAGAGGTAACCTAAGGTGTCTAGAATATAATATGTATAACAAAAGAAAAATCTATTTAGCTTTGATCTCCATTTTTTTGCTGTAGGTACTTTATGATGGGTGTCGGTTGTTAGTATAAAAGATTATATTGAGCAAATATAGAGTGCGCATCTTGTAGTGATTCCTTCAATCAATTTATGATTGAAGGAATCACTGTGTCATTAATCACCAGTGTAAAAAATACTCTAACTAATTCATGATTCCCTAGTTATATCTCACTAGCTGTTGCCCGCGGCTCCGCCCGCGTGTATGTCGGTTATCGCTGCAAATAGTAGCCTATGTGTTATTCTGATGTATAAGCTATATTACTGTAAAGTTTCATCGAAATCCGTTCAGTAAGTTTTTGCGTGAAGAAGTAACAAACATACACACAAACTTTCGCATTTATATATTAGTGTGATGATATCAAAACTGAAACCACTGACGAAATATATTGTGTCATTGCTGAAACTGACATAACTTGTGTAATTCTACCTACAGTGAAAAAAAACAAATTTTCAAATTCGTTAACTGTGCGGACGTAACGCAGTTGGTAACGTTATCTAAGGGCCAAGCTATTTTAGTGCGAGCTTTATCAATTCGGGGTCAAGAGCGCGCCTTCCGGCTGATAACAAATTGATAACCAGAACCGAAACCGCAGCATCCCTTCAATATATTTATTGCCCTAATAACAAAAACACATACCATTATCTACGAACATGTCAGAGAGTATTCGTGACGAAACCCGTTTTTTTGTATGCTCTTATGATAAGATACTTATTCGATCTTTACGAAGTCATCGCTTAGGCGTGTTTGGATGATCAGCATTTTTTGTTACATGTTTGTCGATGAAGTTTTCATTCCTAAATATTTTCTTAGCTTTTAGTTCGACAGCGTTATATGTACTGCAAACATCCTGGCTACAGACAAATATTGGTTCATCTTGCCCGTTGTCAGTTTGTCATCGTCCAGCGGACGTGGCGGACTTGTGCTAAATAAGTACCTATCTTATGTAAACTGTACGACTTTGATTGAGGTTTGTTTTGCTATACCGTACGTTGGAAATATAACAGTAGACAGTACAAAGGGCACATAATAACAACTCGTGATTGCTCATTAAGTTATAGTCTGACAAAAAAAAGTGCGACAGCAATTAACGTTCAATCCACCCGTCCTACATTGTAGTTATTATTGTATGTGACGTGTCGTGTTGACTGAGAACAAGTGTTCGCAAGCGCAGGCGCATACAAACGGGTGGGCGCACCCCAGATCAAGTGCTGTTCAACTTTCAAGAGCAACGATGTGCGAATCATTCGATTTGCATTAAGCGATCGCACCCAAGTATGTCCATGACGAAAGCTAACATCTATTCGGATTTACACATTAATGTTGAAGAACAGTTTGTCATGCACGTTATACATTGGCATGCGCATATTCCATGCGGCATTAATATGAATATATATACACATTTATAGTAACTCATGAAAGGATTAAAAGTGGATTATGTTATTACCTTAATAAATGGCTTCCAGAGTAATTACTCTGGACCATACCCTGACTCTGACAGATCAATACATGGCTTGATAATTTGTAGCTGTTTTGTAGGCGATTTCACATAATTTATCTTTAGTTTTATAATTAAATTAATTTAAATTAAAAGAAGTTAGTTAAAAAATGTTGTTCAATGGATTTCTTATGCATATATTCTTTAAGTAATTTAAATTACAGAAACCGTTTTACTTTAAAAATATTTACCATTGCACTCCACAAACTGATAAGCATTTCGCATTTCTGAACTCCACTGTTACGGGAATTTCCTGTCTGAAAACAATTGTTACCTTAAATGTAAAATGTAATAAATAAAATTAAAAAGCTTTTTAAAAACAAGCTTTTACTGGAATGCCTCGAGACGAATCAAACGAGTCCAAACTCGATGATGTTGCGACGTTTCTTTACAGGGTTCCTATGGCCACCTTCCAGCTCCAGCATCAGATCAGTTCCATGACATTATAACATTGTATTGTCACGCAGTATGTATATACTTGCAAAATTTCAGTAAAATCGGTTGAAGATATCTGCTTCAAAATTGAGTTGCAAGATTCCACCCGAACATACATAGGTACATTGCAAATTAATAAAAAGCTTGTAATTAAAATATTGATAAGCATTTTTGTATCCTCGTTAGAGGCTATAAATAATTCTGTGCAAAATAATACACACAGCCATGAGATAGCTTTCATTGTTTGACAACCATATCCGTTTCGTCATTACGCAGCGCACTCTCGTCGTGATTCGCTCCGCCCGCCCTAAGACCCTAAAGGGAACTCCAAGTAGGGGGTAATAAAACTACTAAAAAGAACTCTCTTGCGAAAGGACGAATATGCTTAGGTCGGGAGATAGAGAGATGCGTGTTGTGTTGCAAGAGCTCTTGTTACATCGGTCGAGAAGGATGAAATTCTCGTAGTGTGTAAATATAATAGCCGAGATTTCTTTTTGATGACTGGTTTTATGTCTGCAAGTCATTATGGGGCCAGTAATATTTTTCAAGCACTCAAATACCAACTCCTCTATTGTTTGTATTTAGAGTAGTTGTTAGCTACCACTGGCAGCAAACACAGTTTTTTTTAAGGTTTTAAAGGCTACATAACACTTATACATAAACACTTTACAATATATAAATATTAAGGTACAACCTCCAAGATTTATTGACGTACTTACCAATTTCTTTTAGCAAGATCCAATACATGTATTTAAGAAAATTAGTACAGATGAATTCAACCGTTTAGGTATGAAAACAAAAAACGCATAGAGTAACTGCACGTTTGGACTAGTCACTAGGCCAAACGTGCAGTTACTCTATGCGTTAACCACTAGGCTAGTGTTTTAACGGTCACCACGCCGTTTTCTACTTCGCCAAGTGTCGTGGGTTCAAATCCCACGTAGGACAACACTTTGTGTGATCCACAAATTGTTTTTCTGAGTCTGGGTGTTCTTTGTGTCCGTTTCATGTATGTTTGTTTATGTGTTATTCCTAGTTGTCTTTTTAAAAAAAAAACTTTAACATTTAGATTTTAGTAATTTAAACAATACAATTTATTAATATGGAATGTACAAGTTGGTGGAACGAGATGTTGTTGTGAAGATGATTAAATGAAAACAGTTTTTAACTTCACTGGTCTAATGGTATCCTTCTGTGTGACTAAATAAAGTATCTATAAGTTTTTAGGAAAATAAAAGTCGGTCCCCGAGGCTGCCACGTGTAGTACACGATTACCGCTATCACAAAGCGTGGCTCGCTTTACAAAAATCTTTATCAAGAATAGGGGATTATTTACGAACATGTATCGGCTACTCGTTAATATTAACAAAAGGAAGGAAAGGACCCAACAAAAGCATGTTACATTTATAAGCTCTCCTATCCTATTTCACTTAACTCTTAGGCAGAAAAATATTAATAAATAGTTTTAATAATTATGGTAACAAACCAAACTTTTCGAACCTGTGCCGTCTTAAAAAACAATAAAACAATTATGAAGCTATTTAATAGTCGCAATAAGGCACTCGAGCCGTAATAAAACTAAAAAAAAATTTTGGCTTGTGTTGAAAATATTACCTGATATATTTGGGGACGACGCTCTATCGGTTAGTCAGTCGATTACTGTTTTTAAAACAATAACACAAATATCCATTATTATATACTTATTCCGCGACAACATCACAAAAGCTGAAACCTCGCAATAACTTTTGGTTGAAAAATATCTAAACATTCTATGTATTAAATAGCGAGCTAAAATAGTATACATATATCTAACGTAAGTAAACAAACCTATATATAATGTATAACTACCCTCACACTCAGATGTAAATCGAAAGGAAACTGCCTCAGTTCCGGCATGGCACGTGTATTAAGTTCCGGCCTTGCGCCGAAAATATACAGCGGGGTGTAACCTGACTTTGTGGGAAAAGTTTATTGATTTTCTTAATCTGATTTTACTTCACATTCATGAATATTTGTATCGCACAATCAAGTTACTTAATAAAACCAAAAACGTCAGGCATATTATTTGTTTTCAGTACCTTAGTCGGCAAATACACTATCAAAAAAGTGGTGCCAGTTGTGTATCTCAACAACCAAACCAAAATGGTTTTGTGGCAAATGATATTTATTTTATTTATACATATATACGAATTAAATAGGTAAATAATATAACCATGTAAAGGCCAAATTATAGGTATGCAATATGTTCCTTAAAATATAGCATGTGTTAGGCGAGTTTACATTTTATTTCTACAAACATTTTCGTGATGATGATAATTATTCAAGGTAAATTGTATTTAAGTCTTGAATTTATTTAAGATTTAGTAGAATATACATGTATGTATGTCCGTATGTATATGTATAAGAATGAACTATATTAAGATTTAGTTAATAATTATAGTTTAATACTAGTTGTTACCCGAGACTTCGTCTGCGTGGAATTGAACAAAACAATATTTAACATTGAAATAAAAATTGCCTAAGTTACTCCTTATATCCTTAGCTATTTGCCAAGGAAAGTCCCGTCAAAATCGGTGACGCCGTTTCAGAGATTAGACGGACCAAATAGATAGACAAAAATTTAAAAAGAAAGTATCCTATATACCTTCATATTTATTAAGTGTATTTAAAGCTGTTAATTGAAAATTACATACAGACACTTCAATTTAATCTATCTATATATATAAAAGCGAAATACCAATCACTTATTAATCACAAAATCTCAGAAACTATAACACCTACAAACTTGAAATTTAGCAGGTAGCACCCTTATAGGGTGTACACATCCGCTAAGAACGGATTTTACGAAACTCCACCCCTAAGGGGGCAAAACGGGGGTTGGAAGTTTGTATGAAGGTCCTATGTTTTTGAAGTAAGAGACTTGAAATTTAAAATGTATGGTCTATAGATGGTGTGGAGGTGTACTAATAATGTATCTTTAGAAATCAACCCCCTTTTGGGATTAAAACGGGGAATGGTAGTGTGACGCAAACGAGGTTGCGTAGGTCAGCTAGTTTATTAATATAGATTTTAAAGTTAATAATTATGAATCTACGTTAAGTTGAAGTACCTAATTTTATATTGGCGATATTCTTGTTTCACAATAAAAGTGATTTATATTCTTGTTTTATATGTAGATTCCCTTACTAGATAGCCAGATGTATATCTTTAGTTGTTCATGGCACGGAAAAGTCAATGGCGCTTACGATGGGCCGGGCGGGGCGAGCTCTCCCTTGGGACTGGGCTACATTGCAAGGGTTGTGCACTGTTTTTGCTCATGGTAAACAAATGATGTGAGAACAGTTGGCAAATCTGCTTGCAAACATTAGAACATGTGTCGACGTTGGAACTAGCTTTTGTTTTCCAATTTGCCATTATACACATGTAGGCATGGCATAATTAGGATTTAAATCGTATCAACAAAAAAAATTGACATCAGGTTTGTTAGGTAAAACCATATACTGTAATAATTTGTTTTATCAAATTGTACTTATCTGTATATCTAAATATTTATAGAAAAATTAATCGCCAAAATGTATATACGCGCATAACTTCCGTTCGACTGCACCAAATTGGCTAATTCTTTTTTTATGTGTTCGGCATTGTTAGGACAAGGTTTGTATAGAAGAAAATTAAAAGATAACCGGAAAAGTTTTTAAGCTGTTGCATCTGGGGGCACAGCCGTGCCCCCGCCAAGACGAGCCAAGCGAAGCGCAAGGGCACTACCTACCTTTTCTCGAAGTGTTTCGTCGTTTTTTTGAACCCTCATAACTTTGGTTCCCGATATACCAGATCGTTCAAATTCTCAGGATATGATGTTACCAATAGACTAATGAAACATACAAAGTATCAATTGCATAGCTCTGATACTTTAGATTTTATTGATACCTAAAAAACACCGATTTCGTCACTGACACACTGATGATCATCAAAACTGCTAGGGTACTTCCAGAAGTGCTAGAAAGCTGAAATTTGGTATATAAACTAAGTTTAGTATACAAACAACAGAAAAATTCATAAACCTATTACTTTTGCCCCCCAACCCCCAAATTTGGGGGGTGGAAGTTTGAATGAGACTTTCACAAATGTTTATGCTAGAGGTTTTATTTTTGGACTTTTTCTAAAGAAGAAAGAAGATGTACAAGAAATACAGCCTAAAATAGAAAAAAAACTGCCTCAAGCAACTTACAAAAAAGAAATGAAATCCCACCAAAAACATTTTCATGTAAAATGTTGCCAAGACGACTGCATATGGCTTACCCTGTGAAAAAGATATCAGATGTCATGTAGAGCCAAGGTTCCGAATCTATACGCCCGAACTCTACCAATCCTAACTTCGTAAACTCTACACATCAGTAAAAATGTATGGCTTGTCTGTTTCGTTACTTCAGAAACTAAATATTCGTATAACACATTACTTCAGAAACTAGATATTTGCAAACACAAAAGGCGTTCGTTTCTCCTTCGTGATGGTATGGTAGCGAAACATCGAAGCCGTACATTTTTACTGAGATGTAGAGTTTACGAAGTTAGGGTTGGTAGAGTTAGGGCGTGTAGATTCGGAACCTTGGCTTTTACATGGCTGGATTTTACATGAAAATGTTGTTGGTGGGATAGCTTTTATCGCGGGCTTTGAGCGCGGCGACCGAATCAAGAAATTCCGTAACGAAAATAAAATCTAACACCCGAAGCTCACACGGATCGAGACGAGCTGCTCCGAAATCAGACGAATACGTAAGCAGCTGTTTGTGAGAAAGTATATAGGTGTATAGGTATCTATCATATCTTTATAATGCCACACTCACCGCATGTGCGCCCCGTAAGTAGGTGTTCAAAGTTCAAAGTTACATGTTCAAAGAAAAAATAATACTGCATAAATAAAAAAGTAAATAAATAATTCTAATTGCATAAGTTGATAAAAAATACTATGCAATAGCTTTACCGCGGCAGTCCCGGGTGCCACACGTTTTTTTTATATTGTCCGTGACTGTACACTACCAGTGGGAAACTGAGGCCGGATAACTACTACAACAAGGTTTCAGAAATTTAGAAAATATTTAATAAAGAAAAATATGGCGGTACGAAGTATGCGGGGTGGGAAAAAAAAGGAGCGTATTTCCAAGTAAACACACGCGTTAACGCACTAAATATGCTTTAAACTGTGCTACTTTTCGTGAGTATCGTACAAGTATCGACAACTTGTACGATACTGACGAACTTGTACGAAAAAGTAGCGTAGATTCTTAGCATGTGTGTGTGTTAACGCGTGTGTTTACTTGGGCAGCAGCAAGTTAAAAATAAACATAATTGCTTTCAATATTCTTATTATGAGTAGGTACTCATAGAGATTTGTGACAGTTGCATAGAATATACACTGGCTTGTTTATACGAGTATATTGAATAAAGTTAAGGCATAAATGGAAAACTTGTATCTATACATATCTGTGAGATTACTCTACAAACCCCTCAGTGAACTTGCTTACACAACCTGTATAATGTAGTACATAAGATCTACAAATCTTTCAAGATATAATCGTACCGTAACCGTGTACTTGGAACTACACTACTTTTTAACCAACTTAAAAAAAGGAGCAAAAACAAGGGCGTGCGTTATATACCTTTTTTTATTTGATCTGAGGCTGGGTCAGCTAGTTTTCAATATTTTTTTGTTGAATCAGATTACATTCAAATAACGTCATAAAACGCACACATTGGTACACATATATATCAAAATAGGTACTAAATAGAAAATGTGTAGGCTGTAGATTGAGCACATTGTTAAACTGTTTATAATTATATATTAATACTAATAAAACAATTATTAATACAAATAAAGTAGGTAGTTAAATACCTACCTTGTTAGAAATTGCATTATTTGAATTCAACGTAAACAGCTGCAAAAAAACAGTCGAGTACAGGTATATTCATACCAACACAAAAACTAAACTACAAATAAACAGTCAATAGTCAGACACGACATACATTGCATATACTATTCATCGACAAACAGATATTAACGGAGTGGTTAAACCCTTGCTATCAAAAAACTAGATAACAAAATACACAAAGACAAGTAGTGAACGAATAACACTAAATATTTACAAAAATAAAACAATAATCCATTGAGTTCAATATAAAAGCAATGCAATAAAATCATTGCGTCACCTATATTCTGTATCGTCCTAAATACTTGAGTAGATATTTGCGATCGTGCATTACCCGCTCATGAAACGCTTACAACGTTTTCCACTCTGCCCGCTTCGCTTAAATTACGTGAAACGTGCTCGCAATTCACAAAATATCCGCTTCGCCCTTCCCTTATACTAAAACACATTTATAGCTCAGCCCGTAAATATTCAAGTAGAAATCAATAATATACTGAAAAATTTATTGAATTGGCTAGTCATTCTATATTACTTACAAAAATGATAGCACTTCACTCCCATCATTTCAAGTATATTTATTCACAAAACATTTATAAAGTAAACGAAGCTACTAAATTCTCTTTATACCGTGTACAACAGGTATACCAAACAAGCATAACAATAAATTATATGGTTGCTTTTCATACAATCTTCTCGTAGATTTTATACGTGACCCGTTAGTTGTGTTGTTGATCGAAGTCTATGTATTAAAAAAAGCTTCATGTGTAACAGGATTAATAGTAGCTACAATTGCTTGGTTCAAAGCCTCCTTCCTATCCTAACTATAACTAACAGCATGCTTACTTCTATAGAAATTGTCTTTATTCTAGTCAAACGGCTGTAGTCTCTAAACATACTTAAGAAACGGAAAAATATCTAATGTAAACAATCAATACCATCACTAAGGTAATACATTAATTAATTTAATTTGTCAAATGAACGGTATAAATCATAGGGAGGAGCCCATACAAGTTGGCCAGCTGTCTGCCGCGCCCAACCTAACAACTAACAACAGCCCAATCCAATTTAATAAAAAGGTTTCCCATAGAGTGCGATAGTGCCCCATTCCTCCCCCCTTAGCTCCGCTCTATGAGCGATAGAGTTGCACGTGCACGTTTGTTGAGTATTGCAATCGATGACGCGACCGTTCATAAAACTTTCCTTAGTTTCACATTGAGTTTAACACCAGTAGCGGCTATATATTACATATTACGACAGTACATCGCGATTAAAACCGGCAATAATAACTTGTTTAATAGTTTTCTATCCAAATCGTGTAGTTCTTAATTTATGTTTCCATGTTGATAAAAAACTTTTATACTTGCATATACACACATCAAAAGTGTCTAGGGATCAAGCATTTTTATGCGGATTTCTTGAGATTGAGATGTGGCTTTGGCCCTGGCCTGCTCAGTCGCCAGACTTGAACCCGATTGAGCATGCATGGGATATGCTACAGAGAAGAGCTCTGCCGAATATGGAGGGTATCCAGTCGCAAGAAGACCTTTTTTTGTTGTTGCAACGAACATGGGCGGCCATTCCACAGCGTGATTTGGATGAACTCATTTTGAGTATGCCAAACCGATGTTCTTGTGTTAGTGTTCGCGGTAGAAACACGGATTATTAATTGTTTAAGTTACCTAATAAAATTTTAAAGAAAACTGTTATTTCAGTCTTTTTTTCGAACTTTAATGTTAGTGGTTCAAATGTCAAAAATCCTTTTATTAGGAAAATGGCAAATTTCTTTATTAATGCAAAGGTGACTTGGTTTATCGTTACTGTGACAAACGAAAACACTTTATTTGATGAATCCTTAAAGAAAATTTTAATTAATATCAATCAGGAGAAAAGTTATTGCAAAAATATATGTTGATCCCTAGACACATATGTTGATCCCTAGACACTTTTGATGTGTGTATTAAAGCTTTATTTTATGAATCCTTGCGATATCATAAATAAATAATAAAATATAACATATTCATTATATTCAATTACATTTTTTTATAAAAGCTTTCAATCCAAAAAGAAATTCGAACTTTTCGAACATCGTTTTCCATATTTGCCGTGTCTCATCAACATAGACAGAATACAATATAGGGCTGTCATTAGCCGAAACAAATTCGCATTCCCTGAATTCTATCAAATAACTACTGAATAATTTACATTATGAAAGGAATGAAAGAATGTTAAATATTCTTTACACGAATTAAAGGAAGCCGAGATCCATGTACTCATAAGAGTAAAACTAGTCGCAAATATGGATGCGGTTAGGTAAGTGTTAACATCTTGTAGTTGTAGTATAACATCTATGTAACAAATGTTTATAACAAGATTTCCAACTTACAAAAAAACCTATTATATTTAGTGGACATTTGCATGTTTCATTAAATGTATGTATATATTACTTAATATTTGTTCGAAACAGGGGTAGTCGAAGTAGGGTGCTGATTAAGTTACGTGACATGGGCCCGCCAATTTGTTCATTCATCCAAGGACCTTGTTCAGCACACGACACCATCAGTAAAATTACATTATTATACGTAATTAAATAGACCTTGTTTTATGGACAAACATGACATTTATGTATATGCATATGTGTCTACTTGACTAGTTCTATGCTGTTTTTATACGAATGCACACAGGAAAAGAGGAATTTAATCAATCACACTAATACATAAAGGCGAAAGTTTGTGTGTGTGTTTGTTACTTCTTCATGCAAAAACTACTGGACGGATTTGGATGAAACTTTACAGTAATATAGCTTATACATCAGAATAACACATAGGCTACTATTTGCCGCGATAACCAACAAACACGCGGGCGGAGCCGCGGGCAACAGCTAGTTAAAAATAAACATAATTGCTTATTATGAGTAGGTACTCATAGAGATTTGTGACAGTTGCATAGAATACTCACTGGCTTGTTTATACGAGTATATTGAAGTTAAGGGATAAATGGAAAACTTGTATCTATACATATCTGTCAGATAACTCTACAAACCTTTCAGTGAACTTGCTTACACATAATCTGTATAACGTAGTACATAAGATCTATAAATCTTTCAAGGTATAATCGTAACTTAACTCACGTTATGCAAGCGTAAGCAATGTTGTCTACGCATCTCTGATCTTAGATAAGTTGTTTTATCCGTTTTCCTAAGCTACGTACACGAACTAACGCACTGATCAGATAACATAATAGGTTTTAGCACCTTTGAATAAATATCACGATAAAATAAAACGAATTCCGTATTTCCTTTTAACTTTAAAACTAAATCTATATTAGAATCTTATGCGTACACCGTAAACTCGCTTAAATTACAAAAACAAGGCAAATCTAAACAACATTACGTAATGTCTGCGGATCGTGGCGCCTAATTCATTATCTCAGATACTAAAAGCTTCTTTCATCGATGCGTGAATATAGCTTACATATACACTTCAAACTATAAACAATAACATTGGAAACTTTTTAACACATCGTACAGCATATATTCTCTTTACTCTAATATCGTAAACAAACGAATCAAATAATTTGACTTGTTGTGAAAATATACACGCACGCGTTTGTAAGAAGCGTGGTTCAAGTACAAAACTCTGAATTTATTTTGCTTACTAATTTAGATCGACCATGTGTCCAATGACGAATATCCACAAGAGTCTGCCAATTAACAAACGGACACATAAAGTAAAACCGAAAATGGATATTTGTGGACCGATATTTTATCACGTTGACTTTTAAAAGCTCTAACCTCTAATTAACGTCAGCTTTCGAACGAAATGACTCGGGCTTTGTGAAAATGCAAATAAGTAATTATCTTAGATTTTTTTTTTAATTGTATTATCATTTATTACGAAACAATAGATAGTACGTTCATCACATTATGGATAACAGTCGTTAAAGATATGATTCACAATGAATGATTTGATGATTGATGAAACACTCGAATGATTTCAGTCTCTGATTTCATGAGAATAAAAAGATTCGGATTCTAACAGTTGTTATTCATTTTGTTAAATACTTATGTAATGTCAATTAGAATAATTGAGCGAACTTATTTATTATTTGTAATAAAGTATCAGAGCGTGTTACATCTGTCAGTCAAGCCGTGCTTGTACCAAGCGGTTACACAAACAGAGGGCGGGCGGCGCCGACGCAGAGAGACGGGAGAGATTATAATCGCGCGTGGATCGTACGTGATTAATGGCAACCTAGCTTATGTGTAGATTGTGTAGTACAGCTTGATGCAATGCACATAATAACTACACGTACAAATGTACCTATATCATTAAATTAGAAATGTTATTACTAACTAAATGACCACGAATTGAAACCCAGCCAAAAAAATATAGATCTTAATTTGAGTGCGAAATCATTTTTTTTAATAATATGGGCTAGTTATACTCAAGTGATTAAAATTATATTTTACTCAATCTACATTAGATGCTAACGGCGGACTCATAGCAAATCCAAAGTAAATAAATGAGTGCGCACGCGCAGGCGTCTTCGGTCGCGTCGGCGTCGCTATGACGACGTACCGACCGACACCGCTGAGTGGCACACGTCTAGCTAATGACTCACTTACTTAAATACGAGCTTTAGATTGCAATAATGTAGATCAGTAATTATAATAGCAGTATATAGGCATACTAGCTTTTGCCCGCGACTTATTGCAATAAAAAGTTTGGCCCTGGCACTGCACGTTTGGCCTAGTGGTTTAGCGGTCACCACGCCGTTTCCTACTTCGCCAAGTGTCGTGGGTTCAAATCCCACGAAGGACAACACTTTGTGTGATCCACAAATTGTTGTTCTGAGTCTGGGTGTTATTTGTGTCCGTTTCATGTATGTTTGTAAAGTTCCCCGCGACACAGGATTTATTCCTAGTGCCAGAAGTGGAGTGGAGTTGTCGTTTTTGAAAAAAAAAAAAAAAAGTGGTCTATAGCCTTCCTCAACAATCAAAGTACGTCCATGCCAAACATTGTAATTGGTGCAGCGCTGTAGCCATGAAAGCACGCAACAACAATTGACGGAGTAATCTGCGAATACATACAGTACATAAAAATACATACAGTGGCACATAGAACCTCATCCTTTTTGAAGTCTGTTAAAAATGAGGAACATCATTCCATATATGTATTCTAAAACAATTTTAAATTGAAATAGTACTGTTCAAGTTTCACAACTTAATTTCGGCTTAAAGATAATCGATGTGGAGATAAAAGGTGTGGAGTGCGGTCATGTGCTTAGGACCGAACCCGATGAAGTAAAACTATGGACGTCCGATCGATGTGGACGTCCCCTACTGCATCTTTGGAACATAAGACATTAAGTCAAAGTAAGACATAGCATAACTTCTACCGTTCACCACTTTATGTCCCCCTTTCAGTTTCAAATTTTGAAAATCAAATAGTTTAATAAATGTTTATCACATTTAGTAACAACAAAAAAGATCTAATCAACAATATAATTAACCCCTCTTACATAGTAACTACGAGCAACGACAGATTAAACGACAGTTACTAGAAATCGTGAACAACGAGCTCTTTGTTTTAATTGATTTGTTGCAAACTAAAGTTCTACCATGTCGCCGGTCATATTAGTCTAAAGCAGACAACTCTCTAAATCCCTATTGATAGGTACCTTTATATAAACTTGTTACATTTAATTTAACATACAAAGCTGTGCGACTTCATGACTAATGCCTTACAGAGGTATCTTGACAGCGGCATTCAATTACAATGGTGCGCTTTATATATACTTCGAAGGGTTTTAAATACCTCAGATGCAAGATATAAGGCTTAAAATCGCTTTTACCATACATCAATATGTCGATAGATAGGAGATGTTTATAAGGGAAATCGTCCCGCTGTCCTGCTGGTTAACTAGCAACTTGAAGTGAACAATTACTCTTAGCATTACTCTTTGAAAAAGAATGACTTATTTCTACTACGGTAACTTAAAATATGTATGTTTGTAAATCCATAATTGATTTACAAACGCCTTAAAATCAGAGGAGTTTTTCAATTTTTTTTTTTTAATGGTACCTATGTAGGGCAAACGAGCAGAAATAAATTAGTATATATATGCTATAGCATTTATGCTCAAATCTGTCGGAATCCATTGAATTTTCGTACATAATCGAAATTATGTTGACTGATGTGGAGGATATTTTCGGTTCGAAGGGTATAACGGGTATGTTTAGTCAAGTTGTCCCTTTTTTCTCAGATAGGCAAATGTAAATGGGGATATTAGAGAAATCGACGGAACTCTTCATACATTATACACACTACAATGATTCCTCGTTTGTCTCGTCTGAAAAGCTTTACATTCCCATGGAAGATTAATGTGAAGAAGATGGCTGAAAGAACCCCCAGATAAATAAGGAAAAATACCTCTCGATAATAGAAAATGGGTCTCTGAAGGTCTTAAAGCTGTTGAGTACCAGTTTACTGCCAGTGGTAAAAAACAAGTACTTCTTTATAAACTATAGTAGGTTTGTTTTCACTATTATTTAAAAAACATCATCATATGGATACGTGAACAATAATTTATATATTTCATGATGTGTACGCAGCTCAACACGCAAGTGGAGCGCAGACGAGCAGACAACAGTTGTCCGCAGCGTTTGTCTTCACTGCGCGTGCGCAACGAACTCAACCACGACAACCACCAAGACCTGATTAATCACATAGAACATTTTCTTCTAAGTACCTTTGAGAAAACAATAATTTCAATGTTCAATGTTAGGTACGGCTCATTAGCATTTCGTTTTGTCATAGAAATATCGTGTTAAAAGATAGATGCACAAATTTCAAAACTAACCAAGCTTTTATTAAAGTATGTTTGTAGAATTTATGGTTGTTTTTAAATTATTTCTGGCAATCGACGGGAACATATTTATAAAGTCTAAATAAAAAAAATACATGTATTATTTATAAGCTACAAAAGAAAGTTTATCAACCTGACACATATTTTCTGCAACATTTCAATATTAAAAATGAGAGTTTCATGTCTTTATAGAACTCACTTTGATCTTAATACCGTGTTGAAAAATATGCTATTAGTAAGTCGTAACAGCAATAAAAAGGATTGTATTGAATCATATATCACAAAGAACCATTATTTGGTTTTAGAAAAGTGACAAGAACGACATTAAAAATTTATTAACTTACACGCCGCGTCATCGCTCAGTAACAAAACTAGACTTGTGTTAAAATACCATTTTGCTCTATCATTTTTAACAAAACGTTTTGCTTCTTGATTTATGGTTTCGTTAAGAAAAACATAAAATGGCGCGATAATGCAAAAATTGTAGCGCACACGACAGCGCCGCTGGCGCCACTATCGGCCATCCATCATTAATAAATAGCCAGTCATATAGCTTTACAGCGAGGAGATAAACCAAAATGATTACAGTGCACTGTACCTGCCCATTGGACCAATATTCATAATCATCTTAAATGCACCGATTTACGTAGAGATTTGCGAACAACTGAGGTTGCAGAGAACTCCAGCCTGTAAAGTTGATTCCTAAATTACTGGTGATCCTTAGAATTAAATTTTGATTACAAACTGTAATTAATATGACCTACAACGCCTATCATTACTACATAATATAAAACAAAGTCGCTTTCTCTGTCCCTATATCCCTATGTTTGCATAAATCTTTAAAACTACGCAACGGATTTTGATGCGGGTTTCTTTAATAGATAGAGTGATTCAAGAGGAAGGTTTTTATGTATAATAAATGCACAATATAGTATGGAAACACTGTTAATTTTCGAGGTTTCTAATGTGATGTAGCAAAAAAACACATTTTTTTGCTACATCACATTACGCTTACATTGCAAACGTTGGTTGCACCCTACGAGATAGATCTAAATGATGTACTACAGTATTGTACACCTTAAAAAGTACTACAAAAAAGTCCGCGACGGTATATGTCTATCTCTTAGGGATAACCCACAACAACCATTTTTTATTCCTTTCTTTTTACGAGAAATAATGGCTTATTTACGAAGTGATTTTAAGCAATACAGAATAAATCCTTATACAATTAAGTAAATTAAATACATTGTGTATTTAATATAGATCAAAATGGCCCTTAACAGTATTCAATTTAAATGAATATATTCGAAGATATTACAGATTTAAAATGCACGAATCGTGTCGTCGGCGGGGGCATCTGAAATCCACCCGTGCGCAGCCGGGGCGGGTGGCTAGTTCATGTATAAAGAAGTAAAATTTTAGCTCAAAATTTTCACCTACTTGCTTGTGGCGCGTCGTTTACATTTTCCACCGGAAGCATTATGCATGTAACTACATTAAGCTAACAAATGGTGTGATTTTTAAGGAAGAAAGGTCCAGATGAACGCTGTATCTTGTGACATGAACGAAAATAATTTGACGCAGCCGTTCGGCGGGCGACATACGGCGACACGTGGCCACGATATATTACACGCGAGCCGCGCACTAAAAATATTGTGTTGGCAAATTAATGGGCATTCCCGACGGTGGGTAGTGGGATGAAAGGAAGTGCCTTTTATATCTGAAACGTTGGTTTTGTATGAAAATGCGCAGCAGCCGGTCACACCTGTCCGCGTACATTGAAGCGGGCGGCGGCGGCGAGGCGCGTCCGCCGCCCGCTCACTTCAGGGCTGTAAACGCTGAAACATTAATAAAACATACCAAATAATATAAATAAAAGATTACTAATATTTTATTTATTTATTTTTACTTTTTATACAAGATAGGTTTTTTTTGCTAAAGAATATTGAAACTTCACTAGATTGCATTAACTTTGTCTGTGTTTCCCAATTTTTTATTTTTCTTTTAATTTCGATATTCATTAATTTATATCTTAGCATACCGGAAAATATGACAGCATTCATACTACTCATTGATGAGTGTTTCAACGAAGACAATGATAATTTATTTCGACCTGTAATATCGCGAACTTATGTTACTAGGTGATGTAAAGTGCCGAGTGTCATCCTTGCGTAGAACGGATGCGACAAAGAACACGCTTGTCGCGGTGTGCGTCAGTTTCATAATAATTGACCAGATTAATAACCCCAGAGGGTGTTCATATTTCGCCGTCCAGCCGCCTGTCGACTTTCTTCCGTCTCGTCATATCACACCCACCGCCACGGCTCGACTTTATTCTTGCGACATTTTTAAATATAACTGGAGAAACTTTGTCAATGTCTTACAATACGACTAGTGTCTTTCTCGTAGAATAATAATAAATAGTAATAAAGAAATCGAAAGTTTTGAATCTCCTGGTGATCATCCACCCTTGTCGCTACCCTTTTTTCTAATGACTATGCGGGACTATGTAGGAGGGTGGTGGTATTCTCTTTCCAAACCACTATGTTGTTTTGCTTACAACATTTTACTACACTATGCTTTTTTCAAGGAACTTTATTTCTGGTTTTTTTCTTTTCAACGAATTGTCCTTGTTATATAGTCCGGTCAAATTAGACCAAAAAATAAGAGTAAAGTTACCTAAATTCCCACCAAGCTGAAAATCGGTAAGATTGTTTAAAATATCATTAAAAACAAAATTTGAAAGTTCCCCATCTTTGCCCTGTAAGGAAAAGTTGTTATTCAAGGTCAAAGGTCAAAAAATTGAGTTTTGCGCGATTTTCAGCAAAACGATAAGTTTTATCATAAAAGTAGTTTGGACAAAATTGTAGATGATAAAATTATCTAAAAAATGTATAAATATTTTTTTCTTACGAGCCACCGTTTCTGAGATATAACCATTCAAAAAGTTATAAAAGTTGTTTTGACTGCACGTTTGGCCTAGTGGTTTAACGGTCACCACGCCGTTTCCTACTTCGCCAAGTGTCGTGGGTTCAAATCTCACGTAGGACAACGCTTTGTGTGATCCACAAATTGTTGTTCTGAGTCTGGGTGTTCTTTGTGTCCGTTTCATGTATGTTTATAAAGTCCCCCGCGATACAGGATTTATTCCTAGTGCGGGAGTTGTCTTTGTAAAACAAAAAAAAAACTTTTTGAATCGTTATATCTCAGAAATGGAGGCTCGTAGAAAAAAAAGTTTTGATATTTTTTTTACATAATTTTATGATCTATAATTTTTTTTAAGGTACTTTTATGATAAAACTTACCGTTTTGCTGAAAATCGCGAAAAACTATTTTTTTTTACCTTTGACCTTGAATAATTTTTTTTCCTTACAGGGGAAAGATTCACTTTTGAACTTTCAAATTTTGTTTTTAATGATATTTTAAACAATCTTACCGATTTTCAGCTTGGTGGGAATTTAGGTAACTTTGAATGTCTAAATTGACCGGACTATATAACACTATAATAATATAGTATTCGTGTTCTTCAAAAAACTATATCGATATTCATTTAATGAATCTCGGTAACAGAATTCGTTGCTTCGTCATCATTATCATCATGTCAGCCGTAAGACGCCCACTGCTGGACATAGGCCTCCCCAAGGCTTCCCATAACAACCGGTCCTGTGCTGCCTGCATCCAACAGTTTCCTGTGACCCTCAGCAGGTCGTCGTACAATCTTGTAAGGGGCCTACCCACGCTCCGTCTTCCATTACGTGGTCACCACTCCAGAACTCTTTGGCCCCATCGGCCATCTTGTCTGCGAGCAATGTGCCCCGCCCACTGCCACTCAAGTCTGGCAATTCTACGGGCAATATCGGTGACCTTGGTTCGTCTGCAGATCTCCTCATTCCTGATTCGATCACGCAGAGAAACACCAAGCATTCATTGCTTAATGTAATACAGTTCTATTCGTTAGACTAGTCTTTGCGTCCATTATAATATTATCCATGTTAAGATTTAGGTATGTTATAAAGTAGTTCCAAGTTAAAAAAAAAGAGATTACCAGAATACTTTTATAACCGTCGAACTAATTTTTGAGCTTGTTTCACAATTGTTTTACGTAACTTACTGGCCCAGAGTTTACCTGGGTCAGTAAGTTATTGCGTACGTTACCGTATTCGTTAAGTAAATAAACTGCTTACCATATTAGGGCTTTCGCCAAATGCAAAATACCGAAAATTTATCGCTATACGATATACTAATATGTCATCAATCATCAACAACCTTTAATAGTCCACTGCTGGACAAAAGGATGTCATTGTCTCTTTGGAAAGGATGTTAACAGCAGACATGTTGTTTGGGTTTGTTAGAAATTTCCTTCTCCTTGCATTGCTGTTTTTCTGTGTATCTTATAACTTTATATTGATTGATATTAATGAACTATACAAACGTGTGTACAGTGCAATTCATACTTACCAAGAATTAAAATAAGACTACTAAAAGAAATGTACTTTACTACACAATAATAATGTTCTTCTAGGAAATAATTTATTGTAATTTGTATTGTAATTCTACAATTTCTTGCAAGAAAATATTAAGTTGGTAACTTAACTGTGCGTGTTTGGGCGGGCGGCGCAACGGCGTCGCTCGGCGTCGCGTCGCCTGCGCAGTATAAATACATGGCACGTGCACCGGCGCAGCTGCCCACCACGTGGCCGCCTCTTTACGTGCTCCACGTAAAAATAGATCATTGTCTCGCGCCACGGCCACGCCCACAAAACAGATAAAACACCACATCAAACATTATATCGACAGTAAAATGGCTCGTTTATTTGTTAACCTGTGGTGTCATAACATCTGCCCGCCAGCACCGATCCACATCCAACAATCAAAAGGTTGCTTTCATGTACATGTTATTGCCACTGAGTAAATAAATTCTTAGTTAATTTTGATGTGCCAATAAATGATTTGATTGTTAGCCAATACACATGTTACGTGGCTAAATAACACACATCTTTTTATGTCGACCGAAATACATCTGTACAGAAACATTTTATATGTTTCTTGACACATTAATACGGTGTAGCATACAGAGGTACTCACGACTGACACTATATTTGAAGTTATCGTAGAGTTATCAATAATACACTGCTAATCCTCCATTTTTCAAGCTATACTCAAAACAACTCACCACCGTACCAGAAAGAAATTCGTGCCAAATGCGTGAAATGCAATTTAGCACCATCAACTAGATGTGTAACTCTGGTCATCTCAAACAGCCTTATCTTTTAACAACTTTGCTGCAATTCTACACTGACCTGAATAGTTTCCGCGTCAGACACTTCGCAGTGATCAAAAAATTGCAAACATCAAATGGAGTGTATTTTCTTCTGAAACCCAGTAGATACATCTATCGGTGCTAGTCGCAATTAACCAGTTTTTATGAAAATACTGAAAATAAAGCGACGGACGAATTCTTGATTTGCTTGACCTTTACCCGTCACAGTCAAAGCTTGATGTTTGTTCTCATACCGTATTTGGCTGAACAATCTGAACATACCGTACGAACGAACGTATGTTTCAAAAATACTCTTCAACTTACCTAAAATTAAAACATACAAACTGGGTAAGGTTATTATTGAAGAATAGGTCTTATTAGAATGGCTTCCAATAATTCATACTTCTAATTTTGTCACAAATTGTTTTGACATTGATTGCCTAATGCCTGTGTGCATAATTGCCTTAATATATTAATGCCAAACTGCAGAAGATATGTACAATGATTGATTTATCTAATACTTTAGATAGATCATATAAAGCATATGATTAGATGACGTGTCGTTAGCAAACGTTATGAACTTAAATTCACCAGGTCATATTTTATCGATTTATGTGACCAAAGAATTTATATTGTCTATATTGGCTATAGTAGTGGACTCCCAAGGTGAAATATGATTGGTTCTCTATTGAAAGAATATTATCGAAGCATTATTATAATTTTTAGATTTTAAAACAATGAGAAAGGTCAAACAGGGTCGCGATACAAAAATATATTATGAAACGTCCTCCAATATCACAATGTGACACAAACAATTAGTTTTAGTTATTATCTCATCAACTTCAACATCCTGACCTGGATTTGCGTTACGGAATTTTGCGACAGTATACCTAGTTGTACATAACATAAAGAAAACAAACCTATATATATACATATATATATAGACTATAGGGATTACCTATAGATATCAAATCTTCGTAAGCAAGTCAAGTGAGTGTAGAAGTGTAGAATTATAATTATCTGTAGAATTATTTTATTCTGTCTGTGTGTCAAAGTCTGTGAGAACGACAGACTAATGTGCTGTACAATCGTCTGTCGTCAATGTTATATAACACTAGCTGACCTACGCAACCTCGTTTGCGACCAAACTACCATCCCCCGTTTTAACTCCAAAAGGGGGTTGATTTCTAAAGATACATTATTAGTACACGTCCACACCATCTATAGAGCATACATTTTAAATTTCAAGTCTCTTACTTCAAAAGCATAGGACTTTCATACAAACTTCCAACCCCCGTTTTACTCCCTTAGGGGTGGAGTTTCGTAAAATCCGTTCTTAGCGGATGTCTACAATCTATAAGGAACCTACCTGCTAAATTTCAAGTTTGTAGGTGTTATAGTTTCTGAGATTTCGTGATTAATAAGTGAGTGGTATTTCGCTTTTTATATATATTATATAGATATAGAGATTAACGAGACGATGTATAATGAAGCAATTAAACATTTTAACATAAACATCAATATTTTGTTTAGTGAAAGAGTCGACTTCAGTTCTAAACCAAAACAATGACATCATCGGACAAGCTGCGGACACAAATCTAAATTCAAGTCACGTCATGCAAAATGACATTTGCTGAAGTTAAGTACTTAGTATTCCATTTTGACGTTCTTAAATAAACTTAGTTTAAAGATTTTCTTATTACTACATAATGATAACCTTTTTTTATTAATTTGTGCTTAGCTATTAGTAGTAGTAAATAACCCATAATATTAAATTCAAAATTTAAAAAACCCCCTACTCAAGCACTTGATTAGTAATATGTAGTAAGTATGATTACTCGATGTAATCATACGCCAATGATATTTTTGCAGACATTCTGTTATTCTTCCCCACTTTCATCCCCATAACTTTTAAACGACTCAACCGATTTTCATGAAACATGTCTAAGAACACTCGCACGTAACTCACCTTTCATACAAAGAAAACTAAATTGAAATCGCTTCATCCGTTCGCGAGCTACGGTGCCACAGACAGACAGACAGACAGACACGTCAATCTTATGACACACTCTTTTTGCATCGGGGGTTAAAAATAGTGAAAACTGCTATTGTTTTGTTTGTCAACTGCGCACATACCTGCACGCACGTTGTTTTGAGATTGTTTTCTGTGACCTATAATGCCCGACAGGTCCTTGGCCTGGTTCCAGCTGCAATATTTCTTGCCACTCAACCTTCTTTTATAAGCATAACCTCACCTTTTAAAAGCTAAAAGAGTGATGAATTTATCTACCTATAAATTTTCACAAATACGTCTTAATTTGTAATTTATTCTGACATAATTCAAAGATTAGTATTTAAGGTATTTTGTAGTATAAATCTAGCCTTCCAAATATAGTGTTTATGGATGGGTCAAACGGGTAAAGGTATCATTTAGTTCTAGGATATAAAGTTTTATTCATTTCATTTATTTCACTTCATCAAGTTTGAATGAGAATGTAAGTATTTACTTGTATTTATTCAATAATTTTCTACTAGATTATGCCTAAAATCTTTTGTCACCATGTACATGTAATATCTTTTCATCTTTACCGCCATGTATTATCTAATATTCCTCGTATTAAATACTTCAGACGTTTCTTTTGTTACTATTAAATATTGTCATAGGGTTCGTACCCTAACCCAGAACACTATGGACTTCCACCCACTCCTATGAGCGTCCCTTAAGGGGTTATTAAGAACATCTTAACATGTTTCCGGTAGTTTTGGTAATTTTGAATTTTCTCTGTACTTTTTCACATTTTTAAACACCTATTTTGGATATCTAGCAAGACTTAAAGCAGTAGCAGTAAAGCATTGAAGGATACCAATAACCCAATTATAATCAGATTTAGAATCAAAATAATATTTACTGAGAATTATATTATTTATTTAAAGCCATGTCAAGATACAGTGGCCTTAAATGTGATATCGGCACACATACTTATGGTAAAATGACAAAAAAAAATGTATAAGGAACTTTCTGCGCAAAAGCAAAGACTAAGAAATCTATGAACAAATGGCAAGATACAGTGGCCTTAAATTTGTATCGACACAAATACTTACGGCTAAATATTTAAAAGATAAATGCAAAGGGAACTATCTGCACAAGAGTCATTGGTTAAGGAAACTCTATTAACGAGCAAATTATGTGCGTATTTTACATGACAATATTTCCTTGTTAAAGCAAAAACGTTCTATTCATTAAGTATATTATTACTAGCTGTTGCCCGCCGCTCCGCCCGAATGTATGTCGGTTATCACTGCAAATAGTAGCCTATGTGTTATTCTGATGTATAAGCTATATAACTGTAAAGTTTCATCCAAATCCGATCAGTAGTTTTTGCGTGAAAGAGTAACGAGCATCCATCCAGCCATTCATACTTACAAACTTTCGCGTTTATAATATTAGTAGGATTAAGATGGACGTATATAAACGGTGTTGTTATTCAGCGTGTAGTGACATTTAGCGCACATTGTTCGTCAGTCCATCAACGATCGACAGACGGCGGGCGCCTGCGCATCGTCTTCCTAATTCAAAAATATACTCACACACGTGTTCAACACACTTGCGCGCACTTACATTCAATGACACTTTGTGTCTTTAGAACAGCTTTGTCTCGCAGTAGGTAGGTAAGTACTTAATAATTAATATGGCCTACATATTTAATGAGTTGCGACTAGAGAAAGAACTCACCTCTGATATGCGTATGTTTAAATTATATGTTGTAATTAATAACTAGTTGCGGTGAAGTAGGAAAGCATCATAAGAAGAGTAGCTAATTAAGAAAACCTACTGAGCTTTAGTGTATCAGAAATTGATGAAACATATTCGATGAACAGTTACAATTTTCCTTAAACCTATTATCATTACTAAAGCATATCGCACACTTGATGAAATGTGTCCTATGAATTTGAAATAGTCATGTCTAAATTAACTCCGTGACACTGAAAAACATAATACAGTTTAGTTCTGTATTCATAAAGAATCAAATAAGAGCATGTCAAATCAACTAGTCTTTGCTTACGGCTTTGTTTGTGCAAACATTTTTTTTTATCCCTTAGAAACAGTTATTTTTCCTGCATTAAGAAAACCCTATATTCTGTTATCTGTTTGCTAACGCGTATTCAAGATTGTGATGATCAGATAAACGGTATAAAATAAAAGAACATAAAATATAAATATTTGCGCTCGAGAGATACAAAATTAAAGTCTTTTCTATCATCAATAAAAATTCGTCCAATAAAATAAGTCGGCAGTTTAAACTTTCATATCCAATAATGTAGGGAACTTTGAAACGTTTTACATGAAATGTTTATTCGCATATTCAGTTACCTTGCTGTGAATACAATTTTCCGACTCCCCAACCATTCCCCCTCGCAATATAACCTCCCTTCGCGATCGATACGCTGACGCCATCTTGAATTTTCCGACCAATGCTGGTAGTCATGGAAAAACGTTGTCATGGCAACGCGTCACGCCGTAGCCTGTGAGCGAAGGGGAAAGTTTCGGGGAAGGCTGTACAGACGTTTTATGATATTTTATAGCTGGGTACCTACTCATACCTATAATTATACCCTTGCGTTGTACTTATATAAAGACAACGTACATAATATTGTTACTGTACTATGCCTTTACTATACTAACTTGTAACTGAGGTGTTACTGCAGTAGAATAAGTTCTAGTGATACCTGTGTTTTAAGTTGCTCAATTCGCAATTTACATTTTGAATATTATTTAACGCGGCGAATAGTTTATAAATCTATGCAATATAAGTACTCTTAATCCCCAACTAAATAATGAATGAAATACAGTATACAAACTGTGTTGAAATGTGCAGTCAACCTCTAAAGAGAATCTTCAAATATTTCCTAGTGTTGTACCAACACCGCCGTTTGTAACACAACGCCTGCTGTATTGTGCTAATTGATATATCCCTTTATTCCTTTGCAAACTCTTCATAGAGTACTTCCTTTTCTTTGATAGCGAAACCACGATTGTAGAATCTCAGTAGGGTGACCATCTCAGTAAGTGGACAGAGATTTTAAGTTATAAGAAGTAGAAGTAACATTTTAAAACACACAGAAGCATGAATAACGTTAAAAAGAAAATTTCGACTGTGTTCTGGTTTTTTGGTTTTATTTCCTTGAATAAGTAAATATACCAAAGCTTTGGGTAATAACTGACTATACTTGTAAATTGCACCAGTGGTTCAGCTATCAATGTTTTTATGTTGAAGACGTAATAATAAGTACTTACTTTAGAGTATTTTACTTTTTGGAAACATCAACATTTATTTTTACAGTTTTAAATAACTCTTCTTAAAAAATTCAAACCAATTGAGGACACTAAAATGCATTCTAATATTAACAAGTGAATCATGGTCACCATGTTGTTGAGACACTCGACTTTGTTTAAAACATCGTTTGAAGCTGTGACGGTGTTTGTCGACATAGAATAGAAACACCTGCGACCTACCTGTCTGTACGGCGAAATCTCAACAGCGGACTTTCGAGTTTACAGTTTCCTGCGTTTGTTCGCTAACAATAGGCAATAAGGCTGCGTTGGAGCACCGACGCGCCGACAGCCGATGGGCTATTCAAATCCGACCGTTGCTCCGACGATTCTTAATACTTACCAATATCGTTCCCATACATCGGTTAGCAGTATTCCTTGCAAACTATTCAAATGTTTATGAATTCATGAATTAGTTGTTAGTCGGCAATTCGGAATACACTTAATAATGCCCACTGTCCATTTCAATAACAAATACATTGTTGGCAAATTCAAGAACACGGTATAATGCGATTGCAGCGCTGTATTAAGTGATGCAGTGCTTAATTCAAGACGTTGATTTAAATGTACCAACATATTTTAAAGTCTAACATATTAATGAATTCAGTACTAACTGCCAATGAGGGACGTATGTAGAGAATACTTATACTTGGGATGAATCTTGTTCTGCGTTAACTTATTCTGGTCTTCTAATAGATTTAGGTGAAAATAATATGGTTCTTATGTTTTGTTCAAACCTTTCATGCTGTTAGCTATTGATGCTGGAATGTTTCAAAGATTAATCTTCTAAAATGACATCACTGAATCAAATGAACAATTAAACTACAAAATACCTAAAACGTAGACACAGTTCCATTTACAATTTGCCTAATAGGCAAAGAATTTGACTGCCTCGGTGGCGCAGTGGTAGCGTATGCGACTGCTGTGCTTGAGGTCTCGGGTTCGATTCCCGGGTCGGACAAAATGTTTGTATGACCTACAAATCTGGGGGCACGGTCGTGCCCCCGCCAAGACGAGCCAAGCGAAGCGCAAGGGCACTACCTACCTTTTCTCGAAGTGTTTCGTCGTTTTTTTGAACCCTCATAACTTTGGTTCCCGATATACCAGATCAATCAAATTTTCAGGATATGATGTTACCAACAGACTAATGAAACATACAAAGTTTCAATTGCATAGCTCTGATACTTTAGATTTTATTGATACCTATAAAACACCGATTTCGTCACTGACACACTGATGATCATCAAAACTGTTAGGGTACTTCCTGAAGTGCTAGAAAGCTGATATTTGGTATGTAAACTAAGTTTAGCATACAAACAACAACAAAAATTATACACCTATTACTTTTGCCCCCCAACCCCCAAATTTGGGGGGTGGAAGTTTGTACGAGACTTTCACAAATGTTTATGCTAGAGGTTTTATATTTGGTACACGGACTTTTTCGAAAGAAGAAAGAAGATGTACAAGAAATACAGCCCAATAAAAAAGAAAAAAAATCTGCCTCAAGCAACTGACAAAAAGAAATGAAATCCCACCAAAAACATTTTCATGTAAAATGTTGCCAAGATGACTGCATATGGCTTACCATGTATTTAAAAAAGATATCAGATCTCATGTAGAGCCAAGGTTCTGAATCTACACGCCCTAACTCTACCAATCCTAACTTCATAAACTCTACATCGCAGTAAAAATTGCTTGGCTGTTTCGTTACTTCAGAAACTAAATATTCGTATAACACATTGCTTCAGAAACTAGATATTTGCAAACACAAAAGGCGTTCGTTTCCCCTTCGTGATGGTATGGTAGCGAAACGGCGAAGCCATACATTTTTACTGAGATGAAGAGTTTATGAAGTTAGGGTTGGTAGAGTTAGGGCGTGTAGATTCAGAACCTTGGCTCTACATGAGATCTGATATCTTTTTTAAATACATGGTAAGCCATATGCAGTCGTCTTGGCAATATTTTACATGAAAATGTTTTTGGTGGGATATTTGTTTCGGAGTTTGGGTGTTTTCTATGTGTATTTTTTTTTAAAACGAGGAAACCGGACTTAAAGTTTGTGTGGGTTTCTACTTCTTAATTATTCCAAATTTGTTGAAATTAGTAACATAGTAACACGAGGTGAAATAGCTATGCTCATACTAATAAATTCTTCTTCTTTCTTTTTAAAAGACAACTGCCACACTAGGAATAAATCCTGTGTCGCGGGGGACTTTACAAACATACACGAAACGGACACAAAGAACACCCAGACTCAGAACAACACTTTGTGAATCACACTAAGTGATGTGTGATAAAAAAGAAAAAAAAAGTTGTAATGTATCATAGCAAGTTGTAGCGATTCATTCTTTATTCTGTTCAGTTACAAGTTAAGTTCGATCTAAGTATTATTGTTCAAGTATTTTACGACCTCAATGTGAATATAAAAAGGAATCTAAAATATGTACTTTTATGACACACTTCAAATTACAATAAATTAAACAAAGTCCTTTGAAAATTACTTGTCACAATCATTGACTATTTTTGTTACCTGTTTTTGTGTATCATAAAAAAAAACAAAAAAAAAAAACTTTGACTTTGAGAACAATAGGCATAAGAGCACCTTTTGACTTAAGTAAATATCTCGCTTTAAGTTTTATCTTACAGTAGAACACTACAACATAAAATTATAGGGCTAACATAAGATGTGGTTTATAATACCAACAGTACTCACAATAGCTGCAATTGTGGTGTCAGTTTGTGCGCATTATGCAGATTTAGTTACATTAAAACGAGTTTCTAGTTAGTGGAGGGCCCACACACGTGCAGCAATCCTACGCCGATGCGACGACCGAAGTCGAGATCATTGACTCGCGATTTGCAGGTGTCGCGACTGCGACCCAATGGTGGCGATCGCCGAGGCTGCGCGCGCGCTCCTCGCCAACGCACTGATGACGTCAACCAGCACTCTATACGGACAACAGCGCCGGCGCATACATTTAACAGTTCTATTAACATTTTTCAAATAGATTTATGTCCAACAAACATGAAACAAACCACCTATATTTACTTGCTAATAAATTAAATCTGTGAAACTTAATCCAATCTCTATACAAACTAAGTTACTGGTTGTGTGGATAGTTAAAACTAAAATATACGGCCTCTGTGTCAAATATGTTAAAATATTTTATATCTCACTACTCATATACAAGTTAACAACAGCAGTTGCAGCTGGGCTATTGATTTCTTACGAAATACGGTAGAGGCGTAAATATGACGCATACTTGGCTATATACTGTATATATGGGCATCTGATTTTATTAGTACCTAAGAAAAATAAACTTAATTGCTTTCATTCTTGGCACTCGCGTATTTCAAACTTCCAGCAAAGTCTAGTCCATATATGTAAGTAGAAGCTCCAACAAAGCTAAAAGATCTCACTTTTTGTTTCTAACTCCGCAAGGAAAGTTGACATGGCCTTAAATCAAGAAAGCTCGTTATTAAAAGAAATCACTGCCTTCCACCGACCATTCCGTCATCCATATTAGGCCTGAAAATGTACATTTTTATGTTTGCTTTAAAAAAGGAATAAGAATCTCTCATGGATGCAGGTGAGCTGAAGCCGCTTTTGAATTTGTGTAATGAGGAACGCGTTAAACGGTTAGTAAAAACGAATATAATTATGTACTGCACTTGTGTTTTTCTCGATAACTTATTTACATTAAGCTAATATGTGAGCGAATACCCGGCGGGCAATCGATGTTTTTAACAGCTATTAATGTCACTTCCTTAACAGACTTATTTATTACTACAAAAAACGGAAGAAAACTTGTTTAGCCTGTTGATCATTTTCTTTTAAATCTATCGCTACAAGTTTTATTTTTATTTAATTGGTCACAAATATGTAGTAATGATATGGCACAGGTCAATAGTGACCACTCGAGGGTTATCTGCTCCGGGAGCGGCTACTCGGCGCCGGCTTATCAACTTGCTGCCACATATTCTGGCCATTAGTCAGACCGCACACAATAACATGCCAACGATTTGTTCACCCTGAAGTCATGATTCACGAACACAAAGCATTTGAATCCATTAGATAAAAAGTTAAGACAATCATGTCTGTATGTGTTAAAGCTTGAAGATTTTATCTAACTAATCTCTAAATAAATAAACATATTGTCCCTTTCGGAACAGTGGCCTTTACCTAAACCTACCTATACATTTACACGCTTACGTATCAACTTTTTTCAAATTTATCAAATATATTTTAATTAATAAGCAAAACAATAGAATGTTAAATGGGTCCATAAACCTAATAAAAATTCCAAAATATCCCAGAAAATTGTAATGACAAGAATGACTAGTAAGAATTTCTTTCAAGCAGAATTATAAAATCATAACTGAGTTCCGTACAAAAAGTCATGTTTCTGTCGTTTAGAATATAGACGTCTTCTTTTGCTTCATTTATTTATCGACAACTTTTTTTTTCCTTTTTATGATAGAGAGGTTACAACATTAGGTATATTAACTAGTAACTAACAATTTCTTTAACCCGAACAATCCATTAAACCATCTACGGTTTGAGGTTAGAATAATTGATGCCGTAATTGCGTATAAAATTGCAAATATAAAAAAAACTTCTTTAAAAAAGCTTGACTAATATGACCTACTCAATGATACTTTTTTTATTTATATAATATCATTGGACTTTCTCTGTGTCATTTCAAAACAAAACACTGATGTCTTAAAGTATTATGCTTGAATGATTTCATTGTGTATCTCTAAAGGAACTCTAAAATTGCCTTATTAACAAATCTTGGGAAACTTGACGTTTAAAGGTCTTCTAAAACATAAGATAAAAAACACAAACATTTCTTCAATTCAAAAATGCACCTGAGAATGAAGGCGGGACCACTTGACTAATATTTCGATTATTACAAATCACCGTAAAATGTGTAATAGTATAAAAGAAGCATCTATTACTTGCACAAGCTAGTCTGAACAGATTCCAATCCTAACGAAACATGCATTGGACAGCGTAAACAGGATAAGTATCTCAAAAATTGTTGAGAAACACGTGTGGTTTCGCAGGTAGTGGTTAATAATTCGTTTAGTCCAAAGGTAGCGCCCACGTTTTTTCGTCGGTGGGCCACACAGGTGCACTCGCCTCCTAATTTACTATTCCCGATAGCGTCGAGCGAGACCATGGGACACAAACGTGTTTAATGGTTCTTTGTTGCTTACGTTTCTGATGCCCTATTCCAATCTTTCAGATTTTATACTGATATTATTCAAAGAGCCATAAGACCTCTGATATGTAATGGTATAATAAAATACGATCATAAGTTTAATCTATCCGGTGAAGATATTGAAATATGTATATATTTGAATAGAATATAGATTGGATATCCACCATAAATACAAGTATAATTGCAATTATACTAAGCTGTCCTCACGCCTACGCCTCTTTCTCGTATTAAACAAGGTTATCGAACTACTTATCAGGTAGAATAATGCACATACAAAACATTAGACTATGGCTTGACTCACCTATGTTAAGATGTACGTTGGTTCACCGCTGTTTAAGTGCACATATTAGACTTTAATGGAGCTTAAAAATGCGGGAGTGTTATTAGTAAGATCGAAGACAAACTCATTTAAATTCTTTGCTATGTTTGTTATTCCAGAACCTCCTGTTGCATCTAATTTATTATCCACAGTATATCTCATTTATATTAATTAAGACATATTACGTAGATAAGTGCCAATCAGTTTTATTAGAATGTGCCTAATTAAAAATCTTCAGTTGAGATATACATTAATTAATTAATTAAATTATAAGTAACGCATCTTACGATCATTCATACATTAATATGATGTCGATCTTGGAGACATTTAAGTAATATATTTATAAATATAAATATCCCGTCAATAGTATTACGCTACCGACTCTAGCCATTTCCAAGACATTTTTTATTTAATAAAATGTCCAGACCCCATGGAGGTAATAGCATTAAGGTTTTAATTAGTTTGTAGGGGTTCTTAATTAATTATACATAACAATTATGATAAATGACTACTGTTAAAGCTTCACTGATCTGATAATCATCTGATAATCATTAGTCGCTATCACCGCCAATTCATGTTAAAGTTTTTGTTTACAAAACCTAGTGTTATCTTTTCGTTCTGATTTTTATTATCTAGAATTCTAGATGATATCATATATGTCATAATCATAATCAATCTTCAAACATTAACTGAAATCGTAATCCTTAAAACGATCAAACATTCATTTACTATTTCGTAAAATAGTTACATATTCAACAGATATGACATGCATTAAAATGAAAAATATTCATAGAAAAGTCGTTCCGACAATAGGGAATATGCATGTCTTTTTTTTTAATCTGATCTGATCATATAAGTCTCCATAACATAGAAAAAAATATAAATAGGTTTCAAAATAGTCAAACTAATTTTCAAGAATCCTTATTAATGATATGGATATCCACTCCACATTAATGATACGATCAAACAAGGATTGTTTTTACAAACCTTGACATTTAAACGAAACGGTCAATTTTAATAAGTGAATTATATCATGAAATACAACTTTTTCTTGAGGTGACACATCATGGAATGGGCTTTACGTCGAAATACTTTTTAATGTGGCGAATTCGCTATAACTGAATGCTGCCATGAAAATGTATAATTTCTTATCTAAAAAATGTAGGAAGTAAAAAAAGCGATTATTTAATCGTCTGCTTAAAAGGATTGAATTGAATCGCGCAAATATTTGAACTATTGAAGAGCTTGTCTAATATATAAATAAATATTCCGGACATCTAACACACAACGCCATCTAGTCCCAAGCTAAGCAGAGCTTGTGTCATAGGTACTAGACAACTGATACAAATACATATATACTTTTTTTTGTTGTAAATACATACATATTATACATAGAAAACACCCAAACTCCGAAACAAATATTTGTAGATCATACAAACATTTGGTCCGACCTGGGAATAGAACCCAAGACCTCTTGATCAGCAGTCGCACACGCCAACCGCGAGACCAACGAGGCAGGATATTTTGAGATCGTTTCTATATACCTACCTCTAAATCACGTTCATTTCGAAATAACTATTTTTCTATACCAGTTTTAATTATACTCTTTTCTCCTTGGCTACATATAAAATATTCATGAAATAAGTGACTTGAACATAGACATAAAAACAAATGACACGGACGGGCAGATGGCTACCAACAACCTTTTGACACAATTACCGTCTTTCATTTAAATTGGAAAGTTTTATGTCTGACCATAACCCAAAAATTGTGTAGGTGTCACTTAAGAAAACTCTCAAGTCTTCGTTATATCTTAAAAAATAATTACACTGATATTCACGACGAAATAAAATGTTGACTCCTGCTGGTATTTTACATAGTTACGACAATTTTGCTACTGAATGTATTCTAACATTATGTAATATGAATAAATATATTTCAATCCATGTATTAGTCAGGATTTAAAGCAGTACCTATATACGAATCGGGACAGACTACACAAAAATGTGTAATGGATGACGTTGGCATGGATTCGGTGATAACTGTACTGTTGATTACTATCACGGGAAGGCTAGCCTTGATAGTTGTGCAACTGGTCTTAATTAAGTACGTTATTTTAAGTTGTTTTTGCCTATAATGTGATTGACAATATTATTTTGTTTATCCTCTGTAGCAAAATGAGTCATAACAGTTCATGACCAAGTGTAAAACAGGATCTAAGTTATGTTGTGCTATGGAAGAAAATGGTGACGAATTTGCACTAAACTACTCGTCAAGTGGTGACTAGGTTATGTTGAAGTCTTTTAGGTATGATCTTGTTTGTAGGAATGAGAATTGAAACTAAATGGATGGTGTCTGCTTGTTTAAGCTCTGTCAGATGTTGAATAGGTAGGTGCATACTAAGTTTTTTAGATATATTCGGTACTAGTACATCGATGATTTATAATAATATAATAATAATAATTTTTATTGCATAAACTTAACCATACTATAAGGGATTTACACAGTTATTCAAATTACATTAGCAAAGTATATTAGCTAGTATGGCAGACAATTAAATCAGACCCCTAATCCTCAAACTAGGATTTCCTGTATTTTGAGAATGTTTTGGGAATTTATGTATGTATATAGTTTTGTTTTAAAGTGTGATGTGTCAAATAAAATTAATAGTCTTACAAACTATACAAATAGTTGTTTTTTTTTCTTTTCGGTATTTTAACATGTATAGTTTAGAAAGTAGTAACGATCTAACCGACATGACTTACTCATTAAACATCGAATAAATCGTGGCACGTAGCGGGCGGAAACGTTTATTGGCGCGAAGGTACGATCATGTCGGGTAAAGTAATAAACCACGGAGGCGCCATTTTGAATTCGTATTGTCAACGATTGATGCAATGCTAATGTCTATGGGAGGTCTCATCCGGCGCCGGTCATTTGCATCAGACGAGACTTGAATCGATTATTTCTAATCAAACTAATATTTCGTGCTGTTGTCTTTCCGTGATGTTTATTACGTGTCTATAGAAAGTCACCAAAATGAACGCAGAGTCACGTAACGTTTAATTATTCTTGATTAAGAGATAGTGTTCTTTGTAGCTCTACAACTATTTCCAACATGCTTGTATTGTGTAGTATGATAATAAATAATATTACTTTAATTTCAAGTATTTTGTACATTTAGGTGTAAGAAGCCGAGGATCGATCTACGTGGCGTGAAATTGTGACGTCCATGTCCAGCGGTTCACTGCGATAAGCCCGATAAAGAGTTTTTAAGTAATAAAGCACTATTATTTACTTTCTTTTCTTATCTTTTTGCCTTAGACTTACCTAGTAATTTACCAAAATTTTTGTTACCAGTTTGTAAATGGTTATAACCAGACGAGCGTCAAGCCTCATGCATTTCACAGCAGTTATATATGGTTAGAATCTACAAATTAAATAGCTGATGAACAAGTGCAGCATCAACGACAGGTGGCCTCGCACGTGCCGCCTTGAATAAAATGCAATGAATGTCAAATGTATTCAAAACGCTGATGAATATATTCAACTAACCCCATGAACTAATAACAACCTTCGAAAAAATACAGAAAATTCAATTCTCTACGTCCTGAAAAGCACATACGCCTTTTTATATCGAAGTCACACGAAGATACTTTCTGATTCCATATCATTAAGATATTTATTGCGCGACATTGAACACGCAACTTTGGTTTAATTTTAGTAACTACGAGAGGGGTTATAAAATATAGTTTCGCAAAGCACGGGCTTCGTTCTCGTTTGAGGGTTAATTCGCCACCCCCTGTGAATGCCTGACTTTTCATTATCGAGATGTTTTATTAAAGTAGGGGCTGGTACGTCTGGTTAGGGGTGTACTAGGGTTATCGCATACTCATAGGAATATAGCTGTCTTAATAAATGAGCTAAGAAAATATATTTTCTTAGTGACTTACTCAGATACTTATTTTTCAGTCGCAAGGGAAAAGGCACCAGTCATCAATTCTAATAAAAGATCACGGTACCTTGTTAAACGCTTGAAATGTGTTACGTGTTATTTTACAGTTAACGACGTCATATAACAAAATTCGAACAGCTATTAATATTGGATATTGAAGCTGAAGGAGCAGCATTCATTTATTGGCATTTTCTCAGAGAAATTCAGATAAAAAAGATCGGACAATAATTTTATAAGGGTCAATAACGACATACCTGTAAGTTGGTCTAGTGCTTAGAAATCCTGACTGCTAAGCCAGAGATCGTGAGTTCGATTCTTATTCAAGCCAACTAGTTGTGTAATGAACATTATCATTCATTCTACGTTAGAGTGCTATTTATCTACAATATGCATGCACCTAGAAATAAATAAATATATTTATCAACAGTCTGGTAACATAGCACAGGTTCTGAGATTTTTTTTTTATATATGGACCCGCCATAGTGACTCTACTCTGCCTGATGGAAAGTATAAGCAGAGTGCAAGAGTGGTGGTCACCATACTCATTGCGAATGCAGAAAATGCAACAATGCAGCATGGTTACCCACACCATGACAGCCTAGTAATGCTTCTGCATCATTGAGCCGCCGGTCTCGCACTCACCAAAGAAACGCGACAGCACGAATGTTGTCATTTTACGTTGATCTTCTGTGCGAGTGTAGTACTGCCCCAATCGAGCCGTCCCGTTCTGGCTGAAATCAGCGAGGCTCTACTACCTGATTGACTACTACCTCTTCTACCTTTACTTTATTTGAGATCAGGCGGTCCTGTGACAGAAGTGTCAGGATATTAATATTATTTAATATTATTAGTTTATTAAATTAACGAAAGAATGAACTGCATTAACATATATGTAAAGGGCAGAATTTACAAAATCTGTATTCGTATTCATGTTATTCATCCATATTCGCTTTCAATTTCTGTTTAAAAAAATTAAGTGACTCAACCCTAAACGCAAAGTTCAGCGTCATATTATATGGAGTTACCCGCGGGCGAGGTGTGGGAGGAATGTTTACAGAGGGATTTAGGGCTGGTCCTGGTCGTATTGCATTCCTATACGCAACCGGGCGCTACATGTTACGCTCCACGTCAAATAAACTAGCTGATTGCAATCTATGCTTCGGCGCCTGCACACCTGAATTTCAGACATAAACTTTAATATCAAACTCGACAAAAGATTGACTTAAAATCAAGCTTATCAATATTATTGTTACGATGCATAAAAAGAAGTTAAGTAGTGTCTGAAGACTAGGTCAGCTTTTAGACTTACAGCGTAATAAGCTAAAATATAGATATATGTATACATAGTTTGCTATTAAAAAAAATACAGCAGATACTGTTGATTAGCGAACGCGAAGTGAATCTTGACGACAAATTCTCGTTGAAAAAAACGTTGTGGGTTAACAAAAGATTCATAGATAACTCTTTATTGTACAGTAACACAAAGACACAATTAGAGATTGTAAAATAACAATAGCAAACAAAACAAAAAAGTTGTACAAATTGCGGCCTCATCGCGGTCTACGATCTCTTCCAGGCAACCGCTGGATGCTGGATGGAATAAGAGATAAAATATATAAGAAAGGAGGCAGTTGCGAATTACACTAAGGGTCATTCACAGTAATTGATGCTAATTACAAACTCATGACAGAAATAAGAAGACGTAAAAAATAAATAAACCGAAAACAAGAATTTTAAAGAATACTAGCTGACCCGGCGAACTTTGTACCGCCATATTTACATAATATCTGTCTCAGCTTCCCCCAGCAATGTACAGTCGCGGACAAATAATGATTTTTTACCGTTATCTTTTATTTTTCTTGTACACAAACCTTGTCCGAACAAAAACGAACACATTAAAAAAAATGGCCAAGTGCGAGTCGGACTCGCGCACCGAGGGTTCCGCACAAACCTGTAGGTATATAAGTAAAAGTTTTCTGAATTTTTCAGTTACCTGTGCTGTAAGCTATTGCTTCTTACCAAATTTCAATTTTCTACGACAACAGGAAGTAGCTTTTAGCTTTAGATTCCCTTGCGAGTAGTCACGGGTTTCAAAATACACACATCAAAAGTGTCTAGGGATCAACATATGTGTCTAGGGATCAACATATATTTTTGCGATAACTTTTCTCCTGATTGATATTAATTAAAATTTTCTTTAAGGATTCATCAAATAAAGTGTTTTCGTTTGTCACAGTAACGATAAACCAAGTCACCTTTGCATTAATAAAGAAATTTGCCATTTTCCTAATAAAAGGATTTTTGACATTTGAACCACTAACATTAAAGTTCGAAAAAAAGACTGAAATAACAGTTTTCTTTAAAATTTTATTAGGTAACTTAAACAATTAATAAACCGTGTTTCTACCGCGAACACTAACACAAGAACATCGGTTTGGCATACTCAAAATGAGTTCATCCAAATCACGCTGTGGAATGGCCGCCCATGTTCGTTGCAACAACAAAAAAAGGTCTTCTTGCGACTGGATACCCTCCATATTCGGCAGAGCTCTTCTCTGTAGCATATCCCATGCATGCTCAATCGGGTTCAAGTCTGGCGACTGAGCAGGCCAGGGCCAAAGCCACATCTCAATCTCAAGAAATCCGCATAAAAATGCTTGATCCCTAGACACTTTTGATGTGTGTATGTGGTTTAAATGGTTGTACCTTTGCGTTTTGCGTTGACATAAACATTTGTTTTTTTTTCACAGCTTAAAGGCAATTAGACCTAAGTACTTGATATGAATTTCAACTTGATACCTCAACGCGTTCATAAGGAAAAGGGTAATACATAACTTTATAATTATTAAAAATAAAAATAAGTGATGTAACTATGTAAATGTGATGTAAAACTTAAGGTTTTCTAAATTGTTCCTTTATGTGTGCTAAAAAACGTTACTTCGTGCCAAATTTCAAGGTTCTAGGTCGACAGGAAGTATCCATTAGGTTTTGTATTGATTCCCTTGCGAGTAGTTGCCAAGTTTCCAGGGCTTAAATTGCTGTTTCTTTAGATTGCGTTAACATAGAAGTTTGATTTTATAACAGCTTATAGGTATTACAGACCTGAGTATTTGATATGAATTTCAATTTAATACCTCTACGAGTTCATGAGGAAAAGGGTAGTAAGTTTCTTTTTTTAAATATTTTTATTATATGATGTAACTAAAAAATTATGCATTTCGCAATTTTTCCTTTATCTGTGCTATAAGACGTTGCTTAGTACCAAATTTCAAGATCCTGAGTTCAAGTACCTTGTAGGTTTTGATTGCCTTATGAGTAGTTGCAAGTTTCAAAATACAGGGCTTAATTTACTGTTTCTTTTGATTGCGTTAACATAGAAGTTTGATTTTGTTACAGCTTAAAGGTATTACAAACCTGAGTAGTAGTAGTTGATATGAATTTCAATTTAATACCTCTACGCGTTCATGAGGAAAGGGGTAGTGAGTTTAAAAAAAATGAAAATATTTTTATTTTATGATGGAACAAAAAATTTATGCTATTCGCAATTTTTCCTATATCTGTGCTATAAGATGTTGCTTCGTACCAAATTTCAAGATCCTGAGTTCACGGGAAGTACCCTGTAGGTTTTGACTAGTTGTTAATTGATGATATATAATTTCCAAGTGTTTGTGCTCGTCTGATGGGCAGTGGGAATGCGTTTCATAGACGTGCAGCTTTCACCATAAAGGACTTATCCATAGAAGTCGTAGTATGCTTCATAGAAGTCGTAGTATGCTTCATAGAAGTCGTAGTATGCTCCGGAATTTTCAAAATCAAGTTCAATAGGTTACGGGGAACAACATCTCTAGCAGCAAACTTATTTATTAGACCAATATCTAATAAGAGTAATAAGTATGCTGCTAGAGATGTAATGAAGAATGATTCCTGATAGAATTTGAAAAGACGATAGGTATGGAAAATTGAATGCTATATATATAAAGGTTACTAAAAATTTAGGAAAACGAATAAGATTTCTATAAAAAATATTCTGAGTGCTAACCTACATGGAAACTGAATTAAGTTACTGTTTCAAAATATTTCTTCTTTACTATTTTATGCAACCACTGCTTGTATACGTTTTTAATTTCACTTTTTAAGCTAAATACACACGCATGTAGGTATCGTTAAAGAAAACAGACTACATTTCAAATTAAGTTCAGTTTGTATGTAGATCTAGTGCAAGGTTTCCGTTATTATTTCATGCAATGTTATGGCTGAGCCGTCGAGAGTCGAGTGGTGTCAAACGCAACGCGGATTGGTGACGGTGACACATCACGACATTACCTATGAACAAACTACAGCCGTGTTCAATAAACACGGCCCCTGTTATAATAACTGTAATTTCCTCGAAACTCTGGTTGACAAAACATTATAAATGTTAGACAAAGGCAATGCCACGCGCCATGTCCAAACATTGGTGAGTCAGCGGTCAATTGTGATCCACGGCTACTGACGTCCATACTCGACCCATAGACTGCACGATGGAACATGACTGTCTCAGACTCAAAACTTAACTTATCACAAGACCGGGGACGCAATCAAAATACGTCTGCTCGTTTGCCCCCTATATCATAAAAATATAAAAACTAGTAAAGTTAATCGTGATGATGATGAACCTTAGGTACTAATAGGCAGACTGCATTAGTATAGTCATCTTTTTTAACCTAAGTGATTGTGAAGGAAACAGATAGTCATTACATTTCCTTACAAGATGATCATATTACATTTTCTTATAAGACGATGACTACATATAAGGACCTACTCTAATTAGACGTTTAGCAGATCAAGCAACTAGATAGTGAGGTTCGGTGGACTTAAGACTTATAGAGAGCTAGTCAATTTTTTTTCTAAATAGCAACTATAGAGGATCTAGGTGTTCAACTCATGTTCAATCGTGAGCGTCTTTCAGCTGAGATGATAATGATGATATAGCGTCACGGTAATATGAAATTTTATTAAATATAATCATCATTAATTATAATAAATAAAATAATAATAATAAATATTTCGGACATCTAACACACAACGCCGTCTAGTCCCAAGCTAAGCAGAGCTTGTGTTATGGGTACTAGACAACTGATACAAATACATATATACTTTTTTTTTTGTAAATACATACATATTATACATAGAAAACACCCAAACTCCGAAACAAATATTTGTAGATCATACAAACATTTGGTCCGATCCGGGAATCGAACCCGAGACCTCATGATCAGCAGTCGCACACGCCAACCGCGAGACCAACGAGGCAGTCAATTTCGTCAATTTTGTCAATTAATTTGATGAACACGATGATCTGTTTTGTGTGTGAGGGTAATTTATCTGTAATATGAACGTATTTAGAAACATATAAGTATGTTTATCAGGAATCAGCCTAGCTTGGAATCAGACGGCCGTATATGAGATGTGTATTTCCATTTTAAAAAGTCCGGTAGTTTCTTAATATAGGTTCTTTTATCTATCTACGAGCAGTAGTGCAAACTAGGCTACGAGCGCTCATAGCACAGCGCGCGCTCATAGCCCACTCGGTGATTAGAAACAATTACCGAGGGTAAGCAACGACGGCGCGGTGAGTACCTAGATGGGTGACCGCTGGTGACATGTTATCATAAGCGTCTCCGTGATCGGAGGTCACGTTAAGCAGTCGGTCCCGGCTATTATCATAGGATAATAGTCGGGAAGCTTAGTTGGAGGCCTTTGGGCGGCTTAAAAACATCCAACGGCAAGATTACGTAGCCACAACTTAGTCTTGCCAGTCCCCAACCCGCACTTGGCCAGTGTGGGGACCTATACCCTTAACCCTCTCCTGAGAGGAGACCCGAGCCCAGCAGTAGGACGTTATGAGTTGTTGTTATCTATCTACAAAGTAAATCAATAAAATTTCAATTCATAATATTTGAGCATATTCATAATCTCTATGGTAATATTAAAAAGCCAGTACATATTTCAAAACAAAATATATAAAAATGAATCGCCAAAATGTATGTACGCTCATAACTTCCGATCGGCTGCACCAAATTAAATAATTTTTTTTTATATCTTCGTTATTCTTAGGACAAGGTTTGTGTAAAAGAAAAATTAAAAGAACGGGAATATTCTTTTTTTTGTCCGCGACTGTACACTGCCTGTGGGATGCTGAGAATAGATATGTAAATATGGCGGTACGAAGTTCGCCGGGTCAGCTAGTTTGTAATATATGTCATGTAAGCTTTTTCAATGCGTCTGTTACATATGTATTTAGAAACTATCAATCTTGGTATCCAATTTTGTAAATTAAAAAAAAAACGTATGGCACTCGGGGACAGCCGCGGTAAAGCTATTGCATAGCATTTTTTATCAACTTATGCAATTTTTTTTTTTTTTATTAATGATTATTGATTATGACATCAAGGAAGTGAAAAAATCATAACATACAAATATATCACATGATTTCTCGAATATGTACGTATTTCATGATAATTTAAATAGTTAACGACACGGCAAATTTCATAACGATGACAATGATGTGCATATTATGTGTTATAATTACATTTTAATACGAAAAAGATATGATAAATACCTATACACCTATTTACTTTCTCACAAACAGCTGCTTACGTATTCGTCCGATTTCGGAGCAGCTCGTCTCGATCAGTGCGAGCTTCGGGTGTTAGGTTTTATTTTCGTTATGGAATTTCTTGATTCGGTCGCCGCGCTAAAAGCCCGCGATAAAAGCTATGCAATAGCTAAAAAACAAAAAGATATATACCTACTTACTTTGGTACGAAGACAGTGTTATGAATGTAAACTATTAGTGAAAATAAAAAAAATGATGATCTTACACATTTTGCAAAAGATGATTAAAGGAACCTACTTATTATAAAATAAATATTTCGGACATCTACCACACAACGCCCTCTAGTCCCAAGCTATGCGGAGCTTGTGTTATGGGTACCACTGGCGAAATATTGTGTCATTGTGGGTACTAGAGTACTAGACAACTGATATAAATACATATAAACTTTTATTTTGTAAATACATACATATTATACATAGAAAACACCCAAACTCCAAAACAAATATTTGCAGATCATATAAACATTTAGTCCGACCCGGGAATCGAACCCGAGACCTCAAGCACAGCAGTCGCATACGCTTCCACTAAGCGTAGTGGAAGCGTTACCGACCCAGGCAGTTACCGAGGCAAAACAATATCACATTTTATGTTTAACTTTGTTTCATTGGATTAAAATTCATTTTAATAATGAGCCAAATCTAAGAGTAAGTAATTCGCTCTTATCAGTCTTATCTATGTGAATGTTGTGTTTTCTTCAAAGTGGTTGTACATTAGCATAAATTACTATACTATACTCTTTGCGCTGTAGCATGGTGCGTGACATGGTTCAGTAACATTTAGTTTCACTCTTGAAAGTTGCCGCGATTTACAAATAATGACTTAGTATTTCAGCTGTACCGCATTCGGAATATATTAAATCATTAATAACTGTAGCAAATTAAATTAAACCATAAACTGTAGAAAATTAAAGTAAATTAAATTAAACCACCACGCACCATGCTACAGCGCAAAGAGTATAAGTAATAGTATGACTGTGAGCAAACCATTAATAAATAAAATGCAAGGTAGGGAGTGCATTTTTTTAATAAAATACCCAAAGACATCAGGAATGCGAACTCGTTTAGTATTTTTTAAAGTAAACTCAGAAATCTAGACACGCGGTAGCGTGTCAAGCAAAAGAACTGGCTAGCCAGCGCCGAGTGTAATAGCACAAACCACTTGGTGCCACTTTTGACCCTTCTATAACTCAAATCCTCTTTAAGGTAAACACATAAAACTACGTGTGTTTAATTATATTCATAAGGACATCTAGAAGCCCTTTCATGAAGCTAGCTCAAACGGTTATAAAGATATGAAGGTCAAAAAGTCGTAAATTTTAGCACTGACTGACATATACATATATAGTACCTAAACCTAGAAGAAGTAGAAGTATGAAATTTGGAATCCAGCTCGGTAATTATGTGTAAGCGTAGGAAAAAATCTAAAAATAAAAAAAAGTTAAAAATAGGGGGGGTACAATAATACAATTTTTTTTTCAATTGTAGCGTTGGAACCGTTACAAGCAGATATTTGAAACTATCCCAATATATGTATTATTATATTTCTTTACAAAAAGTAATGATATCCCACCAAAAACATAAATGTAAAAAAGGAGAGCCAAGTTCAATACAAAAAATTTGCTTTTTTGGATACCTATAACAATTGCTGTTATTTAAAAATGTGAGATCTTAAAGCAGGTTAGATTTGACTTGGCCAGTTTTCATTACATCTGTCATTTTATAAAGTTATTCAACATATATGTATATTTATTTTTTAATTCTGATAAAAACTGGCCAAGTAAAATCTAACCTACTTTAAGATCTCACATTTTTAAATAACAGCATTGTTATAGGTATCCAATAAAGCAGAGAAATAGAGTTTAATACTTGTTCATAATGCTATTTTGTTCCTATAAATACATATTTGGATTTTGCATAGAACTTGGCCCTCATTTAGATCTCCATTCTTTTTGCGGCGAAGCCCACAGCCAAGCATATTTTTTGTATTGAACTTGGCTCTCCTTTTTTACATTTATGTTTTTGGTGGGATAAAGTAGTACTACTGTATTCTTAACTATATTGTGACCACGGATCCACATTCTTTGCACCTATGCAAGGGTATATTTGTATTTTCGTCTTCAGTTGTATATAAGTTGAGTACCCACATAAATTGATCACATTTTATTAGTATCAAAATGTTAATATAAGTGTAAACGCCAAAATTGTAATTTTTTGGCCTGTTACGTTGTTTAATGTTTGAGTGCTGTAGTGTATAGTATGTGTAATGTATCAACTATCAAGAACAAAACATATTCTCATGTAAGTGAAATGTAAATTTCTTTGTGAGAAAATAAATTCTTAACCCACAAAGTAAGTACCTATTTCTTCCGAGGGTCTATCGACCAAGAGATAAAAAAACTTGTTTGTAAGAGTTTACTTATACTTTACAATTAATTATACTCTTTCAAGCTTATGTTACTAACTAAAATATTTGATAAAAAGAATATCATACAACTAAATTACTTGTACTATTACTATAATCGGTAGTATTATTAAATAAATTACTTTCAATCTACACTTAAATCTATTATCAATTTATCTCATACGTACTACGTAGTAACTGTAAATTCTAATGAAGTCATAAAGGTAACTGTTTACCTCCCGTAATTTAGTTATTGTCTTTTAAAACTTTACTTTGTTGAGACTTATGAGACTAAGCTAATCAATCCATGCTAATACATGCGCTACTTTTCATCAGTATCGTATAAGTTGTCGATACTTGTACGATACTGATGAAAAGTAGCGTAGTTTATACATAGTATAGTTACTTCGTAAAGCGTTAAGTTACTTGTAACTAATAGGTCTTTACCTATGAAATTGCCGTTTTGTATGCAATAAGTGAAAGTACTTATTTTTTCAAACTTTTTATTTCTGTTATTCGAAGTAATCACCCATGCAATCGACGCATCTTTGCCAACGCATTAGCAGTTTATTGATGCCCTTCTTGTAAAAATCAGCTGGACTGGAGGCAACAAACTCTTCAAAGGCATTTTGTACTGCCTCTCGGGAATTGAATTTTTTACCCACTAAAAACTTGTCTAAATTTTGGAAAAAGTAATAGTCGATAGGTGCAAGGTCTGGTGTGTATGGCGGATGAGGAAGAGCTTCCAACCCCAGCTCTTGCAGCTTGGAGACTGTCTGTTGCGCAGTATGGGGTCGCGCGTTGTCGTGAAGCAGCTGCAGGAGCTGCGGTTGGAAGCTCTCCCTCATCCGCCATACTCACCAGACCTTGCACCTACCGACTATTACTTTTTACTTAAGACTGTTACTTTTACTTAAGTACCGCTCTCTGTGCCCTCTCCACTCTCAACATATGCAGAGACCCAGCTCCTCTCCAGACAGGGATACAATACATCAACAAAGATTCCACAAGTGCACTGTATACCAGCTTGAGAATTTCTGCACTAGCCGACGGTTTGAGCTTTTTTTATTATAAATATTAGTTTCCTAGTACGGGACGTTAGGCTCTCGATCTGCTTATCCCATTTAAGACAGGCATCAATATGTATGCCCAGGTATTTAATAGTGGATTTTCGCATAATTGTGTCACAAGCACAATTCACATTCTGGCGGTTGCATGTGTGTAGCGTCAGCGTTTGTTGGTGTGGTGGCCGCGAGGAAGAATCTGGAAAAAATGCTATATATAGTTTGTTTTCGTAATATTCAGTGTGAGAAGATTTGCAACAAGCCATGACATAACACGTGTCAAGGCCAATTCGGCTACATTAAAGGCAAGATCCCAACTCTGTGCATGAACAACCAATGCTGTATCATCTGCGTAAGTAAAAATTTTGCAGTTTTGTAAGGTTAATTGACACAAATCATTGATGTAAATCAAGAAGAGAGTTGGGCCCAAAACACTTCCCTGCGGCACCCCGTAAGTAATCGGCTGTTCTCCACTAATATGATTGCCAATCTTCACATACTGAGTACGACCGCTGAGATAACTACGAAATACGCTCAGAATGGTACCTCTAATTCCTATACTTTCCATCCTGTCCAGGAGAACAGGAATGAAGACGGTATCGAAGGCTTTCCAGACATCCAAGAATATGGCTAAAGTTTTGTATTTCTTATCAATTAACTGTATCACCGTATCAGACAATTCCATTACCGCGTCCTCAGTCGACTTCCTTTTTATGAAGCCATATTGATTTGGGGAATTATGGCGAATGTTTCCAGATAATTGGTCAATTTCTTGTTTATAATTCTCTCTAAAACCTTCGACACCGCGGTCAATATTGATATTGGTCTGTAATTTGCGACCTCCTTTCTTTCCCCACCCTATTTGCAAAATAGTGGTTAACCATATCGACAGACCGTTTCGGATCCCCGTGCAAGTTTAAAAGTCCAGTCGAAAATAATTTAAGCTGATCTGTATCTGATATGGTTTTTATAGCTTGCCAAGTTGCTTTTGTGTTTCCCTTAGCCTCTCTCAGTTGGTTTCTCTCATAATTTATTTTAACCTTCTTTAGTAAATTATTACAAAAGTTGCGATATAGTCTGTATGTTGTATGTAAAATGGTGTTTTCAGGGGATTTCTTTGACTTCACATGTAAGGCGTCTCTATTCTTGATACACTTTAGGAGTCCAACTGTTATCCAGGGCTTAACGGGATTCCGTCTATGTGTGACTTTTATTTGGTGGGTGTTCGTTTTTACAATGCTAGAAATGCTCTGTATGAAGTATTTGGCGGCTAACTCCGCATTTTGTATTAAATACAAGGGAGAGAAGTTAAAGGTTTGGATCGCTGTGATAATTGCATTTTGATCTGTTCGTTGTACGTATTGTTTATGTGTAGTTTTTTTATTGACCGAATCCAAACTAAGCAAGGTAGAAAGGTCATCCGTGACATGCATTTTCAACACTAATACAGTTGCGCGCCTAGCAGTTTTCAGGATAACATGATCTAAGCAGGCATCACCTCTGGTTGGAATAAGATATGCAGGTAGTAACCCATGTGACGAGCACAAGTTCAAATATTCCTCCTTTTGAGAATTCGAGAGATCGGCATTTAAGTTGATATTTATATCACCAATAACTGTTAAGGTTTTATGCCTGCGCAATGCGCTTAAAGTATCATCGAGACTTGTCAAGAAAGTATCTATATTTCTGCAACTAGGAGAGCGATATATAGCAATTACTGCCGTATCATCACATATGCACACCAAACAGTTAGCATCAGTAAACTGTGGCTGATAAACGGTGTGCTTCAGATTTTTTTTAACGTAAATGGCCACACCTTCATTTTGGTTTAAAAAATAAGACGCATAGCTACTATAACCCCCCAAATTTGGCAACGTTATACTCTTGCTTAACCAGCACTCAGACAGGATCACGATGTCACACGGTATGTCTAGTGTCAAGTAGAATAGACATTTCGTCAAAATGCCGATTTACGCTACGTATATTCATGTGGAAAATGTTTAGGGTGTTTTGTTTAACGTGTAAGTGCTGTGAACAAAGGCTTGGAGAGCACAAATGACTCCCAGACACAGTGACTGAGTCCAGGTCATCTGAGATTTTGGTTATGCTATCCACAGTGGTCATGAAATAGTCAAATAGTACTAATGAACTTTTGCTGGGCTTAATATACGTATGATGTAGGAGAATTAAAAGCAATTCGTGACCAGTCTCATTAGGACTTTTGTTGAAGCAATGAAATAGTATAATTTTGAAAATGATTTCTTGATTGATTTTTTAAAAGTGTGTTTGATGTGTAAAGTGTTGGTATATTTGCAACAAAATAAACGAAATATAACAAAAAAGACATGCAATAATTAAAAGTACAAACTAACAGTATAAAAAGCTGGTCCAAATAAGGGAAAATAAATACAAATCCAGCAATAAGGAATCCAAAAACAGAAAATATGTAAAGTCATGCTTGTGTTTTTAACTTATTAAGTTCAGCTTCCGACGATATGTGTATTGCTGGCATCAGTGCCGGTTTTAACACTACCAGCGCCCTGGGCGAGATTTTTACGGCGCCCTCCAACTGCAATTCAAACTCATACGAAAAAAGGGAAAGGATATAATGAAATAGAAATAATTATTTCGTCGGTACCCCCGGATACCACCGAACCACTCGAACCGACTAAAACCGTACGCCGTCTCGGGTACTAGAAGCTGGGGAACCAGGTGCACCCTAGAAAGGAAAACCTTGAAATCCCGACGTTCCTCGGGCCATCTACGGTTTGTAGATAGCCCCTTCCTGTGTGGGAACCCCGATGTTCCCATTGCTGTCCCCATAGGTGGGGCGCGAGCACCTTTCCGGGCCTGGGTGACAGGTGGCCTCACCTGTAACCCTCCAGGCTTGCGCTTATGGATAACGGAGATGGTTTTGCTATCTTCGGCACCTGAGTCGACTGCGGTACCTGGCCCGTTCCCGGGCCTGGTAAAAGTAAGAGTTCTAAACCTCTCTCGGTCTCGCTCGGCCGTCTCCTTCGCAAACATAACTAGCTCACAGAAAGAGACGGCGGAGTTCCACGCGCTCCCGCTCCGAAACATGGCCGCAATCATGTTACCGAGCGAGAGTGACGCCACGAGATGGCGCCTCGGCTCCCCATCGCCCCGGCTGCAGCTGAAAACTGATGTCACTCGGTAGTAGAAACGAAAAGTGACAAATCTTAGCATCTCGACGTAGCATGGGGCATGGACCGTCCGATTACTACGTCGCGTCTGTTTGTTTTAATATAATTGGAATAATTGTTTTATACGTGCACCGATTTTATGGCTAAAAATAATGCTAACTCTTTTTAACTAAAATGTTAAAAACAGATAGACAATGTGTTTCTCTGTGGTTGGGAATTCCCGATAAAATGAATTGCAAGTTGCAAGCAGTTCTCCGATCGAACAGTTTGAATACTACAATGCATTCAAGTGCTGCCAACATAAAGATTTTTTCACTTAATTTAGGAAATTTACGAGTAAGTACGAGGGTGGTTTGAAAAGTCCGCGCAAAAATGAAAACTACTTAATTTTTCAGGATAGATAGTTTTTGGTTTTCAACATAATCTCCTTTTAGACTAATACACTTCGTCCAACGATGCTCTAGTTTGTTGATCCCTTCCGAATAGTAGAATTTGTCCAAGTTTGTAAAATAGGCATTCGTTTCTACAATTACCTCCTCGTTTGAGTAAAATCTTTTTCCCGTCAGCCATTTCTTCATATTGGGAAATAAGTAATAGTCCGAGGGAGCCGAATCTGGAGAATAGGGGGGAATTAAAACGCGTTGGAACCCTATTTCCATCAGTTTTGCGGCCACTACTGTTGAGGTGTGAGCTGGTGCGTTATCGTGATGTAAAATAACTTTATTGTGGACCAATCGTAGACGTTGTTCTTGCAACTCGGTTTGCAAACGGTTCAATAACGATGAATAATATGCACCTGTAATAGTTTTACCTTTTTCCATATAATCAATGAAAATTATTCCTTGTGAATCCCAAAAGACAGTTGCCATAACCTTCCCGGCCGAAGAAACAGTCTTCGACATTTTTGGTGCAGATTCCCTCTTGTACACTCACTGTTTGGACTGTTCTTTGGTGTAAGAGTGTAGTGGTGTATCCATGTTTCATCCACAGTCACGAAACGGCGCTTACAACAGCTACAAACCGTCCATGCAACACACGATTTCATTTTTGATCAATCGTGAGCAATCGTAGCACCCATCTTGCGGATAACTTTTTCATATCCAAATGTTGGTGCAAAATATTATGTAACCGTTCATTCAAGATGCCGATACAGCACTAGCAATCTCACGCACCTTCACTCTTCTGTCATCCGTCACCATATCATGGACTTTATCAATGGTTTCTGGAATAGTGGCCGAAACAGGGCGTCCAGAACATTCAGCATCACTTGAGTCCATGTGGCCACTCCCAAAATTTTGAAACCACTTATAAACTGTTCTAATTGACGGTGCAGATCTCCATAATGTTTATCAAGTTTCTTTTCAGGCTCCTTTGCCTTTCATAAAGTAATGTTTTATCAACACACGATGGCGCCCCTTTGTAGCGCCCCTTTGTCCGGCGCCCTGGGCGGTCGCCCAACCGCGCTCTACCCTAACGCCGCTACTGGCTGGCATTCCTTCCCTTTTGCGGATGTAAACCTTACCGTTTGCAGTCCAACAGTATGCGTATTCATATGTTCTGGCGTGGGTTCTCGCCGCATAGAATATACGTCTTACAACTTTTGATAGTACATTAGTTAAGACTATGGTATTTAATTACACTTCCCACTCTAGTAAACGATGTAGCTGCTAAAGCTTCAAGCGATAAGTGTAATTATTTGGCAACACAATAGTTTAAAAAGCCAATAATTTCCCTTATTCGTTCAAATTAAAACTGTAGAAACATTTTTCAACTACATATATCCATTTCATCCATTTGTAGGCTTTAAGGTTTACTGATTGATAACTACCAGAGGACAAGACCATGAGTTCATTTTCTGTAAGTCCATAACCTTCCAACTTCTAATTACTCAGTTTACAAACGAGTTTTCAACGAACTGTAACAAAGGCGGCAGGGCTTGAGAGACGATACGTTCTCTCATTTTAAACTTTTCTTATAAATAACTGTTTTTTTTTTATATTGATCATGACTAATTTATAACAACACAATAAATTCTGAGCCAAGGCAAGAAAAACTTGGTGAAGTCCAACAGCCTTGTTTCAAACGAGTCAAAATATATTCAGATCAATCTACCAGTTTTATTTTTTCCCTTTGTAGATGGCACTGAGTTGGTCAAAGCACACGTGCACGTTGCCGCCTCCGCAGATCGTGACCTGCGCCTGCGCACCTCCGCCACTTACCTCACTCGCTTAATTGTCTGACGCCACATTAGCAGTTTAATGCATAGGCAATCGACTTTTCATTAACGACCACTTTTGTCTTTACTTATACATTCACCTAGAATAATTTGTTTATAAATAATTGACAACTTCTTCAGATCTAGAGAGCTGTAATAGTACCAACAGAGCTTGGCTTGAATACTTGTAAGAATTAAGAATTGTGCTTGACTTTACAACTTAATATAATGTATTGTTTACAAAAGTTATTCTTGCTCTCTTCTCGGCTTTGTTTATAAGTACCGCTAACCACGTATTATAGTTTATTCAACACAAAAATAACAATAGAAGTTTGTTTCTTATTATATGTATTAAAATGCAAGTACATACAATTAGAGATACGAAAATATATTATATTTAAAACATATTATATTCATACTAATATATGTAAAAACCAAGTATAACTTAATATAGATTTAGAAGATTCATTGAACCGTTCATGTGCTGCGGCTTCTCAAAGTAAAACGAGTTGGAATACTCAGGTGCGCTCGCGCGGCGTCACGGCACAGATACATTGTGACGCCGCGCCCGCCGCTGCCAGAAAATAGAATTAAAAGACACTCTACAATGGACCAAAGCCTTTCAACCGAGCACAAATACGTATTGGAATTTTAAATCCCAGCGAAATATACCTCAGGTGTTCTTAAGAATGAAACGAAACAATTCATTATTTTATTGTTAAACAAGTTATAAATTTATGAATACGGTCAAATATTGTAAAATCTGCACGTGCACAGTTTTTTAAATAAGTTTGTTTCATTTCTTATGTATTTATCTCTCTATGTACCTATATTTGAAGAAAAGAAAAAAGTGACATCTAAAGAGACGTCAGAGACAAAAGTATTTTGCGCACACTACGTGTTTTTGTACCCTTCGTAAGGACGAGTCGGTCGTTGTCAACTGGGCCTATTTCCGAATTCTTTGTTATCCCTGAGAATTTTGTCCCCATAACAATTAGTCCGTTCCGATTCCAATTCGAATGCAGGATCTTAAAAGAAAACAAGCATGATCAAAAACTACTTGATACAACTTATTTATTATTTTGATTTAATTTTATTTCTGAACCTTCGTTATAAACAATGTTTTTGATAAAAGAAACTTCTTTTTTTCCTCTAAGAACTCGTAGTCATATAGATTATAATGAAGATCAGCTAAGTATTTTTTTAAATATTTTTTTGGCAATTTTTTAGATAAAGTATACGTATGAACCTGTTTTTAACCGACTTCCAAAAAGAAGGAGGTTCTATTTTCCACTGTATTTTTTTATTTTTTTATGGATGTTCATCATTTACTTTAATAGTATACAGATTACTGAAAATACTATAATTGTGGGAGACTTGAACTTGGAGCATAACGAAAATTCTTTTTTCGTAATGAGTTACTATGCGTGTATGTTTGTTACTTCTTCACGCAAAAACGACTTAATGGATTTGGATGAAACTTTACAGTAGTATAGCTTTTCCATCAGAATAACACATAGGCTACTATTATCCGCGGTAACGGACATACACGCGGGCGGAGCCGCGGGCAATAGCTAGTATATATGTATATAAATTGTAAAAACGTACACTAATGTACAAACAACATTTTTCGTTAAGTGCTTACTTAAGATGTGTTTTTTTAAAGCCTGCTAAAGTGATTCTACTCTGCCTGATGTGCAGCATGAATAGAATCCAAGAGTGGGGGCCACTATACTCATTGCAAATACAGAGAATGCAGCATGCTGACCCACACTATCGCGGCCTAGTGAGATACTTAAGTTAAGACCTTAATAGTATCTTAAGTTTATAATAGGTATAACTTCCAGGAAGTGGTTGAAAATAGCTGAGTTGTTATAAAAACGCTTCATCAACAATACTTAGGGTAAAATAAATTTTTCGCTTTAACAAGTTCTCTAAAAATATGTAGCGTTGTAGTGTTAAATAAAACTCATACTAACGGTAGAGGTCTTAACCGAGATCCGGAAAGCAGAAAAACATTGAGCGTTCGAACAAATATGGTAAACAAGTTTATATTGTATTTTTTATTCTTAAACATTTTGTTTTATTAGATGGATCTATACAAATAAATAAAATCGAAGTGTCTATTCGTAATTGTAAAATAATAAATTTTCCAATAAATGCATAATTATGGCAAATTATAATTTTTGTCGGTCTGTCTGTTTGTTCTGGCTGAACTCTGGAACGTCTAGATTGATTTTGACAAGACTTTCACTGGCAGATAGCTGAACTTTGTAAGGAATAACTTAGGGTGCCTACTTTGTTGTTTTTTTTTTGTTAAATTTATTTACAGCTAGGTCTCAATTAAATCATTAAGTACCCGTCTTGTGTTAACGAAGTACATCCAGTACATTAAACCTATGCAGAATGCATGCGCAGTTGCAAAAGATAAACAAAACTAAAAAAAAAACAAAACTAATTGTGAAGTCATGAACGAAATACATTTGTTCAGGGAGTATGGTTTAGTTGCATGAGAAATACACTAATACAAATTCATACATTACAACAAGTTTATTTATGTGACCGGCATAGTAAGTGATAAATGTGTGTTTCGATGCATTTCAAAGATTCCAAATATCAAAACCGAAGCAAGAAATTCCTCACGCCGCACTATAAAGGGATCGGGCATCAACACCGTTTCTATTGAACAAAGTAAAGGTGACCAGCTCATACAGATAAGTACAATACACTTTGATACACTTTAGTATTATTTTTTTTGAAGTTAAGGTTGAAACGGTGATGGTGGCGGTGGTGGATTAAGAATACAGAGTATCGCCACCCCTGATCATCCCACGCGAGTCGTAAGATGCGACAAGAGAAAAAACGACGCAGTACAATATCACTGCAAAAAGTAAACCTGAAAGGAACCCTATACTAACCCGTCTAGCCAGCGAGCGTAGGAGAGAGATACTTATGTCCAGCAGTGGACTATTAAAAGCTGACGATTTTAACATTTTTTTTACCCGATAACCCGACTACGGCAAAGCCAAAGGTATGTATGTTTGTATGTTCATGTGTTCCCTCCTAGCTCCTCAACTACTTATTAGAACTGGACAAATGAGATATCGTTAGAAGCGTCTTGATCGTCCGCTGGTTATAGGCCATATGGACTGTCACTGAATCAAATGTGGCGCCCTGTAGCAGTCATAAAGTACTGTGTTAAAAAATAAATTTGATATAAATATGTCGTGTTTGGTATCATTGGAAAGCGCGTTACTTGTACATTTCAAAAATGTATATATTATTAATATTTGCTTGTGACTTTGTCTGTATTTATTTGATAATTGTGATATTTCTATTGTATTTAAAATAATATATAAGTACTTTGCAAATAAATTCATATTATAACGGCACCAAAACATTTCAAATAAGAAAAAGTAAAAACAAAAAACGGCGCTGAAAAAGTATGAATGAAACTAGTTTAAAAAGCCAAAAGTTTTACATCGTCGTTTTTGGTCGAAGTTGGGTTTTAGTTTTTATACTGACAAACATACATATACTGCCTAAACTGTTGCCTTTTACCAGTGCCCTTTGCCCTTCCTTTGGTTCGTGGCAGTCGGGTAAAAAAGTAACTGTTCATCAATATAGTAGTGCCATCTATATATTTACATTAACAGTTATTTTATTTGAAACTTTCCAGTAAATGCCACGCCATCTTGCGGTACATTTTAGTTTAATAGTATTTCTATTCGACAATAGGTGGCGCTCGTGGTTACTGAATATTCCGGTATCTGGCAACACCAGCATTATAAAATGGAACGCTTGCTAGAAAATGCTCTCTTTTGATTGGTTGATCGCCCTGGTACGAAATCGAAATGGTACTTGTTCATTCCGCCATTTTGCCGACACTTGGCTGTCGAAGAGAAACTGGCTACGGATTTAATATCAAGCCGCATTGCGGCGATCTGATTCATTACGTTAAAGGTACGTTTAAAATAAGCAAATTTCTTTTATCTATTTCCTAAATTGCATAATATTTACTATGCACTATCTGGTATCTCCACTGTCGATTTTATATTGATCGTGGTCGTTTTTCAGTGCTATATTAAACAAACTCACCCATTCGGAAACACAAGCCTCTCTCTGTTTTCGTTAGTTACGAGCTTAACATTACATTTAAATAATACTCAGTTCATATGTGTCTTTAACATCAGTGCTAATATTATAATCTTCTTGCAGGGTTAGGATAAAGCCGCAAAGATGCATCTCTACAATTTAACTTTGCAAGGATCATCATGCATCACACATGCAGTGCATGGTAATTTTTCTGGTTCAAAACAGCAGGAGATAGTGATATCTCGTGGCAAGACTTTGGAACTCCTGCGACCTGATCCGAACACCGGCAAAGTGCATACCTTGATGAAAGTTGAAATCTTTGGTGTTATTCGGTCTATGATGTCATTTAGACTTACGGGAGGCACAAAAGGTAAAGTACTTTTTATGTTACGGCCACGTGGGCGAAGGCCGGATTATAACCTCTAGGGTACATGTAGAGCTAGGTTATGTAGCATGGGTGTATAATGTTGCATTGTCTTGCTCCATGCACTTGACGATCAACTGCCTGGGTTAACTAGATGCATAGAATGAAAGCCAGAGCGTCGCTCTGCCCAATCCCTCATGGTTAGGCAGATGTTCCGCTGTGGCACAGTATTATTATTGTTTAGCTCTATTTGTTAAATACTAAATTCTGATGGCAATTACAACAATTATTGTGATTTACAGATTACATAGTTATTGGCTCCGATTCTGGTCGCATTGTGATATTGGAGTATATTCCTAAGAAGAACATTCTTGAAAAAGTACATCAAGAAACATTTGGGAAGTCAGGATGCAGACGCATTGTTCCCGGCCAATACTTGGCCATAGATCCAAAAGGACGAGCTGTCATGATTGGTAAGTTTTACTGTGATATTTCAATGTATTCTAATCTATACCTCTATTTATGCATATGGGTAAACTATTTGTATAACGGTTAGTGATCCTATCTGCTAAATCAAAGGTCTTAGGTTTGATTCCCACCCAGAGCAAATAATTCTGAGATTAGTACTGTCATTTGTTCTGGGTCTGATAATTTATCTGTATAGGAATATATTTGAAGCATGTTTATCATGTCTGGTTACTTTGGTAGGTACAGGTTCTACATAATTTAAGACCTGACTGCCATGTGTCAAGTTATTATTATTAATGCTACTCTTTCTTTGACAAAGACAGGATTGTATTATTTTATAGATAATCCTGCAAATGTATTCAGGTTTCATGATTTCTTTTTTATTGCAGGTGCTACTGAAAAACAGAAACTCGTTTACATATTGAACAGAGATGCTGAGGCCAGATTGACTATTTCATCTCCTCTAGAGGCACACAAGTCTAACACACTGGTATACCACATGGTGGGTGTAGATGTAGGCTTCGAGAATCCAATGTTTGCTTGCTTAGAAATTGATTATGAAGAAGCTGATGCTGATCCTTCAGGTATGTAAAAATATCCAAATGAATCTTGCATTTATAAAGTTACTAATAAAATGTTGAGAACAAAATCTATTATGTATATATTTTATTTGTAGCCTAACTACAATACATGTTCCTAGCAGTGTTCTCAAGTTAACAAGTAATGTTGAAGCTACCAATAGCTCACCAAAGTTAGCCATTTCTAAGTGATGAATAACTAGTATTATGTACTGCTAATAATGGTTGAAATATTCTAAAGTAGCTGTTGCTCTCGGCTCCGCCCGCGTGTATGTTGGTTATCGCTGCAAATAGTAGCCTATGTTATTCTGATGTATAAGCTGTAAGTTTCATCCAAATCTGTACAGCCGTTTTTGCGTGAATGAGTAACAAACATCCATCCATACTTATAAGCTTTTGCGTTTATAATATTAGTAGGATTATACATGAATATAGATACATACCATGATTATTCTGAGGTCCGTGTTTCCGACTGACAGTGACGCCAAATCCTCTTTTTAAATGAGTTCAAACTGTCCAAAATGTTTCTGGGCTCTACCAGTACTAGCTTTTTATGAATATTATTCTTTTTAGGTGAAGCTGCACAAAAAACTCAACAAACTTTAACATTCTATGAACTTGATTTGGGTTTGAACCATGTAGTGAGAAAATACTCGGAACCCCTAGAAGAGCATGCCAACTTCCTTATAACAGTGCCAGGAGGTAACGATGGTCCCTCAGGAGTACTTATTTGTTCTGAAAACTACTTAACCTACAAAAATTTAGGGGACCAACATGATATTAGATGTCCTATCCCTAGACGACGTAATGATCTAGATGATCCAGAAAGAGGCATGATATTTGTTTGTTCAGCAACTCACAAGACCAAGTCCATGTTCTTTTTCTTAGCACAGACTGAACAAGGAGATATATTTAAAATTACAATTGAGACTGATGATGACATGGTTACAGAAATAAAGTTGAAGTATTTTGATACCGTGCCTATCGCCACAGCAATGTGTGTCCTGAAAACAGGATTTCTGTTTGTAGCATGTGAATTTGGCAACCAGTAAGTATTTAAGTACTATAAACATATTTATTTTAATTATGCATGTTATTAACTTAAAATTGAGAGTTTTGGTGCTCTATTTTCTAATTATCATGCTAGAGAAATAATCTCCGAACCAAGGTCCTCCCTTTTTATATGAGGGTGAGCACACTGATGCGAGAATAACATTTAAAGCATAATTAACTTTCTTTACTTGACTGATAAATGATGAATTTACTAAAAGGTGATTATTTTATTTCAGCTACTTGTATCAAATAGCTCATTTGGGTGATGAAGATGATGAACCAGAATTCAGCTCAGCCATGCCTTTGGAAGAAGGGGACACATTCTTCTTTGCACCAAGACCACTGAGAAATCTAGTACTTGTGGATGAACTAGATTCACTATCACCAATATTAGGTAAAAAAAATCACATTTCCTTCAATTTATGATTTACAATTACTTAGTATTGATTTCTTTGTTTTAATAAAATTCTAATCAATTTGTTTAAACTTTTTAGCCTGTCGTGTAGCTGATTTGGCTGGTGAAGATACCCCTCAAGTTTATCTGGCCTGTGGCCGTGGACCAAGGTCATCTTTGAGGGCTCTAAGACATGGTTTAGAAGTTGCTGAAATGGCTGTATCTGAGTTACCTGGTTCACCTAATGCAGTATGGACTGTTAGACGGCACAAGGATGGTGAGTAATATACAATCCCTATAAAAGAAATCAGTATAATTGTTTGCTAGTTCCAGATTTAAGTTGTGGCAGTTAATAATGCAATAGGGTTCAATCCCCTTTTTAAAAGATGTGGTAATTAGTAGACTAAAGTTCTCATGTTAATGTTGTTTGTTTTTATGACAGACAAAACTGAAATCACTTCAAAATAGTTTGTTTTATGATATATTTCACTATTATATTATTGGGACAGAAGTAAGGCTATGTTTCGCCAAAGGATTGAACAATGCGATCTTATGCATTGAACATGGCAGACATTACATAGTAATCAGTAATGTCATAAATAAGAAAACTTTAACAATGGAGCGTAATGATTATAAGCTTTGGTCCGTGTTACTGAAATACCGTGACGCTATCAATAACCACTTATGAATGCTCCTCTTTATCAACAAATTACTAATAAAACCCTGGTTGTTTGTCATACATAAACACCAGTGGTTTTTCTTTTCAGAATCTACTACTATCGGCTGATGAACGAATAGAGATGGTTTCAGCAAACACACAAAAAGGTAGGCATCAAAGGCTGTGTAACAAAACTGGAAGCTGCCAACATCAGAAGACTGCATTATATTGACGTTTGCTATGTGGATCATATCTTATTTTAGACTTTTTTCTCTTGGTTGCAGAGGAATATGATTCTTACATCATTGTGTCGTTCGTTAATGCTACGCTTGTGCTGTCTATCGGTGAGACAGTTGAAGAAGTGACGGACTCTGGTTTCTTGGGCACAACACCCACGCTCAGCTGTCACGCTCTCGGTAACGACGCTCTCGTGCAAGTATATCCAGATGGCATCAGGCATATACGTGCTGACAAACGTGTGAATGAGTGGAAAGCACCAGGAAAGAAATCTATAGTAAAATGTGCAGTTAATCAGAGACAAGTAGTTATTGCACTAACTGGAGGTGAACTAGTCTATTTTGAAATGGACCCTGTAAGTATCCAAATCAAGCATTGCACTTGTTTATCGACGTTATTGCATGGACTGGCTCTTTGGGCCGGTCCATGCATGAGTGGTGTGTAGCTGCCCCATGCAGTGAAAGGCCCACGACGTCGTAGAGCATGTCTCGCTCCCGCTTGCGGTAGAGCCAGGCACTCGGCATATTCCATAGCCAAGCTGGAGCCGTTCAGGCTATGAAGGCGGCAAAACCATGCTGTGGACAATCATACTATTTTTTTCCAACAAATAAATTAAATTGGAGTGTCTATCATCTGCAAGTTTAAATTTAAAAGTTTATTAGTTTTAAATACAATTTCGTTTTTTTTGTGTAATACATTTTGTATTAGATATAAACTTTGATGTTATAGTGCATAATGTGTTCCGTAACTGTGTAACATCTGTACAATATCCTTGTTGTAGATCAAAAATAAATAAATATTTTTTATCATTTTCAGACTGGTCAACTAAATGAATATACAGAAAGAAAGAAACTATCATCAGATGTATCATGTATGGCTTTGGGATCTGTGGCCACTGGCGAACAAAGGGCATGGTTCTTGGCTGTAGGATTAAATGACAACACTGTCAGAATCATCTCATTGGATCCTTCAGTAAATATTATTTTAAAATTAATACAAAAAAACTTTAATGATATTAATCAAAATGATGACACAAGGACACCACTGACCTATTTTGATTACAACAACCCAAAAATGCGTTATTCTCAAACTACTGAAGTAATTGCAAATTTATAAACTGTGTCTTTTATAGAAGTCGGGGATTTAAAAATAATTATATTTACAGGATTGTTTATCACCACGTTCTATGCAAGCTTTACCAGCAGGGGCTGAATCGCTGTGCATAGTTGAACAGCCTTTTGAATCAGGAGCGAAATCAGCTTTGCAATTAAATATTGGCTTGAGCAATGGTGTATTACTAAGAACGACGTTAGACTCGGTCAGTGGTGACTTAGCTGATACGAGGACCAGGTAAATTTCTAAAATATTGCCATTAACGTATCTCTAAATTATATCAATGATGAAAAAAAATTCGCTCCTTATTATTGCTGTATAATATTGATGATCACTTAACCAGATCTGAGTAAAGAATCTAAATAAAATTTACCAATTTTATTCTTGGCAGCTATTCAATGGCCATTTTTATTTTATAGGTACTTGGGCTCAAGACCTGTAAAGCTATTCAAAGTACGTGTGCAAGCAGCAGAGGCTGTGTTGGCAGTGTCGTCGAGGACTTGGTTGGGATACCACTATCAAAATAGATTTCATCTTACGCCACTTTCATATGAATGCCTGGAGTATGCAGCTGGTTTTAGCTCAGGTAGGTTACTAACTACTGATATAAGTATAAGTTTTATAGTACATATGCAAAATACGGCATTAAGTTCGCCTTTGCAACATCTGTGCATAAAGTTTAAATAAATAAAATAATTCTAATAGTTGTTTTTAATATTTTGGCATGGTTAACTGAAGAGAAATCACATTTTTGTTATAAAATATTATCGACGTTATTGCACGGACTGACTCTTTGGGTCGGTCCATGCATGAGTGGTGTGTAGCTGCCCCATGCAGTGAAAGGCCCACGACGTCGTAGAGCATGTCTCGCTCCCGCTTGCGGTAGAGCCAGGCACTCGGCATATTCCATAGCCAAGCTGGAGCCGTTCAGGTGATGAAGGCGGCAAAACCATGTCGTGGACAAACATCCCTTAGTTCTATTAAAAATTCAATTCAATATGAGTTACATACACAAATATAATTTCACCAATTTCTCTTTTCTTTACAGAACAATGTGCTGAGGGTATAGTAGCAATCTCATCAAATACTCTTAGAATTTTAGCTTTGGAAAAGCTTGGTGCTGTCTTCAACCAAACCTACTTGCCACTAGAATATACTCCTCGGAAATTCGTCATCAATTCAGACAACAATCACATTTTCATACTGGAAACAGATCATAACTCTTACACAGAAGAAATGAAGAATCAGAGAAGGTGAGTTATTTCGTAAAGTTATCCGTTTTATTAAACGCCATAGTATGGGCAAATTTACCAAAAATGATTAATAAAATTTCATATGATGACAAATAACACATAAAACCTGAAATTAATGTAGATATACCTGCAGTACTGACTAAAACCACTTAAAAAATTAGTTGCTCAGCAATAGTCCAATTACTAAGAACATTATATTTGATTCAGGATTCAAATGGCCCAAGAGATGCGTGAGGCTGCTGCAGGCGGTGGCCCTGAAGATCAACAACTTGCAAATGAAATGGCTGATGCATTTCTGTCCGACACATTACCTGAAAATGTATTCTCATCACCCAAGGCTGGAGCAGGTAAATGTTTGTTTATATAATATTCAAATTTAAGCCACGTCTTCTGGGCAAGAGCAGAAAATGTCATTGAGCTTACTGACTCTAATCGGATGTGGCGATATTAAATCCCAACGTTAATCCCAGATGACTTCAATGTGAGTCATTTGATTCAAGTTAGGGATACAAACAAATATTTGTACAGAACATTATGAAATGAAAATCCATGGACAATATTTTGATTTTGTACTACGACTTCCAGGTATGTGGGCGTCTCAAATTCGCGTAGTTGATATGGGAACGAGTGCTGGACAACCGGCTACTTTATTTAAATTACCTTTGGAACAGAATGAAGCTGCCGTATCTGTTTGTATTGTGCGATGGTCAGCACATGCTGAACATGCTCACCCGCACTTAGTTGTCGGTGTTGCCAAGGAAATGATTCTTTCACCAAGATCTTGTACAGAAGGCAGTTTACATGTTTATAAGGTAAATAATTTAACATATACTCTGATAATCTCACAAAACTTTATGTATTTTCTATGATGTCAACATTACGCTCCGTGTTTCATCTGAAGAACATTGACGAATGCTTAACCAGATCTGAGATTATAATATTTTTTAAATTTCGGGAATGCTGTCATTCTTGCAATATTAATTTGCTTTAATATCTTTCAGATACATAGCAATACTGGGAAGCTAGAGCTGGTCCACAAAACACCAATTGATGAATATCCTGGTGCATTAGCAGCGTTCAACGGAAAGCTTTTGGCGGGAGTTGGTCGCATGCTAAGATTATACGATATCGGCAGACGAAAACTATTACGTAAATGTGAAAACAGACATATTCCGAACCTTATAGCAGATATCAAAACCATTGGCCAACGAATTTTCGCATCCGATGTTCAAGAATCTGTATTTTGTCTGAAGTACAAAAAGCGAGAAAATCAATTAATCATATTTGCTGATGATACAAACCCCAGATGGATTACAAACAGTTGCATACTAGACTATGATACTGTAGCTATGTCTGATAAATTCGGTAATGTTGCGGTAATGAGGTTGCCACATTCCGTAACTGATGACGTTGACGAAGATCCAACTGGAAACAAAGCACTCTGGGACAGAGGTAAAAATTTATGCAATATTTAACTATTCTGAACCTGTAATATGATGATACAAAATTATATACATGCTAGACTAATGAAAGTAATGATTATTGACTCTTATCTGACAGTTTCATTATCAGCATTATATTATTTCAAGTACGCTTTGTTACTAAAGTGCGATTTTGTCTTCAGGTCTTCTCAATGGTGCATCTCAGAAAGGTGACATCACCGTCAATTTCCACATCGGAGAAACGGTAACATCGTTACAACGAGCTACACTTATTCCTGGTGGCTCTGAGGCACTTCTGTATGCCACAATCAGTGGTTCCCTTGGAGTCTTACTTCCATTTACCTCTAGAGAAGATCACGACTTTTTCCAACATCTGGAAATGCACATGCGAAGCGAAAACTCTCCGTTGTGTGGACGTGACCATTTGTCGTTTAGGAGTTACTATTATCCAGTGAAAGTAAGTATTAACAAAATGTTACAATCATGCTTTTGCTACTTACAGTTGTCTATAATAAAATTATCATGATTATAGATAACCTTTGTTATTATTATTCTCTTTATTAAACTTTTTATAACATATTATTTACATTTTTAAATAGCAATACATATAAAAACAAATACATTTAAAAATATAAAAAATAGAAGACCACCGACTTCGGGTATAGGGACCAAGAAACCAAACGCTTATATTATTATTAGTAAGCTATATCCGATGGTTAGTCAGCAGATGTGTTCTCTAAGAGCGCATTTGTGTTACATTGTCGGTAGAGTAAGGCGAGCGCTTGTGTGGCGCAGGCACTCGTCGTTTTGGCGGTCCCGCGTCACTGCCGCTCCCCGAGTTCCTGAGAGTCGGGACGCGCCTAACTATAGCGCTACTGTAGTTTTTGGAACGTACATTTCATCTATATACATGTACTGTTCCACATATTAGAACCAATGTTTATTTACGTTTTATGTAATGGCTACGTTTTCTTTGCAGAATGTGATAGACGGGGACCTGTGTGAACAGTTTAACTCATTGGAACCTGCCAAACAGAAGGCGATCGCTGGGGACTTGGAGAGAACACCCGCCGAAGTGTCAAAAAAGTTGGAAGATATTAGAACTAGATATGCGTTTTAAGTTCGCTTTCGTATTAATTAGGCATATAAGGATTAAAGTATGAATTCAAATAAGTCAGTTGTTTGATTCAAAACCCAATGCCATGTAATTTTTTTTTTGTCTAATTGAGAGATCGGTAATGCCGCTCCAACGTTACATCAGACAAAGTTCACGATACGAGTGACATTTCACAAACAATACAAATAAAAATGAAGTGTTTCAAAGTAAATTTTTCACTAAATGCATATGTATGGAAGAATCTATTTTTATTAACATTATCTTCGTAACAGCTAAGCAAATCTCTGGAAAGGCTAGACCGATTTTGACGGAACTCGCTGGCGGGCAACTGATGTTATATGGAGTAACTTGGGCTACTTTTAGAAAATAAAACCAATGAAATAGTCAACAGATGATCATGCATGATGCTCATCACGATTATTTGTCGTGGTTTGTAATGGAACTTGGAACAGACATCTGATTCTTCTACACGCTCTCGCTTCTTGGCTCACAACAGTCCGGTTTACGTAATCATTCTAATATTCTTAACGAAAGGAGAATTTTATAAAATTACTTAAGGCTTCATCATGGGCTAGTAGCCATACGCAGGCGTTCTGTCAATCTATATTAATAACTAGTTGACCCACGCGCAACGTCGTTTGCGTCTCCTATTGCCCGTAGCGTAATAATTTTCCCCCGTTTTTGAAACATTCTTCATTGATGCTCCGCTCCTTTTGGTCTTAGCGTGATGATATATATAGTCTATAGCCTTCCTCGATAAATGGGCTATCTAACACTGAAATATTTTTTCAACTGGACCTAGTTCCTGAGATTAGCGCGTTCAAACAAACTCTTCAGCTTTATATATTAGGTCTTTACCTATGAAATTGCCGTTCTTCAGTACTGGTCATTTCAAATAAAAAAAAGTTTGTAATGGCTCTGTATTCTAAATTCAAATTAATTTTGTTTTAAAACCATGACATTCTATTTACAAACTCAGTCTTTTGATTTCTGATTAGCGTTGTATTTTCATTACATTTGAACATTTTTCGTCATAATGGATACTTTAAAAATTCGTGTAATTTTGTAATATGAGTTCCGTCGTGGCACCAACGCTCAAAGGTAGTAGAGCCACGCTGATTTCAGCACGAACGGGCCGGCTCGACCGGGGCGGTACTACCCTCGCACAGAAAATCAACGTAAAGCATGCTGTCGTGTTTCGTTGGTGAGTGCGAGACCGGAGGCCCAATTAGTCTAGTCAACAAGTTCCATACTTGTTGACTAGACTAAAAGATGCACAAGCATCACTAGGCCGCCATGGTGTGGGTCGCCATGCTGCATTCGCAGTGAGCATGGTGACCACCACTCTTGGATTCTGCTTATGCTTTCCATCAGGCAGAGTAGGTAGAGCAAAAAAAAAAAAAACAAACGGCACGCAATATCAAAAACGTTTACGGAGAGAACTGTATAAACGAACACACAACCCGTTATTGGTTTTCCCGGTTCCGTTCTGGAAATTTTGACTTGAAAAATGAAGCTCGTGGTCGTCCGGAGACTTTGGTTAACAATAATGAATTAAAGGCGATTGTGGAAGCTGACTAAACTCAATCTACAGCTGAGCTAGCAGGAGCTTTTAATGTAAGCATCAAAACAATATTGATCCATTTGCGACAAATTAGCAAGGTAAAAAAGCTTGATAGATGGGTGCCCCACGACCTTAACGATCGCCAGCGCAACGTACGCGTCGAGGCTTGCCTTGCGCTGCTCAACAGGCAAAGAAATGAAGGAATTTTGAAACGAATTCTTACGTGCGACGAAATATGGTTTCTGTTCGACAATCGAAAGCGCTCAGCAAGTTGGTTAGACCCTGGTTCAGCACCAAAGCAATGCTCTAAACCAAAAATGACCCCTAAAAAGGTGATGGGCACTGTTTGGTGGTCTAGTGCGGGTGTGATTCACCACAGCTTTTTACAAAACGGCATGAGCATTAATGCAGATGTGTACTGTGAAGAACTGGAGAGAATGATGGAGAAGCTTGCACATCTGCAACCAGCTTTGGTCAATCGGTCGTCCCCACTGCTCCTTCACGACATCGCGCGAACTCCATACTGCGCAACAGACAGTCTCCAAGCTGCAAGAGCTGGGGTTGGAAGCTCTCCCTCATCCGCCATACTCACCAGACCTTGCCGACCGACCAACAGACACCGACTATTACTTTTTTCAAAATTTAGACAACTTTTTAGTGGGTAAAAAATTCAATTCCCATGAGGCAGTACAAAATGCCTTTGAAGAGTTTTTTGCCTCCCGTCCAGCTCATTTTTACAAGGGCATAAAAAAATGCCAATGCGTTGGCAAAGATGCGTCGATTGCATGGGTGATTACTTCAAATAACAGAAATAAAAAAGTTTTAAAAAATAAGTACTTTCACTTATTGCATACAAAACGGCAATTTCATAGGTAAAGACCTATTATTAGTAGGTATAGATGTATTTATTATACTCTTCTAAGATTTAATACTCATAATCAACAACACATTTATTTGGATAAAGATTAATATTAGGTATTATGCTGATAAAAACTCCTTGGCAAATAACTCATTATTAGGTACTAACTCTTAGCGTCTTATACTCGTGATAACTTCTAAACGAAATGTCCGATTGGGATGAAACAAAAAGTTAATAGGTCTTTACCTATGAAATTGCCGTTTTGTATGCAATAAGGTGGTAAGTAGGTGCAAGGTCTGGTGAGTATGGCGGATGAGGGAGAGCTTCCAACCCCAGCTCTTGCAGCTGCTTCACGACAACGCGCGACCCCATACTAGGCAACAGACAGTCTCCAAGCTGCAAGAGCTGGGGTTGGAAGCTCTCCTTCATCCGCCATACTCACCAGACCTTGCACCTACCGACTATTACTTTTTCCAAAATTTAGACAACTTTTTAGTGGATAGAAATTTCAATTCCCGAGAGACAGTACAAAATGCCTTTAAAGAGTTTGTTGCCTCGTCCAGCTGATTTTTACAAGACGGGCATCAATAAACTGCCAATGCGTTGGCAAAGATGCGTTGATTGCATGGGTGATTACTTCGAATAACAGAAATAAAAGAGTTTGAAAAAATAAGTACTTTCACTTATTGCATACAAAACGGCAATTTCATAGGTAAAGACCTATTATTTTACTTCTACTTAAATACCCTTGAAAACATAATGCTTAATTTGGATAAGGATTAATAAGTACTTTCACTTATTGCATACAAAACGGCAATTTCATAGGTAAAGACATATTATTACGATACACATTTAACGTAGTTTCTTTCTTCAGACGATTTAATATTTTTTTTGAACACAAAAGCGGTTATTGTGACTAAACCATGATAGTTAGATACATGCTCTCGCGGACTTTTTTGTAAATCTATTGGGACCTACAAACCCGTCATAATAGGTCTTTGCCTATGAAATTGCCGTTTTGTATGCAATAAGTAGTGACCGACCGAAGGTTCGGTTTCGGCCAAAAAATCTAGGTTCGGTCGTAGTTTCGGTTTCGGCCAAAAAATGGCCGAACCTTCGGCCGCGCCGAAACTCGAGTGAGTGTGAATAATCGTGCGTCATTCGGCGAACTTTGTTACTCTCTCGTGCTCAGACGCTCACATGGCCGGCTCAGTTCGCTCCCCTTAATTCCATCGTTAATCGAATTGAATTGATTTTATGTTTAACATATGTATGATTAACATATGACATACTGTATTTGTTTAGTTAAGACAATAGTATAGGTTCCCAATCCGAACTTCAGCTTTGCATGTCTAGTTTTTTCCTACAGACGACTAGTTTCTCTATCTCTTAATCTCACCTGTCAGATCACCTAAATAACTTGAAAGAATACAACTAAGGCCCTATTCGTGTATATGGTATGTAAATATTCTTTCTCTAACACCTAATCGTTTAACTTTCTATTATCAGCTCATGCGAATAACTGAATGAACACGACTAAAGGTAACATACATATGACATTTGAAGATTAATCCTCAAAATTCTAACTGTTAAGGAGTCTTACCTTCTATCATCAGCTCATCATCATAAAAATCATGACCACCAGACGCAAATACCGTAATAGCTTTAGAAAAGATATGATAAACATCGAACGTGCCTAAAAAAATTGTAGGTATCCCTCGATTTCCTTGAGATCCCATCATCAGATCCTTATATGGTGCCAATAGGACTACCTCGGATGCATGCCCTTCCAAATACAAAAAAAAATCCTAAATTGGTTTACAATTGACGGAGTAATCGGTGAACATACATAAAAATACATACCCTGATTACCTAAAATATAACAACTTTTGAAAAAATGGGTTTGGTTCACGTATTTTTCAAGGGCAAAAAAGGTTCGGTTTCGGCCGAAACTGAGAGCCAGGCCGAAGGTTCGGTTTTGGCTGAAAAACCAGTTTCGGTTGGACACTAGCAATAAGTGAAAGTACTTACCTATTTTTTCAAACTTTTTTATTTCTGTTATTCGAAGTAATCACCCATGCAATCGACACATCTTTACCAACGCATTGGCAGTTTATTGAGCCCTTCTTGTAAAAATCACCTGGACGGGAGGCAACAAACTCTTCAAAGGCATTATGTACTGCCTCTCGGGAATTGCATTTTTTACCCACTAAAAAGTTGTCTAAATTTTGGAAAAAGTAATAGTGGGTAGATGCAAAGTCTGGTGAGTATGGCGGATGAGGGAGAGCTTCCAACCCCAGCTCTTGCAGCTGCTTCACGACAACGCGCGACCCCATACTGCGCAACAGACAGTCTCCAAGTCTCGTTGGCAAAGATGCGTCGATTGCATGGGTGATAACTTTGAATAACAGAAATAAAAAAGTTAAAAAAAGCAAGTACATTCACTTATTGCATACAAAACGGCAATTTCATAGGTAAAGACCTATTATTATTTTGCAGCACACGCAAAAATAGGTTTTCGATTTCACACCTTGGGTTACGAAATAGCAATTTTCTTACGGATCCCTATTTATTTTGGAAATAAAATATCGCCTATAGCCTTCCTTGATAAATGGACTATTCAACACTGAAATAATTTTTCAAATCGAACCAGTAGTTACTGAGATTAGAACGTTCAAACAAACAAACTCTGCAGCTTTATAATATTAGTAGGTATAGATAAATAATACATACGTCAAGCAAAAACTTTGAACTAAAATTATGCGAACAGAGTAGGTACGTATGTTTGGCACGGTTCAATTTTATAATGGGGTGAAGAAGTGCAGAAGCTCAAATAAATAAAAAACTAAAAATGCATTATGGTCGAATTTCGTAAGCCTAGGGCGATAGCCCACGGCGACTTTTTGTAGTAAGACAGCATCGCTACTAATGCGCTTTAGGGTAGGGTCGGTTCACTCTGACGGAAGATGCGTAGAGCGTATCATCTGTTACGTACTCACGTCTGTTAGGTGAAAATAGACATTTCACATCTGATGGAAGATGCGTCGAGCGTATCATCCGCCGCGTGTGTTCGTTCAAAATAAACCTGCCACATTACGCGCCTAGTCAGTCAGTTCAGTGGTGGAATTACCACTAGGCTAAGTAGGCTGGAACCTAGGGCGGCAAATTTAGACAATTTTCTTTTCATACAAAAATAAAATACATTAGGTATTATAATTTAAACGGAGAAAACAAGTTTAGTCAATTTTGTCAATTTAACAATAAGAAACAATGTATTATGCAGTGTACCAAATACTCTCAACTTTAATAACACTTGAAAAATTACTAAACACTTGGTAAAATATATCGTTGTAAATTGGGTTTTAAAAAACATCTCAATAGGAGTTTGATATTACAATTTTAATTAGTAATTTTGACTAACATCTTTCTTAATCACCACTGAGAGCGGCATGAGGTTCTAGAATGCGCCGCGCCGCCCTTTTCACCGGGCGGCGGCGATTAAGGTTCGAGTAGAAATTTATACCACTGGTCATCCGCCGCCTCTTCCTGCGCGATTTCATCTTCGCAGGAGGAGGTAAAATATTTGCCACTACCAACCATGATGCGTAACACGGTTGGTAGCGAGAGATACTTTCCGATAACTGCAATGAGTATCTAAGGCTACAATGCCCAAGCACTGGCACTGTACTGCGTGGTGGTGTACTGGTGTACTGAGCCGATTCACAGTGAATCGGCTCAGTACACCGGACAGGTGGGATTCAACTCACTCCTAGCAACCACGTGCAGATAATTCGCAAAACATCTGTGCCCGTAGAGAACTTGCGCTACCCGGAACGAACCCTACATGGATATTCCAGTCAACGCGCACGCCGCATCCGTAGACCCGATCTGATAACCGCGTATGGCTCTAACCAACAATACTCTCTAAGGGTGCCAGGGTACTCTATGCCGTGCGGTCAGAGCTACCGTCCACGCCGGGGTACAGTATAGTATTATCGACTAGAGAATTTCGCGTACAGCCCAAATTAAGCAGACGAGCAACCAGCTTTTGAGCAAGCTGTCGGAAGTGCTCGTCAAAGAGCCATCTAGTGCTAGTGTTAAGGAACAGGCGTAGATACATTATTTGGGATTAGTGACCGACCGAAAGTTCGGTTTCGGCCAGTTTCGGCCAAAAAATCTAGTTTCGGCCGTAGTTTCGGTTTCGGCCAAAAATGGCCGAAGCTACGGCCGCGCCGAAACTCCGGTAACTGTAAATAATCGTGCTCACTCCGGCTCAGTTCCCGTAATTCCATCATTAATCGAATGGAATGGATTTTATGTTTAACATATACAGGGTGTCCCAAAATTCAACGATAAGCGGGCGCCTAAAGGTAGACCTGCTGAAGGAAAAATAATAAAAAAAATATACCTAGTTTTTTTTAGTTACAAGACAAATTTAGAATTTCTTTGAAAATTTATACATTTGAAAATTTATACCTTTCATGATATTTTGAACGACCACGATGACAATTTCTCAAATATGCTTAAGTTTTTTTTTTATCTTGTACCTAAATAGTGCTACTATTCACCACAACTCTTAAAAACACCAAATTGCCCGCAGTTTTTACACAAAAAACGTTACACAAAAATTGTCATCGTGGTCGTTCAAAATATCATGAAGGGTGTAAATTTTCAAAGAAATTCTAAATTTTTCTTGTAACTAAAAAAAAAACTAGGTATATATATATTTTTTTCCTTATGTACTCATGAGCAGGTCTACCTTTTGGCGCCCGCTTATCGTTTAATTTTGGGACACATGGTATATGATTAACATATGACATACTGTATTTGTTTAGTTCAGACATATTCATGACACCAAACATAAAAATATATTAAGTACGTACTTTAATCATAGAATATACAAATACATGCGTAAAATATCCACAAAATTTCAGTATATAACAGGAATTTTAAATATGTTTAACTCTAATTAAAAAAAAAGTTACTATATTCACTTTGAGCTTTTTTTAAACTACCAAATCAACTTGACACGGTAATGTTATAGTTCTAATCTTTTCCTTTATTCAGTGGCACAAAGTCATCATTTCAAATATTTTTTTATCTTTTTTTAACAACTTATCAAAGTCATCCATCGCTACAAGTTGATATCAAAAATGACCAAACCTTATTTGTGTGAAAATATTCACAATTTTCGAGCGCCATTGTAATATTGTTGTAAATTTATTCAACGAAAATTGTAGTAAGATTTTTCTCGATGTAAATACCTAAACTATGATATTTTTAGGATAAGCTCACTTGTTAGTTAGCTAACAAGTGAGCTTATCCTAAAAATATAACAAGGAAATGGTGAATATTTTGCTTGTGATAAAATATTTTTTAGGTAAACAAATATTAAGGAACCTTTCTAGCTCACTTCTGCACTTTCGATTTCTACTATTAGTAAGACAACAAGTAGTTCGAAATTATTAAATATACACACATCAAAGTGTCTAGGGATCAACATATGTGTCTAGGGATCAACATATATTTTTGCAATAACTTTTCTCCTGATTGATATTAATTAAAATTTTCTTTAAGGATTCATCAAATAAAGTGTTTTCGTTTGTCACAGTAACGATAAACCAAGTCACCTTTGCATTAATAAAGAAATTTGCCATTTTCCTAATAAAAGGATTTTTGACATTTGAACCACTAACATTAAAGTTCGAAAAAAAGACTGAAATAACAGTTTTCTTTAAAATTTTATTAGGTAACTTAAACAATTAATAATCCGTGTTTCTACCGCGAACACTAACACAAGAACATCGGTTTGGCATACTCAAAATGAGTTCATCCAAATCACGCTGTGGAATGGCCGCCCATGTTCGTTGCAACAACAAAAAAAGGTCTTCTTGCTACTGGATACACTCCATATTCGGCAGAGCTCACTATTTTTTAACTTCTGCATGGATAATTTCAAATTATTTACCATCTCAAAAACTAAACATTCTTGTTTTATTCAATTTTCAATCAAAAAAACCTTCAAACGAAAACTCCATGCCTAGAAACACTAAAAAGCGTAAAATAAAATTGGCTCTCCTTGAATTACTATGTTGCAACTCTTTAAACAAAGTAGTGTTATAGTGTGTACTAGGTACCTAAAACCTGTTTGAAGTCGGTGCCAAGCCGACTGTGGTGGCCGCCTCTTTAAAGGTTGCTCCTCGGGCTGTAACCAAACTGTCAATGGCATAACAGATTACACCCAGCCCGAGTGAAAAGTCTCCTGTGAGACACCAGTACCCCAGATGATGCCGCACTGCATGACAGAGATCGACGCTTCAGATATTCATCTTGGACCTAGTATATGACGGATATTTCCTCTAAATAGTCTGCCACTAGTCACGTCATGCACTCTGGCACCCCGGAGGCTAATAAATCTAAATGCATTGGTATTGTTCAACAACAACGGCGAGTGCGGGTGGGTGGAGCGTATAATGTACACCGTCGGCAATTCCAAGTAAGCCGCTAAATCAAATATCGAAACGAAAATGCTCAGAATTTGGATGTCTAATAAACGTATATTTTATTATGTCATAATGACATATGTGTCGATTAGTGACCGAAAATAAATGCAATGCAGGATATACGGGATAAGTCGAGGTGAAACATCAGGACGGCTATTAGTAGGGATTCTCTCAATTACGTGGAACTCGTGAAACAGAGGGCGGAGGGGAACTGAGAACGATTTAGTTTTTGTTAGGCAGGTCCGGGAACAGGCCAGGCTCTGTACGCGGCTCAGACACATAGGCGCAGGCCTGGGGGTTACAGGTGACTCCATTTGTTGCAATGGTACAAGCAGGCCAGGGTTAGACCTTAGAGCCAGGAAGGAGATATTGTGGTCACCATATACGAGGGGGCATCTGTAAATGGCTCGAGATCTGTCCTGACAGATTGAAATACATTCAGATACCGGACGAACGGTTGTGTAGTTTTACTTTTTTTTGTTTTACCTAGAAAGGAAATTCTGGTAAGTACCCCGGGAACAGAATTTCCTTTCTAGGTTACATCTAATTCCTCGGCTACAAGTACCCGAGAAAGAGTGTGGTTTTGATCGGTCTCAGTATGACATTACTAAACAACCGTTCGTCCGGTATCTGAATGTATTTCAATTCAACACGGAAGAGAAAGACCAGCTTTGCTGGCATTGCACGTGGGCGCTCAAACAACACATGGGCCGTTTGGTCTGGGGCCAGTGGTCCTGCAACGGATCCTTAGGACAGATCCACCTACCGCCGTATCCGTATGACGGGTGGAATATCATCTACGTTCTTCTTATCGATTCCGGCCAAGGAGGCCTTCACCTGTGTTGTACGGCAACGTCTTCAATTCAACGGGCCTGATGGCGCAGATGATGTTAGTTTTAAATCCGTGCAATTAGGGCGGTAACGGTGACTGAATAGAGATACAATCACCTCCCCTCCCCATCCACCCCCACACAAATACTATATAGCTTTACTCCGTTCGATTTCAACACATCACACACTACACGTAAAACCCCTGTAGAATGACGGCTGGAAAGGGTTTCCACACGTAAAAAAGGCAAAAAATTTATAGCCTACTAGCGGCAAATATATAAATCCGCCACTAAGTCAGTTTCTGCGTTTAGAATCTACGGTGGTGTTGAGTGCTTTGATTATATACTGGAGTGTTATAGAGTTTTAAAATGAAGCCCATCGAAATAATTGCTATTTGGCACTCTAACATCGACGGACAATGCGTTGACGGAAACGAATCATTCGCTATACCACAAAATAACTAATTACTACCGTAGCTTTAAGCTCGACGCACTAACACATCATCGGTCGAGTTTGAAAGGTTTAATGTATTTGTATGTATTGTCTGTTCTGTCAAATGTATACTAATATATAAAGCTGAATAGTTTGTTTGCTTGAACGCGCTAATCTCAGGAACTACTGGTCCGATTTGTATATTTTTTTTCTGGCCATTAGCTGTGCCCGCTACTTCGTACACGTGACATTTGGATTTTCAAGTTATTTTAAATTTTTCACCGTTTAAGTAAACCTTCCCCGGACACAGACACACATTTCAAAACCAATATCGGCCTGCCGTTCTCGAGTTCTAGCGAGACAAACTAACAGCATTTGATTTTTATATATAAGATAGGCTATATAATATATCATCACGCTAAGAGTAATAGGAGCAGAGCTGCAGAGCACCAACAAAGAATATTTCAAAAACGGGGGAAATTTAACACGCTACGGGCAATAGGAGACGCAAACGAGGTTGCTTGGGTGGTATATTATAATAAATGTCTGTATTTAGAAATAGTTAAATATGCATTTCAGAAGTCTAGTAACCAACCATAATACAGTCTCTCACCTAGTTTGGGTTCAGAATGCTGTATTTGAGTTATATTAGGTAATTGGAATGAAGAAAAAGAGTTTGATATTATTTATAATTTTTAGTGATGGGCCGAATGTAGGTGCCTAGTTTCAACCGAAAACGAACTTCGGCCGAACATTCGGTAAAATTCAAAATTCGGCCGAAGTTCGTTCACAGCACTTACTCGCTTGCGACAAGTCCTAAAATGACCAAAATCACAAAAGTCCTAAAATCACAAAAACTCTAAAAAGGTCAGCTCTAAGGCTCTAACTTACTCATGTATGTCGGAAGTAATACCTAACATTACAATACTTCCCGAGTACATGGTCAAAGAAAAAGTTCAAGTGATGTGAACACTATGCATTTCTCAATATTTTTTTTGCACTAGCCAGTGTTCAATGATAAAATGCACATTTCTAGCAGAATTTATTAGAAGGAGCTAGGATATGGAAAGTTCGAGCAGTCACGATGAAGTTGTCTAGACTGAACAAATGCCAGGAATAAAGATATTCACAGAACGTTCTGGAGTTGCTACGAGGAACTGTCAGCATCAAAACTACCTAACATAGAAGAAACTAGATGTCCGATTGCATCAGAACTAGATAGATAAATATAATAATTGAGTTTTTTCACTATTTTCTTTTACCGAATGGCGAAATTCCGTTGAATTGAACCGAATGTAAAACGAATTTCAGCCCATCCCTAGTCATTTTATATTACTTATTTCTTATACTCGTATGTATACCTGCTAATTTATTATAAAAAGTTCGTTAGACTTTAAGGTAATAATATTATAACGCACTAAAGACGTAGAAGAGTTGCATAACGGAATTTCAACTGTTCGAATGCCAATTACCAGTTACCAGCCCTATTCTCTATCATGGCTATCGGTGAAATCTTTACTCGGGTTAAGGAATAATATTCCCGATGCAAAAAAAAACATAAAATTAAAAGTAATATACACTAAAACTTCTTTAAAAACAAGCTTTTATTGGGATACACAAAAAAATAGTTTCTTTAAAGCTTTTACTATCTACTTATAATTTCTATACACATTTTATATGATACAAAAACTTGTTTTATTTGTGTGCGTGTGAACTGAGGGACCATAGTGATATTTTTGTTTGAAATTTTTATAAGATTTAGTAGTAGGCTCAAAACAATTGTAGAACAAATATGAGAATTTGTAAAAATATATGTTCCCTCAGTTCACACGCACACGTTTTATTTTGTTTGTAAGCTTTTTCTTTCAAATTATTTTACGTATCAACTATCAATGTTGCAAGGTATCTATTAGGACCAAGGTTGAGACTTCAAGACGAATCAAAGTAGCCCAAACTCGATGCTGTTACGTCGTTTTATCCCCACCTCCACCTTTGACCATCTTCCAGCTTCATCATCAAACTCTGGTTACGATTTAGGACTATTCTATACTATATACTAGGACTAGGTTATTCGAGACTAATCAAACGAGCTCAAATTCAAAGGGATTGTGTTATTTTATTACAGACTTCCTATGGCCACTTTTAAGCTCTATTATCAGACCCTGGATAGAAGATAAAGTTCTCGTCAAGACAAATCAAGTGAATGTAAACTCGATAGTGGATGTAGAACATGTTTTGATGGAATGTACACGAAACCGACAACTTAGAGATCGCTTGCTTAGTGATAAGTTGATGGATGTTGGAAGATGTAACAGCAACCTGGCCAGTCCTTTGACAGATATAGCTAAGGCTTTTTATGATTTGTATGCTGAATATTTAACATTGTAAGGTGGCTATGATGGAGCGACATAGTCATAGTTGTGGCTAAGCTCCTTAAATAAAGATAAAAAAAACTCGATGGTGTTGTTTTATTACAGAGTTCTTATGAAAATCTTTACGCTCCATCACACAATACAATTTAAAGATAAAACACTTGTCATGAAGAATCAAACTCTAGTCGTCAAGTCAAATTGAATGTACGAATGGCGTAGTTTTTTTTTATGTATGGCCCGCCAAAATGACTCTACTCTGCCTGATGGAAAGCATAAGCAGAATCCAAGAGTGGCGGTCACCATACTCACTGCGAATGCAGACAATGCAGTATGGCGACCCACACCATGGCGGCCTAGTGATGCTGTTGCATCATTTAGTCTAGTCAACAAGTATGGAACTTGTTGACTAGACTATTTGGGCCTCCGGTTTCGCACTCACCAACGAAACACGACAGCACGAACGCTGTCATTTTACGTTGATTTTCTGTGCGAGGGTAGTACCGCCCCGGTCGAGCCGGTCCATTCATGCTGAAATCAGCGTGGCTCTACTACCTATTGTACCTATAGAATTTAAACGGTGGCCACGGCGCTTTCTACTGTACTGAGTGTTGTGGGTTCAAAGTGTTCAAACCCCACATGGGACAACATTTTGTGTAATCCATAAGTTGTTTTTGTTCTGGGTCTGGGTGTTCTTTGTGTCAGTTTTTACAGTTTTATGTATGTTTCTAAAGTCTCCCGTGACACAGAATATATTTGTAATGCGACAATTGTACCTATGTATGGATATGTATATAAAAACGATTCCAAACTCCACGGTGTTGAGTTGAATCGTTAATTAATTACAGAGTTCCAGCCTAATATATTACATTGAAAGTAAAGTAAGTAGGTACTATTTACTAACACGAATCACATTACATCAACAGCCATTAAAACATTGACTCTACACGCGAGATAGAGTCCAAAGACAACTAAAATAAAACAGCCATTAACAGTCCACTGCTGGACATAGCATCTCCTTAGAAAGGAGGTTTATATCAAGTATAATATAGTAAAAAATATTGACTTGAAAAAGCATTTAATTGTTTAACACGAATTTAATTCTATTCGGTTATACTATACCTACGTAATGCTTTAAAATATAACTATACGTTTATGTAATATCTTGTATATTTTAGTACGCCACGTAAAACAAGTAGGTACATAGTACAAACTTAATAAGCCAAAATTCATATTTAGCATTAACATAAAAGTGGTACACTTTCCTTGCAAGGAAAGTCTAATCTATACATCTAACAAATAAATAAAATTGCAGTGTCTGTTTGTAATATTAAAATAACCACTTTTTACTAAATACATAATATTATTATTTATATGTACGTGTACATAATAACATTTTTTTAAATTTTTGTCTGTCTGTTTGTTCCGGCTAATCTCTGAACCGGCTGGACCGATTTTGACGGGACTTTCACTGGCAGATAGCTGATGATAAAAGGAGTAACTTAGGCTACTTTTTTGGACTAGCTTCGCCCCGCGGCGTTACCTGCGGTAATTGTTGTACAAAAACAACCGCGAGTACACCGCGGGGCTCAGCTAGTACAATATATAATGCAATCCCTCATTTTTTTTTATAAACAGATTTTGTATGAATAGTAGCTACTTATCACAATCGTAATGCGCCGACGTGATTTCTTTAGATGATGTCATTGCAAAATGGCTCTCTCCTCGCTACATAATACTTACCCATAGAACACAAACTGAATATTTAATCCAAACTTTCAAGTATAACTCCCAAGAGTAAACTGTATAAAACACAAATAAATATACTTTTTTACCACAATTATTTAATAAACACAACGTTGACCAATAAGCTCCTTACTACGTTATTAATCTGTCCCACATATTGTTATCGTCACCTCGTGGCCTAAAATGCAAATAGGAAAAAAAGCCTTAACTCCTCACGAGCACGTGAAACAAACGTTACCATGACTACTGTATCGACCGGCGGCTTTTCCAAGGCTTTTCCCTGAAACTCTCATTCGCGTGTCGCCTTCTGAAACAATAAGGCACCTAAAGTCTAGACCCGTACTACACAGTCAGGTTAATCACCGTCTGACCCAAAATGTGTGTTGGGCACTAACGTATAACACATGCAGGATTGCATGGTGCTCCCGTATTTAAAAAAATCAAAAGCCTGACAATAAATAGTAACGTATCGGTAGTGCGGAGTGCGAGTCCAGTCGCCGTGGACAATGAGTGCACGCGCGAAGCCAAGCGAGACGCGCGCCCACCACGGGCAATGCGCGAGCGTCTGTTTTTAAAAAGCATTCCGCAGCACTCATTAGCCGGTGCACCGTAACTGCGCTGCGGTTGGAAGAAACGTAACGTGTGTGCAATACGGGGCATTAGAAAGTGTAATGTATACTGAGGTGCGATGCTGTCAGTGAGCAAGCCGGCATCGTTAGTCCAGCAGAAGAAGCAGCAGTGGGCGCGGGAGAGAGGTGCGTACTACGTAGTTGTGGTGCGTCCGCGCGTGTTGTGTGCCAAGTGCCTTAGCGCTCCTGTGGCCGATCTCGGCCGCCACTGCCGGCAGTGGACCCAAAGAAGGACCCGTTGTATGCTCGCATCTGCATCACGCTCCTTTGTTATTTTGCAACTTATTCACGGTCGTGGTTTCTTCAAGGCAACTAGTAACATTCGCGACATTGCGATTCGTTGATTAACCTAATGTTATTTCGGATTGCAACAGTATAGCATAAAGAGGTACGTATATCTACCCTCTCGATCATAACATAATTATATTTTTGTGTAATTTTTTCACAATGATTTCCGCTATGGTACTTAATGGATAACCTTATTTACACAGACGGTAAATAAGGCTATTCATTACCATCGTTTCAACTGAAACCCATAATTATTTTAAGTTTAAAAATTACCGTTGGGTGCACACAGTAGAGCAATAATAAATAATTTGTACATACATGTATGTACATCTGAGAAGCCAGAAATAGAATTTTCATTTCATTTTTATTGTGATTGCAGTTTGCATTTATCTTGTGCAAACTGATTTATGTCTTAGCACAAATAATAAACTTTTTAAAATTCAATATTCGATAATTTATGTGATACAAAAGCAATAAAATTTATTAGAGATCTATACCAATTCGGTACTTGTAGATTTCGGGGCTGCCCCAACCAGTTTGGTATTCACAGTTGCCTTGTACCAAGGTATAAAGTAGCCTATCACAACGGTCAGGTTATCTTTATTAAAAATATGAACACCACTAATGAAAGTTGTTATATGAAAATAAAATTTTACTCCTACTCAAGTATACTTGATAAGAATGATAAGTGACATTTAACAACGATTAAAATCCGCAAACATGCGAGAAGGCAAAATGCTTTGAAGTCACGTACCTACGTTTATCTTCTGAATTCTTAAATGTACATTTAATGAAAATGCGAAATTAACAAATTACTAACTTAAAAACGCTTGTACTTTTTGTAAATAACTAAATGTCCCTGTTTTATTTAGTTTTCTAATCTTGTAACATAACAATTTATTATTTGGTATTGAATTTCGTACCGTCTCGTGTAGCTATCTAGAAGATACCTATATGATTTAATTAAAGGCACAATAGGCATAGGTACACTTTTTAATAAATATGCGCCTCTCCGTCTAAACTTTCAAGTAGAGTTTGATCGTATTGATTCAGGAAAAGTAATAAGGACTATTTTTTAATTTGCAATATCTAAATGTCTCAGATTCAAAATCAAATCATCTTTTTGATGTTAGCACTTATGAATTGCACCCAGGCGCGGTTCCAGCCTGAAATTTTGGGGGGGGGGTCACTAATCAAATAAGTCGAGTAAATTAGACTTTATTACACAATACATAATTTTATTTCACACATTAAAAACAAACAAATATCTTTTCTTTTTATTGGTAAATCTATTGGGATCATAATATTTGAGACATCTGTGACAATCTCTGGATGAATATTTAGAGGATCTAGGTCCGTTGGGGGACGAAGGGTGTATATGGAACTCCCGACAAATCGGTCTAACTACTAAACCCCGGCGTGGGCCTACATCTGCAGTCAAGAGGAGCTCCAGGAAAGCATCAGCGGCTTCTGGAGTTCCCCCTGCCTTACCTCAGTGATGAGGTACCTCATCACTGAGGTACATCCCAGAGTAACCAGATTTAAACCCGGGGCATGTCGCTGTCGTACCTCTCACCGCTCTACACAGTAAGAGAGTCGGAACACCGACCCTGAGACGACACCCCTGGCCGCACCGAGGTGTCGGGTCGTTTTCAGTGGGGGGGGTCACGTCCCCTGTGACCCCCCCCCCCCTGGAACCACGCCTGATTGTACCTACCAAATAGGTAATACAATAAGCGAAACAATTGGTCAAAAAAGCAACTGTGTTAGACTGACTTCCGTCACGTCCGTCACAGGAAATAGTTTAATTTACCTCAGGGAGTCACTGTGAATTTGTTTCCTGGCCTTTTAAATGACAATGTGAACTGAGCATTACTGAATTACAATAGCCATACAAAACGATTGTTATTATTGATGAACTTGCGAGCGGCAACCGATGAAACAATCAGTTTTCAAGGCTGAAGTAAACCAACGACCTCAGTCCATCCGAAATAACTATAACAATATTCCTGAAATTCATTATTTTGTCATTTGTAGGTAAAGGGTGTTGCCCTTTTATGAATACATAGCACACACGTCAAATTTATGAAAAGGACATCATTTGTTTGTTTATACTGTTATTCAAAATATTTTAACAGGTCAACAATCTTGAACTTGAGGTTTGATTATTAGAACAGGGTTGACTTGTAGCTTTAGAGCTTTTAATCAAATAATTGTTTCACTCAAAAAAATGGTTAGCTTGTACGTATGAAGCAGAAAAATAATTACACCTGATTAATTAAATGTAACATCTTAGAGAACAGTATGGATTTTCCTCAATTTCCTCCATTACTAATTTTATGATTTTATTTCTTTTATATACTCAAATCAACTCTAAAAGTAAATAATTTGACACTGTATGTATAGGTAAGACGTTATGTCTTCATATCTAATACATGGTTCATTTTTATAATTTTGACGTTGAATAAAAAGACACTCATTTGACTGTATGGTTGTCCAATGCGCATTCTACACAATATTCTCGTTTATTATATACTAGCTGTTGCCCGCGGCTTCGCCCGCGTGTATGTCGGTTATCACTGCAAATAGTAGCTTATGTGTTATTCTGATGTATAAGCTATATTACTGTAAAGTTTCATCCAAATCCGTTCAGTAGTTTTTGTGTGAAAAAGTAACAAACATCCATCCATCCATACTTACAAACTTTCGCGTTATTAATATAGGTAGGATTTTTATCGATATAAAATCATAATACAAAATGTATCGGTACCTGAATAGTTTTATTTTCTTTACCTCGCATAGAACTTTTATATATTTTTATAAATCAGTTTAAATAAAATAAAGGGGTTAAGACAATTTTGTGAAAACTAAAAATTTTGTATAGCGCCATCTGTAATGATTTATTTATTTCGTGAACGAAAAATTTAATATAGCGCCATCTGTATTTTTGATATGGAACTTATTCCTATCTGATGTCCCACGACACCACTCGATTATTTTTACAAATAAGACACACGCGTTTTAATATTAAAAACTTATTTAAGTATTTATATATGTACATATTATTACATTATAAAGTGTTTATATGAGCTTATTTCGACATTTGACATGACCAAGGCCTTCGACCGGGTCTGGCACCGCTCGCTTCTCTCCAAGCTCTCGGCATTCGGTCTGCCTCCTAGACTATGTCACTGGATTGACGCTTTTCTTCATCAGCACCGCATTAAGGGCCTTTGCGACGGTACGGTCTCTGATGTTCTGGATGTAAATGCTGGCGTACCTCAGGGTTCAGTCCTGTCGCCCACACTATTTTTTCTGCATATCAATGACATGTTAGCTCTTGGCAACATACATTGCTATGCAGACGATAGCTCAGTTCATGGGCGATATTTTTGACACCGTTCAGCCAAGCTGGCAGACGTTGAGGAAAATCGACAGAAGCTTGTCGCTGAGCTCGACGGGGTTTTGAACCGCATTTTATAATGGGGTGATAAGAATCTGGTCGAGTTCAACGCTACGAAAACACAGTTATGCGTGTTCTATACCAAAAAGTCTCCATTTCTTTCCCTCCCCACTTTTCAGAGCACTCAACTGCCACTACGGGGTAAGCTCGGTGTCCTGGGCATGGATATTTGCCGGGACCTCGAGTACTGTTCTCATCTTTGTGATGGATCCGCGCAGTATTTGCTTGATGCTTTCGATCGGTTGCAGTGGCGAGCAGTCCACTTTACCAACAGTCCCGAAGCCACCAAGTTCCTT